>CM062804.1:280758538-281389509 GCA_031772625.1 Pinus tabuliformis | reverse complement strand
TATCATGATGACAACTTGCAGCCTACTATTCTACAGTGAAATCATGCTATTTCAACTAGATATGTCGTGTTCTAATTTGTATCGGACAAGTCTCCTTGTGGAGTCCCTAATGTTGACACTTGTTAATGATAATTAACTTCTACAACCATTGCGGTTATCTTTATGAAAATCCTCCCTTATCATTAACTAAAATTTTTAATCAATTGACCTAGTATGTGGGACCCTTAAGAGAGAATCCTCTCCTCAAAATTTTTGAAGACACTACACGTTTTGGGTGACCTAAACGAGATTACTTGTCAAAATGTTTTATATAGTTTACACAAATTATTTACGTGATATCCAAGTTAAAGGTCTCCTTTTATGCTACATCCATTTCAACCTTGAGAATTACATATATTATATAAATGAGATACAAAATGATGGCACATGGAGGGATATGTATATATATACATATAATTTTTTATGCACCTTGGTTATACTACCTCATACATGGTGTATATGTATATAAAAACGAGGCCATCAAGATTATGCAATTTCATGGATCATGTTTTAAATGTCAAGGTGATATTTTTATAAGTTTTATTATACGAAGGGCGTGGTGTACACATTGTATATATGCATTATGGTTGAGCTTGAAAACTCATTACCACAACACATTGCATATGCAACCAATTGAACATCAACAAAATAATATACTTTTGGATTCATCTCATTAAAATTTTATCAATGGGTGATAGTTATGAACATTTGGCTCAAGGAATTGTATTAAATGTATGCATATCGGTCATAGTATTTGGCACACTACTTTATATGAAAGTGTTATGGTTAACATGATATGTTTTTAAATGGATATTAATTGAGTCCTATGAAGAATTTTTTGCAAAGCGATGTGGGTTCATTCTGATAATTTTATTAGTATGGTTGAAAAACATAGGAGCAACTTTATTAGTATGTTTAAAAAACATACGAGCATGATGTTTGCAAAATTTTCGTGTTTGACGGTTATTTGAAGTTTGGAACAAGGTAGCAGAAAATGGAAAAGGGTATGGGGAATACTAGTTTTAGTGAAAGAAAAAAAAGGCCATCACATTAATTTAATTAAAGAAGGTGAAAATAAACAATATTTATGGTTCAACATATAAAGAATGAGAATCACATAAGAATTGCATCATGCTATTTTTCCCCTCAAGTCTCAAAAACTTACAAAATAAGGGGCTTGACAGCAAGGATCCGTATGCACTTTAAAACAAGATATTGCCATGTACTCTTAGCAGGGAGAAGTTATTTTAGTAGGATATTTCAATGCTAGAACAACAAATAATCAAGCTAGCATTCTTTGTTGCAAAGAGGATAACGTTCCTATTTGGCTCACTAAATCCCCAATGGGTGAGGTGTTTAGAAGATGACAAAGTTAGCAGTCATTTTGGAGAGGAGTTGCTTACACGGTGTGGTTCTTTCAACTTAACTATTCGCAATGGTCTAGATAGATGGAAAAGGTTTGGGAACTTCACTTGCAACACATACGATGGGGCAAGTGTTGTTAACGATGTGATGTGTTCACAAAGCTTGATAGAAAAGATAGATGAAGTTAATATTGGAGAGCATATTTGGGACTTAAAATGAGACCATAACCCTATTTATATAAGGTTATCATGGCTAGAAGAAAGGTAGCATAGGAGGAAAACCCAATGCTCTCGACTATCACTTTCAAGGGGAAAAATTATTCTAACACAAAAAAATTGTACTATCTTCAAGACAATGTTAGAGAGATAAATTAAGAAGGAGAAAACTGGTTTCAAAAGCTTCAACAGTCATGAGTTAAAAAATATAATTCAAAGTGCACTTGAGAAGTGCAAAAGAGCAAAAAATAGGAAATCAGAATCAAATTATTTTCCTGTAAATGATTGGTTTGATGAGGAATGCAAAATGGTACAGAGAACCTTGAAAAAGGTAGGCGAGGAGAAGATGAGTGTAAAGTTATATAAGGAGATACTAAAAAAGGAAAAAATATGCGTTCATGCAAACAAGGTGAGAAGAGTTAATATATTTAAGCAAGAATAATCCAAAGCTTTTCTGGCAGGAACTACAATCAAGGAAGAAGCAAATTGCAAATAATATTACATCCAATCAATGGTTTGAATATGCAAGGCAAATCTATGAGAGAGAATCTGATGCGGAGCCCCCTTCCCCCCCCAGGATCAACACAACTTCAAAGGTCTTCACGTTATAGGAGGTAGAGAATGGAATTAAGACGCTGAAAATAGGAAAGGCAAAGGACTTGTTTGAACTTCAAGCAGAGTATCTAAAATGGGGAATGAATGCTCTTTAACCCCACATCATGGTAATATTCAACAACAACATTCAGCAAGGATTCCAAAGAGTCTGGAAAACTAGCCTAGCAATACCCCTTTTTAACGTGGAGACATTAATAATCCATCCAACTATAGAACCATTATGATGAATCCTTTGTTTGCAAAGCTTTTCGGCAACATGGAAGAAAACATAATCAGTGAGTGGGAAGAAGTGAAAGAAAAGAGGGAAAGAGGACAAGCGGGTTTTAGTCCAAATCATTCTACAGTGGAGCATGGTATCACGTTGAGACACATTGTTGAAAAGGTTTTGGAGGACAAAGAAGAAGTATTTGGCTATTTTGTTGACTTCGAAAAAGAATTTGGCACAATCCCTAGAGACAAGTTGTGGCATAGAATGGAAGAACTTGAAATTCCTGTGCATTATAGAGTTGTTGTCTATAGACTTTATGAAGAGGTTAAAGTCAAAATTAGAACCTCAGCAAGTATTCAAGAAAGCTTTAGAAGTGACATTGGAGTCAAGAAAGGTTGCCCTTTATCCCCTACTATTTTTGGTTTATATATTGATAAATTGGAAGAGTGGCTAAATCTGCAAGGTGGAGATGGTGATTGGTTGGGGGAGTTTTTGATAAATCTTCTTTTATATGCTAATGATATTGTATTGATTTCTAAATCGGCCCATGGATTGAAAATGCACTTATATTCCCTTCATCATTTTTGTAGAGCAGTGGGGATGCAAGTCAATACCAACAAGACCAAAATAATTATTTTCTTCTTTGCAGACAACATTCTTGAAGAAGTAAATGAGCACAAGTACCTCGGGATTGATTTCAACAACAAACTCAATTGGGAGGACTGCAGAAAGAAGAGAATTTTAGGAGGGTGGAAAGCATTATATTCTCTTCAAAATAGATGTAGAGAGCAGAGTTATGATATTGAAAAAACGATTAAAGTGCTTTTTGGACTCCTAATTTGTCCAGTGATGCTATATGGGTGTGAATTGTGGGCTAGGAGCACACCCGTCTCAAAATGGAAACAAATTGAGAAAATCCAAAATCAATTGATCATGAGAAAGTTCAAAATAAAAAGTTCAGTTCGTTATGAGATAATGTTGAGTGAAACATGAACAACTCCCATCGAAGCAATTGCTATGATGTGGCTCATAGGACATCTAAAAAGAATTGAGCAAATGAGAGGTAGATGGCCTAATGTTATCTTCAATGAAGGCATGAGTGAAAGAAAGAAAACATGGATGAAACAAAACTACACATGGATGCAAAAATGGAATATCTACCTCAATCCCTGTCCCACAAATAGCAAGGAGCTAAAGAAATTTGTTATGGAGAGGTTTCGTAAAAGGGTATGGGGAAAAGAGTTGGGTAGAAAGAAGTAGTAATACATTGAGGAATTCAACCCTACGTGTGATCTACAACAAAAATAGTTCATTGGAGCTAGCATTCTGTGGAGGGAAAAGGTTCTTATTGCTCAATTAAGGACCAACTGGCATAAACATCGGTGTGAAACAGGACAGTGGAAAAGGCCTAAAGAAGCTTGTGAGGAACGGGTGTGTACATTTTGCACGTCTGGGGTAGTGGAATCAGAAAAATATTTTATTTTGGAATATGATGCATTCAAAGACATCAGAGAAAGTTATGAGAACATGTTAGCATCAGTTTCTTGGCACTGTCTTTTCAACAAGGGGATTGTTGGAAAGTTGGGCTAGCTCATCATCAATTTGAATTGGAAAAGGATTGAATTGCAAAAAACGAAAAACAAAGAAACTAATGGTCTCATAGACTATTTTTAGCCTTATGGACCTTAAAATATCACTTCATTTCAATTAATCCTCCCTTACACCTCACCCGTCACCCTAGGGGGATTCATTGTCCATGTTGATCCTCTGATCATAATGTTAATTTTGCAATTAAAGTCTGTCGTCGTGCATTGTCAATAGTTTGTTCTCATCATCCCACTCTATTTCTGAGTCACCACTACTCTCGTACAACCCTACCTCGTTGGCACATTTATATTGGCTCATGTTCTACGGACTGAGTGATTTGGCATACAATTCCTAGGCCTAGTTTTGAGCTCATTAACACACTCTGTTTCGATCTTTATTGCTGCATTTACTCACGGTTATTGCCATCACTTCGAACCATGCACTCCATTTTTACCTTTCTTGAGCCTTTAGAGGGTTTTCATCCCTTCAATCCGACAAATGCAATCATTCTGTAATCAAAATTTGGCAAAAAACTATGTCTATGACCTGGGAAATTAAGCACAAAGGACGGTCCTATGACTCAATAACTAAATTTTCTTTCATAGGCACTATTATTTACAGGGAAGCTTTTAATGGTCTTCTTTTGTCAACAAATTGAACGTAGTTTGAGTTTTTCTCCTTGCGTGTCCCTGATCCCATTATGGTTTTGAATTTTCACTGGCACAGGCATTATTAGTCTAAAAGCAAGTGTTAATTGTATAGTCTCGTTGAATTTCTAAAAAAATATTTCCCTGTCTTTTTAACAATGAAGTCTGGTTCATTCTTTGACGTCTTTATGCATGGTTTCAAAGGTCTTTTTATTTTTATTTTTATTCCTTCAGAAAACCTGCGCATTGTAGTGCATTTCCCTTGAGGAAACCCTTATGCACATAACGCTGGGCTTTAGTTTGTTCAAACAGATACTTAGTCTGACTTATTTTGACATGACAGACAAGATGGATTTACAAATCCCAGTTTCTCCTTCATCTATATGTTTCATTGTTGTAACCCTGGCATTGTCGATAATCCAGGAAATAATTAAGTTGTTATCCTTGTTTTAAATATCGATAAATGAATGGGTTTATCATGTTATTAGTTTCTGCCGGGGACTATATGCGATGGATCGATCGCTGACCGTTGGTTGACCGATGTGATTTTTCATTATATTAACAATATAACCTAAGTCGAACCAAAATTTTGGGGTGGAAAGGTTTTGGGGTCTTATTGCGGGCTTCGCATCGTTCGAGGTGAATGGCACGCTTGGGCTCACTGTTTGACGTTACTGCGGTACAGACTCGAGTCCTTTTCAACTCAGACAGATGTACATTTCCGCGGGTAAGCTGGAGTATGTATGTGCTGCATATTGCTTTTTTTATTAATGGAATGTATTGTTATTAATGGAATGTGTTATGGTTTGGAGAAAGGAATAAAGACCTGCAAGACCGACATCCTTGAGTTCAGAGGTTATTCTCTGGCATTGAATATGGTTATGAGATTCCAACTGTGCCAGGATTGGGTGGAGTTTTGGAAGACAAGCGAGCGACGAAGGCCCGCAGAAACGATGGGCAGGAAGAATGGGTCGCAGATGGATCAGTGGATGTGAGGGGAATGCACGTTCTCAGGCGAAAAAACGGGTGGATGGAAGGCTTCTGCCTTCATCATCAGTAACTCATCATAAATACTGCTATCATCTGTCTCCAAGAACGCTGAGTTAAAGAGTATTCCGTTTCTAATTTCGATATTGATTTGTAATTGTGCAGCAAATGAATTCAGCGAGAGGCTTGCATACTTTGCGATTGCAACAAACCTAATCATTTATCTAACAACTGTGCTGTACGAAGAGCTAGCAACTTCTACCAAAAATGTCAGCTACTGGGTGGGTGTCACATGCGTTATGCCTCTTGCAGGGGGATTTTTAGCAGATGCTTATTGTGGGCGCTACTGGATGGTCCTTACCTCCTCCATATTATATCTCTCGGTGAGACTGAAATTTTCTTAAAAATCTATTCCCATATTAATTGTTGTAAGCTATGTTACAGTTTTCCTGACTGCGCAATCTTTTTGAAGCTTATTTATTATATATATATGTTTCAGGGCTTAATTTTACTGACGCTGTCAGCATCTCTGTCAGCTCTCAAGCCACCTGATCATTGTGATGGAAGATGCGGGAAGGCCACCAGTACCCAAACTGGTGTTTTTTACTTGGCACTGTATTTAATATCCTTGGGGACTAGCGGCCACAAGCCCTCTCTACAAGCATTTGGTACAGATCAGTTCGATGAGGAAGATAAAATAGACGCTATTAAGAAGAGTTCCTTCTTTAATTTCTGGTATTTTGGGGTCTTAACTGGCCTCCTCTTCGCAGTCACTGTTGTTGCTTACGTTCAGGAGAAGGTAAGTTGGGGATTTGTGATGAGCCCCAATTTTTGGTAACAAATTGGGCTCATTTGGCCTACTTACCTTGCTCAACCCTTCATCTTTTAGCACTTATGCATTCATTTCTTGGTATATTCGTGTTATTTGTAGGAAGAAGGGCAGGCATTATATCTATGTGGCTAATACATGATGATTTCAGGTTTTTTGGCATTAAAGGGAGCAAAGACCACGCAGAAGGAGACAAGGAGACAACAAAGGTGGCATTATAGGTTTATAGGGAGGTTGTTTACAGCCTTAAATAACCTCCCTCGTGATCTCCACCCTAACTCCGAGCTCCAACAACTCTCCCCACCGAGCTTAAAGGCAGCCAACATGTTCTACAGGGACAGCAGTTTATAGCAGTTTAACTCTTAGTTGGACAGCCGAGCTCCATTAATTGAGGAAGCCAACTTGATCCTCATCTTGTATAAATATTAAGGCCGTAGCCTTTGATAGGAGCTTTTTGAACTTTTGAACTACTGTTGCAATTTCTAAGCACGAGCTACAGCTCGGTTTTTGCTCTTTGTAAGCCAGTTTTGGCATGTCATTAGACTCATGATTATTCAATAAAGACAGGCAGCTTTTGATCCAATTCTGAGTTTCTAAGGGAGCTATAGCTCTCAGGTTAGGGCCCAACCTGAGAGCAATAGACCTCCTCTTCTTTGTATTGTTACTTGTTTCCTTGCAGCACTTTATTTCCTCTGTTTTGACATGCATTTAGAATTTACAGTCTACTGATTTGATTTCTTGTATGTGATTGAGTAGGATTAGTTTACAGTTCAAGTGCTTTCAGTTGCTTAGATTAGAGTAGGAGGATTGTAATTCATTAGAGCTCCAAAAAAAGGTTGATAGTGCACTCGCTACCATCTCTGCCTAGAGATTGGGGGTGTGGGCTGTACCAACCACCAAAAACGCAGTCTTATGCTTTCATGCAAGCTGCCACACAGTCATTGCAATCGTAGATCCATCCATGCATTTTTCTCTTGAGCATACTGCTTCGTTCCAACACCATGCACGATTTTTCTCCACACTTTACATTGATGTTCATTGGTTTAATAACACAATTAGAATAGGTTGATGGAATTCTCGGTTTTGTGCAAGATATAGAGGATTTGTTTCTTTTACACTGCATAGCATCACGTTATCGTGTTCTTCTTCTTATCAACCACGCCTAAAGCCACCTGCTCGACCTCTGTTCAGCTCGTTAGCCTTCCAACCCTTCTACTTCTCACGTAGCTCCATCTTTTTAACTTTTCCTTGCTTCCACCCTTCTATTCACCAACCAACTGTACTCACTCTTTCCTCACCTCAGATCTCTGTCCCTGAGCCACCACAAACTCCTCCTTCACCTTACCCATTCACCCATACCACTCCTCCACTCCTCCATCACCCAGAACTCCCACTACAACACATCCTGTAGAAGTTAGCAGACTTCCTGTAGAAATCCCAAGCTTCCTGTAGGATCCCCTGCAGACATCCTGTAGAAACCTGTAACCTCGGTTGCCGAGCACCTGAACGTTGTGGACTTCTATGGAATGATGTTTTGGATCCTCTGGAACCTCTCCTAGCCCTCCTGACCTTTCCCAAGCTTTCTTTCCTTCGAACCACCTCTGCACAGCCAAACCCTAATAAGAAACAAAATCATAATCACTCCATCCACTTAAGCAAAAATACAAAAACAATGTTCTTTTCAATGGAAGTAGTTTGAGTTCATGCATTTCACATCACTAGAAGTAATGGCATCATTTTTAGACATTTGCACTCTCACTATTGCATCATAGAGGTTAAACTAGTCAGATTAGGGTTTACTAGGGTTTCCATGTTTTGGTTGGCTTTCAGTTCATTTTTGCAAAGTAGATTAATTTCCTTTGAGATAGCCTTCGTCCATCATTTAGAAAGCTTCTTCTGAGAACATATAGAAGTTGGCTTGAGCCCTAGCGGACTTGTGCCAGCTGACCAAGTGACAGCTGCGACAAGAGCTAGTACTTGTGCATACAGCACCGTCGCTTCCAAGTTTGTACGAACTACCGGGTTGATAAAATTAGAGATAGGAAGCTCCAGGAGTTGTAGCATTATTGCTACAATACTGGAGCCCACCATCTTTTTGGCGCCGTTGCCGGGGAAGCGTCAGAGTATTAGAAATTGTTGCTTTTCTTCTATTTTCTTACTCTTGCCTTCTGCTAAGTAGTTTATTTCATTTCCATTCTGCAAAAGTAGCATAGACATTTCCTGCTTTCATAGATTAGCATTTCCTGCTTTCATAGATTAGCATTTCATTTCTGCAAGCGTAGATTAGTGTTTCAATTCTGCAAGCGTAGACTAGCATTTCCATTCCTGCAATTTCATTTGAGCAAAGTAGATTAGTTCTTTCCTACCTTCAGTTTAATTCTGCATCTTTATAGTTAGTTGTAGATCAATCTGTTTCAGTTTTGCAGGTACCGCAGAAAAACAAAAGCAATCAAAAAAGTCTTTCCATTTCATGCCTCGTAGGAATCGAGATAAAACAGGCAAATTCTTACCCAACACCCCCACCACATCACTGAGTCACCCTTCTCTCTTCTTCGGTGACAGTGATCCAGAAGAACCTATAGGTGAACCTCCTGAGATATACGAAGATCCTATAGTAGAAGAAGAATTAGAAACCATCCCATCTGAAGCTATGGCTGACAATAGAAGAGAAGATGAGAGAATAGAAGGTGCCTTCCCCATCCGAGAGACCAATGGAGAGATGAAAATGAAGAACATTAGCCCCTCCGCCTTACCTCACTTCCATGGACTGACTACTGAAGATCTTGATACCTTCCTGTTCGAGTTTGCTGTCCTTTGTAGAACCTATGACTATACTGAAGATGAGCAGAAGCTGAAACTCCTCCCTTCCACTCTTAAGGATGCAACATTACGCTGGTTCATGGGCTTACCTGGGAATAGTATCACCACTTGGGCTAAGATGCAGCAAGCTTTCAATACCAAGTACAGGGATTACTGTAGGTCCAAGGAAACCAAGGGAGAAATCTTTCGGATGACCATGGGAAATGATGAGTCCCTAGAGGATTATGAGGAGAGGTTCCAACTTAGCTATAAGCGGGCCAGGTGCACACTTGACCCTGAATCCCTCAAGTTGGTCCTGCTCTGAGGAGTCCCCGAAGACCTCTTAGATACCCTTCACATGTTAGCTGGGGGGGACATTTACCAACTGCCTTATGAGGACATCAAGACTGTGTTTAGAAACCACTCCAGGGCAGTTCGGAAACGAGGTAGAGGAACCCTCCTCTCAACTGGTGTCCCTTTCTCCAAACATGAGTTTGCAAATCAATTGGAAGATCTTAAGAGTGAGGTGAGACAGACCATTGCCATGTAGCTGGACACATTCAGGATCCAGCAAAAGAAGGAAGAGGCTGAGAGAGCCTTGGCTATCTTCTGCCCTAGATTTACCAGGAGGCACCCTAAGAACGAATGTCCATTGCATTCGGTTGAAATGTGTTTCGTTTGTGAGGAGGACCATCCCACAAACCAATGTCCAACCTTACCTGGATTTAAAGCCATGTACCAAGGGACAGAAGCTCCCACTGAACCTCTCTATTACCTCAACCAAAGGAGGCCACAAGGACCTAGAACTTACCAGCAGGGGATGCAAGGGGCACCTCAAGCTTGTTACAACCCCAACCAATCGACTCCTATGCCTTCCTGGGGTCCCCTTGCTCATCCTTCCTGGTCTATGCCTCCTCCATGGTCTTATCCACCTCAGTACCCTACTCCACCCACTACTCATTCTTATCACTCACAGGCCCAGCCATAGCCTCAGTGGAATGCACCTCAGTCGGGGTGGAGGCCCCAATACAACACTCCGCCTGCCATTTTGCCTCCACCACCAGTTCAACCTCAACCATTGCCTCCTGCTCCTCCAAGGCAACCCCAAATACCTGCTCAACCAAACCCGAACCCCAATAATAGACAGGCCCAGCAGGTATACGCTGGGGAAACATCATGCCCTACTTATGCTGTGGAGATCCAGGAGATCAATCTTCGATCTGGCAAGACTCTTCCAGATCGCCAACCTCCTCCCCCAGAGGATGAGGAAGATAAACAGGAAAGTGAACCAAAGGCTATTCCACCCTTTCCTGAGAGACTAACAGCCACCACACAACCCAACCCAGAGGAGGATGAGCTTCTGGGTGAGCTCAAGCAATTGTGTGTAAAAATACCACTTCTCCAAGCCATCAAGGATGTGCCAATATACAACAAACTGGTTAAGGAAAAGTGTTTCAAACACCCAGGTAGGTGAAAGAGAGATGCTTCAACCATCAATGTCTTAGGACAACTGTCTGACCTTATGTTAGGACAAGTCATCTGCCCAAAGTATCTAGATCCTGGGAGTCCTGTAGTGGATGTCCACATCAATGGCATCATCATACCTCACACTTTGATTGATTTGGGGGCTGCCATTAATGTGATGACCAGGGACACCATGCTCAAGCTCAATCTTCAGGGTTCCTTGAGGAAGACCTCGACAGTTCTGCAACTTGCAGATCGCTCCACTGTGACTCCCGAAGGGATTGTGGAGGATGTCTTGGTCTCTGTCGACTCTTGGGAATACCCTGCAGATTTCTTGGTTCTGCAACCCAAGGCAAAGCTTACTGGATATCCTCTTATTTTGGGAAGGCCTTGGTTAGCCACTGCAGATGCTTACATCAGTTGTCGTGCAGGAAATATGACCATCAAAAATGGTCCTATGTCTAAGCAGCTAGTCCTATATCCTTTTGCCCAACCTTCCTTAGAGCATGACTTACCACTTTGGTTGGAGGAAGGAGATGAGGATGAAGTGTACTCAGCACCTTTGTGCACCCTAGATACCACCAGAAGAGACCCCCCAACCGAGGATGACTTGATTGAGACCTTGATCCAGAATCCACCTTCCAGTGCACTATCCTTAGAGAAATTGGTGGAGGATGCCCAAGCCAGCACCCTAGTGGATCTTTGTACGACCAACCCTGTCACTCCAGAGTCAAGAATGTGGAGTTCGGCCCTGAGAGAACGTTAAAGATCAGCTCCTCCCTATCTCCTTCCCAGGAAAAGGAGCTGTGCAACCTGTTGGCCAGCCACCTAGATGCTTTTGCTTGGAGCTATAAGGAGATGAAAGGAGTCCATCCCTCGGTCTGTACCCATCACATATACATCAAAGAGGGTTGTAAACCGGTTAGGCAACCTCAGAGGAGAATGAATCCAGCCCTTAAGGACATTGTCAAGGAAGAACTGCAAAAACTGTTGGATGCCGGATTCATTTACCCCATCTCAGATAGTGAATGGGTGTCCCCTCTGGTGTTGGTTCCCAAGAAGAATGGGAAGTGGAGAATCTGTGTGGACTACCGAGAACTGAACAAAGCTACCAAGAAAGACCATTTCCCTCTACCTTTCATAGATCAGGTGTTGGATGGGCTGGCAGGAAAGAAGTTCTTCTCTTTCCTGGATGGGTTTAGCGGGTACAACCAGATTCAAATCAGCCCGGAAGACCAAGATAAGACCACCTTCACTTTCCCTTGGGGTACCTTTGCCTACCGAGTTCTTCCCTTTGGGCTATGCAATGCTCCTGCTACCTTCCAGAGAGCTGTCTTGAGCATCTTCTCGGAGCTGGTCCATGATGCAGTGGAAATCTATATGGATGACTTCACTCCCTATGGGGCCAATTTCCAGGAAGCATTGTCCAATCTGGGAAAAGTCCTAACCAAATGCATTGAGATGAACCTGTCCCTTAGTCCTGAAAAATGTGAATTCCTGATGACTGAAGGGACCGTGTTAGGCCATACCATTTCTTGCCAGGGGTTACAGGTGGATCCTAACAAAATTGCTCTCATCAAGAAGGTTCCACCTCCTCAAAAGGTAAGGGATGTTCGGAGTTTCTTAGGATTAGCAGGGTATTACAGGAGATTCATTAAGGACTTCAGCAAGCTAGCCTCACCATTGTTTGGCCTGTTGGCAAAAGATGTGGAATTTAAGTGGACTGATGATTGTCAGAGGGCTTTGAATGAATTAAAGGACAAGTTGGTGTCAGCCCCAATCCTGAGAGGTCCAAACTGGGCCCTACCTTTCCACATCCACACTGATGCCTCAAACAAAGCCATAGGTGCAGCTTTAGGACAAATCGAACAAAAACTTCCATATGCCATTTACTTTGTTAGTAAAAACTTGTCCAAAGCTGAGCTGAATTACACTGTAACTGAGAAGGAGTTTTTGGCTGTGGTCCATGCACTGAACAAGTTCCGACACTATATCACTGGCTATCAAACATTTGTACATACAGACCATGCTGCCATTAGATATTTAATGAATAAACCAGATGTGAATGCTCGTATTATTAGATGGTTACTTTTGTTGCAGCAGTTTGATTTGACCATTGTTGACAAACCAGGTAAAGAAAATGTTGTTGCTGACTTTTTATCTAGATTGGATTTGTCTGTAGATGAGGATGGAACGGTGGATGACCAGATGCCTGATGAACATCTGTTTGCTATCTCAGCACTCTTTCCATGGTTTGCTGATATAGCAAACTACCTTGTTTCAGCACAGTTCCCTCCGCACCTATCTTCAAGAGAGAAGAGCAGAATCATCAGAAAAAGTGCCTCATTTACTTGGATCGGGGGCAATCTGTTCAAGCTTGGCCCCGATCAGATCTTAAGGCATTGTGTAAAGGAGGAGGAAATCTTTGATATCCTCCTCACCTGTCATGATGGGCCTTGTGGAGGACATTTTGCAGCAAAGAGGACTGCCTTCAAGATCCTGCAGGCAGGCTACTATTGGCCCACACTTCATCAAGATGTCAGAAGATATATCAGCCAATGTGACCAATGCCAAAGAATGGGGAAACCGACTCAAAGGGATGAGATGCCTCTCCAACCTCAAGTGACTCTTGAGCCATTTGAGAAGTGGGGCATGGACTTTGTGGGTCCTATCAACCCTCCTTCGAGGCAAAGGTCTTACATCATTGTGTGTACTGACTACCTGACAAAGTGGGCAGACACTAAAGCAATCAAAGCAGCAACAGAAGAAAAGGTGGCCGAGTTCTTAAGAGAAAACATCTTCTACAAGTTTGGCTACCCAAGGGAGCTGGTCACCGATCAAGGGAGCCAGTTCACATCCAACTTAGTTGAAGATCTACTAGCTCATCACAAGATCAAGCATAGGACTTCCACCCCCTATCACCCTCAAGCAAATGGGCAGGTGGAAGTCACCAATAGAGCATTAGAAGGGATCTTGACTAAGGTGGTGAGCAGCAGCAGAAGGGACTGGGCAGATCGCCTGGTTGAGGCCACATGGGCTTACAACACCACCTGGAAGACCACCACCGGCTTCACACCTTATGAGCTGGTCTATGGGAAGAAAGCTTTGCTGTCCATTGAGTTTGAATACAACACTTTGAGGATGGCAACTCAGCTAGATCTAGATCTCAGCCATGCACAACAAGAAAGGTTATTGCAGCTGAATGCACTGGATGAGCACCGAATGTAGGCCCTCCTTCACTCAGAAGTGGTTCAACTTCAGAGAAAGGTGTGACATGACCAACATCTCCATGACAAGCAATTCCAGCCTGGAGATTGGGCTTTGTTGTATGACTCCAGATACAAAGATTTCAAGGGGAAACTGAGAACCAGATGGCTAGGACCATATACAGTGGAAAAATGTCATGACAATGGATCTGTGCTTATTCGGACCATTGATGAGGAAGCCATCCCCATGCTTGTCAATGGGCATAGATTGAAGATCTACAGGAAGCCTCTCTCAAGACAAGAGTTCATCAAAACTATGGAGAAATCAGTATTAGTCATAGAGAAGGGTTCTGCCTCTCCTTTGGGCATACCCTGAAAGATCTAAAAAAAAAAATAAAAAAATAAAAAATAATAATAATAATAAAGATCCTTGGGTGAAAACCTCTCTGAGGCGCCCAAGGCAGGTGGTAGGGGTGAAAACCTCATTGAGGCGCCCCTATTGTCTTTCAAAAAAAAAAAAAAAAAAAGGAGATTGGAAAAAGATCCTTGAGTGAAAACCTCTTTGAGGCGCTTAAGGCAGATGGCAAGGGTGAAAACCTCAATGAGGCGCCCCTGTTATCTTTCAAAAAAAAAAAGAGAAAAAAAAGAAAAAGAAAAAGAAAAAAAAACAAAAGAAAAAAACAAGGTCAGCAGATTCATTATGTAAAATTGCATGCAGGTTGCAGGTGTTCTATGGAGGAGAGGAAGCCTCTCAACTCAGAGCTCAGGATCCTTATCATGCTGTCAGGAGACCTCACCAGCACCTCCTCCAAGAATACTCATTTTCTCCAAGGTATGTGCAATTTTATTACAGCTTGAGTCTTCTACAGGAAGACGCAGATTTTCTACAGGAAGATGCAGATTTTCTACAGGAAGGTGCAAACTCTCTACAGGAAACGCAACCTTTCTACAGGAAGCTCTGTATTTCTACAGGAAACTTCCTGTAGAAGCCCAGGACGGTCCAGAATCCATGTTATGAGAAGATCTAACGACTAAGGATCGGTTTGGACGCATGCAAGCTATTGTTATCTCCCTTGCACATTGTTGTCACCTCGTCCTGCCATCCTTGTCGACATGCAACGAAGTTACCTGCACCAGCAAAGCAGATCGATGAGTTCTCAGAAAAAACAAGTTTTAAATGAAAAAAAACTCTGAGATCTCATACCATATCCGTCCTAGTCATCCAGAAGCCTTGGGAGCATAATCGGGAGGCCAGATCCTTCGTCGTGCAGCATGCACCCAAGGAGGAAGAACTGTTACAAGACATCCCGCGGGAGTCCTGTAACAGTTAAGCCCGCTAGAGTGTATACTATTCACAGCGCTGGCCATATACAATGAACGCGGACGCATGCAGCCAAGCATCAACTCCATCGTCGGCAGCCTGTAAACGTGAACCTCCGGGCCTGTGCAAATTCACCAGCAGCAGGTAGATCCATTCATCATCGTCCAAAACCCGAGAAATCGTGTTGCAGCCGCGCAGGTAAGTGTCTCGACCCTTTCTTCCGTCAGATCGCATGAATTTTACTTTGAATTGTTTGCAAAGTGTAAAGTGAATGGGTTGAGCGGCTGTATGGCCAGTTGACTGGCCACGTCGACC
This sequence comes from Pinus tabuliformis, assembly GCA_031772625.1. NCBI lineage: Eukaryota > Viridiplantae > Streptophyta > Pinopsida > Pinales > Pinaceae > Pinus > Pinus tabuliformis. The sequence continues at coordinate 281,373,912 of CM062804.1, read as the reverse complement.
GGTTAATGGTCCAGTCAGATGTTTGGGTGGCGGCCGTGACAAAAGGAATGATCCGCACACACGTGAGGACAATCCCCGTCGGTAAAAACGGATTTAGCAGAAGAAACGGCGGCGGATCTGCTGGAGGGATGATGCGGTAGTAAGTGAACGCGCAGTCAAATGATGGGATGACGTCATCCAACGGTCCGGCGGGGACAACTCACCCCCCGCGCCACGGATTCCGCCGATTCAAATCTAATCGGCTAGATTGGCCGCATGCATTTATCATTCGCCGTTCGAACCTCGAGTGCACATTTAGATCTCTCTGCAGTTCGAAACTCCAAGCCTTTGGCTACCAAAACGGTTGTGAAGCACCACCGAGAACGCAAACCAACTGCAGTCTTCCCCAGGGATCACGCGCTGCTCCTACAGGAAAGCTGCTCCTACAGGAAAGCTGTTTCTACAGGAAGGCGGGTTCCTCACGTAAAAAGGTGGCAGATAAAAAGGTAACCCTGAACTCTCCATGCAATTGGTTTTTAAAGGTGGCAGGATCGTCGTCTACAGTCTGGTTGTAGGAAATGGTCGAAATTGTTGTCTGCTGTGCATAGACTGTCGTTCTACAGGATGTCAGTGAATTAAACTGTGTAAGGTCCTCAGGGATAAGTTGTGAATTATTTGCACAACAGAAGCGTAATTCCACGCTCTGTCTCCGTAAGCTAAACTTCTTCCGCATTCGCCACCTCTAGCACAGTTTTTATCATGCCGGGTGGGTTTATTAGACGGGAACCCACTGATTCATCAAAATTAAGAGAAAACCCAGAGGTGGTAGAGCTCTTCACACGGGCACAATGGATATCCTTTTGTGACAAGTTGCAGGGTCATGACGACGAAGTGGCAGAAGAATTTTTACAAGCCTTGAGGCCGAAATCCAAAACGCTGGCCACCGTGAACTTCAGGGGCCTAAGCCTCAAGCTCACCCCGCAGTATATCAGTCGAATTACTGAACTTCCAATGGGTTTGCCATGGGATAAGGAAGAAAGGAAGTTGAGCCAGCAGGCAAAGAAAGAATTCTTTCCACCTGAGGAGGAATTCACGGAGGACAAAAATGGGGTGCGAAGAACCAGCTTGCTGCCACCATGGAATGAAGTTAGCCTGCAAATCATGAAGTATATAACCTGTGAAGGCCGTTTTAGCATCGTGTACACGTATCACTTCAGGTTGCTCACTGAATTGAGACACCAGATTGATCTTCCTGTAGAAAATAAACTGAGCATTCCTTATTTCCTGCTACAGTCTCTAATTGAGTGTGCCACAAAGTTAAAAGAAGGCATACCAGATCAGGTAGCCCACCATGGGTTAATCAAACTTCTTGTGGAGGATGCGCTTCATTCATATAAGGTTCCCCTCTCATGGGAATCATTCAGGAATTTGACAAGAGATGGAGATATAAGGATGTTGACTGAAGAAACGGGTTCCTCCAGCAGTGAGGAAAAAGAAGTAGTGGCCGCAGAAAAGAAAGAAACAGGTCAGAAGACCCCGACCACAGTGCAGAAGAAAGAACAAAGGAGGAAGCACGAGAAAAAGGATGCTGAGGAAAAAGGTGACACACCCATTTTGTCAGCAAGAGAGAAAAGGTTGCAGAGCAGAACGGACAAAGCTGAGAAGGTCCACATCAGCCCAAGTACCTCATCAGCACCCGCAACCAAACCAAAAAGCAAAACCCATGCAGCAAAGCAAGCCAAGGTGGCGACACCTGTGTCTGCAAGAAAGCAGAAACATGCTTCTACAGGAAGCCCGAAAACAGAAAAAGGGTCTTCTACAGGAAGCCCGAAAATCATTGAAAAAAGGGCTTCTACAGGCAGCCCGAAAATTACCAAAACAGGGGCTTCTACAGGAAGCCCGAAATTGGCTAAAATAGGGTCTTCTACAGGAAGCCCTGAAAAGGTGAAACCCAAGGAGAAGAAGGCAGACATTCTAGCAAGGGAGGCATCAGCTGTACTAGCTGGCCTCAGCACGCCACCTGTTATCACAAAATCAAGCACTGAAGGCTGCCAATCAGCAAGATTCTGTGTAACTATTTCAAACCAGGCTTTGGACTAAGGCTTAGCCTCCTTATTCTGAGAGGGCTCTCTCACAGATTATGAATATTGACTAATGACAAGAAAAGATGGCTAACTCTTATAAGACACATGAAAAATAAGTTGGCTGGACAACATTGAATTGATTCCCATTGGGCTTATGTAGTCTCTCATATCTCAGCAAACAAAAACACTATCTTTTCATAGAAATCAGGGCACTTTACATCTATATGTTCAAACATAACTTTGAAACCACAGTTTGCCAAGGCATACAGGAAGTCAGAGCATGATTCATGAGTTCTGAGTGATTATGCATTAACAAAACTGTAAAAGAACCTTAAAGAAAGAATACCATCACACATTTGAACAAGAAGATCCATTGTGAATCCTGAGAAGAAAACACAGTCATTTGCATTACTGAAATTTGTTTATACATAAACCAAAAACAGTCTTCTCCAAAACATCCAACCCCCACTACATCAAAGTCTGATCTATATATAGAGATACAATCTTAACCACTATGAGCTTCCTCCTCCAGCATGAGGGGAGCTCGAAGACTATTACTAATTACCCTTATCTACCAATTAACTAATTCATTAAATACATTAAGCACTGACTGTAATTACAAAGAGTGCTAATTAAACTACATATCTAATTCTATCTTCCTCGTATCATTATCTTTCTTTGCTCTTGGACACCTGTCTCCTTTCAGTTTGGCCGAGATAACTGAGAAGTGGATGCAATGAACAAGGTTAGCATTGGATACTGAATGCGCTGATGGTTCATTGATCATAAGAACAAACCCCTGTTTTTCCGGTCCTTGTCTCCCACCATCCTTCGAAAGTTAAGCAACATGTTCCCAGCTCTTTAATACCCCAAAAATGATGAGCATCACCATATTCCCAAATGTGCTGGAAGATTCGTTGATTGAACAGGTGTGCAAGCCAAAACTCTTCGTATGCACCTCCTTCCAAACCCTAACAACCGGTAATAAAGTACCTTTATCAAAGCTTTAACTTAAGACAAAACATTTCACCTTTTCAAAAAGGTACACTTGTCATTATCTGAATGGTTATGCTAGCCTCATGTCGTCTCCTAAATGTCCCTTAGACGTTTCCTTTGATAATTTTCTGATCCTACCATCAAACTGTTTGTCTTCATCATAAAACAACACCTACAGCAGTTTCGTAGCGCGCTACGAAACTGCTGTTTTTGCTAAAACAGAGTGTATTTGCCTTAAGGAATTTTTTTTGCTTGGACTTTTGACTTTTTAAACCTCCTTATTCAAATGCGTTCTTTACCACGAGCAGCATCAACTTTCCTATGAACCCATTTATGCTAGGCCTGTAACTTAATAATCTTCATGTTGCTTATTGCTTCATTAGTGACCTGCATACAGTTATCTTTGAATGAAATGAGCTTTTCGGCCATAGACACTCCTTGCTAAACTTCAATCTGATCTTTGATTACAGCATGTGTTCCCTTTTCAACATTTCCACTTGTAGTTCAAAACTAGTGACTGAGATTGGATTGTTTAGCTTCAGCTGCTACGAAACTGTTGTTCTGGCTGAAAAATATGTCTTTGGACAGAGCTCATAATTTCTCACAGAAAACGTATTTGGAAAAACTGAAGGAGGTTTTTGTGAACCAATCCGTGCTTAACAAAAACCTCTTTTGGTTTTTTAAAACACTACTCCAGCTGCCCAGAATCGATCTTTGAAGAAGATGTGTAAAACAGGAAATTAAAAACTGCACCTACAACAGTTTCGTAGCGCAACTTTTAGTCACTCGTTTCTCCCAGCTCATAATCAATTTGAAGAAACTGAAAGAGGTTTTTCTAGTTCAGTATGTTAGGAATAAAAACCTCTTTCAATTTTTGAAAATATTCTTTCAGCTACGCTAAATACCTCCTGGAAGTTGACTGCTTAAAACAGAGAAATATGCCTGTAACAAACATCACCTACAGCATCTCATTAAAACTAATCTCGAGATATTCAAGTAATATCCCAATTTTAGCATCCTCTGATAATATTGACTAAACTTGCACCAAACACTAAACACCATCATCAAGGCCAGCAAACAGATTTAAATGCTCTATGTCAACAACAAGAACAAGCTCCTTAGGATATCTTTCTGTTCTTCAAGACTTTTTTGCAAAAGGATACTTTTTTGCAAATTATAAACAAGAAAAGGTGGCAAAAGCCCGTTCTTCCCAGAAGTCATACTTCCATCTTTATATCTTCATCTGAGGGTTTTAAGTGTGCAACATGATCAACAGAAATCCGCTCTGCCTCCACAGTCCCTATGATGTTTTGATGGTGAAATTATTTTGAAACAAAACCGCGAATCTGTCTATTCTGCATCCACCTTTAGATATTGCAGTTGCATATTGAATTAACAGTTGTTTGGAAGAGCTCCCTGTATGAACATTATCTTGCCAATGTAGCGGGATTATAGGAAAAACCTTGAGAATGAAACACAGCAGTATTATTTGTATATTGATGATAAGATCCAGCACTGTGACATGTCGAGTCAGATATTCCCACAGAACCCATAGGAGACAGAGGTGATATGGGTGGGCTATGGTTGTGTTGTTTTGCTTCCCTGAATATAGCTTGCCTCTCAACATCAGGCAATGAACTCATTTCCCCAATTTCGTAGCGCAGCCAGTGCAAAATATGAATTATGCGCTACGAAATCACCTAAAACATGCTGCGCTGCGAAACTGCCAAAAGGATTTATGTGCTGCAAAACACTTTGTCCTCAAGCTAGTGTGAGCTATTTTGGCATCAGAATTTTCAGTGATAACAGTGGCTCCACTTGGGATAGTGTGCCCTTGTGGTACACTAAGAACCTGCAGTTCCAGTGCCTTATCCATTTATGACAAATAAAAATTTATTTAACAAACATCTTCTTTAAGTTCCTTGGGCCTTCACCTCGGGCTTAAGCTTGATGATCACTGTAGGAGATAGAAGTCTATATCTACCACTACTAAAAAAAATAATTGCTCAGTCAACCTTGAGCTTATTTGCATTTATCTCACCTACCTACCCTATCAGCTGCAAGCTCCACTTGTAGCTCAAGCAACATGATATTTCCAATGTAGCCAATCATTTATCTTATCTGACATTTGAGTCCTTTGGCTGTGCTTGAAAAAAAAATAAATCAGATACTGAAGTAACCAAGGCAGCATGAGGTGTAACTGTTCTTCAACATGAAAATATAACTGGAATCCTGAACAGTAAATCTTTTCCATGTAATCAGCTATAGGGTCAAAAAACACACGGTTAGTTTGCTGATTCTCATAACATTCTATATCTTCAAACAACTTATCCTCAGCCACACCAAATTTATTTGATATGCTATCCAACTGCCTTTCTGAATGATGCTCACAAACAATGTAATTTTCCTCACTACTATGATCATTATTTGAAGTAAGCTGCTGCAAGGAATTACAAAATTGAACAAGCTTTTCCTCTGCCTGAGGGTCATAGAAAATTTCCTCCAATATTTCTTCTTGCTGGGTGCAATCAATTTCATCTTCATCATGATCTGAAGCCTGACAAATCTGCTGCACCTCTACATCAATATCTAAGGATAAAACATGGTTTTCACAAGTAAACTCCTGCTGCTCTTCATACTGTGTTTCATGGAATGTTATACCTTCTCCTTGGTGCTGGAATGCATTGTTATGAAGAGCCTCTAAAATTTCTTCATCCGTAAACTCATCATCATCATAAAAATCCTTCAAATACTGAATAAGATTTAAAGAATGCCTACAACAATCTTTAAGCAGCAATAAGGAAGGATAACCTTCTTTATACATTTCACAGAATTCATCATGAAAACTAGCAAGCGAATATATTGAACCATTTTCCAGACTTTTATACCAAGACCATGCTTTTCCTTCTAAAGTGGTCATAAACATTTTCATGAGACAATCTTCAGGGAAATGAACCTTAAGACTGTGTACATGCATATGGAATTTAACCAAATGGAGAGCAGCATTATCCTTCTTTTCATCTTTGAATATTGGAAGATCATCTAACCAATCAACCTTTGGCATAGGATTTGGAAAACCAGGGATATGAGACCGATCCATAGGAGCATACCTGGCATTCATTCTTGCAGTAGAATCCATCTTGAAACTTCATCAAGCTACTGATCTTCTAGTAGTGGAGTCACCTTCCAATTCCTTATATTGATGTGTGGAGTCGCCAAGGTAGTTTTGCAGCCTCGAAAACCTTTTTGAGCTCCTGCTACCTTCAGAAGTTCAATCTTAAAATTTCGGGAATGAGTAATCTTCAGGCTCCCGGCAGATGCACCAAAATGTTATCACAAAATCAAGCACTAAAGGCTGCCAATCAGCAAGATTCTGTGTAACTATTTCAAACCAGGCTTTGGACTAAGGCTTAGCCTCCTTAGTCTGAGAGGGCTCTCTCACAGATTATGAATATTGACTAATGAGAAGAAAAGATGGCTAACTCTTATAAGACACATGAAAAATAAGCTGGCTGGACAACATTGAATTGATTCCCATTGGGCTTATGGAGTCTCTCATATCTCAGCAAACAAAAACACTATCTTTTCACAGAAATCAGGGCACTTTACATCTATATGTTCAAACATAACTTTGAAACCACAGTTTGCCAAGGCATACAGGAAGTCAGAGCATGATTCATGAGTTCTGAGTGATTATGCATTAACAAAACTGTAAAAGAACCTTAAAGAAAGAATACCATCACACATTTGAACAAGAAGATCCATTGTGAATCCTGAGAAGAAAACATAGTCATTTGCATTACTGAAATTTGTTTATACATAAACCAAAAACAGTCTTCTCCAAAACATCCAACCCCCCCTACATCAAAGTCTGATCTATATATAGAGATACAATCTTAACCACTATGAGCTTCCTCCTCCAGCATGAGGGGAGCTCGAAGACTATTACTAATTACCCTTATCTACCAATTAACTAATTCATTAAATACATTAAGCACTGACTGTAATTACAAAGAGTGCTAATTAAACTACATATCTAATTCTATCTTCCTCGTATCATTATCTTTCTTTGCTCTTGGACACCTGTCTCCTTTCAGTTTGGCCGAGATAACTGAGAAGTGGATGCAATGAACAAGGTTAGCATTGGATACTGAATGCGCTGATGGTTCATTGATCATAAGAACAAACCCCTGTTTTTCCGGTCCTTGTCTCCCACCATCCTTCGAAAGTTAAGCAGCATGTTCCCAGCTCTTTAATACCCCAAAAATGATGAGCATCACCATATTCCCAAATGTGCTAGAAGCTTCGTTGATTGAACAGGTGTGCAAGCCAAAATTCTTCGTATGCACCTCCTTCCAAACCCTAACAACCGGTAATAAAGTACCTTTATCAAAGCTTTAACTTAAGACAAAACATTTCACCTTTTCAAAAAGGTACATTATCTGAATGGCTATGCTAGCCTCATGTGGTCTCCTAAATGTCCCTTAGACGTTTCCTTTGATAATTTTCTGATCCTACCATCAAACTGTTTGTCTTCATCATAAAACAACACCTACAGCAGTTTCGTAGCGCGCTACGAAACTGCTGTTTTTGCTAAAACAGAGTGTATTTGCCTTAAGGAATTTTTTTTGCTTGGACTTTTGACTTTTTAAACCTCCTTATTCAAATGCGTTCTTTACCACGAGCAGCATCAACTTTCCTATGAACCCATTTATGCTAGGCCTGTAACTTAATAATCTTCATGTTGCTTATTGCTTCATTAGTGACCTGCATACAGTTATCTTTGAATGAAATGAGCTTTTCGGCCATAGACACTCCTTGCTAAACTTCAATCTGATCTTTGATTACAGCATGTATTCCCTTTTCAACATTTCCACTTGTAGTTCAAAACTAGTGACTGAGATTGGATTGTTTAGCTTCAGCTGCTACGAAACTGTTGTTCTGGCTGAAAAATATGTCTTGGGACAGAGCTCATAATTTCTCATAGAAAACGTATTTGGAAAAACTGAAGGAAGATTTTGTGAACCAATCCATGCTTAACAAAAACCTCTTTTGGTTTTTTAAAACACTACTCCAGCTGCCCAGAATCGATCTTTGAAGAAGATGTGTAAAACAGGAAATTAAAAACTGCACCTACAGCAGTTTCGTAGCGCAACTTTTAGTCACTCGTTTCTCCCAGCTCATAATCAATTTGAAGAAACTGAAAGAGGTTTTTCTAGTTCAGTATGTTAGGAATAAAAACCTCTTTCAATTTTCGAAAATATTCTTTCAGCTGCGCTAAATACCTCCTGGAAGTTGACTGCTTAAAACAGAGAAATATGCCTGTAACAAACATCACCTACAGCATCTCATTAAAACTAATCTCGAGATATTCAAGTAATATCCCAATTTTAGCATCCTCTGATAATATTGACTGAACTTGCACCAAACACTAAACACCATCATCAAGGCCAGCAAACAGATTTAAATGCTCTATGTCAACAGCAAGAACAAGCTCCTTAGGATATCTTTCTGTTCTTCAAGACTTTTTTGCAAATTATAAACAAGAAAAGGTGGCAAAAGCCCGTTCTTCCCAGAAGTCATACTACCATCTTTATATCTTCATCTGAGGGTTTTAAGTGTGCAACATGATCAACAAAAATCTGCTCTGCCTCCACAGTCCCTATGATGTTCTGATGGTGAAATTATTTTGAAACAAAACCGCGAATCTGTCTATTCTGCATCCACCTTCAGATATTGCAGTTGCATATTGAATTAACAGCTGTTTGGAAGAGCTCCCTGTATGAACATTATCTTGCCAATGTAGCGGGATTAGAGGAAAAACCTTGAGAATGAAACACAACAGTATTATTTGTATATTGATGATAAGATCCAACAATGTGACATGTCGAGTCAGATATTCCCACAGAACCCATAGGAGACAGAGGTGATATGGGTGGGCTATGGTTGTGTTGTTTTGCTTCCCTGAATATAGCTTGCCTCTCAACATCAGGCAATGAACTCATTTCCCCAATTTCGTAGCGCAGCCAGTGCAAAATATGAATTATGCGCTACGAAATCACCTAAAACATGCTGCGCTGCGAAACTGCCAAAAGGATTTATGTGCTGCAAAACACTTTGTCCTCAAGCTAGTGTGAGCTATTTTGGCATCATAATTTTCAGTGATAACACCACCTAAGCCAAAAGAAAAGAGGAAGAGGGAGACCCCTCTATACTTTAAAGCTCGAAGAAGTGTTAGGATAAAGACGGGTAAGCCACAGCCTTCGTCCAGCAGCCCGATTGTCATTGAAGATGCCCTTGCTTCTCCCAAGGAAAAGTCCCCCTCAAGGATAATAGTCACCTATGAGAAGGGGAGTCCAAAGAAAAATACGTGGCAAGAAAGGTTAGACCTGTTGACTGAAAAGGCTCGGCTACAGAAGGCTGAAAATGTTCTACAGGACACTCTGGCCCGGCTACAGGAAACAGAGAAGAGGGAAGGAGAAGGACCCTCATCACCACCAAGGGAGGGTGAGATAGAGCCACCTAAAGAGGCAGAAAAAGAACATATACCAGAGCCCAGCCCTCAGCCTAGTCTGAGTTCATACTACACCTTTTTAGAGGCGGGCAAAATCATACCGCAGAAATTTACTGTACCCCTGTTTTTTGCATTAGAAGAAGAAAGAGTCCGTACCCACACATGGATGCAAATCGCCAAGTCAAAGGGTGTGGCGGACATAGGTCCCTTACAAGAGCAACTCAAGGAGGTCAGGAGTGAATTCGCCATGGCTAAACATGTGGCTAATTGCCAAAGAGTGTACCTACAGGAAGAAAACCAGAAGCTAAGATTGCAGCTACAGGAGCTGAGGGCAGGGGCAGGTACATCCTCCAAAGACACCACAAAAGAACAACAAGGCAAAAAGGAGCTGACCACCAGTCTTGAGGAGCCAATGACACTTCTACAGGAAGCAGAACAGCAAGCACAAATTGAAGTGCAAGCTCTAAAAGAACAGCTGCAGCAAAAGGAAGCACAATTGGCCTGCATGGCCAGTTGGGCCATGGAGGCAATACAGTGCAGACAACCTGCAAAATCCTATGGTTTGTACTTGAAAGATCAATGGCTGCAGTTCCAAATAAATACCTTGGCACAAAGAGGTATTTCTCAGATCCAAAACCCACAGCAATTTTCTGAGTTGTGCAGTACTAGTTCGTCAGAAGATAAAGCCAAATTGGCAGAGTTCTACCTCCACAATTTGGCTTTGCCTAATGAAGTCTCCTAGGATCCCAATACTGCCTTGGGTGATGTGCAATTGATGGCGTTCGCTTCATGGTTGAACCATGAGGATCAAAGAGCAGCTGAAGCAAAATCGGTCATGAACCGAGAATTGAGCGAGCCATTGTTCATTCGAGCAGAACCAGAGGATCCGGTTGCACTCATCTCAGCACACCAACAGTTGTCCACTGATCCCACAGCTTCCTTGAGATTTATGGACCAACAGGTCCAAGCCATAGCTCATTTTGAAGACATGGAAAGACTGTTAGGAGAAAATGCTGCCCAAGCATGCACATGCAGATGGAATACCTTGGCACACAGTTTGAAAATCCGAGAGTACCATACCCCAACTCGGATGAGAGAAGCTTTGGTAAGGGTAGACCTTTACAAGAAATCCATGCAAAGCCTCCAGGCCAGCTCGATTGGCCTTAAACTCAGCCCACCACTACTGCTAGGATTGACTGAAGGCAACACAGAGGAGGATGACAGTGAACAATGGGAAGAGGTGAACAGGAAAGTTGGGTTTCATATCAGCAAGGAGGACATTACCACAGAGGCTTGGGATGTAAGGGAAGCAGTAAAAGCAATGAAGGATGAAGATTTGGACTAAGTTGCTCAAGGATGAGCAAATATTTTAGCTGGGGGGTGATGATGAGCCCCAATTTTTGGTAAAAAATTGGGCTCATTTGGCCTACTTACCTTGCTCAACCCTTCATCTTTTATCACTTATGCATTCATTTCTTGGTATATTTGTGTTATTTGTAGGAAGAAGGGTAGGCATTATATCTATGTGGCTAATACATGATGATTTCAGGTTTTTTGGCATTAAAGGGAGCAAAGACCACGCAGAAGGAGATAGCAAAGGTGGCATTACAGGTTTATAGGGAGGTTGTCTACAGCCTTAAATAACCTCCCTCGTGATCTCCACCCTAACTCCGAGCTCCAACAACTCTCCCCACCGAGCTTAAAGGCAGCCAACATGTTCTACAGGGACAGCAGTTTACAGCAGTTTAACTCTTAGTTGGACAGCCGAGCTCCATTAATTGAGGAAGCCAGCTTGATCCTCATCTTGTATAAATATTAAGGCCGTAGCCTTTGATAGGAGCTTTTTGAACTTTTGAACTACTGTTGCAATTTCTAAGCACGAGCTACAGCTCGGTTTTTGCTCTTTGTAAGCCAGTTTTGGCATGTCATTAGACTCATGATTATTCAATAAAGACAGGCAGCTTTTGATCCAATTCTGAGTTTCTAAGGGAGCTATAGCTCTCAGGTTAGGGCCCAACCTGAGAGCAATAGACCTCCTCTTCTTTGTATTGTTACTTGTTTCCTTGCAGCACTTTATTTCCTCTGTTTTGACATGCATTTAGAATTTACAGTCTACTGATTTGATTTCTTGTATGTGATTGAGTAGGATTAGTTTACAGTTCAAGTGCTTTCAGTTGCTTAGATTAGAGTAGGAGGATTGTAATTCAATAGAGCTCCAAAAAAAGGTTGATAGTGCACTCGCTGCCATCTCTGCCTAGAGATTGGGGGTGTGGGCTGTACCAACCACCAAAAACGCAGTCTTATGCTTTCATGCAAGCTGCCACACAGTCATTGCAATCGTAGATCCATCCATGCATTTTGCTCTTGAGCACTACTGCTTCGTTCCAACACCATGCACGATTTTTCTCCACACTTTACATTGCTGTTCATTGGTTTAATAACACAGTTAGAATAGGTTGATGGAATTCTCGGTTTTGTGCAAGATATAGAGGATTTGTTTCTTTTACACTGCATAGCATCACGTTATCGTGTTCTTCTTCTTCTCAACCACGCCTAAAGCCACCTGCTCGACCTCTGTTCAGCTCGTTAGCCTTCCAACCCTTCTACTTCTCACGTAGCTCCATCTTTTTAACTTTTCCTTGCTTCCACCCTTCTATTCACCAACCAACTGTACTCACTCTTTCCTCACCTCAGATCTCTGTCCCTGAGCCACCACAAACTCCTCCTTCACCTTACCCATTCACTCATACCACTCCTCCACTCCTCCATCACCCAGAACTCCCACTACAGCACATCCTGTAGAAGTTAGCAGACTTCCTGTAGAAATCCCAAGCTTCCTGTAGGATCCCCTGCAGACATCCTGTAGAAACCTGTAACCTCGGTTGCCGAGCACCTGAACGTTGTGGACTTCTATGGAATGATGTTTTGGATCCTCTGGAACCTCTCCTAGCCCTCCTGACCTTTCCCAATCTTTCTTTCCTTCGAACCACCTCTGCACAGCCAAACCCTAATAAGAAACAAAATCATAATCACTCCATCCACTTAAGCAAAAATACAAAAACAATGTTCTTTTCAATGGAAGTAGTTTGAGTTCATGCATTTCACATCACTAGAAGTAATGGCATCATTTTTAGACATTTGCACTCTCACTATTGCATCATAGAGGTTAAACTAGTCAGATTAGGGTTTACTAGGGTTTCCATGTTTTGGTTGGCTTTCAGTTCATTTTTGCAAAGTAGATTAATTTCCTTTGAGATAGCCTTCGTCCATCATTTAGAAAGCTTCTTCTGAGAACATATAGAAGTTGGCTTGAGCCCTAGCGGACTTGTGCCAGCTGACCAAGTGACAGCTGCGACAAGAGCTAGTACTTGTGCATACAGCACCGTCGCTTCCAAGTTTGTACGAACTACCGGGTTGATAAAATTAGAGATAGGAAGCTCCAGGAGTTGTAGCATTATTGCTACAATACTGGAGCCCACCAATTTGGATTCGGGATCATCACAGTGGTCATGATTATAACCACTGTTATATTTTTGTGTGGGACGCCATTCTACAGACACAAGCTTCCAGGAGGCAGCCCTATCACTCGTATCCTTCAAGTTGTAGTCGGTGCTATTACAAAAAGAACCATTGACACACCTTCAGATATTACCTTGCTTTACGAGAATCTGGATGTGGAGTCCATAAAATCAGGCCAGAGGCTTCTATCTCACACAGATAATTTACAGTAAGTCAACGATTTTAATGTAATTAGTTACATCTAGTTTGTGCGAATTTCTTTTGGAAAAAAGCTGGCCAGCTTTAGCTGAAGAAACCATTGGTACACCGTTGTAGGGTTTTTTTTTTCTTCTTTTCGGGTCAAACTGTGATTCTTGGTACAGATTGAGCGGCAATCTTTTGTAATTTGAACTGTTTTTGCACATGAAGATCTAAATAAATTGGGGTTCATGGGTGTTTAGATTGAAGCTTGAAATTACTGTTAAATGATTTTGCAAATAAAATCCTTATGCTTTAAGTGTTCTAATTATCTATGGTATTTCTTCTGATACGCAGAGAAGTCCTTTTTGCGTGGAAGAGATCTGGAATGGTATTTTTTCAGCCCAAGGGAGAGGAAGTATCCAAACGGGTTGAGAACAAACCCAACGACGGAAGCTGGTTACTGGACGGCCACTGGAAGACGCTTGTGTTTCTCATGGTACTCGCACAGGCTGGGTTATGCATGAATATGGTCTAGACGAGAAGGAATTCGAACCCTCAGGTACGACGTTATTCTATTAATTGCTTTTTGTCAATTTGTTAGGGACCACCTGCTCCAAAAAAATCTGGAAGTAAAAACATAATAAATTAGTTATATTCGCCGAGCGAGTCCGGTTGCAATCAAATTGCTTTTAATTTTTTGCATTGTGTAGGTTTATGGTCCAGTTACTCTAGGTAGGTTTATGGTCCAATTACTCTAGGTTTATAGTCCAGTTACTCCGTGATTGTTTTAAAAAATATAGATATTTAAGCCGTATTGGGTTATATATATTTTTTCTCTCATTCAATTATATTGAAATTCAAATCTGGAATGCTTGTTGTTTAGATTTTAATAACGATACATTTGTATGTTACGGGTGTCTCTATTAGAAAATAATTACAAATGAAATTAATTACATAATTAATTTCATGCACTATTGACACTAGAGTCTCCATTGAAGGCACGGCTTGTATGGATATCATCTTATTTTGTTTCAGTGTATTTTCATTTGTTGAAGGCACGGCTTGTATGGATATCATCTTATGTTGTTTCAGTGTATTTTCATTTGTTGTTTTATCGGTACTTTATATACAAGACACCATTGAAAACACACAACAGAATTACAATGGCGTAAACGATAATCCCATAATCCTCAGTTTAACCAAAATATAAAAATAATTACTCCTAACCTGTTTTTCTCTTTTTCCTCCTTAAAAATAATCGTTCCTAACCTGTTTTTTTGCTCTTTTTTCCTGTTTTTCCTCCTTTTTTCCCTGGGGTTTTCTTCAATGACAATGTTTACACTGTATCTGCAGTGGAATTCAAAGTCTTTTGGAGTACAACATGTTTATTCTTACTTCAAACAAGTTCATCATTTTTATGCTCACTCCTATGTGAGTACCTAATTAATGTATTCTTTTTCTTTGTTGTAATTTTTTTAATTTCCAATTTATATGCTTAACAATTTATATGCTTTGTTTGAGTATAACTCCAGTAATATTAGTAAGGTTTCCGTGAGGAATCTACAAAGATTAATTATCCAGCGAAATAGTTCAAAAACAATTAATAAAAAAAAACCCGCAATATCATAATTTTACTTGTGGAACAAATAACATTTTTTACATTTTAAAATCAGTTACTTGGTGGGGAATATAGACCTGTACAATTCTGTGGCGAGGATTATAACGAACTGTAGCAAACAATCTAATGGTGGGAACTTTCAGAAAGTATTTGCTATTGAAGCATTTCGTAATGCTCACCGCTCATAACATTTGATATAGAAACACCTGTTGATCATCCCCGTTAGTAGCTGAGAGATATGCAAAAGACAGAATGGCAGAAGACAAACTCTGGGCTATCATAATACTGATCCTCCAACTCCTCAATCAATAAATCAATCTCAAAATAAATTAGTTAAGGCTTCTGTCAAAAGGTTACAGATTGATGGTTACCTTTGTTGTTCCTGTTTAGGCTTCTGATGTCTTTGTTCTTATGGATCGATGGGGCCTTATCCTCTTCTCACTCGTTGATTGATCCTGTTACGACCAAGAGGAAGAGTAATTATACACATGCAACGTGGGTTGCATGCTATAGACTAGACAAAGAAGGGGCACGTGGTGCATGCATGCAGAGTTTTCTTAAAGTAATTTTTTGAAATTTGGGGCACGTGGTGCATGCATTCACAGCTTTTTTAAAGTAATTTTCTGAAATTTGGGGCACTTGGTGCATGCATGCAGAGCTTCTTTATAGTAATTTTCCCAAATTTATAATTTAAACCGTTAATTAACCCTATTAACACTTATTCCCTTAAAGTAATTTTCTCAAATTTATAATTTAAACAGTTAATTAACTTTATTTACACTTATTTATGGATGATAAAGTGTTTTCTTCCTTATAAATATTATACCCTCATTATTGATTCTAGCCATTAAAATAAACAAAACCTAAATACAAAACAAACCTAAATACATATTCTTATGAGTATTCAATATGTATTCAATATATATGTTTTATATATCTTTTCTGCAGCTTCTTACAAATTTCAAGAAAATTTGTTTCAATCAAGCACATCCGTACCAGCTTCTTATAGCCACACATGTAATAAATCTGTATTATTGAATGTTAATAATTGAACTCTCAGAGTTGTGGTATCTCGAATTCTTTTAACCTGATCATGATCCATGTATAAATAATACATTGATACAAAATAAGCTCCAATTCTTTTTTTAACCAGATCGAAATCCTTCTATCAATAAAAAAAAATATGAGATCCCTGTATCAATAAAACATTGATACCCAAAAAATAGAAGCACTCTTTGAAACTGTTGTAGAATGTAGCTTAAATGATTATGCGCAAAACATAATAGGTTAGTGCTTTTTTAGCCTGTTTCAAAATTGCATCAAATGTGTATAATTTATTTATTTACTGGTATTCACAGTTCTATTTATTTACTGTTATTCACAGTTCTATTTATTTATTGTTATTCACAGTAATATTCTATTTATTTACTGTCATTCATAGTAATATTCTTTGCATTCAAAAATCATATGATAATGGTACTGTGTCTTCAGATTTTTATGTACAAGTGCATCCAGTGTCGAAGATACAAAAATACTTTATACTTCAAGCAATTCCAATGATGGTAATTTTATAAAAATTTAATTATTATGTCAATATTGTCCAAACAAAACACAGAACTAGTCCAAACGTCCAAAAACTCATTTTATAATTGTTATTATAATTATTTACTATTTACGGACAAAACTGGTCCAAACGTCCAAAAAAATCGTTTTATAATTGTTACCATAATTATTACTATTTACCGAAATAGTATTTAAAGTCAATACGGGAGGGACTGCCGCTACGCAGTTGCCTTGTTTCTTTAAGAAATTAGTTGAAACCCTAATCTAGTTGTAAACTAATCCATTTTCCGTTCTTGGGAGCCTTTGAGGCAACATAGCCTCACAAAAAAAACCACAGCGATGTCGTGCACAAAGTTTTTTTGTTCCCCCTTCGTTAGGAAAAGAAAATTTGTCGTGCAATGTTTACATGTATCTGCATTCGTGTTTGTTTTTGGCACGTTAAATGAATTGGATCTATGATCATGTCACTCCTCTTTTCAAAGTGTATTAATAATCGTTCATAACGTTATTTTCATAATGTTTTATTTAATATGGAATTTCCTTGATTCAGTGTAAACGAGCCCTACATGGCAGTTAAAAAAGAAAGAAAGGAAAAGCAGTGTCATCCTTATCTTTGTAAATATTAATACATATATAAATATATGATAGGATGGCCCATTCCATGAATTTTGTTTGACGGGCTTTTAGTATGAGTTTCTTTAATAGGAATAGGCATAGGGGCAAAGGTAGAGGAGGAGGAAATAGGGACCATAATTTAGGGGTGAGAAGAGACTATAGGCCAAGAGTCTCAATCCATTTCAATGCAAATTCAAAGGAATTGAGGCAGTTGCTCTGCATTGATGTGGTGAACTGTTTAGGTTTAGGTCAACTAGAGCCTTATCATGTGACACAACCTCAACCACAACAACCCCTTGTTCCTCATGCATCAAACATTGGTATTCCTGTACCGCCACATGTGTCTGTTCCACTTGTTTCCCCTATCAATGATGGTTGAGAAGTTGCCATCCCTGCACACCCTCTACGTTCAATTCAAGGTTGCTCCACAGTGTCTTTGCCTCCTCTTCCTAAGGAACATGTTTCTCACT
The DNA here is from genome assembly GCA_031772625.1 of Pinus tabuliformis. Lineage (NCBI taxonomy): Eukaryota > Viridiplantae > Streptophyta > Pinopsida > Pinales > Pinaceae > Pinus > Pinus tabuliformis. Next base: position 281,356,374 of record CM062804.1, on the reverse strand, counting down.
CTCAATCTGTTGCTTCATGTATAGTCCACTCTCCCCGTGCAACACCATGACTGTCTATGACTACTAGTCAACATCCTCATTCTACTGCACAAGCCTATAAGTAACTCACTGTACTTGTTGGTCCCTTTCGTCAGTCTTCAAAGTAACAATCATTCCTCAACCTATTATGAGTGAAAACAACAGAAATCACATGTCACTCTCTCCAATTCTTCACATGGTTCCTCACACTCTGCCATGTCCCACTCTTGCCAGGAAGAGTAACATGTAGAATTTGCTCCATCACATAGACAAGGACAATATTTTATGGGTACTTGCAGTGTGTTTTTGATGTTCTTATGGACACTACTCTATTTTGCTGCTGTCATTTTGATACAATGTTGATATTTTTCTTGTTTTGCCTGGATACTCTTCTCTACATATATTTTTAAATATCTACAATGCTTTTATGATATGGGTATTTTGTAAGCATTTTGTTTAGAGGAGTGGAATATATGATCATATATATGAAGATCTATTTATTATGCACACAACACTCTATTTACACATTTTTGATGGTATATCTTGTCATACGAGGAGTAACTCCACGAATAACTTGTTTATTGCATTAACCATATCATGAATTTATACATGAGTGGAGAGACTCATGGGTTTCGAATTCCAAGGTCTCTTGGTTTTCTCAAATGCATAACTGACAATATTTACAATATTTACAATAATCCTTTCAGATTAGGTGTAAAACCCCCCCTCTTAATATGAAGGGACGTTGGCGAGTCCAAGCATCATTACAAATTTTAAAACTTTCCCCTTCTAGAAGCGCTTTGGTGAATATGTCAACAATTTGCTTATTTGTGGAACAATGTTATAGGTGGATTGTTTTGGCCTCAACATGATGCTGAATCAGATGGTATTTTGTATTTATATGCTTTGTTCGATCATGGAACTTTGGGTTCTTGGCCAAGTTTATTGCAAAAGTGTTGTCAATCAAAGGAGGAGTTGAATGTACTTGTTTCTCCTACAAATATTCCATAAATCTCCTGAGCCACACAATTTCCTTCGTTGCTTCAACTGCTGCCACGTATTCTGCCTCAGTTGTGGAATCTACTGGAACTGACTGTTTGCATGACCTCCAAGAGACAACCCCTAATCCAAGGCTCATAACATGCCCTGAAGTAGATACTCCAGTTTCTTTATCTCCATCAAAATTTGAATCAGAGTATCCAATCAAGCCAAAGTCATCAACGCGTGCATACTTGAGTCCAAAGTCTTGAGTTCCCTTCAAGTACTTTAGAACTCTTTTTGCAGTAGACCAGTGACACTCACAAAGTTTTTTCATAAACCTAGAGATGATTCCAACAAAAAATGAAATGTCTAGTCTCGTAGTAGTCAGGTAGTTGATACTTCCTATGAGCTATCTATACTTCGTTGCATCCTCAAATTCTTTTCTTTTAGTGGATGTGAGGTTTAAGTTCTGTTCCATTGGAGTAGTCAAAGGATATTACTCGGCCATGCCAAACCTGTTCAACAGATCTCCAATTTACTTCTTATGAGAGAGGAATATAAACTTCAAATGTTGGGTTACTTCAGTACCAAGATAGTAGTGAACATAACCCAAATTTATCATTTCAAAACCTTTCTCAGTTCTTTCTTTATGGATGCAAGGTAGCTCTCATTTTTCCATGTCATCAGAAGATCATCTACATACACCAGAAGATATACAACTATTTTTCCAACTTTCTTGACAAACAAAGTTGCATCATCAAGATCATAGTGTTTGAAATTTAGTTTTAGAATATGCTCAGTTAACTTCTTGTACTAGGCTCGCAGTGATTTCTTGAGGCCATACAAGGATTTTACAAGCTTGCATACTTTTGTGCCTAACCCTTCACAACAATTCCTTCTATTTTGGACATAAAAACATTCTCTTTCATATCTCCATTCAACAAAGTATTTTTTACATTCATTTGATGGACTTTCAAACCGTTCTGAGCTACCAAGGAAAAGAGTGTTTGGATGGTAACCCATTTTTCTATAGGGGAAAAAGTCTCCTCATAGTTGACCCCTTCCTTCTGTGCAAAACCTTTTGCCACAAGCCTAGCTTTATGATTTTTAAGTAAGCCATCTTCTTTATACTTGTTTTCGAAGACCCACTTTCAACTAATTGTTTTGGTTCCCAATGGAGGATCAAACAACTTCTAGGCACCATTCTTTACCAAGTCATCATATTCTTTTTGCATCACTTTTTTCCATTAATCACGGGAATAAAATTATTTGAAGGAATTTAGTTCGAAATCTATAGAAAAATTCAGTTTATAATCATAAGAAACATCCATATCAACATGTGAATCATGATCTTCTACATCACCTCCATTATGTCTAGTTGAGATTCTTGTTCCTCTCTTTCCAACCTCATAAGGAATTACACTTTCCAATGTATTTGTCAACCATTTTGGAGGACCTTTATGAGATGGCCCAGGCTGCTCAGTTGACTGAGTTGGGGCTGAATCAAGATCTAGTCTCCTAATCCTATCAATCACATCAATCAAAGTGTCATCAGTGGTTGGAGCTTCATGTGGGGGAGAGAGTGCTTTAGATGAAGATTCCATAAATTGATCGAGTATAGGAATCCTCCCTTCAAGATGTGAAATCTCATTATCAAATTCTTAAAAGCACTTTGCATGTTTGAATCTATCCAAGCGATCAAGCTGTCTCTCAACAACATTGTCAGTCTTGGAAGATTCAAGAAAGATCACATCTCTATATATTATAAAATTATTTCTCGCTTCATCATAGAGACAATATTTTGGAGGTATTTAAGTACCCCAAGAAGATACATTTGCGACTCCTTGCATCAAGTTTTTTTCTTTGTTCCTTAGGTATCAAGGTATAGCAGGTGGAACCAAAAAACTTGAGATGCCTCACCAAAGGAATGTGGCCATACCACACTTCATAGGGATTCTTTTTTTTTGATAACATTAGATGGAAACCTATTATTTATATGCACAACACATAGAACTACATCAGCCCAAGACATCGGTTTCACATTCTTGAAAAACATCATGGAACGTACCATATTTAAGATTGTCTTGTTCATTCTTTCATTGTTGGGGATTATAAGACATGATTGTTTGATGTTTGATCCCATGTTGGCAAAGATAGTTTTCAAATTCATTGATGTATATTCTTTTCCATTACTGGTACGAATAGATCTAATATGAGTTTGTGCATCATTTTCAATAAATGCATGAAAGTTCTTGAAAGTTTCAAAAAATTCAGATTTGTTCTTCAATAAATAAACCCAACACATTCTGGTGTAGTCATTAATAAATGTCATCATATATTTATAACCATTTGAAGAAGGGACATGCATTGGGCCACATAAATAAGAATGAATGAGTTCAAGTTTTCTATGTGCTTTAGAATGAGAATCATGAAAAGACTATTTGTTGTGCTTTCTTAAGATACAAGCATCACAATGCTTAAGTTTCATAGGAATAGTAGGAAACCGGTAACACCATTTTCTTCAACAAACGAAGGTTGTCATAGTTCAAGTGTCCAAATCAAGCATGCCATAAAAGACTTGATGGAAATATACCTTCATCATAGTGAGAATTGTATGAGAAGTTATGTGCATGAGCATAGGTTCCTTACAGATTTAGAAGTATTTCTTCTTTTATCCCCGTCGTGACAAGTGAGTGATCTGATGCTTTTTTGGCCTCGACCTTGCCATCAAATATGTGAATGGAGTTTCCTTGTTGGCGAATGTGGACCAAAGAAAACAAGTTTCTTCTCCACTCCGGGAGGTATAAAACATCATGTAGAAGAAAGTCTAGAAGGCCAGGAAGTTTGAGCTTGATGGTTCCAAGCCATGATGGCTTGAAATTTGATTTTTCGGCAAAGTATATTGCTCCCTCAACATTATCAGTGAATTATTAAAATAAATCTCTCCTGAAATTCAGGTAGTAAGTTTCTCTTGAATCAAACAACCAAGCACCTTTCCATGAAGCAAGTGAAGCATTGAATAAATATTCAGTTACTCCAATGTTGCAATGTGCCACAACATAATGAGAAGATTTAGGTGATTTACCTTTCCCTTTGTTAGTTGTTTTACCTTTTCCTTCATTTATTTCCTGCTCAATTCGATCCCACGGAAACTTACAAGTGGAAGTACCATGTCCATCTCTATTTAATCGTATGAAATGAAGAGTAGAATTTTATCCTTGGAACTGTCTACGCCCCCGCCTATAAAATTCCTCCTTCCTCTTCCTCTTCAGCCACCTCTTTCTCTAGAAGAATCTTGTGCATGATTATTCTCCTTTTGTCTAAGGCACCCCACTTCTTCATAAGATTGAGGAGTTGTCTTCTTCCCAAAAGCCTTCTCTCTTCCATCAAATTTCTTCTTAAGCGAGTCAAAGGTGATCTCCTTAAGTTGGCCAGTGGCATTCAAAGACTCACGATAATGTGAATAAGTGGGATATAGTGCCCTGACATAAGCTATGAGAGGAGTATTTATTTCAACACCAGTGGATTTTATGCCATGCATAATGGATCTTAATTTTGATGCTAAAGTCAAAGGGTCATCATTTTTCAACTCAATATTGAACAACTTGATCATCAATCGAACAACTTCAAGTTCAGAGTGTGAGTTTGTTGTGATATGCAAAAGCCCCTCCATTTATTTATATATAAATCTCTTAGGAAATTATTGTATAAATAAATGGGGACCCTTTAAATCTTAAATCACAGGAAGATAAAATAGTTTAGGGTTTAAAAGGAGAATTTTGATTTTTGAATAAACAATCCAAATTTCATTAGGCCCGAACAACTCGAATGAGCTTGCCTTAAAGAAATCTCGACATATCACATTTCGCAAGTCTTAATGAACAATTCCCCTTTTTATCCTTTCGAAACTTGCGATGCGATAAAGAATAGCCCCTGAGAACAAGACATGTTTAAAACTTAAAAGGCTTAGGTATCGTTAAAAAGCTACTCTATATCGGAACTCACCTTCATCGCAAATTTATAACGAACATGATATATAAAAACCTCGAGGACCATTCCTATTACGAAATGCGATAAACCATCTAGACCTGGTATAACAATTAACACAATCTATAAACATGTCGCGTCCAGATGAATCACAAATTAGCAAAAGGCTCGCCGCTCTTTTCACCTCCAATCTTCTGATTGCGATAAAGCTACTTGTTAAAATGCGCCGACTTTAATAAAATCATAAGAATGAATAACTCAAAGGAAAAACCGCACTTGTTAATCATTAGTCAAGCCTGCTCTAATGCCACATCATTACTCGTGATTTCGCAATTGCAAAAGGCCTTTGGCTATATTCATTCCCCTCTACTCCAAAATCTTTGATTACGATATTGGATCATCGCATCGTGCACTTCCCATACCCAAAGAATCGATATAATGATATCGCTATCCCATATTGGGAGAACACATGGAAACAGGTTCTAAATACCGTTTTGAATTATTTTTGTGATATGATCTATTAATGATAAAATAAATTATCACGCGAAGCCATGATTTTAGTTATTAAAGACTTCTAACAATATTTATGATTTAAAGCCCCAAGGTGATTTTATGGCCTGTATATAGATTTGTTTGCATTTAAGCTATGATTGCTATCATTTCAAGCCTTATATGTTCAAATGCTTCCGCATTTCAGACCTATTGCTCTTCATTCCTCTATGTTTGCAATTTGCAAGTTAAACCCGAGAAGAAGCTGTGTAACAGGATGACCAAGACAAAGAAAGGAAAGAAAGCCATGGAGGCTTCAAAATCCACACCTTGTGCTTCCAATGTAATAGAAATGCCCCCCACTTTTGTTAGACACTACATGCACAATAGACATTGGAACATCCTCATGGGACTCCATGTACCAATTGTTTGAAAGCGAAGGACCTAAGGTAATTCAAAGAGTGGAAATAATAGATGCTACTTCATCTTCTAAAACCTCCAACTATGAAGCCACTAGATCATTTATTCACAAGATTGTTGCTCGAACAAAAATTCTTCCTTATACCAATATGGTAAAATGGATATGAGAACTTCAACATCGCTGATAGGATATTCTTGACTTCAAGAAAAACAATCATCAGGTCCTTTACAACTCAATATGTGAAGAAAATGTATCATATACCTAACCCACAGAAGGTGTATGACAAAGCTTTCCTTGAACATTTTGCAAGGGAGAATGAGGTAGCATCATTTATGTAGGTTTTAACCCCATACAGAAATTCCCTGCATACAAATTCTAAAACACAGAAAATAAACAATAGCGAGAACATAACACATAAAACAAATATACACAGAGATTTTCCCCTGGATCCTAAAACCGGGATTGCCAGATTGATTTTTCATTATATTCCTTTCAATGTTACAATACATATTTATACATGCTGAAGCATCCCATACCATGGACTGAAAACCATCGCGCCCAAAACCATGTGTGAAAATGATGCACAAAACCATAGGTAGGTTCGACCACCTAATATAGGGTCCAAAACAGACTTTCCCCAAGGCGATGCCCCGGACCCCATAGAGGGGGGATACCCGCCCCCTTCAAACCCCCTGGATAGGGGGGGTTGTCGCCCCACCTGTGACCCCCCGCTGCGCAATTGGTGCAACGAAGGGGGGGCTCCACCCCTCTAAATCTCCAGTTAACTAGGTCGGCTAGTCGTGGAAAGAATATAAAACAACCCAACAATATCCAATTAAAACATGGAGATCCTACTTGAGCAAACATAAGCATGAGAAATTAGGTATGTACTCTATATCGTCTCTTATTGCTCCCTATTCTTATATCGCAACTATGATGTGTAGACTATTTGGGAACCCTAATACAACTAAGTTCTCAGTCGAATGGGTTCCTCTTATTCAATCGACAATCAATTCTTATATAATGGATTGGGGAACTATCCTTTCAAATAACATTGCCTCCCAAATTCAAGAATTTAGGCAACATCGGTATGTTACTACCATAGTAGTTCCACCATTCTTTATGAATGCACATATCATGGATGCGGTTTGTTTCACTCCAAATTTCCCAAACAAGGGATGGAAATCGACCATTCAAGATCCCACTCCTAGCCATAGATATCATAAAATCTTGTGGGAATCTAATTTCGACACCCATTTCAATAAAATTTGACAAGGAGTTATGTTGCCAATTCACCAAACCATTTTTGACAAAAGATCCCCAAGATTGTCCAATGAGGCCAAAATTGATTTCATACCAATACGCAGGTGGTTTGGAGAAGAGATTTTTATCTATGCTAGAGTCTATGGAAGTCTAGCACCTCCTCATGTTCTCCCATTATATGTCCTTGATAAAATATTGGCCAGGGAGATTACCTATCAAACTGTAGGGGATGGATGGACAAAGACTGTAAAGGAATCCAAGAAATCTATTTGGCCTTCATTCCCTATCCAATGTAGTGTATATGCTCTACATGATTTCAAGCATGTTGCACTTGAAATTAATAATATTACATGCTTGAATCTTGGTACCATTCCTGCCAGACAATTTGATCTTAATAAAGTTGCACAAAATTCTATTGCCCAAGTGAAAATTAGGCAATTCAGTCATGAAGATGATGACTATGATGACCTATTTGAATCTACCAAGGTATTTTCACAAGTGCAGCATCTAGCTACATTGAAAGTGAATCTAGAAAGGGTAGCGCAATTCCAAGAATACAGATAAATAAGACTACAAAACGTCCCTTTGGATCTATTGAGGATTCGTTAACCGATTTCCCAGGAAGAACACGATTTAGAACAGGGTTCAGTTGGATGAAGCCTGGAAACAGTTTGATCAGCAACTTAAAGGACAACAAGCGGCGTAAAATATTGAAATGGAGAAAAAATTCAACACACCCCAGAACAATGGACAGAGCTAGCTTACTGATAGGGCTTCTGATAAAGCTGTCACTATAGAGGAAATTGAGATCATCCCGACATTCCCTTCATCTGAAATTATCCTTAAAGTGGAACAAATCCCTCCTCTTGACGTCTTTTACAATCCCAAATATCAGGCTGTGGTGAAAAGACAAAGGAAAAGGAGAAGAATAGAACCATCATCAACATTGATTCCTGGTTTTATACCTATGGATATAGTATGGAAGGATACACCAATTAATACTTTAGAGAATTTGATAAAGTTGTCACAGTTTGAAGGTGCTTATGCATCTGCTACGATTGACAAAGCAATAGAGGTTCGACAACTGGTCAGGGAAAAAGAAGAGAGAATTCAACAATTAGAGCAGTAGTTGGTAGAAGAAAGACAAAGTATTGACCATCAAGTAAAGACACAACTGTTTCAACTCCAGCAGAGCTTTGATCAATTAAAGCTCCAATATCAGCCAGAGACTAGTACTAAGGATGCCCAAATTCAACAGCTCCAGCTTTCACTTGATTAGTTGAAGGACAATCCTAAAATGGAGGACTTTATAAAGGAAGCATTGGAGCTAAGCACTCTGTTATCAAGGCAACAAGCAGTGTTATGTTAAAAGTTATCTATAATCAATCCACTATGTGTTAAACGTGATTCACTGATGAATCAATCATCCGATCGGAGGATGACTTTCAATGACATTGATGATAAAATCTCAGGATTTATAGCATGGTAGGATTCTCCAGAAGGCAGAGTTGCAGATCTTCCCATAATATAGGAATCTCACAAAGAAATCCTCTTTACTGATTAGGACATTGAATTGAAACAAGTCGAAAGAGCAGTCTCCAGGGAAATTGATGCTGCAAATAACATCATTGTAATTGTTAATGATAACTTGCACAATGCTAACCCGATTCAAGAATGCTCACCTGGTAACCTTCTTGTTATCAAAGACTTGGAAAAGCAATAGCAACAAACTTCAAAAGCAAAAAAGAAGCGATTAAAAAGTTGACCAAACTCGATTGGGAAGTGTATTGGAAATATCTTGTGAAGCCACACAGTCAATGGTTAATGCTCTGCTGCGTGGCTGACTTATCCACCCATATGCTTCCTTCACTTTCAGATGTAGTGTACACGGGACAACTACGGATGAGGGCATGTGTCAACCTCCTCAAGTTAAGCCAATGATGGCTATTTATGAGCTCAATCAGCGAATGGAACAATAGAGACAATTACATTCATGCACTCGTCATTTCAACACCTATATTTCTGTATTTTTGTCACTTATTTTAAGGAGAGTTGTTTTAACCTCCTCAAAACTTTTATGTATTTTATATTTTTATATTTTATTTTCGTTATATAAACCCTTTCATGTCTACAAAGAACAAGTTACCAAATTTTATAAAGAAAAACTTTGGAAGCTTGCACTATTGTACTTTTGAAGTTGTCTTAGTAGAACGACAGGATGAGGGTCCCGAAGTTTTGTAGAGAAGGCTTTGGAAGTTTGCACTTTTGTACTTTTGAAACCATCTGAATGAGAAAGACTGGACCCGAACTATTTCTTTCATGAGCAGAGTAATATACATTGGGTACTTTTATCATTGTATTTATGTTTTCCTTATGAATTGATAGTCATTTCTCCTCATATTGTTTATTATATGTATCTTTTCTAATGCAGTTTTGTATTAATTCACATATGAACATTCTAGAATTGTCATCCTTAATACATATATAAGCGATTTTTGAACGTTATTTTATTGCGATATGTGTTTCATCAATTATTTTGATTAACTATTTAATCAAAATAATTATCTTAAAATATTTTCATTTCTGTAAGTGTTTGATTAATCTTTATTATCATGCACTAATGACAAATATTCTAGATCGCATAAACATAAGAAAACCTCGGGTAATAGATAGATTAATATACATGTATTCTAGTTTATAAACCACCTCATCTATCACTTAGCTTTTGGTTATAAACACTCTACCCATTCCATCACATTTTTATTGGGAAACTGATCCCCTTATATCCAGTCGGAGCGACTATTCCCAATGGAAAAGGGATGGTATTCACGTCCCTGACCGGGTTGTTTTCCCCCATTTTGTTGCACTAATTTTCGAGGCTTCAACATTTTGGTGCTAGAAAGAGGGCCACCGACTATGAATGTGTTGATACCTCGAAATTCAATGCATGAGCATGGGGGAAAACCACTCGGTCCAGACCTTAAAGCAACTCCTTTTCCATTTGGGGTAGTGGCTCTGACTGGTTAAATTAGGCCGAGTTACCTTTTCCCAATCGCTGTCGGTTTTACAATATGTCTTTAATTACCAATAGGTAGGGACATTGGATCAATTCTTCTAGCTGATTAGGCAAGAAGAATGACCCTTAAGTTGTTTTTGTGGAACAACCAAACCAATCTAAAGCTTTGCCTCGAAGAGAGGATTTCTAAGATAACACATGCATGATTTAACTAGTATGCAATTAATCTATCCTATCTTGATTGAAGGAAAGAAAAATCCTTCTCCCAATCAAGAGTTGATTTACTAAAAGAAAACATTAAGGAATTGAAGTAAAAATGAAGGAATTAGATCAAGGAGATAGCTCTTGAGATCTGACTCCTTGTTAATCTAAATACTAACAATAAAGCACTTAGTAAATAGTTACATAAGTGTTTGATAGAAGTATATTCAATCCCTAAGGTATATGCTTATTAAAACTATTCATTACCCGAGTTTTGCTTATTTATTTTGAGTGCGATCTAAAATGATTGTCTTTAGTACATGGTAATGAAGATTAATCATATACTTAAAGAAATGAAAACTTTTTAGTTAATTCTTTCAATAAAATAGTTAATTAAAAGAATTTTTACAGCTCATATCACAATCAAAATAAATTAACAATTTGTTGTTATATTTATTAAAAAATTACAGCACTCGCATATTCAGAAACGAAATGATGTTGAACTGTGTTAAAAAATATACATATAACACACAATTTGAAAGATGGAATGGCTCAAAATTATACAAAACAGAACATTAAAACCTTGATAAAAATACCTGATGTTTCACGCTCCTTTTGTAAAATACACATGTCCCGGTCCTTTTCCTTTATTCCAAAGCTTCCCAAAAGTACAAAAATGCAACTCTTTGAAGCCTCTTTAAACAAAAAATAAGAACCTTGATCCAATCATTTTATTAAGATGAGATTCTGAAAATACAAAAATGTAATCTCCACTCAGCTTTCTTCATAAAATTCAAGACCCGACCTAGTCTATTAAGACAAACTTGGAGATACAAAAATGCAAGCCCCAAAAGATTTCTTTCTCAGATTCTAGATCTATAATTCATTATGATGAATGGGTTTTTATAGCACATGGAGGATGCAAAAAATAAATGATTGCGCACAACGTTGGGGAGTTAAACAAATCCCTTATTATTTGTGAAGATAATGCAGAAATGGAAATGGTTGTGATAATGATCTCTGGGAAATCCTGCTCTTGTCTCATCTGTGCAGCTGTGTGATCTGAAATATAATAATGATGACCGATTTTGTGGAACTGCGCAGTTGTCCCTTTCTTTATGCACCTGAAAATGAGAATCAATGACTAAATAAGTGATGATTAAACGTGAAATATTTTACAAATAAATTCATTAAAGCCGTGTTTTAAATGATATTATCAAAGAAAGACATTTGGGTTTTTTTATTAATAGTCACATTCGGGACAGGGCCGTTTTAATCGAATTGCAATCACTTTTAGGCCGAGAAGTTATAATTGAAAAGGGGAGTGTTTTAATGAAATAACCAAAATCAATATCGCCATCACTTTAGTATCGAGGGCGGAACCCAGAATAATTGGAATCGTATCTAAAACAGGGAGTACTTTGATCAAAATCCAAAGGGGGCCTTCTGAAATCATATCGTCATCGCTTTACCACTGGGAAGGGATGAATTAGTGTAATATCTCGAACAGGGAGAATCCCTATTGAAATAGATGAAAATCTGAATCATATCAACAGAATTAATGAAGAAAGGCGGACATGGCGCTTGACCCTTGGATCTTGTGATTGCGATATCGCAATCGCAACAACAGAGCAACAGTCCCTAAAGACTTGCGATTTACGATTTGCGGGATGACATGATGGTGACAACACTATGACATGGAAGATCGATGTGGAAAGTTGACGTGAAAGTGACGTGGAAGTGACATGGAGGTGACATGGATGGATGACATGGAAGATGACATAATGGATGACGTCATAGATGACATGGCATCTAACTACATGGCAGAGGAATGAGTCCAATTGCAGATTGCAATCACATTTGACATGGGCCTTTGGAACGGGCGACATTGCTAATAGAATTGCGATAGTCAGGGATGCGAGGGTTTTATGAATTACTGTTGATGACCTCGTCAGGTCTAGGAAATATCACAAATCACAATCGTAGAGGTGGAGAGGGGTCAAGCCTTTGGACCTTGCGATTACGCGGACGCAGGGGGCTTGTTAAATGGAGTGTATGACCCTGTCACGTTTGGGCGATCACAATAGGAGATGAGCCACCAGACTTAGGCTATGGGATTTTATTGGTTTTCCGATCCTTGCAGATGCGAGATATTTATGGAGTTGAGTTTATGGTACTGTCTGGTCTGGGTGATTGCTAAATCGTAATCGCGTATAACTTAGTGCCATGGGGAAAGGCCTATGTATATTTACAGACGCGAGATTTTTAGATTATCGTTCAATTATGCCGTCAGGTCTGGCATCAAATCGCAATCGCAATGGGCCAGCGGACGGGCATTAACCATGGTGTTATGTTTATTTGCGATGTGGGGAGAGGGATTTTGGATAAGTCAAAGTTTTAAATTATAACTCATATTTTAATTGAACTCCGATTTATTATTTTATTTTTTAATAACCCAATGTTTAGTAGTTAAGGTTTTTTAAAAAGCCTAAGTATGAATTTTGGTCTTGGGGGATGTTTGGATTTTTTATTTTTATAAAATCAAATGGTTTTAAAACTAAAAAATGTTTTATTGTTTTTTATGAAAAAAATAAATAAATTATTTTTATTTTTTTGTATTTTAAAATTTAAAAAGGGTCCCCTATTGTTTATATATAAAAAAATGGGGGGTTGTTGAACAACACAACAATTGGTGATTCATTGGAAGAACCAGTTATCTATGATGAATGATAAAGACATTTCAAAAAATCAGTAAAAATAATTTAGGAAGGGGAAACTACTTATTGAAATATTTAGATAAATAAAATTACTCTGATCATAACAAACTCATTTAAATTGTAATCTCTTGGAAAACTTTCATAGATGAAAATACCTATTTATCCATATCAGCCATTAATAGTTTATAAAGATAAAGTAGGGGGCCTTTTACAACTTAGCCTTTTGATGTACTCGTTTGTCACAGGTAGAGCCACTGCTGCCAGTAAGCGTTCATAGCTTTGACATGGTTAGCTTTTAACCACCAATGATTCAGTATCCCATCCATTTAAGAGCGCATTAGTTAGAGATAAATTCATTTTTTATTTTTCTTTGCTTTTTTATTTTTCCTTTTTAAACTAGTACCTAAAAGTCATTGCCCTAGTTTGGTGGCCAGATAGTGACAATGCCATTCACTGGTAGTAATCAAACTGAACAAGCTGGCTCGTGATGAGACCCCTTGTCTTATAATTGAAACAATCATAAGCCATTACCCTGATTTGGTGTTCAGTATTGGTAATGTCAGTTTTATTATTTCCCTATGATCATGGTAAGCAGGCTCGTGATGAGACCTCTTATCTTTTAGATTTATTATATTTTTGAATTACAGTCTAAAAATTACGTTTTAATGGATGGGGAGAATCATTGACTCCTTAAGAGTTTTGGATGACAATTAGAGTTGAATATGCTTAGTCATAAGATAGTCTTTACTTTTTAAAGATAACCTTTCTTAACTGATAATAGAGTAAAAAGGACTTTATAATTTTTTGAGGTTTAAAAGATTTCACAACTTAATGGAAAAAATTACAGAGTTATATAATTTTTATCTAATTTTTCAATTTTCATAACCATTTCCTTAAAAATTTCTACTTTCAAATTGAAAAAATCATAAAATGGTTTCAAGAGATGTTTGTGAAAAGCCAAAGGTATGCTATTAACATTATTATCTAAAAGAAAAATGTAAATGTGATATGATAACATAATTTTCTCAAGATACGACCATTCACAAGTATGATGGTAAAATCACCAAAACCAAATCTAAAAGGAAAACTCCACAAGATTGTTTATATAAATTTCTTAACAAAAGAAAAGAAGAAGATAATCATGTAAATATTAGAAAAATAAAGAGAGCTAAGAAACAGATTTTGCACAACACAAATCTCACGCTCAATGTTATTATTCATTTCAACAATTACATATATAAGAAATTACACATTGACTTCGACACCTCTAGATAATGACTCCAATTCATTACATAAGAATCAACAACTTCTAGACTCATGCCTAGGGACTCACAATGATAACTACACATGACATGGAAGCATTACTTCCAACACCCTCCCTTAATGCTTACATGGAAAACATATTCAACAATAAATAAATATATGTCTGACTGGTCTTCATCAGCACCCACATCCACTCTGGAATCTCGCAAACACTGCTCTTTCACCACCACATCTTTGAGTTGTCACTTGACCTCCATTTAAAACATAATTGCCTCTGACCATCGTTGATGAACTTTGAAGGATCAACAATATTGACAACTCGGAACATCGGGGCTTCCACGATAAGATCCATCAAGTAATGAGCCATCTTATGGACCAATCACCATATGTCGGATATTTCGGTTTCGACTATCTGTCAGTTGATAGGATGGAGGTCTGGATACTGAATGTGCTCAAGATCTGATCAAACAACTTGACCTTACAAGAATTGATGTTTCGAACACCGGGGCTTCCAGTTTAAGAACCACCAACCCTTTACATAACCAAAATTACTAACACACAAGAATTGACGTTTTGGACACCAAGGCTTCCAGTTTAAGAACCATCAACCCTTTTTGTAACCAATAAAAAACACACAATAGAAAATTTTTTCAACTCACATTTTTTGTTGTTGTTGAAATAATATAACTACTCCGCCATATTCAAAGCAAATCTTCCCACTAGCCAAGGAATATGGAGTTGACCAATGAAACCTATGCAGCATTGCATCCTTTCTTTAGCTAGTAAGTGTTTGAAATAAACCCACTTCAGATTTTCTTAAATCAACCTTGCTTTAATATTCTGCAAGTCAATAAAAAAACCATTTTATATATATTTAAAACATTAAATTACCCGCTTGAAGAAAAAAGGAGGAATAATTTTTTCAAATAAGAACCCTTTGTGGCTCACGGCAGCTGTTGGCTCATGGATTAAAGTATTTGATGACCATGATGATGTAGGTTCTTTAATTATTAATAAAATTCCATATTCAGCGAGCGGCCTCCTTACACTCATTTTCTATGCCGGTTATTTTCTGCAAAAAGCTGACCCATTTGTTTGCTGCAAAACCATTTGACCTTTTGGACGTTAGGGGAGAATGATCTCTTATAGGCTGCGGAGAAGTTAAAATACATAGCTAATGAAATGAATTCATCTTATTGTTCCTTAAAGCGACATGCAATGGAAAATTAAGTCCTTACAATTGCGCACCTCGTAAGTGATACGATCATAAGCGTGAGATGTCGCCTTTGATAGAAATGCATGCCCTCCAATGAGATCAAACCTCCATACGCTCGGCATAACCATTGACGTCAAAACTACAGATCAATGTAGACACGATGAATCGGCTGTGAAACATCCCACTACGAGGATCTGATTGGAAAATGCCATTATTAAGAAAATCACCCTGCAAGAAACTCTCCACTGCAGCACAATCGATTGACGCATATATTTAGGCCAAAATGTTGGTCGACTGATCCACCATCCACGATCTCTGCCTCTCACATGGATCCAAGATCCATAATCGTGACAATTCTAGAAAGGCTCATGAGACCGGTCATTATTCTTGAAAGCACGATCCTCTTGTCATCAGAAATTCCCAGATGGTTTGGGATCCAATCGGCGGCTCACAAAGAAATCTACTATAGAAGGCCGCTAGCTCACAATAATCACTCCACATAACACACTATACATAAACTATACTCACACAATACATAGAGCTATACTAATATATACACAAAAACAATAATACTGAGAATCTCTCACATATTCCTGGCTCTCCCTTGAGGGAGTTAAGCCAAAACTGGCTCTGATACCATATTAGAAAAATAAAGAGAGCTAAGAAATAGGTTTTGCACAACACAAATCTCACACTCAGTGTTATTATTCATTTCAACAATTACATATATAGGAAATTACACACTGACTTCGACACCTCTAGATAATGACTCCAACTCATTACATAAGAATCAACAGCTTCTAGACTCACGCCTAGGGACTCACAATGACAACTACACATGACATGGAAGCATTACTTCCAACAATAAACATTCCTTCTTATGTTGAAATTTAGATAAATTTTAACTTGTAAAGTTATAAGCATTTAGTAACAATAAATTTTAGTTGAAATGAGGAAATTTATGTTTGCTATGGATTTTCTTTTTCAAAATAAAAACTTGCAAAAATATTTTAACCATTTTTGAATCAAAGTAATGCTTTTAAAGAAAAACATTAAAGGTTTATAGATCCCACATTTTGGCTGATTCGATGAGAATTGTTACTACTTCCTTTAAAAACTTAAAGAAAATAAGGAAAATGATCTCAAAGTTTGATCCCGTGGAGGTGTGAAAATGCTTGTGAAGAGCTGCAAAAGAAAGTTACATATCAGCAAAAACTAAAAACAAAACTGAATTTAAAAAGTAAAGAAATAAATGAAAGTGAGTATATGAGACTTACCATTGAAGAATTTCATTTAATCTTACTGGAAAGATATGACTTTCTTCAATGCAAGGTAACTAACCCAAAATCATTATTTATTAAATCTAATCTAAAGCGAGCAGTAAACTTAAGAAAATAATGTCATGTTCAAGGGAATCAGATTAAACCGAATCTATCAAAAATGAAAATTAAGATATGCTTCTTTATCAATTGCAGTGATGAATGTTCTCTTTCAATTCTGAATTTATATCAGTTCCAGAATATAGAAATTGATCCAAAATCAAATGATGTATCAATTAAGTATATGATGAAGGTTTGAATATCTGAGTATGGAGTGATATATTAAAGATTTAAAAAAAGAATTCAAAATAAATTAATCATGATCTATTAAATTTACCTGTTCCATTTCCATATTTACGAAACAAATTGTAAGATTTGGAACAAGCATAGATAAAATCATGAATAAGATCATTTGTTGCAAGATTCAAAAGAGAGCATTTGACTAAACTTTTCTTTAAGATAAAAATCCCTTTAATAATTTAATTAACTATCGAGAGTTTCGATCGGAAAAAGATGTTATAGGAACTTTCTTATGAGGAAAGTTACAAAATATAATAATCTGATATGAATATTTCGATAACATATTAAAGGATTATCAGGATTTTAATTAATGAAAGCAACATTAGAAAATTCTCAAATTTTGATAAAACAAAAAATATTTCCCTGAACATATGACAAATTTGTAAAAAGTTAACTGCTTGTTTATTTTAAGTCTCCAAGACCTGCAAAAGAAACGGAAAAAATAAGAAATAATGATAAAAATAAAAACTAACAATAGACGAAAATGAACTTGTGAAATGCATACCTGGAAGAATTTTGACTGTAATTTACCTCATAGATTTTCAAGTTCTTCCCTGTATTTCTCAAATTCCCTTTGTTCAATATCATCTATTTATTAAATATAAAATTCTAAGTAATGAATTTTAGGATTACATTCACCTCAATTTCACATAGGATGACAATAGTGATGACTATGACCTTTTTAGAAGTACTTGTGAATCAAAGATTGCCAAAACATAGCAATTCTCCACACGTCTTCTAAAAGCGTTATTGTCAGTGTGATGGAGTTTTGCAAAATAAAGACAATCATGCGATTTAAAAGTATTTGATATGTTTTATGCCACTTTATCATAAAATGAAAAATATATGTTGTAAATATTAGATTCATTACTTGCTTATTGAAATCTGTAATGAAAATAGAAAGAGTATAATCTAAATTAATCTACTCCTAATTACTAACTGAATGGAGGGAAAATGACTAGGTATAGTTATACTTCAAATGTAACCATTCTCTCGTTTTATTACCTACCTGTATGTACAAGTTAAACATTAGTAAAAATATGATAAGAATAATCAAAATAAAACAAAATTTATTATTTACATCTAATTTAAAATTATGTACAAAAATAAGTTCATTTAAAATTAACTTGTTAGTAAACCATCTATTTTGGAAAGAATTATCTAAACAAATATTTATGGGATCATCAAAGAATGGATGAATATTTGTCAGAGAGTGAAAATTTTCCAAAGAAAGACATGTTGTGAAGGAACGCCCTCAAGTTTTAGATTAGATTGATGATGAAATGATTGGAATGAATTTATGAATATCAAATTAAATTTAAAACGAAATGATTGTTGATATTCAAGGTTATGAAAAACCAATTCATCATATTTACTTAATAGATCTCGAATATGTTCAATATTACAAGATTGAACATGATTGCAAAAGGAAAAGAAAACGAAAGGAAAGAATGTAAAAACAAACAAATCATTATAGAAACTAAAATTACAAAATAATTTTACAAGGCAATTCCAAAACTCGTCATGGATCTTAGTCGATGAATTGCCACTAGAAGGACATTCCCTGGAAAAATTATAAATGAAAGTTTCTAAAAAGTAATTAGAATGAAATACATTAGAAACTCGCAACATTAACTCATCAAAATTCTCAAAATTAAGTTTGTGTTCAGTAAGAGCAGAAACAATTAAAGTGTGTGAATCTTCACGAGATAGATCAATTTTTGAAATAGGCGCACTTCGTATAAGATGTGATTCTTTGTCCTCATTTTCATGATAATTGTCATAAATTACCTTCTTCTTATGAAAATTAAATGCATGATATGAACTAACAGAATAAAAAAATACAAAAGAAGAGGGTTTTACAATTAAAGAATTATCATCCAAATGAGAAATAGATGCACAATTTTTAGAACAAGGATTAGGAAAATTATCACTTGAAAGATTAAGATGATCATCATTGACTATATTCTGATTTGAAAACACATGAGGATAAAGAAAATAATGCATGCCAGAAATTAATGACGGTTGAAATGCTTCATCTATATATTTTTCATATTATATTCCTGGTTTAAAGAAGTTTTTTCAAATGTAATTACATGTTCTAAATTTTCTGAATTTTCCTTTAAAGATGATAAACCAATATGTTCATTATCCAAGTCTTGTTGTAAATTAGATTTTCTTGGAACTATTGATTGATCACATGTATTGTTAAAAAATGTTGCAATAACATTTTTAGATTCTGTAATTATAATGGAAACATTTGTTTCAGAACTGAGAAAATGAAAACTACAATTTTCTAAGGATAGAGGTTGTGATTCAATTACATGTTTGGGTGCCATAAAATCGTTTAATGATTCAAGACTAGTTAATGACTTAGATTTGTCTTGTTCTTCATTAATTGATTTATTATTTTCAAGATTACAAGAAACAAGAGCAGTAAAATACTCAATTAAATCTTCAGTTAAAGGAAAATCATCTAGGTGAAATCTATAACAAAGCGACCAAAATATATTATAAAAATCATCTAAAGATTCATTATCATACATGTAAATATTGTCTAACTCTAAACACAAACTATCGTAACTGTAATTATGATGTGATTTTAGAAATACCAGGCAGAAATGCTTCCATGAATGAATTGACTTTGGAGGAAGCACCAGGAACCATTTGTGGATTCGTCCTCTAAACGTAAGAGTGAAAAGCCTGCAAATCTCATTATCAATGATTATATTAAAAGACTTACATCTATTAACAAAATTAGAAATATGATTTAACACAGAAATATTACTCTCATCGTCGTACTTTAACTTTGATAAGGACTCAATCTGCTTTTTCGGCATGCCTCATGTAGGCTTGGGTGAATTGAACGCATGACCACGTGTAGGAATGCACATGGGAGCCATGATTAGTTAAAAATGATATAAAAAAATCTAAACAATTAACTAATTCAAGGTCCTCCTTCTAGTGCCAAAATTTTGATGCCTTGAAGTTCACTGCACCAACATCAGGGAAAACAACCCGGTCTGGACCTTAAAGCAACGCCTTTTCCATTTGGGGTAGTGGATTTGACCAATTAAATTAGCGCCAGTTATCTTTTCCCAATCACTGTCGATTTCATAATATGTCTTTGATTACCAATAGGTAGGGATATCAAATCAATTATTCTATCTCATTAGGCAAGAAGAATGACCTTTAAGTTGTTTTTGTGGAACAACCAAACCAATCCGAAGCTTTGCCTCGAAGAGAGGACTTCTAAGATAACACATGCATGATTTAACTAATATGCAATTAATCTATCTTATCTTGATTGAAGGAAAGAAAAATCCTTCTCCCAATCAAACGCTGATTTACTAAAAGAAAACATTAAAGAATTGAAGTAAAAATGAAGGAATTAGATCAAGGAGATAGCTCTCGAGATCTGACTCCTTGTTAATACAAATACTAACAATCAAGAACTTAGTAAATAGTTACATAAGTGTTTGATAGAAGTATATTCAATCCCTAAGGTATATGCATATAAAAATTATTCATTACCCAAGTTTTACTTATTTATTTTGAGTGCGATCTAAAATGATTGTCTTTAGTACATGGTAATGAAGATTAATCATATACTTAAAGAAATGAAAACTTTTTAGTTAATTCTTTCAATTAAATAGTTAATTAAAAGAATTGTTAAAGCTCATTTCACAATAAAAATAAATTAACAATTTGTTGTTATATGTATTAAAAAAATTACAGTGCTGGCATATTCAGAAATGAAATGATGTTGAACTGTGTTAAAAAATATTCATATAATAGACAAATTGAAAGATGGAATGACTGCAAAATTATACAAAACAAAACATTAAAACATTGATAAAAATACCTGATGTATCACGCTCCTTTTGTAAAATACACGTCCTGGTCATTTTCCTTTATTCCAAAGCTTCCCAAAAGTACAGAAATGCAACTCTTTGGAGCGTCTTTAAACAAAAAATAAGAACCTCGATGCAATCATTCTATTAAGATGACATTATGAAAATACAAAAATGTAATCTCCACTCAGCTTTATTCATAAAATTAAGGACCCGACCCAATATATTAAGACAGAATTGGAGATACAAAAATGCAAGCCCCAAAGGCTTTCTTTCTGAGATTCCAGAACTCTATTTCATTATGATGAACGGTTTTTATAGCACATGGAGGATGCAAAAAATAAATGATTGTGCATAGTGCTGGGGAGTTAAACAAATACCTTATTATTTTTGAAGATAATACAGAAATGGAAATGGTTGTGATAATGATCTCTGGGAAATCCCGCTATTGTCTCATCTGTGCAGTTGTGTGATCCGAAATATAATAAGATGGCTGATTTTGTGGAATTGCATAGCTATCCCTTTCTTTAGCCACCTAAAAAATGAGAATCAATGATTGAATAAGCGATGATTAAACGTGAGATATTTTACAAATAAATTCATTAAAGCCGTGTTTGAAATGATATGATCAAAGAAAGACATTTGGGCTTTTTATTAATAATCACATTTGGGGACAGGGCCATTTTAATCAAATCGCAATCGCTTTTAGACCGGGAAGTTATAATCGAAAAGGGGAGTGTTTTAATGGAATAACCAATATTGAAATCGCAATCGCTTTAGAATTGGGGATAGAACCCAGAATAATCACAATTATATCTAAAACAAGGAGTACTCTGATCAAAATCCAAAGGGGGCCTTCGGAAATCATATCGTAATCACTTTACAACTGCGAAGGGATGAATTAGCATCATATCTTGAGTAGGGAGAATCCCTATTGAAACAGACGAAAATCCAAATCAT
Organism: Pinus tabuliformis; assembly: GCA_031772625.1. NCBI lineage: Eukaryota > Viridiplantae > Streptophyta > Pinopsida > Pinales > Pinaceae > Pinus > Pinus tabuliformis. The sequence goes on along the minus strand of CM062804.1, from coordinate 281,334,369 downwards.
ATCAATGGAATTAATGAACAGAGGGGGAAATGGCAAGTGACCCTTGGATTTTGCGATTGCGATATCACAATCACAACAACAGAGAGGTTAGGTACCAACAGTCCCGAAAGACTTGTGATTTGCAATTTGCAGGATGACGTGATGGTGATGTCACTATGACGTGGCAGATCGATGTGGAAAGGTGACGTGAAAGTGACTTGGAAGTGACCTGGAGGTGACGTGGAAGGTGACATAATGGATGACGTCATAGATGACATGGCATTTGACTACGTGGCGGAGGAATGAGTACAATTGCATACCACAATCACATTCGACAGGGGCCTTTGGAATGGGTGATATGGCTAACAGAACTATGATAGCCGGGGATGAGGGCATTTTATGAATTATGGTTGATGACCCCATCGGATCCAGGAAATATCGTAAATTGCAATCGTAGAGGCGGAGAGGGGTCAACCTTTGGATCTTGCAATTGCGTGGATGCGGGGGGCTTATTAAATGGAGTGTATGACCCCGTCGGGTCCAGGTGATCGCAATCGCAAAGGGGATGAGCCACAAGACTTGGGCTACTGGATTTTATTGGTTTTGTGATCCCTGCAGATGCAAGATCTTTATGGAGTGGATTTTACGATCTCGCCAGGTCCAGGTGATTTCTAAATTGCAATCGCGTATAACTTAGTACCACGAGGAAAGGCATATGTATATTTGCGGATGCGGTATTTTTAGATTATCGTTCAATTATGCTGTCGGGTCTGGTATCAAATCACAATCTCAACAGGCCAGCGGAAGGGTCATTAACCATGGTGTTATGTTTATTTGTGATGTGGGTAGTGGGATTTTGGATAAGTCGGACTTTTAAATTATAACTCATATTTTAATTGAACTCCGATTTATTATTTTATTTTTTAATAACCCAATGTTTAATACTTAAGGTTTTTTAAAAATCCTAAGTATGAGTTTTGGTCTCGGGGGCTATTTGGATTTTTTATTTTTATAAATCAAATGGTTTTAAAACTAAAAAATGTTTTATTATTTTTTATGAAAAAAATAAATTATTTTCTATTTTTTTGTGTTTTAAAATTTAAAAAGGGTCCCCTATATATATATATATATATATATATATATAAATGGGCGGTTGTTGAACAACACAAAAAAATGGAAAAGATAACTCAATCTAAATTAAAAAGCCATTCCAAGAGTCACTCCCCCTCAAGATCACCTCCAACTTCTAGATCTTCATCCAAAACTCCTATTTAAAGATCAAAAGTTGAGAAATCACCTCCTAAATCTCCTAGTACATTTCCTGAAGCACCCTCTTCAGATTATATTCCTGAATCACCTGTGGTCCAAACTTTAATAAAGAAATTAGGAGAAATCTCTATTTCAGCAGAAAATCCTCTGCCATTTGAAGCTTATGAAGGAAGTGTAACTTCTATTTTACAACCTACTTGGATTTTAACTCGTTCTCAAAGAGAGAAGCTTGGGTTCTGATCCGAATTGGATCCATGAAGAATAATCAAAGCACCATGACTGTATCAAAATAGGACAGACTTCAAAGATTTATGAGCACAGAGCAATTAGGAAGACCTCTGGACAATGGCAGTTTGCAACCAGCGAGGAACGGCGAGGACCTCGGTCAAAGCACGCTGACCGAGGCCCATGGAGACCATGCAGGAGGAAAAACTGGCACTTGGGAAGCTCGGATCGGGAAAAGGAGGCCATTTCTTTTAGCGCTAATCGTGCATTGCTGGGCAAAACCCCTCAAGAAGGAAAGGCCCCGAGCGCTCGGTCACATGGAAGCTAGGAAAACTGTGGGGAAAGCGCTAAGGCGAAAGGCGGGACCCGTGCTCGAAAACCGGCAGTATATCGAGGGCACCCTTGGGTAGTAAGCGGATTTGGAGAAAAACGAGCGATTCCATTCAGTGCTCGACGCGTGGCAGGCGGAGGAAAGAGAAAACTGCCGCTCATCGCGCGCTAACGGCCGAGCAAGTCAACCGCACGAAATAAGCGAATGTCGTAGGATATGGGGGCTCCAGATCTAACGGCTGAGATTGCGCCCGATGGAGAAATCAGATTTGACAGGGGATTAAGCCGTGATAGAGAGAAGTTTGACGTTCGATTTGACCACTGAGTCGGCGGATGAGTCATTTCCCATTGTAACCGAAAATACCGAACTGACGAGGAAGAGCTGGCGTAGTTCGTAGGAGGAGAAGTGGCCACTCCATGTGAGCCATTGATGATGATGCAAAGACAGGGAATTCTAAGTGAGCAGTAGCAAGCGATCCGACGGGGGCAGAAGAGGAAGCGAGAAGTCATGAGATCGATTGGCTTTAAAGCCATGAATAGACACAGAACAGAAGACACGAAGAGAAGAAGAGAACGAAGACAGAGAAAAGAAGAGACAGTGAAGCAAGAAGCAGAAAGACAGAGAGCCGAGCTGACCTGCAACATAAGGCAGCATCGAACAATCCCTGCGAGGATTTGTCAGGAATTGAGCACCACATTGGGGTCCTCCCATTGAAGACTAGAGAGGTCAAGACTTGGATAGGAAAAGAGTCTGTGCACTCTAGTGGCTTGGGGGATCCAAGAACCACCCTGCCAAGCAATTCTATTTCAGGAGACTCAGATTGAGCTTCTCATTGTAAATCTCCGCTTTAAAGACACAATAAAAGAAGGCCACCACTGAAAGCTGGACCAGAGATGTAGCTCTAGAGATTAGGGTGAACTCCTTATTAATTTGTTGTGCTCTTGTATTTTCTTACTGTGTTTCTCTGCTGTTTTCCATATTTCCAGTGTCTGTGTATTTTGCAATTTGATCGATCCGTTGCCTAAAATAACATAGACACACACCATCACATGAGTCTGTAATACCTTCATTCAATAATTAATTAACTGAGGTCACTCAAGAGTGATTTTCAGATCAAGTGGTATCAGAGCTCTAGGTTGTAAGGTTAGACAAGCTTGTGTTGGTTTAGCTGTTGAATGCTCACTAGATCAAAGCTCAAATTAGGAGAAGGAGAGTTGGTCGAAACTAATCCTGAAATTGGGAGAGTCTATTCTCGGAAGACAATGTCAGAGGAAGGTTTAATGGGGCCAGACCCTCAATTCATAGAAAGTTTCCTAGCCATAAAGTCCATGGTAGAAGAAATGTATAGGGACTTTAGAAAACACAAGGATGAAGATTCATCAGGCTCTAAACAAGACAAAGGAGAAGATGAGTCTCACTTCCATGACCACTCAAAAGGAAAAGGGAAAGAGAAAAGCTTTCTCACACCTCCTAACAGCCCTGAACACAAAAAGAAAGAATCTTTGATCAAACTAGATGTTAAATTTGATTTGCCTATATATGATGGAGATTTAAATGCATAAAAGCTGGACAATTGGATTAGACAAATTGATGTTTATTGCAGAGTACAGAACATTGATTCAGACAAGAGAAAGATTCAGCTGGCAAGCCTACGCCTTGGAGGCACTGCCTTGGTTTGGTGGGAAGGCAGAACCCAAGCTGATATGAAAAGACATGGTAAGACTATCTCTGTCTGGAGTGAATTTGTTTCTGCAATCAAAAAGTAGTTCTATCCATTAGCCTACATGCAACAAGCCATGATGAGTTGGCAAACTCTTCGGCAGTTGAAAGGGCAAAGTGTGCAAGGGTACACTCAAGAATTTAGAAAGAGAGCATTGATTCTAAGAATCTCATTAGACTCACTTGAAACTCTTTTGAAGTACATTGGTGGTCTACATAGCTACATGAGGCATACCATCCTCATGTTTAATCCCACTAGTATAGATGAGGTATTTGTACAAGCTACTCATCTAGAAGCTAGAGGAAAGAATGGAAATCCAGAAGTTGGGGGACCATCCCAACCCACTGCAAGCAAGAACAAGGGGAAAATAAAGTAGAAGTGGAAAGCAAGGAAGGCTAACACTGCACATAAAAGCAAAGCTTCATGCACTCACTGTAAAAAGGATGGGCATGATGATGAGCATTGTTGGATTATGCATCTAGAGCTGAGACCTAAGAAGTTCGAGGGCAAGAAGAAGAAGATTGTTGCAGCTATTCAGAAAGATTTGGGGTCAGACTCAGGAGATGAAACAAACATCACAACCATAGGTATAAAAGGTAAGAATTTTGAAGCATCTATTAGTAATTCTGCACAATCTACTATTAAGGAAGAAAATGAGAGAAAAAGACATGAGCTTTTCCATATTCGAGTTATTTCCAAACATCAAAAGATTGATACTTTGTTTGATAGTGGCTCACAAGTAAATTTAATTTCTGAAGCAATTATAAAGAAATTGGGATTAGCAACTACACCTCACAAGAAACCATACCCATTAGGATGGTTGAATGATAAAGCACAACTACAAGTGACTAGACAGTGTAAACTCAAGTTTTCTTTTAGGTCAGCATTTGTAGATGAGGTTGAGTTAGACATAATTCCTTTGGATATATGTGGAATTGTTTCAGGAAGTCCTTACTTGTATGATAGGAAAGCTATTTTATATAGAGCTGAGAACAAGTATCTACTTGTTAAAGATGGAATCGAATACTTTGTAAGAGCTCATAAGCTCAAGAATAATTATACTCTCATAAACTCAGGGCAGATGAAAAGAATGATAAATTCATGCAAACAATTCTTACTGATGGTTGTAAAGGAAAAGAAAATTGAAAAAACCAATGTATTTGAGGGCTGTAATGCTAAACAGCAAGCTGATTTAGAAAAGGATGTTTCAGAGTTTGATATCTTGTTTCAAGAACCTAAAGGTCTGCCACCCGAAAAGGAAATAGTACATGATATTATTTTGCAGCAAGATGCTCCATTACCTAACATTGGAATGTATAGGTTGTCTGCTTTAGAGAATGCTGAAATCAAGAAGCAGGTGCAGGAGTTGCTCGAGAAGGGGTTTATTAGGCCCAGCACATCACCATGTGGATCGCCAATCATTTTGGTGAGAAAGAAAGATGGCTCGTGGAGAATGTGCATTGATTACTGAGCACTGAATAAGATAACAATAAAAAATCGTTATGCCCTTCCTCGTATAGATGATCTTTTAGATCAATTGAAGGAAGCTGTTTATTTCTCCAAGCTAGACTTACACAGTGGATACCATCAGGTCAGAGTTGCAGAACAAGATGCATGGAAGACTGCTTTCAAAACAAAGCAGGGATTGTATGAGTGGCTGGTTATGCCTTTTGGCTTAACTAATGCTCCTGCTACTTTCATGAGATTAATGAATGATGTACTCAGACCTTTTCTTGATGATTTTGTTATTGTGTATCTGGATGACATTATGATTTTTAGTAAAACGTGGGAAGAACACTTAAAGCATGTTAAGCAAACATTAGATGTTTTGAAAAGAGAAAAACTTCATGTTAAACTCTCAAAATGTGAATTTGGCAAAACATCTCTAAATTATTTGGGTCATATAGTAGGGGGTGGAGAATTGAAGATAGATCCCTCTAAAGTGGCAGTAATTGTAAATTGGCCTAAACCCAAGTCTTCTACAGAAGTTAGAAGCTTCTTAGGGGAAACACAATATTGGAGGAAGTTCATTTCTAACTTTTCATCAATTGTAGCTCCCTTACATGCTTTAACAGGATTGAACAAGGTGTTTCAGTGGGGAGGCAAATAGCAGAAAGCCTTCGACACCTTGAAAGAAAAGACTAGTACAACACTTGTACTAGCACTGCCTGATCTTCAAGACCATTTGAGATCCAAACAGATGCTAGTGACTATGCCATGGGAGCAGTGTTGACACAGCACGGTAAACCCATATGTTATCGTTCTGAGACTTTTAATCCTGCAGTAGTTAACTATCCTACATATGATAAAGAATTGTATGCATTAGTTCAGAGTGTGAAAAAGTGGAAACATTACTTAATGGGCAAAGAGACAATAATACATACTGATCATCAACCACTTCAATATCTACACTCCCAAACTAAGTTGCAGCAATCAAGACACTACAGATGGATGGGTTTTCTACAACAGTTTCATTTAGTCATCAGATATAAAAAGGGTATACATAATAAAGTTGCAGACATGTTATCTAGACCCATTATAAATGCATCTACTATACTTAAGCATAATTTTGTGCTACATGAAAGCTACATTGAACAATATGCTCAAGATATAGACTTTAGAGATGTATATGCAACTTTGAGTCAAGGCAAACGGGTAGAAGAATTGGATTATCATGTGAAGGACCGACTCTTATACCATTGTGGGAAACTCTGCATTCCACAAACTGAGAGAGTAAAGATAATTAGAGAAGCACACACTTCTCTGATATCAGGTCACTTTGGGGTAAGTAAAATAGTTGCACAGCTGCAAAGATTTTTTTATTGGCAAAAAATGAATGAGATAGTTTCTAGATATGTAAGAGGGTGTACTATGTGTGCTAAAAGCAAGACCAACAATAGAAAACTAGGCTTGTACACTCCACTACTAGTTCCTTCTCACCCCTGGGAAAGTGTTTCCATGGATTTTGTTGGAGGACTGCCTAAATCTAGGAAAGGTCATGATTATCTGTATGTTGTTGTTGATAGGTTCAGCAAAATGTGTATTTTTCTACCTTGTAATCAACAGATTACAGCTGAACAAACTGCAAAACTATTCTTTGAACATGTATGGGTTCATTTTGGATTACCCACTTCCATTGTATCTGATCGAGACACCCGATTTGTGGAGAAGTTTTGGTCAAGTCTGTGGGAACTGATGGACACCAAACTGAATAAAAGGACAACTTTTCATCCACAAACTGATGGCCAGACAGAAGTAGTTAACAGGACAATGATCCAGTTACTCAGAGGATATTGCAGCAAACATCCTAATCTTTGGGATGAACATTTGTGTTATGTGCAGCATGCTTACAACAGAGAAAAACATTCTTCTACACAGAGAGTTCCTTTTGAGACCTGTTTTGGTTTCACACCAAGGTCTCCTTTGGATTTTGTCTTTGGTAAAGATACCACAATTAAGGGACACAGTGATGTGGACAGGGCAACTAGGTTCATTGAACAAATCTAGGAGATCCACCAGGCAGTACAGGAATAGCTGGAAAAGAGCCAAGCCAAATACAAGGCAAGGCATGACAAGCATCAGATGGAGCATAGTTTCCAAGTTGGTGACCAGGTCTGGCTGTATATCAGCGAGGACAAGATGCAAGGTGAAGGTAAGAAGCTAAAGCCTATCAGGTATGGACCCTTCAGGATACTTGAGAAGATTGGTGAAAATGATTTTCGCCTTGATCTACCAGCTTACGTGCACATCTACTCAGTTGTAAATGCAGATTGCTTGAAATTGTTTGAACCCTCTCTAATTGAGGATCTTGAAGAGCAGAGTCAATTGCCTTCTATTGATGACCTGCTACCTGAATATCTTAATGAATTGCAGGAAGACACAGTTCTGGATAGGAAGGTGAGGATGACATGTAGGGGAGATGTTGAGTACCTCAGAATTGGGCTTAAAGGTTCAAAGCCAAGCAATGCAAAGTGGATAGAGATTGGACAAATGAGACAATTGTACCCTCACTTAGTCGATGCTTGAAAACCAAATTTTGGTGGTCCAAAAGCTTTTTCAGTGGGAAGGCCGTGATCCGAATTGGATCCATGAAGAATAATCAAAGCACCATGACTGTATCAAAACAGGACAGACTTCAAAGATTTATGAGCACAGAGCGATGAGGAAGACCTATGGACAATGGCAGTTTGCAGCCAGTGAGGAATGACGAGGACCTTGGTCAAAGCACGCTGATCGAGGCCCATGGAGACTGCGCAGGAAGCAAAACTGGCACTTGGGAAGCTCGGATCGGGAAAAGGAGGCCATTTCTGATGCGCGATTAGTGCTTAGCACTAATCACGCATTACTGGGAAAAACCCCTCGAGAAGGAAAGGCCTCGAGTGCTTGGTCGCATGGAAGCCGGGAAAACCGTGGGGAAAGTGCTAAGGCGAAAGGCGGGACCCATGCTCCAAAACTAGTAGTATATCGGGGGCACCCTTGGGCGGCAAGCGGATTTGGAGAAAAACGAGTGATTCCATTCAGCGCTCGATGCATGGCAGGTGGAGGAGAGAGAAAACTGTCGCTAATCGCGCGCTAACGGCTGAGCAAGTCAACCGTGCAAAATGAGCGAATGTGGTAGGATCTGGGGGCTCCAGATCTAACGATTGAGATCACGCTCGATGGAGAAATCGGATTTGACAGGGGATTAAGCCGCGACAGAGAGAAGTTTGATGTCTGATTTGACCGTTGAGTCGGTGGATGAGTCATTTCCCAATGTAACCGAAAATACCGAACCGACGAGGAAGAGCTGGTGCAGTTCGTAGGAGGACAAGTGGCCACTCCCTGTGAGCCATTGATGATGATGCAAAGATAGGGAACTCCAAGTGAGCAATAGTAGGCGATTCGATGGGGGTGGAAGAGGAAGCGAGCAGTCATGAGATTGATTGGCTTTAAAGCCATGAACAAACATAGAACAAAAGACACGAAGAGAAGAAAAGAACGAAGACAGAGAAAAGAAGAGACAATGAAGCAAGAAGCAGAAAGACAGAGAGCCGAGCTAACCTGCAACATAAGGCAACATCGAGCAATCCCTGAGAGGATATATCGGGAATTGAGCACCACATTGGGCTCCTCCCATTGAAGGCCAGAGAGGTCAAGACTTGGATAGGAAAAGAGTCTGTGCACTCTAGTGGCTTGGGGGATCCAAGAACCACCCTGCCAAGCAATTTTGTTTCAGGAGACTCAGATTGAGCTCGTCATTTTAAATCTCTGCTTTAAAGACACAATAAAAGAAGGCCACCATTGAAAGCTAGACCGAAGACGTAGCCCTGGAGATTAGGGTGAACCCCTTATTAATTTGTTGTGCTCTTGTATTTTCTTACTGTTTTTCTCTGATGTTTTCCATATTTCCAGTGTCTGTGTATTTTACAATTTGATCAATCCGTTGCCTAAAATAACATAGACACACACCAACACATGAGTCTGTAATACCTTCATTCAATAATTAATTAGCTGAGGTCACTCAAGAGTGATTTTCAGATCAGGTTCCTCCATTTGAGTTTCCTTTTCCTTCTTTCCTAAAAAAGACTAAGAAATTTGAGTCACAAACATCTACTAGTGAGATTTTGTCAAATTCTCCTCCGCAAACACCTTCATTCCCTCCATTCATTCCTGTTAATACCCCTTCTTCTCAAAGTACTTGATCCGGATTTAAACAGGAACGCCACAAATTACAGAGATAACCATATACACAAAGATGCAGCGGAAATAATACTTCATTTCATTAATGGAAAATACTGAAATATGCTTACAACTAGAAATGGAAATAAACCAGCTAGGGCGATGGTAAATTATCTCTGAGAAGAGATGTGGTGGCTACATGCCTCTGAACTGTTCTGAACTGTGTTACAATGAGGCTCGAAGGCCTATTTATTGTTGAGAAACAATGGAAAACCCTTAACATTCCAAAACCTAACTCTAGAAGATGAAACGCCAAATTGTGGGCCCCATTTGGGTAAATTGGTACATCAATTTCCCGGGGTCGTAACTTTGGCATACGATCTCCATTTGACGCGTACAATAGCTCGTTAGAAAGATCTATCCGAGTAGTACCACTTTGGGAGGCAACATGGGTCCATGGACCCATGTTGCCCCAGATTTCCCAAAAAACGTCGTTTAGGGCCTCAAAACGGCTCCGGAAGTTCAGGACCCAAAAAACTACTAAAAATATTAAACTGTGCTACAATTTAGGAAACTGAAAAAGCTGAAACAGAGAGTTGTGGGGGTCCAAATGGGATAGGTGGGTGGCCACCAACATCCACCTCGATCATTCCTCCCCCTTAGGAAGCAATGGTCCCCATTGCATTGATTTCTTCCCTGAGATGAGGAAGCTTCTGCTGAGTTGGGTCTCTGGTGAGTTGTTCTGCAATCTCTGATGTGTCCAGAAATGGTGGGAAGCATGGTCGACGACGGTCCACATTGAACACTCGGTGAAAGCCAAGGAATGGAGGAATGCTGTGCTTCAAAGCATTGTTTCCCGTAGCCTTGGTACTGGTGTAAGGACCATGTCGGAGTCGCCTGAGTTTCTGATGGGTTTTGGTAAGGTGTTCTCTTTGCAGATGTAACCAAACTTTGTCGCCCACCTGAAACTTGTGTGGTACCCCTGTGGGTGAGGAGAAGTTGTTCCTGTGTTCTGTCATGACTGTATCCCTTTGCTGCTGCTGCGTGGAGGAACCCTTTGCGTGGGTCATGGATGTAGCAACGATCTTCCCCTTACTGTGGGAGCGAACCAGACAGAAAATAAATTTCCTAGTCTGTGATATAAGCTTGCTGCCTTTCTTAGCAGTGATCAAAGAGGTGGCGGTAGGTGGGGCTACCTCTGATATCCTGTATAATGAATTATTCAAAGAAATAATGACAGTGCGAGGCCTTGACTCATACATAGCATGTCGCTTCCACAAGTATGGTTGGCCTAGTAATACATCACAAACATCCAAAGGTGTAACATCACACAATACCTCGTCTGTGAAGGGCTTGATGCTATAGGGAAGGCGGCACTGCTGGCGAAATTTGAGATCTCGTCCTTCGTGAAGCCACCTGATATCGTACGGCTGTGGGTGTGGTGTAGTTGGTAGGCCCAACCGCTTCACGACCTCTGCTGAAATGAGGTTCTTTTGGCTGCCATTGTCGACAATGAATTGCAGCGACGAACCCTTCACCCACATCTGTGAGTGGAAAAGACGCTCTCCCTCCTCTGGATCTTCAGACTCATTTTTTTGGATCTTGGCAGTGGCAACAGTGGCGCTGGGATCCGCATAAATGATCTGCTTCCCTTTTCCATTTCCCTTGTCGGGTTCTGGCTCAGGGTCGGAACATGCATCTGATTCGGAAACCTTCAACTCGGCCACCAACGACTGCTTGGTCCGACACTCACTTGTGTAATGAGTGGGACTCTTGTGGAACTCACACCACTTTCCTGTGTCCTTCTTCGGCTTCGTGGTGGTGTTCTTTTCTTGCGGCTTCGAGGGGTTGTCTTGGGTCACCCCGCCTTGGCTTTGTCCTTTGGACTTCATATTTGCAGGTCCAAAGTCTCGCTTCTTCTTTTTGAACTTTTGCTTGATTTTGACAGCGTATCGGTATGCTGTGCCGAGTGAGGAGATGTTCAAGAACTCCATCTCTTCTTGGATGTATCTGTGTAGGCAGCTGCGGTATTTGAGTACCAGATGTAGCTCAGAATCTTTGATACCCAACTGTGTGCGAAGGTATGAAAATTTTTTGTCAATTCTGGCACATCTTGGTCCCGTCCCTGCCGCAGTGTGGTCCATTTGATGTATTTGTCCTCATAGCTTTTGCCAGGGTAGTACTGCTCCTTGATGGCATCCCGGAAGTCATTCCAAGTGGATGTGGCTGAAAATAGTGAGTCTGTACTTTCATCCTTCTGCTCGCAGTAGGTTTCCCACTAGTCCTTGACGTGGGGGGCTGCTTTGAGAAGAGCGAAAACAATCTTTTCCCGACTTGAAAATTCATGAACATAAAAATACCCATCTAGCAGATTTAACCATTTATCTACGGCATCTGCGTCTATTTGACCCTCAAATATGGGGATTTCGAAATTAACTTGTACCTTAAATGGTGTGGCGTTTCCAGAGTAGCTGTTGGAAGCCGATGCGTTGCCTCTGGGTAGCCGCTGAAGGATCTGCGCAAAGCTATCCATCATCGCGTTCCTTTGTTGCTCGAGGGCTTCTTCGAGCAAGATTTTGATAGGATCTCCTGCCCCCTCGTCTTTCTTCTCATCCACCATGGGAGGCCGTCGGGATTTGCGAGGCTGGTCTTGCAAAGGTTCGACCAGTTCAAGCCCTAACTCCTTATATCCCGACCTCGTTGGGGACATGCAAAGAAAAACAGAGAAAAAGCAGACCGCTCTGATACCACTGATCCAGATTTAAACAGGAACGCAACAAATTACAGAGATAACCATATACACAAAGATGCAGTGGAAATAATACTTCATTTCATTAATGGAAAATACTGAAATATGCTTACAACCAGAAATGGAAATAAACCAGCTAGGGCGATGGTAGCTTATCTCTGAGAAGAGATGTGGTGGCTACATGCCTCTGAACTGTTCTGAACTGTGTTACAATGAGGCTCGAAGGCCTATTTATTGTTGAGAAACAATGGAAAACCCTTAACATTCCAAAACCTAACCCTAGAAGATGAAACGCCAAATTGTGGGCCCCGTTTGGGTAAATTGGTACATCAATTTCCCGGGGTCGTAACTTTGGCATACGATCTCCGTTTGACGCGTACAATAGCTCGTTAGAAAGATCTATCCGAGCAGTACCACTTTGGGAGGCAACATGGACACATGTTGCCCCAGATTTCCCAAAAAACGTCGTTTAGGGCCTCAAAACGGCTCCGGAAGTTTAGGACCCAAAAAACTGCTAAAAATAGTAAACTGTGCTACAATTTAGGAAACTAAAAAAGCTGAAACAGAAAGTTGTGGGGGTCAAAATGGGATAGGTGGGTGGCCACCAACATCCACCTGGATCAGTACTGGTGCTCGTGCATCCAACACTAATACACAAACTACCTCTTCTTCCACATAATTACCCTCAATATCCACCTCTTCCCAAACTCCAATAATGGCGGGAAGACAACAACAACAACCCCCACCACCAGTCAGATCATGGGCCAATCCTAGAGTTGTGCAAATCGCATCACCTCTCCATGACCTACCTAAGAATCCTAAAAGATGGCTACCAAAATTTAATCCCGATGATGGATTACCTGCTAAAGAGCATCTCCACAATTATATGTTAGCCATTAATATTAATGGAGTAGTTGAAGAACACTGTGTAGTAAGATTATTTCCCTACACCCTCCAAGAATCAACAGGTTCATGATTTTTTTCATTATCACCAGGGTCTATTACTAATTGGGACATGTTTGAAGAAAAATTCTTAGCTAAATTTGGTGATGATTACACAATTGGGTCCCTTATTAATGATCTTTCTAATTTAAAAGCTAATTCAGGTGAAAAGATCAAAGATTTCAATTCCAGATTTAATAAATTGCCAAACAAAATACTAGCCACATCAAGCCTTGGCGTTGATGTCTAGATCGAGTAGTATAATTCTTCTCTTCCTTCCAATATAGTGATTTTTGTGGATAGAGCTAATAAGGCTACTTTAGTATAAAACATGAAAGAAGCCCTATTTCTAGAAAAGAGAATAGTTATACGAGAAAAGAAGATTGCCCAGGAAGAAAGAAAGAGGAAAAAGGTCACGTTTAAGGATGAATCAAAGAAGAAATCCCCTAAGGATCCCTCTGATCTTGAAGGCTTACAAATTAAGAAACATGTAGCTGAGTCCTCTTATAAAAAACATTTTAGATCCTTCAAGAGAAATTAGACATCTAATCCTTAACCTCCAAATACAATATCCAACGCTGAGCCTAATTTAGATGAAGATGATGAAGAAACGACATTTTCTGATGACGAAATTAAAGTTGAAGAATTAGTTGAAGTATATGGGATGTGAGATTTTATCCTACCTACTTCTGATAATGAAAATGAGAAAGAAGCTTTACCTATTAGCATTAGGAGTAAAATCTCTCCCGATTCAACACAATCAACCCAAAAGAAAAAACTTTCAACCTCTACCACCAAGGATAAGGTGGTTAGTAAAAACTATTCTTCTACATCTCTTCAACCTATTCCATCCTCATCTAATCCTCCATCTTCATCCAAAACCTTGGTAGTTGCTGATACCATGGAATATAAAATAGTGGAGGACATGAAGAAAGCCAGAGAAAATATCTCTCTTCATGAGCTCAATAAGCTTAAACATCATCAGGAGCTATTACTAAAAGAATTGAATGCAACTCCTGCTTCTCCTCTTCCTGTTGTTATGTTATCCAAAGCTTCTATAGGAATGGGTAATCCTCCCAATGATTCATCAAATAAGGTTGATTCCATCGATTCTATCTTCATTGGAAATAGATCTAACTCACTCACTCTCCCTTTCCTCTTGACTTCTGAAATTTTCAATAAAAATATACATAACTTCTTAATAGACTCAGGGGCCTCTTCAAACATAATGCCAAGATCAGTCTATACGAAATTAAATGTTTCACCCCAAAAGTCTGTAGTCCACATTGTCCAACTTGATAGAACAAAAGTTGAAGTCTTAGGTGAAATGAATTCAGTGAGCATTAGACTCTCTTCTAATCCAAAATTTTCTCAAGCAATTGACATACTAGTTGCTGATATTCCCGAATTTTATGGTTTAATTATTAGCAGAGACTGGTTTGAAAAACTTCATGGATATTTTGCAACAGATTGGTCTCACATGTGGCTCCTTACAATAGAAAGCCAAATCAAATAAGAAATAATCGAGAAAAACATTTGAAACATACAGTAACTGATTTTGAAGATGAAAATGAACCAGTAAATTTTAACAATAATATCATTGGAAACTACTCTACTGAGTCATTTTTAGGAAATTTCAACACACAGAAGTCACTTTTTTGGATAACTCTGTTACTTCCTAGATTAAGAACTTTTCTCAAATAGATTCTTCCATATGTATAAATCTTGTAGATAAACCATTAGTTAAAACTTTGTTTTCGACATTATATTTTGATGGATCTAAATCCAATGATGGTGCAGGAGCCGGTTGTATATTAATTAGTCCAGAAAGAGAAAAAACAATGCTAGCGTGTAGGTTGGAATTCGAATGCACAATTAATACTACTGAATATGAGGCACTAATCTAGGGTGTGTATAAAGAAATAGGTCTTGATATCAAATATCTTCAAGTATTTGGATATTCTAAAATTGTTATCAAACAAGTAAGAAACACCATTCATTGTCCCTATGACATTTAAATCATTAGCAATCATTGGTTCATGACCTTAATTCACATTTTTTAGCATTCACCATCTCTCCTATCCCTAGACTTCAAAATGCAAGTGCTGACCTTCTGACTAATATAGAATCCAAGCTTATACCATAAGAGGACTACAGTCTAGATAGGTTTTCCATAGAATTAACTTTTCAACAACCCATCCCCGATAATGTCACAATGGGCGAGTGTTTAATGACGATGAAGATATCCTAGGTTTTTTAACATCTGAAGGATCATATAATGATCATATAATTGATGAAAATGAACATGATAATCAGTTGAAACAGAAATCCAATGAGAATCCCATACCCAAATATGTGGTAAAACTTGAGGATCTTTATGATCTAAAAGACAAATTTAAGAAGGTTACTAATTCTAAACTCTAAAGTTCGACCTTAGGGTTTGAACTAGTAAAACTTGGAACTAATATCAAACCACAAAACATCAATCTAAGACTTGGTCTCTCACCTGATGAGAGATTAACCTTTATTCATTTGTTAAAAAAGTATAAAAGCATCTTTTCTTGGAGCTACAACGATCTTAAAACATATGATACCCCCATCATACAACACACTATTCCCATGATATCCAATGACAAACCAATACAATAGAAATTAAGGAAAATTCACGCCAATGTAGAAAGCCAAATCAAGTCTGAGCTGAATAAACTCCTTAAAGCCAAGATTATCTTTCCTGTTAGGCATTCAAAATGGGTTTCAAACTTAGTACCTACCAGGAAGAAAATGGTGACATTCGTATTTGCATAGATTTTAGAAATCTCAATAAAGCCTGTCAGAAAGACAATTTCCCATTACTGACCATGGAAGAAATACTGCAATCAATAGTTGGTTCTGTACTAATGTCTTTTCTTGATGGATTTTCAGGATACAACCAAATCTCGGTCCACCCAGATGATAGGTTAAAGACTATGTTCAGGACTAAATGGGGGACCTATGCCTACTAGAAAATGCCTTTTGGTTTAATAAACGTAGGGGAAACCTTCCAAAGAGCTATGGATATATATTTCAAGGGTATGATAAATATAACTGTTGTTGTTTACTTGGATGGCATAAATTTTTATTCGAAGAAGAGAAACAACCATTTACATGACCTGAAACAGATCTTTGAACGCTACAAGAAGTATGGAATTTCATTAAATCCAAAGAAATCTTATTTTTCTCTAAATGAAGGTAAGATTTGAGGGTTTATTATATCCAAAAAGGGCATCTGTATCGATCCTGAAAGAATAAAATGAATTTTTGAAGTTCCTTTGCCCCACAATAAAAAATATATGTAGTCCTTTCTAGGTCAGATAAATTTGTTAAGAGATTTGTTCATGAATTTTCCCAAATTGTTTTACCATTAGAAACCATGATTAAGAAAAAAATGATCTTTAAATGGGGACATAACGAAAGGGAAGCTTTTGATTTAATCAAACAAGCCATTATGAATGCTCCCTCTTTAACAAATCCAAAATTTTTAATCATTTCATCTTGTACACTTTCGCTTCTCAAACATCTTATGTTGTTGTTCTAACACAACTTAATGATCAACAAATTGAAGCAACAATCTCTTTCTTTAGTTCTAATTTTCAAGGTGTTGAACTAAATTATTCAGAGGTGGAGAAGCAAGCTTTTTTTGTTTTTAAATCTATAAAGCACTTCAGGCCTTTTCTCCTAAAAACACACACTAAAATAATAGTCACATTCTCAACAGTGAGACAATTGCTTATGCAAAGGGAATTAGGGGAAAAGAGGAAAAATTTGGTAACAGCTCTGCAAGAATATCATATTGATGTTAAACCAACCAAAATTGTCAAAGGACAATGTTTTTACAGATTTCTTACAGGAGCTTCCAACCTACTAGCAGATGAGGACTCAAGTAGTATTGTACAAATATATGAGGTAAGCATAAACGATTTAGAGTCCCAATATGTTGATCTCATTTTCTATTTAAAAAATGGATATGCTCCCCCTGAACTCAATCACAAAAGGAAAAGGGCTTTAAGATTAAAATAAAACCAATATGAGATCATTGATGATGTGTTATTCAAAAGAAATTATGATTCCGTATTATTAAGATGACTAGAAAAGTCTGAAGCACATAAGGTTTTGCCAGAACTCCATGATGGACCAACTGGTGGAAATTTTGGAGGATATACTACTGCACATAATATCGTACATGTTGGGTACTATTGGCCAACTTTATTCAAGGATACCCATGAATACGCGAGGAAATGAAAAATATGTCGAACTGCTACTAGAAGACAATGAAAACCAGCCTTACCTCTACAACCGGTCAACTTGAACAACCTTTTGGACAATGGGGACTCTAAATCATAGGTAAGATTGTTCCTCATTCTTCAAAGAAACATAACTATATTCTCAAAGCTACATACTATTTTACTAAGCAGGTGGAAGAAATTCCACTAAAGGTAGCCAATTTCGATGTTATCATTGAATTCATTGATCGGTTCTTTATTAATAGATTTGGCTTACTGATTGCAGTTACGTTTGATAATGCATCTTACTTGTCAGGAAATAATATGACTGAATTTCTCTTAAGAGGGGTTTTAAACTTAAGTACTCTAATAGCTACTACCACCAAGAAAATGGTCTAGCAGAATCAACAATAAGAACCTCATAAGAATTATTAAATGAACTGTTGACCAGAGCCAAAATAATTGGTACAAATCTTTGACATTTTCTCTATGGGTGGATCGAATAACCCAGAAGGCCTCAATAGGCACTTCTCCCTTCAATCTAGTATATGGGAAAGAGGCTATCATCCCTTCGAATCTAGCTCTTCCTTCATTATCCCTAGTCCAATTTATCGAACAAATACCTTCTTCTTCTTTATAGCTAAGACAGTGTCAATTTCTTAAATTAGAAGAAGAACGATAAATTGCCAAGCTTACACATGCTCGCCATCAACACTAGTCAAATATTCTTTTGATGCAAGTTCTATTTCCATAAAATCTTTTCAAATTGGAGATCTCATCCTTAAATGGGGCAAGGCACATGAGGAAAAAGGAAAGCATGCTAAATTCCAGAAAATGTGGCTTGGGCCATTTCAAATTGCTAAGCAAATGGGCCCATTAACATTCATATTGCAAGATTTATCAAGAAAGAGAGATTCTCTTCATGTCAATGGGCTTATTTAAAAATAAAATAAAATCTTAGAATATGATATCTTCTACTGTAACATTATCGCATTTACATTTTAGTTTTGTTAGAAAATATTGTTAAATACCATTACTTTTGGCTTTACAATAAAATCTCTTAAAACATTTTATGATCTTTCGCTTTGAAAGTAGGAATTCTTAAGGAAATGATCACAACATTGAAAATTAGATAAGTATCATAAAACTCTAAAATTTTCTTTTTCCATTGAAGTTGTAAATTCTTTAAAGCCTCAAACTTTATAAAATCCTTTTATTCTATTATCAGTCAAGAAAAGTTATCTTTAACAAAGTAAAGACTATTTACAGCGAAGCATCTCCAACTCTAAAATTGTCATCCAAAACTCTTAAGGATTCAATGATTCTCCCCATCCATTAACTTTACTTTTTTTAGAGTGTAATTCAAAAATATATTAACCTTAAAAGATAAGGGGTCTCATCACGAGCTTGCTTACCATGTTCATAGGGAAATAATAGACTGACATTACCAACACTGAATATCAAACCAGGGTAATGGCTTATGATTATTTTGATCTTAAGACAAGAGGTCTCATCACGAGCCATCTTGTTCAGTTCAATTACAACCAGTGAATGACATTGTCACTTTCTGGTCACCAAACCAGGACAATGGCTTTTAGGTAATGCAAAAAATTGTCAAAAGAAAAGTAAATAAATAAATAAAGAAAAAAATGAAATACACATATACTTTTGAAATTATCTCTAAAGACTGCACTCTTAAATGGATGGGGTTCTAAACCATTGATGGTTAAAAGGTAACCTTGTTGAGGATATGAATGCTTGTTGGCAGTAGTGGCTCTACCTATGAAAAATGAGTATATTAAAACGCTAAGTTGTAAAAGCCCCCACTTTATCTTTACAATGAATTAAGGACTAATATAGACAAAAGAATTTTCATCTATAAGAGGATTTAAAAGGAATTATGATTAAGTGAGTTTTTTTATAAATTCAGAGTAATGTTACTTATCTAAATATTTCGAAAATACTATTCCTTTCCTGAATTATTTTTACTTAGTAAAGTTTTAGAAATTTCATTATTTTAAATCAGAGATAATTGATTCTTTCAGTGAATCGCCAATTGTTGTGCTATGCAACAACCCCCCCATTTATTTATATATAAATCTCTTAGGAAATTATTATATAGATAAACGGGGACCCTTGAAATTTTAAAAACATATGAAGATAAAATAGTTTAGGGTTTTAAAAGGGCAAATTTGATTTTTGGATAAAAAAATCCAAATTTCTTTAGGCCTAAACAAATTGAATGAGCCTGCCTTAAAGAAATCCTGACATATCACATTTCACAAGTCTTAATGAACAATTCCCTATTTTATCCTTTCGAAACTTACGATGCGATAAATAATAGCCCTCGAGAACAAAACATGTTTAAAACTTAAAATGCTTAGGTATTGCTAAAAAGCTACTCTATATCAGAACTTGCCCACATCGCAAATTTATAACGAACATGATTTATAAAAGCCTTGAGGACCATTCTGATTGTGATATACAATAAACCATCTGGACCTGATATAACAATTAACGCAATTTATAAATATGTTGCGTCTGGATGAATCACAAATTAGCAAAAGGCTTGTTGCTCCCTTCACTTCCGATCTTCTGATTGTGATAAAGCTACTTGTTAAAAGGCATGAATTTAATAAAATCATAAGAATGAATAACTCAAATGAAAAGTTGCACTTGTTAATCATCAGTCGGGCCCACTCTAATTCCATGTCATTCCTCATGATTTCGCAATCGTAAAATTCCTTTGGCTATATTCATTCCCCTCTGCTCCAAAACCTTTGATTGCGATATTGCGATCATCGCATCACGCACTTCCCATACCCAAAGAACCGATATAATGATATCGCTATCGCATATCGGGAGAACACACGGAAATAGGTTCTAAATACCGTTTTGAAAGGTTTTTGCAGTACAATCTATTAATGGTATAATAAATTATTACGCGAAGCCATGATTTCAGTTATTAAGGACTTCTAACAATATTTATGAATTAAATCCCCAAGGCTATTTGATGGCCTATATATAGATTTGTTTGCATTTAAACTATGCTTTCCATCATTTCAAGCCTTATATGTTCAAACACTTCTGCATTTCAGACCTATTCCTCTTCATTCCTCCGTGTTTGTAATTTGCTGGTTAAACCCGAAAAGAAGCTATGTAACAGGATGACCAAGACAAAGAAAGGAAAGGAAGCCATGGATAATTCACAATCTGCACCTTTTTCTTCCAATGTAACAAAAATTCCCCTCCTTTTCTCAGACACTACATGCACAATAGACATTGGATATCCTCGTGGGAATCCATGTACTAATTGCTTGAAAGTGAAGGACCTAAGGTAGTTCAAACAATGGCAACAACAGATGGAACTTCATCTTCTGAAGCCTCCAACTATGAAGCCGCTAGCTCCTTTCTTCATAGGATTGCTTCTCGACACAAATTTTTTCCTTATACTGATATGGTGAAATGGATAATTGAGAACATCAACATCGCCGATAGGACATTCTTCACTTCGAGAAAAACAATCATCGGGTCCTTTACAGCTGAAGATTTGAAGAAAATGTATCATATACCTAACCCTCATAATGATCTGAAAATGGGGCACTAAAGGCTTCTTGTCAGCTTACAAGAACCTCTCCCACTTCCAAAGCTTAAATATTTCTCAGATCTTATGATTAACCAATTGCGGAATTAAAAAGTGCTTGAAAATAGGTGTATGTCTTGTGTTTGTTTTTAACTGCTTATGTGCTGTAGGTTCATTTGCTTATGCTGAAATAAAACTCACAATAGTAAACAATGCAGCAAATAAGGATCATACACACAATAGCAACAAGACGCAACAGATAAACAAACCACATGAGACAATAATATTAATATGGAGTTCACCCTGATATCTTGGGCTACATCTCCTTGAGCTCTAATCAACTAGATTAGGATCTTTGGGATTATGGCTGAAATATTTTACAAGATCCACGCTCAACTCCATTGGTTTACACTGAACTTAAGGGTTTAGAATGCCATCTTACCCCTGGTTGTCCTCACTTTGCAGACAGATCTAGGCTTCTCTGGACTTGACTCCTTCAGTCAATGCTCTGAGCTTCTTGAGCTTCTTGAGCTTCTGGCTTCTATGACTCCCTCAGAATTCTGTATTGTCTTTGGAACTCCTTCTTCTGTCTTCAACACACTCTGGACACTAACAACAACTTGATCATTTGATCTCTTTGCTATTCTGTAGCTTCACTACGGCTCCATGGCTCTTAGAAGTCTGTTGTGAGGTCTTTGGCTCTGGCTCTAGCTCTTTGGCTCTGGCTCTGGCTCTCTCTGAGCTTCACTCGGCCTCTGCCTGCCTTTGTAGTTCGCTCGACCTCCAAGCGACTCTCGGCAACCTTCCCGTGACCTCTTAAGCGTTTTTTGGTCAATGGTGCTCTCTGTGTATTTGTAACACATCAGTTACAGTTCTCCATCATGGAAAAACCACGCATTTCTATAAAAGAATCAATTTCCCATTGTAATGAATCGGCGGGCATAGGAAACCCAACCATTCAACCTTCCTACTATAGAAATAGCCAAATAATGCAATACATAGGAAAACTGTCGAAAACACATGATTGGAGTGTTTAACTGGATCTCAAAATGCATTCAATCGCATCTATATCCTTCTCGAGTCTGTCCTGTCATCGCAAATTGAGATCACACAGGCGGGAGGTCTAAAAACCCAAATACAAAGGAATACATAGAAAATTCGAAAATACAGATCTCAAAATTTATGCAATTGCATCTATAATCCTTATCGGGTCCGGGTCTGATCACATATCGCAATCGCGCAGGCGGGAGGTCCAAGTCCATGGAATTAACAAAACAACGATGCGATATGTGCCATTGATCCTCCACCATCCGATCAAACTCGCGATCCAACGGTCCAGATACGATTGCATCATCGCTCATCGCAATATCGCATGTCAACTGCCCCTTTGTATGGTTGTGATCCCGATCGCCGATATCGGTGTATCGCATATCGTTATCGACCCCATCGCATCGGCGTATCGCTATCGACATGGGTCTATGTCTCGGCTCCTCCGATCGCCCGATCACCGATCATCGCATATCGCAATCGGCTCGCCTAGGGTCCAGATATCGCATGGCAGCCTACCTCCAATCCGATATATCGGAGATCGCTGATCGGGGGTCCGTTCGGCCTTTGGTCTAAGTCCGCCCTTTTAACCCTTTCCGATGTGATTTTCTTTAGAAATCCTTTATTTATCCTAAGTCCCATTTAATAAGAAAATGCCTCCTTTTCAAAGGACAATGGGCAATTTCTTTTTACAATAAATTCTTCATCCGAAGTCCATTTTCGCCCATTCAAATTGCGTTAGATTCAGAATGAAGAGATATCTGCAATGAGACTATTTCTAGGAGCAACCTTTGACTTTAATTTTCCTCTGCGAGGAATACTTTAGCCTTAGAAGTCTATTCTAGACCCATTTTGGATCACACCTTCCCACTAAAAGAACTTATGGTCTCCAAAAGACTGACATACTGATTTGAACAGTAAATGAGAGTAACAATACCCTCTTCTTTTAGCCTCCATACACTTGCCTTACAAAGTGCCTATGAACCAAAGCCTTTGACCACTTTCCTTCCTGGATGTGCTGGTCTTCTTGGGAAGAACTGTTTTCCTCCTTGACTTCATGTAGAACTTCTGCTGAGAAGGTTACAGAAGGTAGTTTGAACTTCTCTTCCTTGATCATTGATCCAAGGTGGTTCAAAAAAATGTGAAGTTACATCTGCTTCACAAAAATTTACATTTGTACCTGTTTGACATGCTGTCAATAACAACTGTTAACAACAACAGAAATACAGACAACAACTGGATGGCCTAAACTCCTGCTTCAACAAAAGAAACAGATTTTCACATCTTATGAATTACCTCCATGTCTTACATTTGCATACAAATGATGGACTAGATACCAAGCCCACAAAACATGCCTTTAAAACAAATGACCCTTCAAGTCAAGCATGTAGAAAATATCTCAAGGATTCTTTCCAAAAGATGAAACACTTCATCATTATCTCCATCTTGGAGACCAAATCAACTTTTCTCAAGTCAATATTAACATTACATGCATGCCAAAGTAATCAAACCTTCAAGTTAATCACACATACATGTTTAAATACAAGGAAATCATTAACATCCATGTGTTCATGCACATCATTCTCATGCATACATTTCACCTTTCAACTTTCGCTTAAGCACATTGTAATTTCAAAGCTGAAATGAACATAATGTTGCAGCAATAAAGTTAGTCTCCTACTCAGCTCTTTCCATTCACCTTCTTGGTAAAATCCTGCAACTTGCATTCCATTAATAAAAAAATGCAAATAGATGCATCAATAGACATGCAATCTTCATTGGATAAGAACTCTAACCATTTCTTACCAATCCATTTCAAAGGTGCTACCTTTGTCTGCACATCAGCATCAACATGTGAATCATCCTGAAACACATCAATCATGGAATCTTCCTTTCCATTTCTGCCATTTTCTCTTTCCACCTTCTTCAAGTTTCGTGGAAGCATTGTTGGATTCGGAGTCCAACACTTTTCAGCAATGTGTCCTTGCTTATGGCAGTAGGTGCAACATGTGTGCATCCTCTTAACAAAATGATTTTCCTTGTCCAATGGACCTTTGGATTTTTTCTTCCTTTCCTTAAAAAGTTTCTTGTATGTGGCCATTTTCTTCCAACATCTAGAAACATTATGGTTATCCAAACCATAAAAGGAACATGCAATTATTTTCCCATACTTATATGGAAATTTATCATGCTGAACATAATCAAAAGGAATATGGTTATAACCAGATTTATACCTTTCTCTTTCACCTTTATTGCCTTCATGAGGAGGTGAATTGAATGAAGAAGTAGCTCCCTTTGGAACACCATCAACCTCTTCAATGGTTTCAGAGTTTCCACAACTCTCTAGTTCAAGTGTATGCTTATGAACACCTGCATCCTGCAAATGATGTTTCAAGCTATTTCATTCTCCACGAATACAATCTTCACACTCTTGAGGTAGAAGACTTGCAACGATACTCCTTCTTGGAACTGTTTCAATGGTCTTCATGGCAGCTTTGGAACTTTCTCCATAAGACTGTCCATATCCAAGACCAAAATACTTAGGCCTTTCCCCAATCATTATTGGCTCAACAATACCCTGTGCATGTTTTCCCAAGCCTTTTCCTTCATAGCCCATCTTGGACATTAGCTTGCAACCTATGCCTCTGGTATGTTTTTCAAAAGAACCAACATAAACATTCTTAGAGGAATTCAAAGACAAATAGGAATCATCTACCTCTTCTTCAAGCTGATACTTGACTGAGGCTTCTTTGGCAACAAAGAGCTGTGTCTCCAACTCATGCATCCTTTCCAGGTTCATATTTGCAATATGAAGTTGCCTCTCCATTTCTTGCAATTTTTCAGAAAGCATATGCTTCTCTTCCTCCACGGAATTCAAATGATCTCTAAGTATGTTGCTCTTCCTTCCATCCTCACACATTTCTCTCACCATATCCATCATGGTGAACAAGTCTTGCTTCTTGTCTTCATCAAAGAATTTTGTGAAGAAAGAAGAATTTGAGGACTCACTTGTAGAAGTTGTCATTATGCCAATGAACAAAAGAACTTCAAACAAGATTAATAAAGAGCTTATTCAGCAACCTTTTGCAACAAACCTCTTGCGCTTCAAGGATTGCCTTGAGGTCCTTTGGGATAAGAA
Source organism: Pinus tabuliformis (assembly GCA_031772625.1). NCBI lineage: Eukaryota > Viridiplantae > Streptophyta > Pinopsida > Pinales > Pinaceae > Pinus > Pinus tabuliformis. The sequence continues at coordinate 281,309,468 of CM062804.1, read as the reverse complement.
GAATGCCTTCGCCCTTCTTCCTTTTTGTCCTCTCCTGGAGTGAGCTATCAATAGCTTTCCCTTCACCTCTGCAAACTCAAAAAATAGTCAGTCTACAAACAAGCATACAATCAACCTCTGACTGTTTAAACACCATTCAGACAAGCAATCTTTGCTCTGTCATTCAAGAATTCTGATTTGATACCACTTTCTCTGGTATAACCAGTTCTGATATAACCTTCTTTGAAGGTGGGGTTAATCAATCTTAAGCTCCGATACCACCTGATCTAAAAATGGGGCACTAAAGGCTTCTTGTCAGATTATAAGAACCTCTCCCACTTCCAAAGCTTAAATATTTCCCAAATCTTATGATTAACCAATTGCGGAATTAAAAAGTGCTTGAAAATAGGTGTATGTCTTGTGTTTGTTTTTAACTGTTTATGTGCTGTAGGTTCATTTTCTTATGCTAAAATAAAACTCACAATAGTAAACAATGCAGAAAATAAGCATCATACACATAATAGCAACAAGATGCAGTAGATAAACAAACCACAGGAGATAACAATATTAATATGGAGTTCACCCTGATATCTTGGGCTACGTCTCCTTGAGCTCTAATCAAATCGATTAGGCTCTTTGGGATTATGGCTAAAATCTTTTACAAGCTCCACGCTCAACTCCATTGGTTTACACTAAACCTATGGGTTTAGAATGCCATCTTACTCCTGGTTGTCCTCACTCTGCAGACAGATCTAGGCTTCTATGGACTTGACTCCTTCAGTTAGTGCTCTGAGCTTCTGGCTTCTCTGACTCCCTCAGAATTCTGTATTGTCTCTAGAACTCCTTCTTCTGTCTTCAGCACACTCTGGACACCAGCAACAACTTGATCATTTGATCTCTTTGCTGTTCTGCAGCTTCACTACGGCTCCATGGCTCTTAGAAGTCTGCTGTGAGCTCTTTGGGTCTGGGTCTGGCTCTCGCTCTTAGCTCTAGCTCTGGCTCTTTGTCTCTAGATTTGGCTTTCTTTGAGTTTCTCTCGGCCTCTGCATGCCTCTGTAGTTCGCTCGACCTCCAAGCGACTCTCGACAACCTTCCCGCGACCTCTTAAGCGACCTTTGGTCAATGGTGTTCTCCGTGCATTTGTAACACATCGGTTATAGTCCACCATCATGGAAAAACCACGCATTTCCATAAAAGAATCAGTTTCCCATTGCAATGAATCAGTGAGCACAGGAAGCCTAACCGTTCGACCTTCCTCTTGCAGAAATAGCCAAATAATGCAATACACAGGAAAACTGTTGAAAACACATGATTGGAGCATTTAATTGGATCTCACAGGCGATCGCAAATCGTCCTGTCATCGCAAATCGCGATCTCACAGGCGGGAGGTCTAAAAACCCAAATATAAAGGAACACATAGAAAATCTGAAAATACAGATCTCAAAATTTATGCAATCGCATCTATAATCCTTATCGGGTTCGGGTTTGATCGCATATCGCAATCGCACAGGCGGGAGGTCCAAGTCCATGGAATTAACAAAACAACGATGCGATATGCGCCATTGATCCTCCACTGTCCGATCAAACTCGCGATCCAACGGTCCAGATACGATCGCATCATCGCTCATCACAATGTTGCATGTCAACGGCCCCTTTGTATGGTTGCGATCCCGATCGCCGATATCGGCGTATCGCATATCGCTGTCAGCCCCATCGCATCGGCGTATCGCTATTGGCATGGGTCTATGTCTCGGCTCCTCCGATCGCCCGATCGCCGATCATCGCATATTGCAATCGGCTCGCCCAGGGTCTTGATATCGCATGGCAGCCTACCTCCAATCCGATATATCGGAGATCGCTGATTAGGGGTTCGTCTGGCCTTTGGTCTAAGTCCGCCCTTTTAACCCTTTCCGATGCGATTTTATTTAGAAAGCCTTTATTTCTCCTAAGTCCCATTTAATAAGAAAATGCCTCCTTTTCAAAGGACAATGGACAATTTCTTTTTACAATAACTTCTTCATCCGAAGTCCATTTTCGCCCATTCAAATTGCATTAGATTCAGAATGAAGAGATCTCTGCAATGAGACTATTTCTAGGAGCATCCTTTGAATTTCATTTTCCTCTGTGAGGAATACTTTAGACTTAGAAGTCTATTCTAGACCCATTTTGGATCACATAAGGTGTATGACAAATCTTTCCTCGAACATTTTGTAAGAAGGAATGAGGTAGAATCAAATCCAATTAAACGATGGAGATCCTACCCAAACAAACATAAGCATGAGAAATCGGGTATGTACTATATATCTTCTATCATCGTTCCCTATTCTTATATTGCAGCTATGATGTGTAGACTGTTTGGGCACCCTAATACAACTAAGTTCTCAGTCGAATGGGTTCCTCTTATTGAGGTAGCAATCGATTCTTATATAATGGATTGGGGCACTATCCTTTCAAATAACATTGCCTCCCAAATCCGAGAATTTAGGCAACATCGATATGTTACTACCAAAGTAGTTCCACCATTCTTTATGAGTGCATATATCATGGATGCAGTTTGTTTCACTTCAAATTTCCCAACCATGGGATGGAAATGGACCATTCAAGATCCCACTCCCATCCATATATATCATAAAATCTTGTGGGAATCTAATTTCCACACCCATTTCTATAAAATTTGCCAAGGAGTTATGTTGCCAATTCACCAAGCTGTTTTTGACAAAAGAGCCCCAAGATTGTCCAATGAGGCCAAAATTGATTTCATACCAATATGCAGGTGGTTTGGAGAAGAGATTTTTACCTATGTTAGAGTTTATGGAAGTCTATAACCTCCTCATGTTCTCCCATTATATGTCCCTGATAAAATATTGGCTAGGGAGATTGCCTATCAAACTATAGGGGATGGACTGACAAAGACCCTAAAGGAATCCAAGAAATATCTTTGGACTTCATTCCCTATCCAATGTGGTGTATATGCTCTACATGATTTCAAGCATGTTGCGCTTGAAATTGATAATATTACATGTTTAAATCTTGCTACCATTCCTGGCAGACAGTTTGATCCTAATAAAGTTGCACAAAATTTTACTGCCCAAGTGAAAATTAGGCAATTCAGTCATGAATATGATGACTATGATGACCTATTTGAATATTCCGAGGTATTTTCACAAGTGAAACATTTGGCTACGTTGAAACTGAATCCAGAAAGGGTAGCACAATTCCAAGAATACAGAGAAAGAAGACTACAAAATGTCCCTTTTTATATTTTGAGGTTTCCTCAACCGATTGCCCAAGAAGAGTAGGATTCAGAGTAGGGTTCATAGCAAGACTGTGAAAAAGGTTCAGAACAACGTTCAGAGCTGAATTAAGAGCAAAATTTAGAGAAGAGTTCAAAAAAGAATTCTGAACAGAACTTAGAACAGGTTTCCAAGGATATTGAAGTGGAAGATAAATCCACAGAAGTGCATACTAATGAAACACCCTTCAAGAATCTGTAGGATGAATCCTGGAAACAGTTTCATCAGCAGCTTAAAGGACAACAAGGGGAAACAAATATTGAAATGGAGAAAACATTTAGCACACCCTAGAACACTGGAAAAAGCTCGTTTACTGATAGGGCTTCTGATAAATCTCTCACTACAGAGGAAATTGAGATCATCTCGACATTCCCTTCATCTAAAATTGTCCTTAAAGTGGAAGAAATGCCTCCTCTTGATGTCTTTTACAGTCCCAAACATCGAGCTATGGTGAAAAGACAAAGGAAAAGTAGAAGAACAAAACCATTATTAGCAGTCATTCCTGGTGATATACCTATGCATATAGTATGGAAGGATATACCAGTTGATCCTTCAGAGAATTTGACAAAGTTGTCATAATTTTCAGGTGCTTATGCATCTACTACGAGTAAAAAAGGAGTAGAGGTTCGACAACTGGTCAGGGAAAGAGAGAATTCAATAGCTAGAGAAGTAGTTAGAAGAAGAAAGACAAAGTATTGACCATCAAGTAAAGAAACAATTGTCTCAACTCCAGCAGATATTTGATCAATTAAAGCTCCAATATCAGGCAGAGACCAGTACTAAGGATGCCCAAATACAACAACTCCAGTTTTCACTTGATCAATTGAAGGAAAATACTAAAGTGGAGGAATTTATAAAGGAAGCATTGGAGCTAAACAGTCCGTTATCAAGGCAACAAGCAATGTTCTGTCAAAATTTATCTATTATCAATCCATTGTGTGTTAAAAGTGATTCACTGATGAATCAATCATCTGATCTAAGGGTGACTTTCAATGACATTGACGATAAAATATCAGGATTTATAACATGGCAGGATACTCCAGAAGTTAGAGCGATAGATCTTACCATAATAGAGGAATCTCACAAAGAAATCCTCTTCACTGATTGGGAAATTCAATTGAAACAAGCAGAAAGAGAAGTCTCCAAGGAAACTGATGCTACAAATAAAATCATTGAAACTATCAATGATAGCTTGCACAGTGCTAAGCTGATTCAAGAATGTCCACCTGGTAATCTTCCTGATATCAAAGTCCTCGAAAGGCAATGGAAAGAAACTTCAAAAGTAAAGGAAGAAGCGATTTAAAAGTTGACCAAACACGACTCGGAAGTGTATTGGAAAAATCTTGTGTAGCCACATAGTCAGTGGCTAATGCTTTGCTGCCTTGCTGACTCATCCACCCATATGCTTCCTGCACTTTCAGATGCAGTGTACACGGGACAACTACAGATGAGGGCATGCCAGCCTCCTGAAGTTAAGCCAATGATGGCTATTTATGAGCTCAAGCAGCGAATGGAACAATAGAGACAATTACATTCATGCGCTCGTCATTTCAACATCTTCTATTTCTGTATTTTTGTCACTTATTTTAAGGAGAGTTGTTTTAACCTCCTCAAAAATTTCATGTATTGTCTATTTTTATACTTTATTTTTGTTATATAAACCCTTTCATGTCTACAAAGAAAAAGTTACCAAATTTTATAAAGAAAAACTTTGGAAGCTTGCACTATTATACTTTTGAGGTTGTCTTAATAGAATGACCAGATCAGGGTCCTAAAGTTTTGTAGAGAAGGCTTAATTTGGAAGCTTGCACTTTTGTACTTTTGAAACCATCTGAATGAGAAAGATTGGACCAGAACTATTTCTTTCATGACCAAATTAATATGCATCAGGTACTTTTATCATTGTATTTCTGTTTTGCTTATGAATTGATAGTCATTTCTCCTCATATTGTTTATTATATGTATATTTTCTAATGCAATTCTCTATTAATTCACTTCTGAACATGTTAAAATTGTCATCCTTAATACATATATAAGAAATTTTTGAATGTTATTTGATTGCGATATGTGTTTCATCATTATTTTGATTAACTATTTAATCAAAATAATTATCTTAAAAGCTTTTCATTTCTATAAATGTTTGATTAATCTTTATTATCATGCACTAAGGACAAATATTCTAGATCGCATAAACATAAGTAAACCCCAGGTAATATATAGATTAATATACATGTATTCTAGTTTATAAACCACCCCATTTATCACTTAGTCTTTGGTTATAAACACTGTACCCATTCGATCACATTTTTATTGGGAAAATGGTCCTATTATATCGAGTCAGAGCCACTATTCCAAATGGAAAACGGACGGTATTCAAGTTCCCAACCAAGTGGTTTTGCCCCATGTTGTTGCAGCAACTTTCAAGGCTTCAACAGACTCATACAATTCCTTCAACTTATTTAAGGCTTCAAAATCATTTGAAAATAGATAAATATGGCGACTCACCTCTTCATTTACTGGCATTGCAATCAAGGCATAGGCCTTACTGTTCTTATTTTCCCAAATGGAAAGCTCCTTGTATGAAGTGGGATTTTCTGGTGCATCGTCTCCATCTCTTTCACAAATTCCTTTCCATAACTCATTAAAAATTAACATGTGTTTTATCTTCCTCGACCACTCATGATAGTTCTCTTTTCCAGTAAAAATTATTCCCACTATAAAAATGAGTGAATGCATCATAAAATTAAAATTTGACGTAGCCTCAAAATAATGACAAAAAAAATTGATATCTCTTCTTATTTGTATACAATTATGTCTTTAAAAATATCAAATTCACTTTCATTCTATCACCTAATATACTATGATTTTAACTAATAAATATTTAGAACATTACCCATCACCCCTATATATTTTAACCAACCCTTTTCATGGTCTTTAAAAGGAAACTACATTTATATATAACATATTACTACTCATCATCGTGTCTACTTTCCATATAACAAACTTCATTCATATATCATCCATATATATTTGTATGCTATATGTAGCCTTTACAAGTACTATTCAAACCATGCCATCGAATTATGTGCCATTCGCTATATACCATAAGATTTATGATTTTTGTTTTTAAATATACACGCCACATTTTTTATATTATATGACCCATGGAAGCACTATGGGAGCAGGTTTGACCCATCGTGTCCTTTTAAAAGGATCCAACATTTCAACCCTCATAATAATTTAATGTGCCATCACATATATACACGACTTTTAAAAAAACTCAATGCATTCACCAGACAACATCCCATCGACCATCATAAACTTCAACTTATGTGTTATTAATGGATTTCGACCAATAAAAAAAAACTTATTAAATTGTAATGGATTTCAATACAGACAAACCAGAACAATTGTGTTATTATTACTTTTTACCAGTGTTGACAACTATGTTTTTGCAGAGAACAAGCTACCAATATTTTGACTTGCATGAAGGATTTTAATCTATTGCCATTATTTCTTGCTTCTTGAGCTATTATATATGATTCAATTTACATTGTAGTAGTTTTTGTCTTGAGTCTGGTGAAAGACTTTCATAGAAGTCTGCATTTCAAGTCTCATTATTAATAAAATCGGTGATTTTTAATATCTTTAATATTTGGAATATATCAGTATTTATTATACATCTTTAAAAGAACATTAGTCTATCATTGTCTCTTTCTATAATTTATTGCAGCTTATGCTCCATAGAAATCAGGGCCCCCAAATGCACATTCTAACTAGCTTGTTGCTATAACTAATTTTTTTTTTGTTCTACTTCGTTTGTTTGTCATCCATTCCACTATAAATATGGTATTTCATATGTGTTTATTTTCATTTCTTTGTTGATGTAAAGTCCCCCTTTATTTACCTTCGCTAAAAAAAAAAAAAAAAAAAAAACCAAAAAACATATAAATTGTAGTTGTAAATTCTAAGTTCACTGTCTTGTTATCTCATTGTGTTAACAATATTTGAGGAGTTGAATTGTTAAAGTCTAATAGAATTAAAAAATTATCAACAATAACCTAGTGGAACCAATAATATTGGGTATGTTATATATTCTTTGCATGATTTATATGTACCGTGTAAATCATGGGGTCATAGCGGGGTATGTAAAGGGGTAGTATTTTGCTTGAATATGGTTAATGGGAATGTCTCAATTTTTTTTTAGGTAATTCTATATCTATATACGATAGTTTTTGACATGCAATTTTCACTTTGAGTTTTTAGGCACATGGTGATTTTTCCTATGTTTTGTAGATCATTTCAAAGGAAATATGGTTGTATTCTAATCCACGGTTAATGAATTGGGGTTTTATGAATGCTTCAACATATAAATCTTGTATTGTAACATTGTAAAGATAATATGTTAATAATAATCTTGTTGGTTTTCTCAGTTTTGGATTTCCATGTTAAAACATGTAAATGTGTGTGTTTTCCTTTCAATCTTTTCTATTTGATTGAGAATTTGTTTGCAAAAATTATTTGTGCAGGGTCAAAACCTACATATAACTCATGTCCTTGTCCATTTGTAGGCAATGATATATTTTTATTAATAATATTAAAAAACCATTACATTATTAGGATTTCAAGCCTCTCATCATCTACAAACATACATTATTAACTCAAGGAAGAAATTCATGGTATTACAAGTATGAAACATGTTAATGTTTACTTCTATAAAGTGTACACTTCCTTCCAATACCAATTTGTCGATAATAGAGATATATGAGGTTCAATGTTCTTACAAATATTGATTTACAAGCTTGGCAAATGTTGGAAGGGCTTCATATGATATTGAGATTACTACCTTATATTTTCATTGTTAACTATTAATTATTTGAGCTTCTTCAAGTAAAGATAGATTTAATTATTTTATACTAAGTTTTTCTTGATCTTAAAAAGGACCTCATCAAAGTAAGTGATTAGTTCAAAGGTGAAAAATTAATTGGTCATCATATCCCAATATTTGCCTCTTGATCCTTAGCATATCAAATTATCAAAAAATATTCAAAAGTTTTTGTAACTAAAAATGCTAAGTTTGAAACAACATATGGGCCAATGTGGACATATAGTTATTCAACACATGGATTTTATATACAAGGATGAGGCTAGAATAGATGCCACTATCACAAAACTACATGGAGATCACTTATTAAGAATGTTGACGATGTTTCTCATGTCAGGAACAAGAAAAAAGCCTATAAACAAGAACAATTAGGTTACATTTTGTTATCCTCCTAATATGGCTTTGTATGACAAGTGCACAATATAATTACTTTTCTTATTTATAAGAAGGGATAATGTTTGTTTAGATTATTCGATTTCTTACAATTTGTAGTTAGCCACTAGGTTTAGGCTGAAATTCAAGAACAAAATTTGAATCTTCCTAAAACTATGTTCTGGATGTAGTAGTAGTACACATATTATCTTATTGGAAATTGAAGCATATTCCACTCAAATTTATCCTCGAGCATTTTCTGATTCAGATTTATGAAGGGAATGAAATGAAATGAAAATATAAAATAGAAACACATAGACACAATGAAACTAATTTTCAATTAATAAATAACAAATGCTTAAAATTATTTACATGAAAAATGAAAATAAATTACCTTGAGCAGTAGTAACTTATCTCTACAAAGAGATGTGAGAGCCACACACCTTCCTAAACTATGTTACAAGGAGGCCTATAGGCCTTTTTTTATCATGAAGAAACAACGAGAGACTCTAAAAATTTAAAACCCTAACCCTAGGAGATGAAGCACCTAAGGCTTATGGGCTGTGATGGGGTAAGTTCGAATGTCAAGTTTCTCGGGTCATGACTTTGGCATACAATCTCCATTTGGTATGCATAATAGCCCATTAGAAAGGTCTATCTGAGTAGAACAAATTTAATCTTTGGCATACATTTTCTCTTCTCCCCAAGAAAACATCGTTTACGGCCTCAAAATGACTCTAGAAGTTCGGGTCTCGAAAACTACGAGAAATAGAAAACTGATAAAATAGGAAACTATGCTGAAAAATCTGAAATTGTGTTGTGAGGTAGGAGGAATATGTGGGTGGCCACCAATATCCACTAGATCATTTTTCTTAGCACCTTAGCAACATAACAACTTTTGAAGCAGATATGGCATTACACTTGGATGTTTGCATACAAGTTTCTCATAAGAGTAGCCCTTATAGCCATTAAAAGAATAGAGATACTTGTATAGGGCATAAGGAGGAGGCCTAATATCTTTTTTGACAATACAAATCTCTATTCAAGGTTAAAGTAGAGTGAAGAACTTAAATTATTTAGCGAACACATGTTGGTGAAGTCATTGACATATAAGTCTCTTGTTTATAAATGAATTTATCAATGTTTAAATATATAGAGCATACTCTAGATAGTTATATATAATTAAATAAATATTAAATTAAGTTGGGTCTTTTTAGGATATGCCTGATTTTTTATTGAGGTTAACATTAGCTAGGATTTTTAGATGAGATTATTTTACAATATTAGAGTTTTAGATCGGTTCAAGTTTTGATTTATGAAAATACCTCTTCTTCTTGTTGATTGTGACAATAAATAGAGCATTTTCAAGATTATTGTCTTGAAACACGAGTCCACTCTAAAAGGAACATGGGTCATGGAACATAACCAAAATTTTGGCAAGCATGTGAGCAATTGTATTTGGAGGATGAAGATGATTAGTTTGATTTAAATCAATAACCTCCTCTTTTAGCAAATGAGGACAATGTCTATCTAGAAGTGCTAAGTGAGGAAACTTATCTTCCTCTAGTGCATAGAGAAAAATACATGAACAATGGACTTTCCCTATTGAAGGTGGTCATTAAACGTAAAGGTCCTCTAAGGGTATTCATGAGCCATCGCAACTTGGTACCTTTGATTCCAATAGGGAATTGGTTTCACCATGAATCTGTCCCTCTCAAATTTTGAGTCATTTTTAGACATTGTCGACTCTTGTTTAAGGGGTCACATGAGATTAAAAATGATAAATTTATAGAATTAAGGATTATTTTAGTAAGAAACACAAATTAACTCAATAATACTTGTAATATCTCTTATAAGTAGAATAAGCACTTAAAATTTGATTAATTTCTATTTTTAAATGAGATCGATTTCTATATTATAATAAATAAGATAAAAACCTATTTCAATACTATCTAAAAAAAGATAGTTATAATAATAAATAAAGAAATAATACAACACCCACAGAACTTATAAATATTAAAAAAAAACACATTTTCATAAAATTGTGATTCAAACTCATAATAATTTTATTATTAATTAAATAGTTAATTATAAAAGAAAGAAAATCTCTTTTAATACAACTCACAACTATTAACTTATAGATAAGTTATATGAATAAACTAATATAAGTAAATAACAACCTTCAACCTTCAAATTACAAATTAATTTATTTTATAATTTATTTTAATATATATTTATATTTATAAGTTTATAGAATAGTATCTTTAACTTTTATTTTAATAAGAATAAAATTAACTATAATTTAATAATTAATTGAATTAGTTTAATTAATTAAATATAGGTCATGCCCTTATTTCAGTTCAGTTAATTGTTTTTCTGGTCAAATATAGCCGTTAGTCAATATAGCTATTACCTGGTCATGAAATAAAGTTGTTGGAGGCTCTGTTGTGACTATTTAATATGCAAAGCTAGATTTGATTCTTCAACTTGTCCTGATGATGAACCACATTGGTTGGTTCAAAACACGTCGACAAATGAAATATCATGTGATTTACACTGAAAAATCTCTCATAAACTTGATAATTCAACCACCTTCAAACTAGTAACAGATTATTTACTAAAACATTAAATTGAAATGATAAAAAATACAATCTTATACTATTTAAAAAAAAATGTTGGGTAGGTTTGTTATATCATGATAACGGGTCAAACACTTTCCTTTTCATATATAAATAACTCTATACACAATTGGAATTTGAAATGTTTACATATAATTCAAATCACCCCAAAAAGACGATAATGACCTTTACCTCCATTTCTGCTTTTGATAAGTTCTTCGCCGACTAAGACATAATTCTTTTATTGCGTAGTTTCCTTTCCCAAAAATTAATCATAATAAACAATGTATTTCAGGCCCCCAACATTTCTTAGATTTTACAATTAATCACTTTATATTCATTCAAATACTAATTAACTTCGGAAATTATGGATTCTTATTCTTCCGTCGCCTTTCTGACACGTGCAACATAGATTTTCACACTATTTAAGCAATACTAATCGATTCATTCTTTTCTTCTATCACTATAAAGTTGTGATTGAACGCAAGGTTTGTTTTATAAATATTTTTTTATGTACCAAGTGTGTGCCATCATTGTTATTTGTATTTTATTAAAATATCCATTTTCATGATCTGGCAAATATTTAAAACCTACACCATAGTCTTTCTCCAAAGATCATAATGATACCCTCTATTCAATTTTGTCATTGATACCATTGAAAGTATATATCAAGCAATGCTACTAAATAAGGATGCCTTTTAGAATAGATTTAACTAATTTCTCAAAAGACTACTCTTATCTCAGTGAATTTATTTACATAAATTGAATCTTAGATTAATCATATTTTATTTCTAAGCCCAAATACATCAAAACTATAAAGTATCAACAAAAGAACTCATTTGAAAATGGACCACCAAGAAATATATAAAGGATCACTATTTGTTTATTTTTGTTTTCTAATGTAATGATCACATAATAAATAATAGAACACATATCTAATAAATAATAGAACACATATCTAATCTAATGATGGTCAAAGAATAGAATACTAGGTTGTTGAAAAACATTTTTTTATTTATACGAGGAGAAATGTAAGTTTGTGGGTAGTTTAGTGTCCTTTTAAAATAAAAATAAAAAATATGTTCTAAATAGAAAAATAATATCAGCTATAATTTAAAAAAAATGAACATGTTGTAAAGTAATTAGAAGTAAAAAAAAGTGTGAATCATATGTTTATCCACTACTACACAAAGGGGCGTTTTAAGACAATATTTGAGACAACTTTAGGGTAAATTGTCTTAACATGAGACATACAAACTTTTTATTGTTTTAAATATTGTCTTTTAACGGAGTGCCTCAAATTATTATCTTAAACAATTGTCTCTATAAAGAAGATATATAACACAAGCATGTCTCAAATTATTGTCTCAAACAATTGTCTCTATAAAGAAGATATATAACACAAGCATTATTGTCTCTTCTAACACAAACATTATTGTGTTCAACCCAGTATCTCAAATATTTTCTTAAACAATTGTCTCTATAAAGACCATATATAACACGAGCATTATTGTCTCTTATGAGAATTTCATTTTTGTCTATCCAGAGACAATATTAGTCGGGATTAAAGACATTGTCTTTATAGAGACAATATGTCTTTAATCCTAGCTATTGTCTCTGTACAGACAATAAAAAATTATATTTAAAGACAATTCAATATCACTTTTGTCTCTTTAGAGACATCATAAAATAATGAATCTAGAAAAATATCTCCATTGAAATCAATCAATATAAAAGGTATTTAATTAAAAAATATAATATTGTTGATAAATTGATGTTAAGGCACAATGGAATCGAACCACCAACCCCCTGCTTAGTAAGGCACCTTTCAAAGAATTATGTGAGTTATGGAAGTGCTTGAAATTGCATATATAGGTATTGATTTAAAAAAAATATCAACACATAATGGCATGATCGTTGTAAAATCTATAATCATGCAGCGCCTATCAATCCGAAAATTTAATGGCATATGACCCTAAGCAGATGTAGTGCCTTCCATACACGTAAATTGGACCCAAGTTGTCACTGTATGTTTTTGTTCTAGAAGTTTTTACATCATATAGCTCAAAAATATGATTAATAGAACATATCTTGAACTTTGAAGGATGGCCCCTAGTTTTGAGAGTCTCTTTTTAAAACTTTGGTTTCTAGAGTTTGATCCTAAAAATACAATTATCTCTACCCTGCCGGTATTCATGAAACTCCATAATCTCCTTGAATATTTGTGAGAGCCAAAAGTTGAATTTACTGGCAAAAGTGGGTAAGCCATTGAACAAATCCATTCTCTCAAACAAAGTTCGATGATATTTGTATTTCCTAGTTGTTTGAAAAAAAGGTGAAATATCATGTTGATATTTTGTTCTATTATCGACTACATGCATAGTTGGGTCGATATCTAGATTTAACAATCATGGAATTTTCCTTTTCTAGCCAAAATAGATACACAAAAGTCACAAAATATAAGCTGTCTATAACATGTCATTTATTCGATTATGATTTATATATCTTGATCTATTATTCACTACATGTGTAGCTGGGTAGATATCTAGATTTACTATGATCTAACAATCATGAAAATTTCCTTTTCTCACCAAAATAGATAAACAAAAGTCACAAAATATAAGAATTTCTATAACATGTCATTTATTTGATGATGATTTATAAATTGGACATAAAGTTAAATTTTTTTTAATACATAATCAAGGTAACCTCTCCTATTGGAAGCATTTACAAGGAAGCAACATAGTAAATCATGAAAACTCTTCAAGCAAGTTGTAGTATTGCAGATAAATAAGAATTAAAAAATTTACATCCAAACCCAAATCCACACTGAATGTATGTATCAACCAGATAACAAAGACATATAATTGTTGAGTATTAACACAATAAATTAAGCATAGATTAAATGTACCTCAATGATACCCTTCAAACACCAAACCACATGCTTTAGAATTACAATATGAGAGATATGGATGCAAAGATTTTAGCTCTTACCTCATAGTCTCAATACATGTATTATGCTCCATGGATGAAAATATTATGCTCCATTGACAACTACATGGCGAAAATTTCTACTGTAGTCCCAAAAAAACATGGGAATATCCAAGATTAGCAACATAAAGTATCCCACCACAAATCACCCATATTAAACAGAAAGACCCAACTACTGCAAGTTGTGGATTTGTAAGCCATGCCTTTGTAACAAGAGAAAAAAACCCACTTTTGTTGCTAAAAAATAGTTTTGAAACACATCTGCAAACATCCCCTGCTACTCCATTGCAAATTCTGCGGAATTACAACCCCTAATTAGTATTGTATAATGCATAAAATCAAAATGAATGTTGCATCATTACACTCTGCAATCTTTCAAAGTCATTAAACCAACAAGTTTAGCCCTTCATTGAATATTAGCAGAGGGATTAACCAAAGGGGATAACGAGATCAATAAACATAAAATAAATATAGGAATGATATAAATGTTGTTTGAGATCTATGGCCTCTTTTTGCAATAGATTAGAAAGACCAACCAATATTGTGAATACAATGTTTTAAATTGGCTGTAGTTGTAATTCTCTTTGGCAAGTTTCTACTTTCTACATTAGTGTTTCAGATTAACAGATATTATAATCACGAGAACAATTTGAAATGGATTCAAATGTGAGTTGAAACAATTACACGAACCTTTGAATTACAAATCAACAATGTGGGACCACTGAGTTGAACTGAAGGTGGAAAAAGTTAAATAATGATGCCATCTGGAATGATGGAGAACTCAACTCTGATGCATACTACCTGCACATTCTGCAATTTTGACCTTCTCGCTTCTATGCTTATGGATGCCAGGAGTTTGACAAAGTTTTCTTGAACACTGTTTCCCATATGCACTCACAATATTCATCCCTCTTTTGCTCCTACTTCGCCAGAGGAAAAATTGTTGCTTGGATACTACTTGTAACATAACAACATATCTATATCCTTCTAGATTGGAATATGGGTGCCACTATAGAAGAGTTTATAAGGACCAAAATTAACATATACACAAAACAATTCAGTTTAACTCATAGAAATGACAAACAATAGATAGGACTCGCATGAAATAAAAGTTATAAATAGAGGAAATTTTAGTGTAATAAGAAAGCCCACAAATCCAATAGTAGTCAAACACTCACACGAGTATTTAAAGTTTACCATCATCTGAATTTCCTTGATGAATTTAATTATGGATTACAAACTTATCAGCATTGTTAACTTCATACAATTTGGATTGTTGAAATCAAGATCAAAACTCCAACTAGTATTTCTAAAATATTGTAATTGAAGGTCTGATAACCCAATTGGCTTGAGGGGGTGTTGTTATCCTATTTATTTTAACATAAGAAAAATAATTGAACAAACATATGTGTGTGATTCAAAATCAATTCAATAATATCTGAGGTGCCATGTGATTGTATCCTGGTATACTGCCATTGGCATCACAGTGCTGCATCCAGTCATGCTTCATTATTGAAAGCTTTGTTAAAGGTACTAATTTATGTTGTTACAAATAGTAATTCTAATTAGTCTTCACTCAAAATAAAAAATGTAAAAACAAATACAAAATTGAACCATCATTAGCCAAGCTCTTAGGTTAATCAAGGCATGCATTGAGTTATAGTCTAGCATTGGCATCAAAGTCCAATGCACATTCTCATCGACATTGAATGTTTGTTGTTGGTCATAAATTATGCTATTCATGATGCACAATCATGACTCAGAAATAGAAACAAACAAACAATGAACCATCTTTTTCCAAGTTGTTAACCAATTGAAAATTTGAAGCTTGGACACTAAACCCAGTTATAGTATTCATCGTTGTTGAGATTGTCCAAGAGAAAAACACAATGGACCTCTTATTCAAAGAGTCAATTTGTGGTGATCCAAATTCATAGTCTAATTAGTCAAATTGATAAGTTCAAAAGAAGAAAAGTGAACCATTGTAATCTTTTGTACAAATGCTTGTTATCTTCCTTCTCACTTTTACATTAAAGATACACTGAGAATGCACTC
Source organism: Pinus tabuliformis (assembly GCA_031772625.1). Taxonomy (NCBI): domain Eukaryota; kingdom Viridiplantae; phylum Streptophyta; class Pinopsida; order Pinales; family Pinaceae; genus Pinus; species Pinus tabuliformis. The sequence goes on along the minus strand of CM062804.1, from coordinate 281,293,275 downwards.
CATATCAAACAACACAATTGTCAATTAAATTGCCTCTAAACCAACATAATATTTCCATGCTTGCTTACTTGTTTGTTCATAAGTAATTGCTTGCATCTATCCACCAAACAATATATACCAATGTTGACAATATTGGTGATATATCGTCGATATTCAGAAATATCTCGATATTTTTGGGAAGTCAAAATATCGTCGATAAAATATCGCGATATTTTCACTCCCCGAAAATATCGTGATATTTATGAGATATTGCCGATATCTTGCAAAAATATCATGCAGTGATATAAAATATCATTGGGTTGGCTCGACCACGGCTAGAAAAGGGAAATAACGATTTCTTTTAGCTCATTTTGGTTTTATGAGGGTTGGAGAAGGAAGGGGAGAGCATTGTGGTGGTTGTCAAGGAGGAATTGAGGATCAAAGAGCCATTATCACCACCAACTACGAACTTTTTGTTGATCAAAGATTGAAAAATAGTGAGACAATCTTCATTTCTTCCATTAACAGGTATGTTCTTAAAAACCCCTATGTTAATGATTTTTTTCATAGATTTAGGGTTGTTCTTGCTTGCCTCTTTTCCTACCAACATCTGGCTTTTTTTTCTTCCATTTTCTATGATTTTCATTCCCATGAGCCAATGCAAGGGTTTTCTCCATATTTGGACAACAAACTCCATTTATTTTTTTAACTTCCAAATGCACCCTCTTGTTGTCATTTTCCATTGAATTCAAATTGCAAACAATGTAGCAAAACAATTAATTTGTAAAATGAGGTGGTTATTACTTATTATTTTTTGTGTATGGGTGGAGTAACTTTAATCATTAGTTCTATTTTTTTGTTTTTTTGGTGCCCTAGGTTTGAATTAGCTCACTACAAATATGCCAAAATCCTTAGACCCATTTTGGGAGTATGGGGATCCTAATGGTGGGACAAATCGATCATATCTATCATGCAAATTGTGTGGGACCAGGATGATAGGAGGTGTTACGTGATTGAAATACCATCTAGCTAGACTCCCTGGATATGATGTTGGGCTTCGTACAGTTTCTAGTCCAGAGCTTATACAAAAATCTCTTGAAGTAATTGATGAAAAAGACAAAAAGAAGGAAGAGGAATAATAAATAAGGCTGAACGTGTAGATATATCTTTCGGGATATATTCTTCTGATTTTTAGGCTGAGAATAGTGGGAGGCGCTCCAGAACCTCACCTACTACTTCTAGTGCGAGGTCATCATTTTTTGTTCCATGAACAGGACATGGAGCACAACCTTCCATAAAATCAATTGTTATAAAAAAGGATAAGCAAGAAGCAGATAGAGTTATGGGGAGGTATCTTTTCTGGAGTGACTTACGTCTTAGGATCACAAAACAAAATCCATTTTGGTAGCCAATGTGTGATTCTATTGTTGTTGTGGGCCTAGGGTACAAAAGTGCTACATATGAGGAGTTGCTGGGGTCAATTCTTCAAGCAAAAAAGTAGGACATGAACTCTATATTGGCAGAGTTGTAACAAACATGGGAAGTTTCTGGATGCATAATGATGTTTGATGGTTGGAAATATAGGAAGGGTAGGACCATGTTTATTAAATCAATGGATGCATTAGCTGTAGGAATTTACAGGGTAAGTTCCTCAGAAAGAATACCAAAAGGACACCGCTCACAACCAGATCTCAAATCAATACACCAGTATTTTTGACGTGGTTAAAACCCTCAGAGTGCAAGGAGGGAAACAGTCCACGGCCTGTCCCAACGTGGGTACAGACAATTTATTAATCAAAGAATGAAAATTTACATAAGCTTCTCTCATGCACGGATTACCCGAACAATGACCCTCCATGCGCTTTAAATAGAACTCATGGACCAATCGGGTGTCAAGCCACGGATCAAGTGTCGATAATACCGAGGTGAGAGTGAACCGTCGGATCACTACATATCGTGACCGTCGGATTGTAAGTTACAATATGTACAACGGTAAAGAAACACACTTTACCTAACTCTATACCTAACTCTAAACTAGACCAAGTTGAACTTAACTATATCCTATGTGTCGGAATATCCTAACATCCCCCCTTAAGAACAACTTGGGATAGGATTGAAGGATTTACAAATATGACACAATAGGAGAAGGAAGGAGGCACTAGAGCCTATCCCCCCTTAGTGACAACTTCCTGAACTCCAAGCATATATCGAAGTTTAGTGAACTTCGCCTCTGTGAGAGCCTTTGTGAAGATGTCTGCAACCTGATCATCTGTTGGACAATATTGCACTTCAAGAACATGGTCATGAATGAGCTTTCTGATGAAGTGCATGTGTAGTTCAATGTGTTTGCTGCGCTGATGCTGGACTGGATCTTTGCATAGCTGAATGGCACTTTGATTATCACACCAAAGTGTGGTTGGATGCTGCTGCTCAAAGCCAAACTCTGATAGGATCTGACGAAGCCACAAGGCTTCCTTACTAGCTTCCACGGCACCACGATACTCTGCTTCTGCTGACGAAAGAGAAATGGCAGCCTGTTTCTTACAAGCCCATGTAATAGGTCCTGAACCAAGAGTGAAGACATAACCGGCAGTAGACTTCCGATCATCAGGGTCACCAGCCCAATCAGAATCAGTGAAACCAACTAACAGAGGAGCTGCTTTGGCACTGTAATGAATCCCAAACTGTACTGTACCTCGAACATAACGAAGTATTCTTTTAGCTGCTTTCCAATGACTTTCACGGGGGTTTTGCATAAAACGAGCAACAAGGCCAACAGCAAAGGAAAGATCAGGACGAGTATGGGTTAAATACAAGAGTTTTCCTACAAGTTGACGGTATAAGGTAGCATCAACTTCAGGAGAAGTACAAGAGACTGAAAGTTTGACTCCAGACTGAAAGGGAGAAGGGGCTGGCTTACAGTCTTCCATGTGAAAATGACGAAGAATATCACAAGCATACTTGGACTGGGAAAGGGAAATACCCTCCTTGGATTGCAAGACTTGAAGACCGAGAAAATAGTGTAAGTGTCCTAAGTCTGTCATTTCAAATTTCTTTTTAAGGCTAGACTTCACATGGTTTATAAGGTTGGGATCACTACCAGTAAGGATAAGATCATCAACATAAAGAACAAGGATGATAAGAGAGTTGCCCACTTTCTTGGTGTAGACAGTATTGTCAGAATGACACCTAGAAAAGCCAGATTCTAAAAGAAAGCTATCCATTTTGGCATACCAAGCCCGAGGAGCTTGCTTGAGACCATAAAGGGATTTCTTAAGTCGACACACAAGGCTGGAGTCTGTTTGTATGAAGCCAATGGGTTGTTCCATATAGATTTCTTCCTGCAAGTCCCCATGCAAGAAGGCAGATTTAACATCCATTTGATGGACTTCCCATTTTAAAGAGGCAGCAAGGGAAAGAACAAGGCGGATAGAGTTCATTTTGGCAACAGGGGAGAAGGTTTCAGTGTAGTCAATGCCTTCAACCTGTGAAAAGCCCTTAGCAACAAGACGAGCTTTATGTTTATCAATTTTCCCATCTGGTCCATACTTGGTTCTGTAAACCCATTTACATCTAACAAGTTTTCGTCCCTTTGGTAGAGGAACAAGATCCCATGTATCATTTGTCATCAATGAATGATATTCTTCATTCATAGCTGCTTCCCAATGTGGATGGCCTGAAGCTTCTGCAAAAGTGTCAGGATCATGATTTACTGGAGCTTGAGCCAGTAAAGAAGAGGCTCTTTCAAACTGAGAACGTGTACGTCGCTGATCTGTAGGATCACCGGCAAGATCACCTGCTGCATCCCGAGTAGCACGGACCCATCTTGGAAGTTGAGGATCCTGAGAAGGTGGGGGAGGATTGTCATCCTCACTTTCATCATCTGAAGAAGAAATGTTTTCAAAAGTAGAAGAGATAGGAAGAGGTGGCACATCCGCCGGACTAGGCTCGCAGGCCGATTTATTTTCATCAAATTTTACATCTCTTCTAATGATAACATTTTTGGACTTAAATGGAATAAGTCTATAACCTTTTACATCTTCAGAATATCCAACAAAAGTACATTTCTCACTCTTAGGTTCTAAAGCTTTATGCTTTTCATCTGGAATATGGGCCCATGCTTCACTTCCAAACACACGAAAGTGACTTACATCTGGTTTAATGGAACTCCAAGCTTCTTCTGGAGTGATATTCTCTAGAACCTTAGTAGGAGTGCGATTGATTATATAATTTGCACAATTAATTGCTTCGGCCCAAAAACTAAGACTGAGTCCTTTAGATTGCAGCATACAATTAGCCATTTCCTTTAAGGTGCGATTTTTCCTTTCAGCTACACCATTTTGTTGTGGAGTGTATGGAACAGTATGTTGCATTTGAATTCCATTTTCGGTGCAAAAGTTGATGAATGTGTTTTTAACATATTCTCCACCATTATCAGTTCTTAGCTTAAGAATTTGATGTCCAGATTGTTTTTCAACAAAGGCTTTGAAGGCCAAAAAAGTGTTAAATACTTCGCTCTTGAGTTTTAAGAAGTATACCCAAGTGCGTCTGGAGAAATCATCAATGAAAGTTAAGAAGTACTTGCAGCCAGAGAATGAAGCAACAGGAAGAGGACCACATAAATCACTGTGCACAAGCTGTAAAGGGGCTGAGGCGTGCCAAGAGGCACGTTTGTCAAAACTGTCCCGATGATGTTTTCCGAGTACACATCCGGAACAAACACCATCTCTGCAAGATACCATAGGAAGACCTGTCACCATATTTTCTTTACATAGATGCTGAAGGGAGCGATAGTTTAAGTGACCAAATCGCTCATGCCAAAGTTTGCTCACTTCATCATTATGAGCAACAAATACTGAGGGAAGATTTGATGACCCAAAGTTGTGAAACTTATACAACCTTGTGGAATCATCAGCAAGACCAGTAGCTAGAATCTGTTTAGGATCTTTTAGATCCTTGATTACAACATCATGAGGTGAAAATTCAACAATTTTACCTTCACCTGAATGAGTTATCTGATAGACAGATAGAAGGTTGCAGGATAAGGTTGGAACACATAATACATCATTAAACTGACCATTGTCTAGATGAACAGTTCCAGTCCCTACAACATTAAGAGATCTATCATCACCAACATATATATTTTTGGTGTTACAATCATTTAAAGAAGAAAACATGGCTTGGTTTTTGGCCATGTGATAAGAGGCTCCAGAATCAATGAGCCACTCATGAGAATGAGAAGAAGAAGAAGATACATTTAATGCATAACCAGACTGAGATGATTGACAACGACATGCAGAAAGTGCCATTCCGGAAGTTGAAGTTGAAGTAGGCTCCACATGGATGTTATGTTTCTTCATTGCGGCTTCCAAGGCTTCCATCTTCTTAAAGCATTTAGATTCTAAGTGGCCATCTCGATTACAAAAGTTACAATGTCTATCAGTCTTCTTCCATTTGTTTTTATTGGTCTTATCATTTTGCTGAAATGATCTTTCATCTTGAGGCTGAGTTGGTTTAGGACCATTCCTTTGAGGATAAGACTTCTTAGGATTCTTTGAATTTGGTTGCTGCTGGGCGGCTAACGCTTTCGAGGAAGAGTTTCCAAGATTAAGAAGACCAAGGTGTAAGAGTTTTTCTTGTTCTCTTATTAAGGAATCACAAAAGGAGTCAAAGGAAGGGGGTTTGTAGTCTTTGCCTTGACAAATGAAAGCTTCCCTTGTAGAATGGAAAGTGGAAACAAATACAGAGTAGGCTGGTCCCAACTTAGTAAGGATGGAATAAATAAGGTTACCATCTTCTTTCTTAACTTTAACACCTTCCAAGAGATATCTAAGGGTCTTGAATTTGGACAAGAAATCTTCAATGCAAGAAAAATTATTAGGATCCAAAGTAAGCAACTCATTCTCAAGTTGATGGGCTCTAATTTCATTTTTAATCCCAAAAACTTTAGCAAGTTTTTCTAATGCTTCATGAGGAGTTTCAATTTCTGCAATGTGGAATCTAAGATCAGGAGAAACAGACATTCCTATCAAACCACGTGCTTGATCTTGTCTATTTTCCCATTTTTCGGCCTTGTCTTCATCTTTGGGTTTCTTCTCTTGGTCTGTGGCTATTCTGAAGAGACCTTTACTTCTAAGTAAATCTCCCATGTAGGCTACCCATTGGAAGTAGTTAGTGCTGTCAAGAATGACTTGGCATGGACTTTCCATTTTTTGAAAAAAAACTGAAGCTGAAGATGCTGAAAGTAAGTGGTCCAATGGATAGATCTCGAAAAAATAGGCGGTTTTAAAAAAAACGGCTCTGAAAAAGGCTTCCGGATGAAGAAGTTATGGCTTTTTGAAAAAAAATTGTTGACGTTGCCGGCAAAGTGCGCGAATGTGCGGGAATGAAAAAATCCGCCCCCACAAAATGGAGACTTGAACCCAAGACCTCTACTCTCTTAAAAAGTCTTTGAACCAATTGATCTATACAAAATATTTGAGAGAGAGAGAGAGAGAGAGAGGGGGGGGGGGGGGGGGCCTCGATTTGCGTGCTTGCCTTGGGAAGGCTCTTTTCCCCTTAAAAAAAAATCTCAAAGTTAGCTTTTAACCGAAAAATTAAATATTTTTCTCAATGTTTCTGATTTTCCAAGATCACACTAAGGTGCAGGGAAAAGAGCATACGCATGAGAAAAATCCTTTCTTTCTGTTTCTGATTTGCCCAGATCGCACAGAGTCGCAGGGCAAAGAGCATACGCAGAAATGAAAGGTATAGATCCGGGAAAAAAAAGGCTAAATAAACCGAAACCGAAATAAGCAGAGAGAAAATGACAGTAAACTGCAAAAAAACACTGTATACCTCCCGATCTGAAAAATGACGCAGCTAGGGCTACCGGAAACCTTTTCGCGTGAAACGAAAGGGGTTCCTCACTGAAACAGATGCTCCGAACGCAACAGAGCAGTCCTCTCGGCCCGAAAGCAGTCAGAAACAGCAGATCTAGGAAACGACAGCCGCATGCAGTTCTACCGGCTTCAGATTTGGATCACCAACGGACGCGGCCCTCAAATAGCTCCGATACCATGTAGGAATTTACAGGGTAAGTTCCTCAGAAAGAATACCAAAAGGACACCGCTCACAACCAGATCTCAAATCAATACACCAGTATTTTTGACGTGGTTAAAACCCTCAGAGTGCAAGGAGGGAAACAGTCCACGGCCTGTCCCAACGTGGGTACAGACAATTTATTAATCAAAGAATGAAAATTTACATAAGCTTCTCTCATGCACGGATTACCCGAACAATGACCCTCCATGCGCTTTAAATAGAACTCATGGACCAATCGGGTGTCAAGCCACGGATCAAGTGTCGATAATACCGAGGTGAGAGTGAACCGTCGGATCACTACATATCGTGACCGTCGGATTGTAAGTTACAATATGTACAACGGTAAAGAAACACACTTTACCTAACTCTATACCTAACTCTAAACTAGACCAAGTTGAACTTAACTATATCCTATGTGTCGGAATATCCTAACATTAGCACATAGCAAATATGCAACAATGATATGTGAGTTGTTAGATGGGTTCATTTAGGAGATTGGTGTGCATAATGTGGTGCAAGACATAAAAAGCAATGCATCTAATTATGTGCTTGCCGACATGATGCTTATGGAGAGGCACCACACATTGTTCTAGACTCCGTGTGAAACACATTGTATCGATTTGTTGCTTGAGGATATGTGGAAACTCTCCTTCATCAAGGAGGTGATTGATATGGCTAGGAGCATCCCCGAGTTTATTTATAACCACGCTTTTGTTCTTAGACTCATGAGGAGGTACACTAGAAATAAGGAGTTGCGGCGTCTTGCAATCACACGCTTTTCCACCAACTTTATTACTCTTTAGTCTTTGCTTCCATGCCAATTCAATTTGAAGAAAATGCTTGTTTCTGATGAGTGGCGTGATTGTACGTACAACAGGAGATAGGACGAGAGAGCCATAGCAAAAATGGTGTAGTCTGACACGTTTTGGCAAGGAGTAGAAGAAGCATGCTCAGTTAGTGAATCTATAGTAAAGGTTCTGAGATTGGTAGATGGGGACAAGCCTACAATGGCTTATTTGTATGAGGCCATGGATAGGGCCAAGGATGCAATTCGTTCTTATTATGCAGACAAGGGTTCTGCTGGGCTTGATATGCATATGATGTTATGGGATGTGATTGATAGTCGGTGGATAGGGATGCTTCATCGACCCATTCATGCAACAACACTCTTTCTCAACCCCTCATTTTCATACAAAACCACCTTTGATTTTGATGGCGAGGTGATGGAAGAGCTTCATTCCTGTACTCAGAAGATGGTACTTGATCTTCAGCTTCATAGCAAAATCAATCGCGAGATACAATTTTATCGAGATTGTGTTGGACTATTTAGATTTGATGATGCTATTAGCGAAAGGACCCTCTTAATGCCACGTAAGTGACAAGTCATCACTCATTAGAATTTCCAATTTCGAATTTCCTTATTTAGAATTCTAGATTTTTAAAATTCAACTATGTAAATTTTATTTGAAAGTTTAATTATGTTTCAAGTTTTTGACTTTTTATTTCTTTATTTTGTTGTATATATTTGGCGGCGAAGATATGGTGTAATGACACCAAATTTGCAAAAATTGGCCATAAGAATCCTCGATTTGCGTGCTTGCCTTGGGAAGGCTCTTTTCCCCTTAAAAAAAAATCTCAAAGTTAGCTTTTAACCGAAAAATTAAATATTTTTCTCAATGTTTCTGATTTTCCAAGATCACACTAAGGTGCAGGGAAAAGAGCATACGCATGAGAAAAATCCTTTCTTTCTGTTTCTGATTTGCCCAGATCGCACAGAGTCGCAGGGCAAAGAGCATACGCAGAAATGAAAGGTATGGATCCGGGAAAAAAAAGGCTAAATAAACCGAAACCGAAATAAGCAGAGAGAAAATGACAGTAAACTGCAAAAAAACACTGTATACCTCCCGATCTGAAAAATGACGCAGCTAGGGCTACCGGAAACCTTTTCGCGTGAAACGAAAGGGGTTCCTCACTGAAACAGATGCTCCGAACGCAACAGAGCAGTCCTCTCGGCCCGAAAGCAGTCAGAAACAGCAGATCTAGGAAACGACAGTCGCATGCAGTTCTACCGGCTTCAGATTTGGATCACCAACGGACGCGGCCCTCAAATAGCTCCGATACCATGTAGGAATTTACAGGGTAAGTTCCTCAGAAAGAATACCAAAAGGACACCGCTCACAACCAGATCTCAAATCAATACACCAGTATTTTTGACGTGGTTAAAACCCTCAGAGTGCAAGGAGGGAAACAGTCCACGGCCTGTCCCAACGTGGGTACAGACAATTTATTAATCAAAGAATGAAAATTTACATAAGCTTCTCTCATGCACGGATTACCCGAACAATGACCCTCCATGCGCTTTAAATAGAACTCATGGACCAATCGGGTGTCAAGCCACGGATCAAGTGTCGATAATACCGAGGTGAGAGTGAACCGTCGGATCACTACATATCGTGACCGTCGGATTGTAAGTTACAATATGTACAACGGTAAAGAAACACACTTTACCTAACTCTATACCTAACTCTAAACTAGACCAAGTTGAACTTAACTATATCCTATGTGTCGGAATATCCTAACATTAGCACATAGCAAATATGCAACAATGATATGTGAGTTGTTAGATGGGTTCATTTAGGAGATTGGTGTGCATAATGTGGTGCAAGACATAAAAAGCAATGCATCTAATTATGTGCTTGCCGACATGATGCTTATGGAGAGGCACCACACATTGTTCTAGACTCCGTGTGAAACACATTGTATCGATTTGTTGCTTGAGGATATGTGGAAACTCTCCTTCATCAAGGAGGTGATTGATATGGCTAGGAGCATCCCCGAGTTTATTTATAACCACGCTTTTGTTCTTAGACTCATGAGGAGGTACACTAGAAATAAGGAGTTGCGGCGTCTTGCAATCACACGCTTTTCCACCAACTTTATTACTCTTTAGTCTTTGCTTCCATGCCAATTCAATTTGAAGAAAATGCTTGTTTCTGATGAGTGGCGTGATTGTACGTACAACAGGAGATAGGACGAGAGAGCCATAGCAAAAATGGTGTAGTCTGACACGTTTTGGCAAGGAGTAGAAGAAGCATGCTCAGTTAGTGAATCTATAGTAAAGGTTCTGAGATTGGTAGATGGGGACAAGCCTACAATGGCTTATTTGTATGAGGCCATGGATAGGGCCAAGGATGCAATTCGTTCTTATTATGCAGACAAGGGTTCTGCTGGGCTTGATATGCATATGATGTTATGGGATGTGATTGATAGTCGGTGGATAGGGATGCTTCATCGACCCATTCATGCAACAACACTCTTTCTCAACCCCTCATTTTCATACAAAACCACCTTTGATTTTGATGGCGAGGTGATGGAAGAGCTTCATTCCTGTACTCAGAAGATGGTACTTGATCTTCAGCTTCATAGCAAAATCAATCGCGAGATACAATTTTATCGAGATTGTGTTGGACTATTTAGATTTGATGATGCTATTAGCGAAAGGACCCTCTTAATGCCACGTAAGTGACAAGTCATCACTCATTAGAATTTCCAATTTCGAATTTCCTTATTTAGAATTCTAGATTTTTAAAATTCAACTATGTAAATTTTATTTGAAAGTTTAATTATGTTTCAAGTTTTTGACTTTTTATTTCTTTATTTTGTTGTATATATTTGGCGGCGAAGATATGGTGTAATGACACCAAATTTGCAAAAATTGGCCATAAGAATCCTAAGTCTAACATGTATCTCTTTAGGGTGTGAGCGCAATTGGAGTGTATTTGAGAAAATACACTCCAAAAAGCACACCAGGTATTCTTTGAGATTCACCCTTCAGTTGAGAAATTACATTTATTGTAATTTAAATTTTTTAATTTATGACCCTCAAGTGTCAAGAGTCAAGAGTCAAGACTCATTAGTTTTTTTGACACTCTTACAAGTTGGAGTTCACATGCCTCAATGATTTAGTGTATGTGCATTGCAATATCCGACTTTGAGTGAAGCAAATAGAAGCACCAATGGATCCAGATGCCATTTCCTTAGACAATATTGATGTATTGTCTCAGTGGAGGGTGCATTATAAGGTGCCGATCCTGGAGGAGTCACCTTCATGGTTAAAGCCAAATGATCCATTAGAATATGGGAAACAAGAGAAGGAGGACTTGGAGGAGGAGCAACACGAGGAGGAGAAGGAGGCAGAGGAGAAGGAGGAGTAGACTGTGGGAGAATCAACATAAACACCATATTCTATAGATATAGGAGAGTACAACTCCATACCTATAACTCATTATTTAACATTAAGTACAGGGGTAGAGCCAGGGTCTTCTACTGCTAGGGGTAGGCCTAGTAAACAAATGATCATGTTTTCCAGTAAAGGGGGAGAGGGCATTGATTTCAAATATATAGCTGCTAGTTTTATTTGTTTTGCTACATATAACTGATGATGATGAGACACTTGTATATATATGATGTTATTTTGTATTGGTTCTCCACATTTGAGTCCTTGATTGGACAATTATCAAGGATCAATAGGATTTGGTATCGTCTTTGATGTTTCATTTCTATTTGACATCATATATATCAATGCTTTCTTCATATTTATGTGCTAATGTGTTTATTTCATGTTGTTATTGCTTTATATGTTAAAAAATATGAAAAAAAATGAATATATTATGCATTTTTTATGCTTTCCGATATCTTCGCCGATATTGTCGATAAGAATTTTTTGGGACCCTCGCTAATATTTTTCCGATACTGATATTATCAACATTGGTATATACAACCTCTTCATTTCTCTGGCTATGTCAATAAATGGAGGATTGTAGTGTGAAATGTTGTGCCATGGGTCTATACTAGTGCGTGGTGGGGGAAGTAAGGTCATCAATACGTGATCCCTACACCCAGGCACAAACTGGAATTGACCCTATAATTGAGTGATATAGGCATCAAACCTGTCATTGGGAAGCTTGGTTTCATCCACCCCACTGGTGAAATATAACAAGTTTGAAGGAAGAAGAGGAGAGCCAAGTTGGTTTTGTGATGTTAAGGTGGTGAAGTTGATGGCTCAAAGGTAATATTCTCACCACCATCACTTAGGAGGTCCCACGGGCTTTGAAGAGAGCCACCAATGCTCCATCACATGACACAGGAATCCATATGTGTGGGTATGATGGAAATGTGGAATGAGGTAATTATCAACTATGTCACAGTCTAACTAGTGAATCCAACACCCACCTAGGCTTATTTGTTATTCTCCTTAGATAAGAAACATTGAAACAATTAAGAAAGCCAAGATTGAAACAAAAACTAATTTCTGAGAATGGTCCAAAACTAAATATAATAGCCATCCTTAGATGCAGGTCATTCTAGGAACTGATGAAAAATACTTAATAGTAGTAAATGCTAAGGAATAATGTTTTGTGCCTGAGAAAGAAAATATTTGACAAATTAGCCAAATTTAAATCTGTAAAAAGTACCAAGAACTAAACACAAACTATCATACTTCTTTATAGTTATCGTAGATTACAAAGCCAGCGAGGAAGAAAGCTAGTAGCAGAAGTCCCGAAACTAGAAAAATATTTTTCCAACAGATAAACTTCTCACATGTTCCATCTGGTCTTTTAGCCTATTAAGTAATCAATATCACAAATAGATGTAAGACATAAAATTAACTCACAACTTATCTTCCATCTCTTCCATCAGGACCCATTAATGCTTCTAAGTTATGTTGTTCAATGGTTTATTTCTCTATTTTCTTAGTGAACTTCTAAGTTATTTTGTTCAATGACCGTAGTGAATAGAGAGGAGCTTGAATGTTTCCCAATACAAGTTATTTGAACAATTTTTAAAGATAGCAGTGAAATATCTTCTCCCAAAGTTGAAAGTTAGTAGTGAAATATCTTCTCCCAAAGTTGAAAGTTAGTAGTGATGGTGTTGCAAATATGCCACACTTCAGGTGCAAAGATTGAGTTGTAAGGGCATTTTTTCCTGGCGAAAATTTTGGGATCCTAGCACTCATGCTTGGAAGGAGTGGAAACCTCTTACTCAGGAGTATGGCCCTCTCACCTCTGGTTTCCTCTTTGATCATAGAGTTCCAAGTCATTTTTCCAACATCCAAGTTGTTCAAGAACATTGATATTCCTGGGTCATTTTGGCAGGACTAGGAGTGGAGGTTTGGCCACCTGTTTCTTCAATGTGACTCCCATAGAATGTTTTTAGTGCTTCATTAAAGGCATATTCTTTCTATGATTCTTAACACAATATTGGTATATAAGTATCTAGAAGAGCATTGGGTTTGTCATATTCATAGAATTTGGATGGTACAGGTTTCCAATATGATGCAAGTTGTTGTGTGGTGGGTCATTTATCGAATTCATTCCAAGGTCACATTGGACAAGAGTTCTCAGATATAATTTGCCTAGTTTGAAATCACTTGGATACTGTTAAGCACATTTTCTAGGAGCTTTAATTTTCCAATTGATGTTGAGGCTTGTTTGACACTACTCAACATGATGTGTCACTTCAGGTCACGGTGCATTGTCACGCTACCTTGTACAATGATGGTCATTCTATAGTGCTTTTCTAGGGCCTTGGGATTACATGTGGATCTCAGTGTTGTTTGTGCCATGGAATTTAAGTGTATGTTTATTTTTAATTAGGAGGTTTTCTCTCTGTCTACTTTTAGTACATTGTCAAAAGATGAGGTACACCATCAACTTTAGCCTTTTGGAAAAAGGATTTTTTTCCCTTCACATAGCCAAATATTTAGATCACATAGAACATTCTTCTTTTATTTATGCTCTGGTGGCTCTTAAGAAGAAGTTATGAAGTTCACACAAATACACTTCTGCATTTCTATTGTAAATACTTTTTTGTAAATATGAGGCATATTTTTCAAAAAAACAAAGGTAATTGGAAACTGTGAAAGAGTTTTAGGATTTACCTAAAAGGCACAGAAGGCCATAGAAAGTCAATAAAGGTGCAACAAAAATCTTCATAAGATGGTAAACATAGCCTTGATGGATCTGTTTGAGGATGCACATAGAAAAGAGGATGCAACCATCAATATAAAAAACTTGTTAAGGGTGGTTCAAGCTAACATAAAACTTCAAAATACTCAAGCCACACCCCTCTACTATGATAATGGAAATGCATTTAAGCTCATGAAGAGACTAGAATTCATGCCAAGACTAAGCACATACATTACTTCAATAGGAAAAAATTTCAACGCAAAGAAGATGAATTTATGTGTTGCAAAACTGAAAATAAGCTTGCAGACATTTTCAAAAAAGCATTGAACATGCAAAACATTCAAAATATTAGAATGACCCTTTCCATGAAAGAAATTAAAATGAGCATTTGGGTGTATTTATTTACCCTCATTACTTGATTTTAATGCATTGTCTAAGCCAACTGATCCAAAAATTGGTTTTTATCAGTCGTAAAGTTATGATCACATATACGGGAACCAAAATAGAGATGCTGACAGAATATTGAAGGCGAGATTGGACCTGTCACCGAATTGCTGGAAAATCAATAAAGTAAAAGACAGACAACAACATGAACTCTTTTAAGGAACATGGCCATTATGACAATTATCACAGAGATATCTTGACAACTGATAATGTATACCTTTTTGACATATGTTTATGCTATTTTTTTCCACGACATACTGAAACAACCTTCAGGGCTTATTATTTTGATACTTAATTATTTTTAGGATGTATTTTATCCCTCTTATATAAAGGGAGCACTTTTATAGGTATTTTTTTTCTAGCATTCTGAAGAATCATAAGGGGGAGCTATATCAGCAAAATAGTATGCACGACATCTACTATATGTAATTTTATATCTTAATAACATTACAACTTGTTTTCTTTGGAGAAAATATACACACATTTGAACATGGAACAAAACTTGATTGGCTGACCTATAATGGACCTGGGACTGACCTACAGGGATCTACATTTTGATTTAATTGGAGCCAACTTTTCCATATTTTCTTAAGTGACCTTAAATACAAGAAGCTAGGACGTTTCCCACTGACTCCATATATCCATAATTTTTATTGATAAGCTAAGACATTGATCATTCATTCTCCCTCACCTTATACCTTTTGCAAGTCATTCATGTTGTTTTGTTATGGTTCCACTCTGTAAAGAATCTTATGGTTGTGTATGTTTGGGAACATTTCCATTAAACTCAAACTCTAATCACCTTAAAGAAACCTAGCAATCCTATATACTAGCTAAACCCAAATTGATCAGATCCTTTGACTCGTGGAGTGTGAAGTAGATGTCTTGGAGAGCTCTTGACTTGGATTGAAGAAGACATTAGATTTCTATGATCTATAAGGATAATTCCCCTTGATCCAAATGAAAGTGGGCCAAAAGAGAGAAGAAGGTTGATGAGGTAACAATGTCCCCCTCTGAAGTGCAATGTGTCTCACACTTGAGATTTTGGACATTATCTCGAAAAGTGGGATATTTTGTTGTCATAGACACCAAGGAACTGAATAGATATGAATATCACAGTTTGAAGGAAAAAAAGGTGTAGACCTAGCAAATATAATAAGAACTAGAGAAAAAGGTTAACGAGATGTTGATGAAGCATACAACTTCAACAAAGAAAACAAAGACCCTAAGCAGAGACAGGAATGGAGGTTGAGAAATACCCTAGTCACATGCTAGAGACGAGAGACCCAATTAAAACTAGCACTAGAGCCAGACATTGAGCAGGCACTAAAGTCCTAGAATTATTTAACTTTTGAGGACAAAACACCTCCAAACAGGGGAGGTCTGATTCATAATGGATTGGATCAGATAATAGTTAGAAGGCATTGTGTTGGATCAACCATGTAGCCCTAAGCCTAACCAATTTAGCGCCTTTAATAGTCAAAAGCATAGAAAGAGAGGGAAAAAGGAGTGATAGAGATGGTGATTAATCCAAACTTCTACATTCTTAATAAAAAATTAGTGAAGTTAATGAATACCATCATAATGCATGAATCATTAAACTAAATAATACAACCTTTATACCTATATATAACATAGATTATATATCATGAGAATCTATGAGATATGGCACCATGCAATCAGAATGGTTAAAAACCTACTCAGAATACATATTATATTCTGCCATCACAACCTAACAAGTAAGACAACTCTTACTATATCTTAAGGCAAAAGGAACAATTGTTCTTTCGTTGGAATCAATGCGAGTGTTTTGGGTTAAAGAGACTGCATCACGATTGCTATATAATGGATATTTTCATGATGTGGGACTTACCATTCTATATGCCTCATAACGTTCATGTTTGTGTTCACCCTCTACAAATGTTTTAAAATCCTATTATCGTCGGTGGGTCCTTCATCATAGAAAAAGATTTTCCCATCATGATCCTTGTACTCAACAACAACCATGGCACCTGCAAAGTACATGCTATATTTTGTTAGGAATAAACAAATATCTAATATGTAGTTTGTTTAGTTTAGCTACTAAAAGAAAGTTTTGTTATAGTTCTGACTAAAATGATTAAATATCAAATTGTTGTGTTGTGCTCCCTTTATGCCATTATGGTTTATGGTGCATTGTTGTGCTAGATTTCCCAATAAAAGGTTTCCAAACTAAATCTCTTGTAAGCGCACTAGAAAATACAATTCTATGCATAAAAGAAATAAATAAATCTATTCAGAGAAACATAGCGTTCTCCACATAATATCAATACTTGATTTATTATTCAGTGCCAAATCTAGTCTTCCAAAACTCAAATAAGCAATTGCGGGGATATAGATGAAAACAACTAAAAAAAAGGTGATAATTTTGATAAATTACCAGTAATAGGTGAGATCCTGGTGGGGAATCCAGGAGGAAATTTATCACAATAAACCTTGAATGTAACTGTAAAGTTATGACTAGCATTGGCAAAGACAAATAAGGAAAAAATATTCATACAAACATAGTGGAAACATTTAAAAATCCTGTCTAGGTAATATTTTTGATAAACTACGAAGAATAAGTTAGATCCTAGTGGGGAATCCAACAGGATAGTTATCACAATAAACCTTGAATCTAAATGTAAAGTTATGACTAACATTGACAGAGACCAACAAGGAAAAAATATACATACAACCCTAGTTAAAACATTTTAAAGGCTTCTCCATTATGTCCAAGGAGTTTAGTTGATCTGGAAAGCAATGTCATAGATGATATAATTCCAGGTGGCTCAACCTAGTCAATACTACAACATTTTCTCTCATAAAATTATGTCCCAAAAAAATCTAAAACATAATATTACATAACTTCAAATGTTTATTATGAAGGTGACATACCATCTTGATTTAAAAACAAAAATCCCCAGAAGTTTTACCTTGAGTTATTGTTTTTTTTAAATTTCATTGGTTTAAAAATTTTGCAGATAATTTCTATGATCAAAGTTCTCATTAAAACTGAACGAAGAAACTTTCAATAAGGTTTCAATTGAAATTTGGATAAAATTTCTAAATGGAAAGTTGAATTTATCCATTTATGAACTTATCTCGCCCATGTCTCTTAAAAGCATGTTATAATTAAATTTATAACAGGTGAAATTCAAATTTATTAAGCCAAATAGACTTTTTATAAGAGATGTATAATTCTTTTTGTACCCAATATGGAGTTGACACATCATTTAAAAGGATTTTAATAATAAAAAGATATTTTAATATCCACCGTTTATATATATATATATATATATATATATATATATATATATATATATATATATATATATATATATATATATATATATATATATAGAAAGTATTTGAAAGTCTAAAAAAAAATCTTATTTCAAAAATAATTTCTTTTTACATTTGTATATGAGAATTATGTGCAAGTCTATCAATGGTTAACATGAGGTTGACATGCAATGTCTCGATATATATATATATATATATATATATATATATATATATATATATATATATATATATATATATATATATATATATATATATATATATATATATATATATATATATATATATATATATATATATATATATATATCATAAAAAATTAGTTCAAAATCAACTTTATATATGTTATATAAGAGAGAAAGAAATTAAAAACTTGTAAGGGAAATGGGACCACATGTTAAGTGAGGAGGAAGTGTAATCTCACACTCTTAGTGGTAAGCTCCACAAATTATTGATATTCCTTCTTACACTAAACTTGATGTTTTCCTAGTGTTGCAAACCTCAGAATCAGAAGAAAAAAAAAGTCACTAAGGGTCTTGACTTCGAGACCTCAAAAAATCATGTAAAAAACAGAAGAAAAAGAAAGTCACTAAGGGTATTGACTTCGAGACCTCAAAAACATCATGTAAAAAATAGAAAGAAAAGTCACTAAGGGTCTTGACTTCGAGACCTCAAAAACATCATGTAAAAAATTGGCAAACCATGACAAGCATTAAAAAATACAAAATAAGTTCATTTTTTCATTTTTAGCTATATAAAACTAACATCAAACTAAGTTTCCTAGGTATGGGTCCAGCTATGACATTTTTCAAAACAAGTGACAAGCTTATTGTTTGGTAAATTTAATGTTCATAAATTGCAAGCATAAATTATTGACCGGAGTTGGTAAACTTATGAAGTGCAGGTGCACTATATATGCTAGAAGCTTATTCTTTCGTTTAGTAAAATGATGGTTATGTTTGTTTTGAGATGTTTCTTGTTATCTAGATTTTCATTAGAGTTATATTTCTACAAATTAATACTTGTAAGTTAATCTAGTGTTAGAATAAATGAGAGTTAAGCTATTTTTATAATAATCTATCAAATCTTATCTACGCGAGTACCATTCTAAAATATCTTAAGTTATTCATCCTAAAATTATGAAAACACCTTGCTGCATGAAACAAAGTATTGGAATTCAAACAAAAGATTTTCAAAGAAATATATATATATATATATATATATATATATATATATATATATATATATAGAGAGAGAGAGAGAGAGAGAGAGAGAGAGAGAGAGAAGTTCCGATCTTAAGGAGTATGAAAGAAATATCTAATTACAAATTGCAGAGTGATACAAATTCTATTTCTAAAAAGCATGAAAAGACTATCTGTAATGAAACGAAAAACATTGAAGGACTAAACTATTAAACGACTGCAAGCATAACGAAATACGAAATGGTAAACAAGATAATTTGAGTTATATGAAATAATGAAAACAACGAAGTAACTAAAATAGAATGCAGTGATAACAAAAAGAAATTGAATGAAAACAATAATAAAATAAAAAATGAAAATAAACTAAAAACCTTGAACCATATGGTATGATTCAGAATCGCATACGCATCGAATCAGAAAGCTAACTTTGAATTAATACAAAAACGAAATTCTGGTTCACAATACTTCAACAATTAACTGTTACTTCCTCCTTGATATTGTTTACAGAGGATACATATTTATATAAAATGCATGCTCAATCAGTTGAGAATTCTATGCCTACAGGTTTGCTGTTCAATCCTAATTCAAATATGAAACTAGACAAGAAAAGCATTATTTCATCGATTTTCTATTTGGAAAGCAAATCAAGAAAACGTGATGCGCTTGAACTTTTGTTGCTACATGTTGACCTGTGTCTTTGTCTGCGCCATTGTGTGATTCCTTTGGTGAATTGGCTCGAGTGAATAGGAGGAGATCCATGAGGGTATCGACCCTCAATTACCCATATACTTAATTGCTTCATTAGCACACCAGAACCCCGTGAACCATGGAGGTAGCTACATATTTATAAAATGGTTGTAGAATCATGTTAATTACGTAGCTAATGCACTCTTTAATAAAACAATAAGGAACATTAACACATATGAAAAATAAGACATGAAAGAGTTATTACCTTATCAAAACCTATGATTTATTGCCTTTATTGAGTTGATAGTGATGATGAAAAAGAGGAAAATGGTGGAAAATGGGTGTCAAAACAAAATAGTTATGGAACTCTATACTTAATAAGAGGTGCATATATCAGATTTATATTCATTAATATTGGAAAAAAAGGCAACAAAATTAATATAAATGAGCAATGTTTTGTATTCATTTTTAGATTGAAATCATTTCAATGTCGACCATTCATCAATTCACATTCATGATATAACAATGACCACTGACATCCTTTCTCTTTCTAGAGATGGGGTTAAAAATGATAAAAATGAAAATATGAAAACTCACAACTTGCTAAAACTAAAATGTGAAGACTTGGGGGTGAAGCATGTCAACAATCATGAAGAATGCTTATTTTTTTTTTTTTTTTATTATATTCCACAGTATTTTCTTACAATAAAACAACAGGCAATGCACCTACTTCTCTTATTCTCTGCTGGTGTCTTTTAAGGTCACATATCTAAACTAAAGATGCCAAAGTGAACATGAAATTAGGGATTAGAGGTGTAAAAATAAGGAAACATTTAATTTTTTTAGGCTGTCCTTGTGGGATACCTTAAATTCCACTTTAATAACGCATTTTTAATATCATTCATTTTTTCCCTAAAATTAGCACATGCATTGTTGAAATTAATATGCATCCCCAAAGTCCCACGAGGCATTGTTGAGTGTGTACTTGTGTTACATGATACAACATGGTATAAGGATGCAGATATTTCCAGCTTGTGTGTGGGTGATACATGGTCAGGTACAAGTATGGGTATGGAAAATATGATCCCTATGAACATGTACCCACACTACTTAGACATCACATAATCGCATTACCACATAAACATGAAAAAATTTGATATATAAGATGTAGAAATTCAAAAGATCTAAATTATCAGCAAAAAATGAGTATAGCTTGATTGAATTAAGCCTACAATAATGAAAATAAATTTTAGAAATCCTTCGATTTCAGTCCCATTATAAAAAAAAAATGATTCTTATATGGAAAATGCAACACTTGAATTGATCTTATCAAGATTCAAGCCAGTGGCTATGATCGGGCTAGCATGATGTTGGTTGTGCATCAACATCTATGACAACTTCTGTAATTGACGTTGGAGAGACTGCAAGATTACAATATTTTGAGACTAGAGACTTGTTCAATCCTACCTTTATTGTTGTTTTTATCAAAGCTACATTGAAATAACATGACACTCTTCTCCCTACTTACCCTATAATATAGAAAATAATAGTTTGATGATTTCTTATTTCCTACCTAAGACCCCACAATTCCAAAATGGAGCTTCTAAACTATCTCACAGTACCATTTTCCTAGCTGAATCTGGTGAAGATCACACCTCTTCCATGAAGAAAGGTTTTATGTATGTTTATTTATTTCTTTTCATAAGGAACTCTCAGAGACATGATTAAAACTCAACATTTCTCTAGAATGAAGATTTACATGTTTTGTTCTATGTTCATCAGATGGATTTTTGGCATAGGTAATATCTTTTCTTATATTGTGTCTCTACTTTGTTCTTTGATCTTTATTCATATCCAAATATTACTGTGACATCCCTTGGTAAATTGTAAATATTGATTACCATAGTAAAAAACATGATACTCAGGTTTAGGGAAGGTCAGATGACAAACTAAAATCTTTTAATTTTATTTGATTAATAAAATTATGTTGTTAGGTTGTGTACGAGCCACGACACATTGGAAAGAATGCCTAATGTGTCTCACATGTTAGTTGGGTAGATAGTTATGGTCAGACGGTTACTGCCATAGCTTATCCTGGGGAATTAATTCTCAAAACATGGGAACGAAGAGGATAGAGGTACCTGAGGTAACCAGTGAGGAGAAAAGAGATAATTGGTAACAAAGGTTGTATCATCAATTTGTGTTGAAGGGTCAGATGGATTTACATAAACTAGTTGGACTAAGTCTGGTTAGGATCATATAGTTGTAGAAGAAGTAGCAGTGTGTTGTTATAGTCTACCTTGCTCGTGAGAAGAGCGAGGGGGGAGATTTGGTCTGTGACTGATCTCGACATTGCTTTCTGGAAGGTGGAACAAGTGTTTGTGCAGACTTACAAGGCTTCATATAAGTATTCTATGGCTTAGATGTTTATCACTCTGATATTTCCTTTGAAGTAAATGAAGAAAGAAAATCAAAGGTAACCACAAACCACTTTTGGAGATAGCTTTCCTGATGCTTAGAGAGGGCCCTCTCTTTATAATTTAACTTTGTTTTAGTTAAGATGATTTTAGGCTAGTTATTACTTCCACTTGGGTTTTGTTTTGAAATTGGGTGGTGGGATTACTTTACTTAGATGAACAGAGGTTTGCTTCTACCATTGGGCTATGGAGTCTAATGTCAGACAAACAAGATTGGATTCAGTTCTAAAAAACAGTGTCTACAGGGCAAGATAGATGAGTTACTGTAGATCTCAAAGGCTAAATGGTGAATCACTTCAAATCGGATCTAGGCAGCAATTAAGGGTGTCCTAGGCCAGAATTTGGAAGGAGTGAAAGAAGTCAACCGAGATGGGAGAGCAATTAAGGGTTCTCAAATCCCGGTATCAGAGGAAAACATGTAAATGACCAATTGTGAAAAACAAAGTGTAATTAAACAAATTCTGAGTGATATTTCTAGTTAATTCATTCAGATTTAGAACAAATTTAAGATTATGAAAAGACATAAGAAAGGTAACAACATCACACAAAGAGGGTACTTCACTGAAAATGGCTCATCTCATGAATCTTATAGTGAAATGCTTTTATTATTTGCTCTAGTCTATTGACTTGAAAATGGTACAATCACCCTTAAGTTCAAGATCAAAATAACTATACAAATGTAAAATAATCCACCCTAATACTTCAAATTTTGAAGTATTTATACAAAAGGAATTTACAAAATATCTAAAACTCCTTTAAAAATTAATCTAAGAAAAAAGGAATATCTTCTTGCAAGAATATAGAGACAACTATTGGAATGCTGCTTGTTGTCCCTGTTATTAAGGTTATGCTGGCTTTGCTCTTTGATCTTTTGCCCTTTATGTTGCTTCGCTGTTTGGTCTTTACACTGGATGTTTTGTTTAACTTTATCCTTTCACCTGATACTCTTTCATCTGATACACTTTAACCCTTCTTACCTGTCAATATCCTTTTACCTTGTTGTTTCACTTTTTACTGTAGACTTATAATTTACTATCCTTTTACTACAGTAAATCATTGAGTTTTTCCCATCTTTCTTCATCTGGTAATTGGATATTGATCATTTTTCTGTATATCTCATCTGCCTCTGTATATTTGGCAAAAGTGGGCTTATTAATAAGCAGGTGTTTTACCTCATGTTGGAGGTAAAACAAGTTTTCAAAAGTTTGGTACAAGACTTTTCCTCTTGGCATGCCCTTCATAGATGAGGTGATCACCTGTTCTTTGGTGACTTCTCCGATCTTCTTGTTGTAATCTACCTGTGCCATTAACTTGTCATTTATAACTAAGGGATTAGGTAATCCCTTTTCCTTCAACAACTCAAACTTAGCCATGAACCTATTAACAACTAGTTGCATGTTATGACACTTATATTCTAAATTCAACATCAAATTCCTCTTGGTGAGGACTCTCCTAACTTCCAAAATTGTACCTGTCCTATTAATAGGTATCTCAAGTTCTTGCAGTTCATATTTATTCTTTGATTTGAGGAAGTGGATGATTCTTGTTGTTCCTCTAACATATCTCCAAGTTTTGTTTTAACCCTTTCAATGGCTTCTGTTGCCTGCTTAATCAAATCAATCTGCTAAAAAATGACCTGGATAGATGGCCAAATATCATTGACAGAGTCAATGATATTGGCCCACGGTTGCTCATTGGCCTTTCCTATTGGTTTAGTCAAGGTCAGGTCCTTTTCCAGGCTCTTTATCCTCTCATTCATCCTTGTAGCCTTTTGTTGTTCTTCCTTATGCATTATATGGGCAAGCTTGCAATATGTCTCAAGGTTTCTGACTTTATCCTTCAGTTTGTTCACTCATTATTCTGAATGGACATTTCTTCCATTACTTTGACTAGCCTATTTGCTTATTCACTTGTGGAGGCCGTTGTTGTTGATCCTGATGCTGATGTAGTTTGTGTAGATGTTGGTAGTACAGTGGCCATTGGAGTCGTGGGAGCTAATGTTGCTGCCAAAGTAGAAGGTACAACTATGGTCACTGTTGGAATGACAGTTGCAGGAGCATTATCAATGCTAGCTTGCTTGAGGTGGATCAAGGTATCCAACTCCTTCTCCATCTCCTTTAATTGGTCACTCAGGTGCAACACCAAGTCCATCATCTCTTCATGATTGCTCTCGCTTTCTAGGACTTCTTTTGTTTGCGGGTGCTACTGATTAGGTAACTTGAGTTGTTTCTTGAGGGCTTCTATGTCCTCATTTTTCTTCTTGATCAGTTTCTCTGTGGCTTTCACATCATTTGGGTTAGGGCCCAGTTCAATAACAAAGTCCTCCAAGGACTTTATCCTGTTGTCTTTAGCCTGTGAAGAGGTTCTCTCCAGCTTTAATTGAGCTGTTATATTGTCTAATGAATCCTGCAGCTTATAAGCAACCATGGCCTTTCCTGTGAGGGTGGAGTAGATCATTTCTCTAGCCTACTTGTGAAATTCGATATGATCAATGGGATGAACATCCCTGGCCAAGACTTCAAAATTGGTCTTCTTGTAGTCTTCTGAGGTTTTTGGTTGCTGTACAATGGGCTGTAGGAATGAGACCTGCATTTTTCCTTCTTTGATGTCAAATGTTGACATCAGTCTAGTCTGGGTTGGCGGTGTGAGCTTGAGATATTAGGCATATGTCTCTACCTTCAGTCTCTCATTCCTCATTTTGATTTCTTTGAATTTGTCTTTAATGTCTTTTTCTTTGTCAGCTGGCCTGACATAGGAAGATATCTCCATACTCGACTGTCTATCCATCAACTGTGTGTTGGATGTTGAGGGTTGTTGTGCTTCCTTTGATGCAGCTGGTCCTTTTCCTTTCTGTCCCATTGCTTCAGTGTCAATTATTTATTCTGATGCAATGTTATCCTCCTATTCAAAGACATGATTCAACTTTAGCCTCTTTCTTGGCTCAATCAGCTCATCAGTGGTCTCCATGGCAGAGCTAGATGCCTCATCTCTGCTCCTCTTAGGATTCTTCTCCTCATTTAGTGGAGTATGTATGATAGGAGGAGTGTTCATTGGCCCTCCTTGCTCTGGAACCTACAGGAAAGAGTTATGATCAAATTTTCTCTCCAAATCAATAATTGTATTCTCTATGTCCACATCAGTGTTGTCCATGTCAATCAAGGTGCTCTCCACCCACTCATCCCAGTTAGCATACTGTTCAAAGTTAGGCCTTGGGTGGTGAATGTATGCTGCCAACTTAACCTTGAGTCTGAGCTTGTTTATGATCCCATGAGGGTCATAGCACCAGATGAAACTATTTTTGAATTTCATTTGTTGAAGTAACATGTCGACCTCTGGTCTAGCTTTTTTGTTGTTGCAAATAAATGGGCCCTTCTGGTTCTTCGCTTTGAACTGGGTTTTCTTCCTATAAGCTAGGAAGTTAATATCATCAGAGTTGATGATTTTCTTGAAGTACTCAAGAGAAAATATCTTCATAGGGAGGTATTTGGGAAATTTGTAGGGAGCCAGCTCACAGCCAAATATCCTGATCTCTGTGTGGTTTTGGTACAAGTACCAATCTCCCACCTTGTTGTTCTTGGCTAATTGCAATACTCTTTTAATCTCTGGGCTGATTCTAGGCTGAGTCTTAGAAGTGAGCAAGTTCATAATTGGTTATACAAAAGAGTCTATAAAGTATTTGTAGGTGAATGAGGTGGAAAACTTGTGGACCAAGGGTGTCTAGAAGATGACTGATCTTTCTTTCCTTTGGTGTCCAGTTTCTATATCTTCAAAGGGAATTTATCTGTCTTGTAATACAAGAACATATGAAACAATAATGAAGAGTATTTGAAAACTCTTTCAGTGGGCAGTCTAGTGAGCTGTTCATGCATTCTGTCTGCAATGAACTAGGAATAATCATACATAGTAGCAGGAGGCTTGCCTGGAGTGAAAATGGAAAAGAAGGCGATGATGACCTCATCCACAAACTCATCTAATGTACATCTTAGGATGCATGAGAACATGGTGATTATTCTCCTTCCAGTCTTTGAGAAAATAGTGGCAACATAGGGTGGAATGTCTGTAGGAGTATGTCTCTCCTCAATGATGAAATTATGGAATATTTGTTTGATCTTGGTTGGGTCCAGTGTGATGTATAGGTCCAACAGGTGTCCAATGGACAAAGGAGTCAGATTAGGACTAGGTTGGATTTGCAGCATCTGGTTGATGGATTAAGAAGTGATGGTGAATAATATATGATGGTTTGGTGCCTCAATAACCCTATGGCTTGGAACATAATAGGCATGACACAAATGTACTGTGTTTGGGAATGGGTGGACTTATGGGAATGTATATTTGGGCAAATTGGATTCCCAAAGGTTTATATCATCAGCATGGTTTAGGAACCTATCCTTAGCCCAACAGTGAATTCTCAGAAGGTGGGCTGGAGTGGTTGTGTCTTTAATCTGGAAATCCCTGTCTGCCAGGGCCAAGTGGTCAATGTCTAAATGAGGGGTTATCACTGTTCTAACATCTAGAGAGGTCTGGGAAGCCATATTTATGATAAAATAAGGGAATTGGGCTTATACTGTCAGTGGGAATGAAGTCTTGATAACTTTGGTACAAGGGTAGGGTATTGGTAGTTTGCAGGTAGGAGTTTTGGTATTTTAGGAGAGGGAATACTCTCAATTTAAGGGAATTCAATTAAATTCAATCAATTATTTCATGAATTTTACTGTACGTTTTAAACTGAGAGGGTCGTTCTGGTTTTATGTCAAAATACCTGGAAATTATGGTCGGGGCTGCAAATTGGTCTTTGAATGGTGGTTGCAGAAGTTTTTTGTGGCTTCAGGTGTGCTGCGAATGGCTGAAATGGGTGTCTGGAGCTTCTTCGGTGTCTAATTGGTAGTCGGAATTGGTCGCAAAAGCTCGGGGGCGCAGGAGGGTTTAGAACTCTTTCGCAGAGAAAATGTGTGAAAAGAGTGGAAATGAGGGTATGTGGGCTTTTAATCGGGAATGGTTAGAAAATTGGCTGGGAAAATGTTTTATGAACAATGGACAATTTTTCTATATGGCGGGGAGGCAGTATTTGGGGGATATCACACTTCTTATGGGGGTCGGACGGTATTTTCTCGAGAGCATACGACTTAGCGCGGTGCCGCCACGTAAACCAATGGGGCCCAGGCAATACCACCCATATCACGTGCTTTCGAGTCGGTAAAGGTCGGGGAGTGAGCGGGCGCGATATGGGCGAGGGCCGTAGGATTTGGGGGTGGACGATCCAATGGTCATTGAATAGCGA
This sequence comes from Pinus tabuliformis, assembly GCA_031772625.1. Taxonomy (NCBI): domain Eukaryota; kingdom Viridiplantae; phylum Streptophyta; class Pinopsida; order Pinales; family Pinaceae; genus Pinus; species Pinus tabuliformis. The sequence continues at coordinate 281,265,833 of CM062804.1, read as the reverse complement.
AGATGCACAATGGGAGATGGGGGCGGGATTTAGTGGGGCCCATCGTTCATTACGCTTAAGTGTAATTAATCACTGTATATGTGTGGGGTTAATAAAGTAATGCATGTTTATGAAACAGAATGGGTAAAAGTGAATTTTCAGGATTAATAAAGTAAAGCGGGAGGGGAATAATAGTTAGGACAGGAGGTTTTAGTGGTTTTTTTTTGCAGTTTTTTAGAGGAATTAATTAAAGGGAAAGTGATTTTTCCAGGGGGGAAAGGGTTTCACACTAGGGGAAAGGGATTTTTGGGAAGTGGGTGAATTTTGAAGGTAAATTGGCTAGGGAATGTCTGAAACCAAGAGGTAGGAGTTAAAATGAAGGGAAATGGTGTCTTCACAAGCCATGAAGGGGTAAAAGGGAAATTAGTAAGTATATAGTAGGGGGTGAAATGCAATGGGGGGAAATTAGGAAAATTAGCTTATGAGCATACCTTTTCTTTAACAATTGCTCATGCACACTGAAACACATGATTAAACATGATAGATGTGCTTATGCCTCAAATAGATTGTATTTCTGCAACCTTTATTCTACTTACCCTTTTACTTGCCCTAACATTTTTTCTTCACTTTGTTGGGTGCACTTAAGCAAGCAAACCCTTTTCTTTCCCTTTTTCTTTTATGAAACAAACTATCTACTTCTAACCTTATATCTTCCAATGGCTCAGATTAAACTGATGAGCTCCTTTTATTTCTCTACCTATCTACTAATCTGCCAAGATTAAACTGTTTGGTCAGATTTTTATTCTCTAACTATAAACATGAAATTCAAAGCATGAAGTATTCAAGATTAAACTGTTTGACTATCATGGGTTGTGGCATGTATGACAAGCTGCACACAACTATTATTTAAGACAGTAAAGTAAAGAGTAGTGGCACTTGGACTTGCACACTTTCATGATCTGTTTTTTGTTTGGGGTTCATATTTTTTCATTTTTTGATCTTTTCTTATTTTTCTTGTCCTTTGATATTTCTTTTAGGACATACCCTCTTTACATTTTTTAATTTTAATATGGAAAACATTTGCAGAAAGCAAAGGTATGTACAATATTACAAGACTTAACCTCAGCCAATTCAAAATTATGAATCCTATCACTATAGGACTCTAACAGTGGCTCCACATGGGGATGGCATTTCCTGGTGAAATGTCAAGAACTCTAAAGACCAGTAGCCCTTGAATTGTGACTAAAGTTACCTTGTGAACTGTCCTTCTGTGATTCTGCTTTATTGATACTTATGACAGTGAATCCTTCAAAGCTCAGGGCCTTCTCTCCGGGCTTCAACTTCAAAGGATTACCATCCAATCCAATCTACACTCTGCAATGTTATGTACAATGATGGAAAGTAAAGTAAACTATTGTAAGTCATTGGAAAAATAATGCTTCAGCATCCTACCATTAATAGGTCCTCCTGGTAGATCTGATCCATCTATCTCTCTGAAGAAGAAGGCAATGTTGCCTCTGTAGCCATAAATGACATAAGGCCCCTGCCACAAAAAATCAAAATTTCCATGCTTGTCTTTGTCTTCTCTCCTTGAATCCCACTTAAGGACTTTATCTCCTATGTAAAAATCATCTGCTTTAGTCTTTTTATCAAATAATTTCTTGATTTTTTCCTAGATTACCTATGATTTTACATATACTTCTTCTCTAGTTTGCTGCAGGTGTATATTCTGATTTATTCTTCTATGAATATCATTTGGTTCCACCTGTAATTCCTGGATGATCTTCATCATTGGCATTCCCAAGGATAATGGGAAAACTGCATCCATCCCATAAACTAACTGGTAGGGAGATGTGCCAATGGATTTCTTGGTAGTCAGTATATCTGCCCATAAGGTATTGACTAATTTCTTGTTCCATGTCTTTTTGTTATATTATAGCAATTTTTTAATGATATTGACCAGTCTTTTGTTAGATGACTTTGCAAGTCCATTGCCTTGAGGGTAATAGGTTGTGGAATGGCCAAGGGTGATGTGGTACTTGCTACAGAAATCTATCATTCTCTTGGATTTAAAGGTAGCTGCATTATCAGTAATGAGCTTTTGGGGACATCCAAATCTTGATAGGGTATTACTCTCTAGGAAGGAGATTATGACAGTGTTTGTGGCTTGCCTAGAAGGTATGGCCTCTATCCATTTGGTAAAATAGTCAGTGGCTGTCAAAATCCACTTATGCTGAGCTGATGAGGCTGGGTGTATTTCTCCAATGAAGTCTAACCCCCATTGTTGAAATGGAAATTCAATGGAAATTGGTTTAAGAGGCAAGGGTAAAAGTTTTCTCTTTCCCTCAAATATCTGACATTGATGACATGAGGTCACATGTTTCTTAACATCTGCAAACAAAGTGGGCCAGTAAAAACCAGCCCTCAGAATTTTTTCAACAGTTGTCTTCCAGTAGAAGTGTCCTCCACAATCTTTTGCATGAAATTCTTGCATGATTTTATCAGCTTCATTTTTCAGTAAATAATTCAAAAGAATACCACTATTATCTTTCCAAAACAATGAATTATCTATGATACAATACTTTAATGAATTAATCTTTAAAAATCTAGCTTTAGTTCTTGACAAACCAGGAGGAACTTGTAAATTTTATAATACAAATATAATATCTGTATACCAGGGTGAATCAGTAAAAGTTTCACTAATCAGTGGAGTCGCCATCTCTTCCTCATTATCAAGGGCAATAATGAAGTTTATATCAAGGGATTGACAGTTCGATTCACCCATGAGTTTGGCTAAACCTTGGCCTTTGATAAGCTTGGTTGGCTTTATCTCTATGTCATATTCCAATATTGTGGCAATCCACTTGCCTCTTTTCCCTTCAGGCCCATTTTGTGTCAAAATGTCCTTAACTACAGAATTTGGAACATAAGCAATAATGTGAGAATACAAAAAATATGCTCTGAAGTCTTTGATAGCCTTTACCAAAGCTAATGCTTGTTTTTCCATAATATTATATTTGATTGTAGCATCTCTTAAGGATTTACTAAAAAATGAAATTGGTTGTTCATACCCTTGGTCATTCTTTTGCAACAAGACTACTGCAATGGCGTGTTCTGAAGAAAAAGAAAAAATTATAAAATCCTTGTTAAAATCAGGACTTATTAGGACTGGAGTCTTGGTTCAGGCTTCGTTGATGGCTTCAAAGGATTGTTTGGCCTCCACTGTCCATTTAAGTGCCAAGTCCTTTCTTAGCATGTTATTTAACTCCCTAATCAGTTTTGCTAGATTTGAAATGAATCTCCTAAGGAAGTTTATCTTTCCTAGAAATGATTGTAACTCTCTAATGTTTCTAGGACGAATAATGTTCAAAATGGACTCTATTCTAGCAGGATCTATTCTAATCTCATCTTTAGATATGATATGTCCCAACAGTTTTCCCTCTTACAGACCAAAGAGTGTCTTTTTGGGATTTAAAAAATCCCAAATTTTCTACATTTGATAAATTCTCTTTGTTAGGTGGTCTAGGTGTTCATTGTCAGATTTAGAGAAGACAGTGATGTCATCCTGGTATACTACTAGGAAGTCATGGATCTCCTTGCCAAAAGCTATATCCATAACACTTTGAAATGTGGCACCTGCATTCATTAATCCAAAAGGCATCTTCAAATACATGAAGGTACCCCAAGGAGTAGTGAACGCAGTTTTGGCTTGGTCCTCAGGTTGAACTAAGATCTGGTTATACCCAGAGAATCCATCGAACAGTGAAATCCTAGATGAGCCTACTTCCCTCTGCAGTAAATGGTCCATTTTTGGTAGAGGATAGTTACCCTTTAGTGAGACCTTTTTTTAATTTATGAAATCTACACAAAGTCTGATTTCACCTGTCTTTTTCCTAGTTGTGACTAAGTTTGAAATCTAGTATGAGTATCTAATGGGGGCTATTATTTGGGCATCAAACATTCTTTTAACTTCCTTCTCAATATAGGGCATAAGAACTGGGTTTATTCTCCTAAGTTTATGTTTGAAAGGTTTATGATCTTCTTTTAGAGGTATTTTGTGTTGGATTATGCCGGTATCATAAGATTTTAAGTCTTCACAACTCCAGGCAAATACAACTTTGAACTCTTTAAACATATTGATGTATTTAACCTTTTCCTCTGGAGGTAAGGCTTTTGATATTTTGATGAGTTTTGGTCTATCCTCAGCTCCTATGTTAACCTCTTCTATGTCAGCTCTCAAAGGTTCCATCTTGGGTTTCCTAGCTACATCATTAGAGTCAAACAAATCTTCTAAAGGGACTAATCCCTTAGGCAAAAAATTATTTTTCAAATTAAGAATCGCATGATCATCATTCATTATTTCTTTAATCTCTACATTCTGTAAACTATCTATTTCTACTCTAGTAAATTTAGTTGGTTTAGCTACATCTAAAATATTTACATCTATACTAATCTCTATATTATTGTTTACTATACAGTTAGTATCTATCTTGCAATTCTGAAATTCACCTTCATTGTTAATGAAATCGTAAATTTGAGAATACTGGGAGAAAATTTGCCAATACTTCAGGTTGTCTGGTATAACAGGCCTATGTTTGACTTCTGCAGTGTACTGATGGTTGGGTTGGAATGGCAATTTACAAGTACTAGTAAAGGTGGCCAGACTGTGGGCTTGCATGTCTTTTTTCTAGGAATGGCAGCAAAGTTTGATTCCAGGAGGTCTTTGATCAAGTCTAGGATTGTCCGTAGAGTATTCACCATTAATCTGTTTAATAATCATCTTTGAGTCTCCCATTATGGAAACTCTTTTGGCTCCCAGTTTCCTAACCAATTGTAAGCCTAGAATCAGGGCTTCATATTCGGCCATGTTATTGGTACATTTGAAGTTCAATATGAAAGCATGTCCCTTTTCCATGATTATTCTCCATATTATGGATCCACACTCCTGCACTAGCCCCTAACCTATTGACAGACCCATCAAAGTCTAGATGCCATAGTGATTCATGAAATATGTTCTCACTATCAGCTGTTTTGTATTTCAAGTCTTTAGTTGTGATTTCCTTTTTATCATTTTCTGCATTGTACAAAATAAAAGAGTCCATATCTGAATGCATGGAGTATATGGGAAATTTTTGTGGTTTTTCCTCACTACTGACCATGTACTTCATCAAGGTCTCCCTATATAATTTTCTTGGTTGGCCAAAAATAGATATGGTGGCATAAGACATATCCAACTGCAAGGATCCCTGTAGTTTTGCTCCCCATGAGTGAGATAGCAACATTCCATATTTCGGTGGGATGTTTGCAACTACAATGTCCATTAGAATGCTCTTTGCAGGTCATTGGACAAGAGTCACACATAAGTCTTTGATCAGACCAAGGCATTTAACTTGGTTGGAGTCAAAAGAAAACAAATCCTTATATGGCCTAGTAATGTCTAGGTTCAGTCTTTCCAATATTTCTTTTGGCATCAAATTGTGAGATTCCCTAAGTCCAACATAGCATTATGAAATATTTTATCATGAATGTTTAGGTTGATGTAAAAATGAGGAACTCCCCCTTGCTGATGAATACCATTGGCCTCAGGGCGAAACAATAATTCAGGCCGGTCATCATTCAAATTAATAAAATCCTCTCCCTCTCCTATGTTTAAAGTTTTAGTTATCTGTGACCTATAAGAATCATTCTTTACTAGTTCATTCAAAGGAACTGATATATTTAATTTGATATTTCATTTTTGATGTTGAAAGGGAGCTGAGGTTTGTTTATTTGATTTACAGCTTCCTTAATATGTGCAGTTTGCGTGTCCTTATTCTGTTTCTCAGTATTATGCATTTCAGTCTGTGTTTATACTGTTTTGCCTTTATTTCTCTTATTTTGATGGTTTTCAGTAATTGTCTCTGTTTGGGTTTCAGTGGAGGTTATATCTACAATATTAGGGGTAGAAGTCTCCGGTGTTCCCCTAGGGAGGATTTGTAAAACTTTGTTAACTAGAGCTTCTTTTATTATCTTAATCTGGGTCTGGATGGATCTTTTAATGGGAGTCTCGTTATTCTTTGTACTTCCCAATCTATATTGTTTGTGTAACTCATATATAGCTAACTCAAATCCCTGTTTAAAATCAAAGGATTCACCAGATTCTAACTGTAACTACTACAACATATATAACTCCTATTCTTCTTGAGTAAGAAAAGCAATGTCTTCCTCTTTGGTTTCTAGTAAGTTAATCTAGGTATCATCCTCTCCTTCTTGGTTCTGTGAATCCTCAACATAATTTTCTTGGAAGGGAGGCCTAATCTATTGATCTGGTGTAGCATTCTTTCCAGCATTAGGGTTCTTCCTAAAATTAGGACTTCTTATTGGGGGTTGTTGTTGTCAATTCTCCCATTGATTTTTCCTCTCCATGTTTTCTAACCTAACCATGATTCTTTCTAAACTCTTAGCTAAAATATCTACTTTTCCATCTGAAGTGGAAGCTTCCTCTTTAAATAAAACTTTATTTTCGTTTCTCATTTGAGCTTTCTTAGCTAATAGGTTGGCCTCTACACTAACAACATTGTTTTGCATTTGTTCAAGTGTTTCAGGGTTTCTTTCCCTTAACTAGTATGACATGTCAGCGTCAAAACCATCAGGGAACTTAATTAATGCTAAATCAGGAGGAGGCTTAATATTGGTTGGAATTGCATTGTAGATACTAATAAACCTAGTGCAATAGTCCTGAACTGACTCATTAGGAGCTCTTATAATGTTTTCATATTCAGAAAGTATTTGCAATGGGTTTTTATTTCTCTCCCATCTATCAATGAATAACCTATGAAAATTGGCTAAGTCTGCAATATGGTTGGCAGGAAAGGCTTTGAACCATTTCTTGGCATCCTGAGTTAAAGTTTGGGAAAACAACCTCATTTGGACATCTGCTTCATCTATCTCATGCAACTCAAAAAAGTCAGACATCTTGTTTACATGCTGCTGGGCAGTGTAATGACCAGTAGCATCAAACAGGAAGATCTTACTTTGATAATTTGTAGGCATGGCATGGAGTTGTGTAGGTAAAACAAGAGGTGCATATCGGTTTGCCATTGTTGTGATTTTGGCTTGACTAGGGGGGTAAAGTTGTGGTGCTTGAGAAAGGACTTGAAACTAATGGAGGTGAACAAGATGATGATGAAGATGGTTGATTAACAACTGGTTTAGGTGATTGGATTGTGGTAGATAAAATTGATGAAGTTTTGGTAAGAGAAGGGGTATTTATAGTGAGTGAAGTTTGTGCTAAAACTTCAGGGGCAGCAGAAGTAGAGGCAGTTGCTTCAACATATTGTTGAAGGTAAGAATCACCAATATTACTTATCAATTTAGAGGCCCAAGCTTCTATCTTGTTAAAAGTCTCAACGACAAATTTATCTAAATCTGAATGTATAATCCTTTTTTATTCAATGGGTTTTACAAAATCAGGGTCTAAGACTATTTCATGGATTGCATTCTCAGATTTAATTCTAAATAATGAGAGGTCAAACAACAAATCAAAAGGGATTTCCTCTAAAGTAGACAACTCCTCAGGGAGTGAATTGACTCTAACTAACCTGCTACTACTGGCTTGAGTTTTTGTTGTTTTGGGTTGTCTTAAAATTCTCTCTAGGTCATCAACTATGGTTGCACGGTTTGGATCTGGGTTTGCCCTGGTATAGTGAATCTTCCCGGGAGCCAGAATTTTAAGCTTTTTAACTGTTTTTATGAAAATTTTCAAAATTTACTTCATAAAAATGACCTTAAGGGGCTCAAGATTAAAATTAAGGTTTCCTTAAATTTTTATGAGACTGAGGATCGAAGTCCCCAGTATGGTCGCCATTTATGTTATCACTCTGATTTTTATTTTGAAGTAAATGAAGAAAGAAAATCAAAGGTAACCAAAAACCACTTTTGGAGATCAGGACCTAGCCTTCCTAATGCTTAGAGAGGGATCTCTCTTTATAATTTAACTTTTGTTTTAGTTAAGATGATTTTAGGTCAGTTAGTACTTGCACTTGGGTTTTGTTTTAAAATTGGGTGGTGGGATTACTTTACATGGATGAACATAGGTTTGCTTCTACCATTGGGCTATGGAGTCTAATGTCATTCAAACAAGACTAGATTCAGTTCTAAAAAACAGTGTCTACAGGGAAAGATAGAGAGTTACTGCAGATCTCAAATGCTAAATGGTGAATGGATTCAAATTGGATCCAGGGAGAAATTAAGGGTTCCCTAGGCCGGACTTTGGAAGAAGTGAAAGAAGTCAATCGGGATGGGAGAGCAATTAAGGGTTCTCAAATTCAAGTATCAGAGGAAAACATGTAAACGACTAATTGTGCAAAACATAGTGTAATTAAACAAAGTCTGAGTGATATTTCCAGTTAATTCATTCAGATTTAGAACACATTTAAGATTATGAAAATACATAAGAAAGGTAACAACATCACACAAAGAGAGTATTTCACTGCAAATGGCTCATCTCATGAATCCTGTAGTGAAATTCTTTTATTACTTGCTCCAGTATGTTGAATTGAAAATGGTACAATCACCCTTAGGCTCAAGATCAAAGTAACTCTACAAATGTAAAATAATCCACCTAGTACTTCAAATTTTGAAGTATTTACACAAAAGGAATTTACAAAATATCTGGAACTGCTTTTAGAATTAATCTAGGAAAAAAGGAATATCTTCTTGCAAGAGGATAGAGACAATTATTGAATTGTTGCTTACTGTCCCTGTTATTAAGGTTCTACTGGCTTTTCTCTTTGATCCTTTGCCCTTTATGTTGCTTGGTTGTTTGGTCTTTACGATGGATGTTTTGTTTAACTTTAACCTTTCACCTGATACTCTTTCATTTGATACACTTTAACCCTGCCTACCTGTCAATATCCTTTTACCTTGCTATTTCACTTTTTATTGTAGATTTATAATTTACTCTCCTTTTACTTCAGTAAAGCATTGAGTTTTTCCCATCTTTCTTCATCTGGTAATTGGATATTGACCATTTTTCTATATATCTCATTTGCCTCTGTATATTTGGCAAAAGTGGGCTTATTAATAAGCAGGTGTTTTACCTCATGCTGGAGGTAAAAAAAGTTTTCAAAATTTTGGTACAAGACTTTTCATGTTGGCATGCCCTTCATAGATGAAGTGATCACCTGTTCTTTGGCCACTTCCCTGATCTTCTTGTTCTAATATGCCTGTGTCATTAACTTGTCATTTATAGGTAAGGGATTAGATAATCCCTTTTCCTTCAACAACTCAAACTTAGCCATGAACCTGTTAATTACTAGCTGCATGTTTTGACACTTATCTTCTAAATTCAACATCAAATTCCTCTTGGTGAGGACTTTCCTGACTTCCAAAATTGTACCTGTCCTATTAGGTATCTCAAGCTCTTGCAGCTCATATTTATTCTTGGAATTGATGAAGTGGATGATTCTCGCTGCTTCCTCTGGCATATCTTTGTTTTAACCCTTTCAATGGCTTCTGTTGCCTTCTTAATCAAATCAATCTGCTAAAAAATGACCTGGATAGATGGCCAAATATCATTGACAGAGTCAATGATATTGGCCCACAATTGCTCTTTAGCCTTTCCTATTGGTTTAGTCAAGGTCAGTTCCTTTTCCAGGCTCTTTATCCTCTCATTCATCCTTGCAACCTTTTGTTGTTCTTCCTTATGCATGATATGGGCAAGCTTGCAATCTGTCTCAAGGCTACTGACTTTCTCCTTCAGTTTGTTCATCTCATTAGTCTGAATGGAAATTTCTTTCATTGCTTTGACCATCTTGTTGGCTTCTTCACTTCTGGAGGCCATTGCTATTGATCCTGTTGCTGATGTAGTCTATGCAGATGTTGGTAGTGCAGTGGCCATTGTAGCAGTGGGAGCTAATGCTGCTACCAAAGTAGAAGGTACAACTGTGGTCACTGTTGGATTGATAGTTGCGGGAGCATTATCAATGCTAGATTGTTTGAGCTGGATCAAGGTATCCAACTCCTTCTCCATCTCCTTTAACTGGTCATTCAGTTGCAGCACCAAGTCCATCATCTCTTCATGATTGGTCTAGCATTCTAGGACTTCTTTTGTTTTTGGGTGCTGCAGATTAGGCAACTTGAGATGTTTCTTGAGGGCTGCTATGTCCTCATTTTTCTTCTTGATCAGTTTCTATGTGGCTTTCACATCATTTGGTTCATGGCCCAATTCAATAACCAAGTCCTCCAAGGACTTTATCCTGTTGTCTTTAGCCTGTGAAGAGGCTCTCTCCAGCTTGAATTGAGCTATTATATTGTCTAATGAATCTTGCAGCTTATAAGCAGCCATGGCCTTTGCTATGAGGGTGGAGTAGATAATTTCTCCAGCCTACTTGTGAAATTCGATCTGATCAATGGGATGAACATCCCTGGCCAAGACCTCAAAATTGGTCTTCTTGTAGTCTGTTGAGGTTTTTGGTTGTTGTACAGTGGGCTGTAGGAATGAGACCTGCATTTTTCCTTCTTTGATGTCAAATGCTGACATCAGTCTGGTCTGGTTTGGCGATGTGAGCTTGAGATATTAGGCATATGTCTCTGCCTTCAGTCTCTCATTCCTCATTTTGATTTCTTTGAATCTGTCTTTAATGTCTTTTTCCTTGTCAGCTGGCCTGACATAGGAAGAGATCTCCATACTCGGCTATCTATCCATCAACTGTGTGTTGGATGTTGAGGGTTGTTGTGTTTCCTCTGATGCAGCTGGTTCTTTTCCTTTCTGTCCCATTACCTCAGTGTTAATTATTTTTTCTAATGCAATGTTATCCTCCTGTTCAAATACATGATTCAACTTTGGCCTCTTGCTTGGCTCAATCAGCTCATAAGTGGTCTTCATGGCAGAGCTAGATGCCTCATCTCTAACCTCTTAGGATTCTTCTCCTCATTTAGTGGATACTGTATTATAGGAGTATTGTTCATTGGCCCTCCTTACTCTGGAACCTACAGGAAAGAGTTATGATCAAATTGACTCTCCAAATCAATAAGTGTATTCTCTATGTCCACATCAGTGTTGTCCATGTCAATCAAGGTGTTCTCCACCCACTCATCCCAGTTAGCATATGGTTCAATGTCAAGAATTGGGTGGTGAATGTATGCTGCCAACTTAACCTTGAGTCCGAGCTTTTTTATGACCCCATGAGGGTCATAGTGCCAGATGAAACTGTTTTTGAATTTCATTTGTTGAAGTAACCTGTCGGCCTCTGGTCCAACTTCTTTGTTGTTGCAAATAAATGGGCCCATCTGGTTCTTCACTTTGAACTGGGTTTTCTTCCTATAAGCTAGGAAGTTAATATCATCAGAGTTGATGATTTTCCTGAAGTACTCAAGAGAAAATATCCTCATAGGGAGGTATTTGGGAAATTTGTAGGGAGCCAGCTCACAGCCATAAATCCTGATCTCTGTGTGGTTTTGGTACAAGTACCAATCTCCCACCTTGTTGTTCTTGGCTAATTGTAGTACTCTTTTAATCTCTGGGCTGATTCTAGGCTGAGTCTTAGAAGTCAGAATGTTCATAACTGGGTATACAAAAGAGTCTATAAAGTCTTTGTAGGTGAATGAGGTGGAAAACTTGTGGACCAAGGGTGTCCAGAAGATGACTGATCTTTCTTTTCCCTTGGTGTCTAGTTTCTGGATCTTCAAAGGGAATTTATTTGTCTGGTAATACAGGAACATATGAAACAACACTGAAGAGTATTTGAAAACTCTTTCAGTGGGCAGTCTAGTGAGTTGTTCATGCATTCTATCTGCAATGAACTAGGCATAATCATACATAGTGGTAGGAGGCTTGCCTGGAGTGAAAATGGAAAAGAAGGCCATGATGACCTCATCCACAAACTCATCTGATGTGCATCCTAGGATGCATGAGAGCATGGTGATTATTCTCCTGCCAGTCTCTGAGAAAATAGTGGCAACATAGGGTGGAATGTCTGTAGGAGTATGTCTCTCCTCAATGATGAAATTGTGGAATATTTGTTTGATCTTGGTTGGGTCCAGTGTGATGTATAGGTACAATAGGTGTCCAGTGGACAAAGGACTCAAATTAGGACTAGGCTGGATTTGCAGCATATGGTTGATGGATTCAGCAGTGACGGTGAATAATATCTGATGGTTTGGTGCCTTAATAGCCCTATGGGTTGGAACATAATAGGCACGACAAAAGTGTACTCTGTTTGGGAATGGATGGACTTCTGGGAATGTATATTTGGCAAATTGGATTCCCAAAGGTTTATATCATCAACATGGTTTAGGAACCTATCCTTAGCCCAACATTGAATTCTCAGAAGGTGGGCTGGAGTGGATGTGTCTTTAATCTAGAATTCCTTGTCTGCCAGGGCTAAGTGGTCAATGTCTAAATGAGGGGTTGTCACTAGTTTGGCATCTAGAGAGGTTTGGGAAGCCATCTTTATGATAAAATAAGGGAATTGGGCTTATACTGTCTGTGGGAATGAAGTCTTGATAACTCTGGTACAAGGGTAGGGTATTGATAGTTTGTAGGTAGGAGTTTTGGTATTTTAGGATATGGAATACTCTCAATTCAAGGGAATTCAATTAAATTCAATCAATTATTTCATGAATTTTAGTGTACGTTTTAAACTGAGAGGGCCATTTTGGTTTTATGTCGAAATACCAAGAAATTATGGTCGGGTCTGCATAATGGTCTTTGAATGGTGGTTGCAGAAGCTTTTGTGGCTTTAGGTGTGTTGTGGATGGCTGAAATGGGTGTCTGGAGCTTCTTCGGGGCGCAACTGGTCGCAAAAGCTCGGGGGTGCATAAGGGTTTAGAACTCTTTTGCAGAGAAAATGCGTGAAAATGAGGCTATGTGGGCTTTTAACTGGGAATGGTTAGAAAATTGGCGGGGAAAATGTTTTATGAACAACGGACGGTTTTGCTATATGGACGGGAGGCAGTATTTGGGGATATCACATCGCTTATGGGGGTCAGGCGGTATTTTCCCGAGAGCACGCGACTTAGTGCGGTGTCGCCACGTAACCCAAGGGGGCCTAGGCAATACTTCCCATATCGCGTGCTTTCAGGCCGATAAAGATCGGGCAGTGAGAGAGCGCTATATGGGCGAGAGTCGTAGGATCTGGGGGTGGAGGATCCAATGGTCATTGCATGGCAGAGATGCACGGCGGGAGATGGGGGTGGGATTTAGCGGGGCCCATGGTTAAATACGCTTAAGTGTAATTAATCACTGTATATGTGCAGGGTTAATAAAGTAATGTGGGTTTATGAAACATAACGGGTAAAAGTGAATTTTCAGGATTAATAAAGTAAAGTGGGAGGAGAATAATAGTTAGGATAGGAGGTTTTAGCAGTTTTTGTTTTGGGGTTTTGTTTTGGGGAATTAATCAAAGGAACAATTATTTTTCCAAGGGGGAAAAGGGTTTCACACTAGGGGAAAGGGAGTTTTGGGAAGTGGGATGAATTTTGGAGGTAAATTAGCTAGGTAATGTGTGAAACCAAGGGGTAGGAGTCAAAATTAAGGGAAATGGTGTCTTAACAAGCCATGAAGGAGTAAAAGGGAAATTAGTAAGTATATAGTAGGGGGTGAAATGCAATGGGGGAAATTAGGCAAATCAGCTTATAAGCATCCTTTTTCTTTCACAATTGCTCCTGCACACTGAAACACATGATTAAACATGATAGATGTGCTTATGCCTCAAATAGCTTGTATTTTTGCAACCTTTCTTCTACTTACCCTTTTACTTACCCTAACATTTTTTCTTCACTTTGTTGGGTGCACTTAAGCTAGCAAACCCTTTTCTTTCCTTTTTTCTTTTATGAAACAAACTATCTACTTCTAACCTTATATCTTCCAAGGGCTCAGATTAAACTAATGAGCTCCTTTTATTTCTCTACCTATCTACTAATCTGCCAAGATTAAACTATTTGGTCAGATTTTTATTCTCTAACTATAAACATGAAATTCAAAGCATGAAGTAGTCAAGATTAAACTGTTTGACTATCATGGGTTGTGGTATGTATGACAAGCCACACAAAAGCGTTGTTTAAGACAATAAAGTAAAGAGTAGTGGCACTTGGACTTGCACACTTTCATGAACTATTTTTTGTTTGAGGTTTATATTTTTTCATTTTTTGATCTTTTCTTATTTTTCTTGTCCTTTGATATTTCTTTTCGGACATACCCTCTTTACATTTTTTAATTTTAATATGGAAAACGTTTGCAGAAAGCAAAGGTATGTACAATATTACAAGACTTAACCTCAGCCAATTCAAAATTATGAATCCTATCACTATAGGACTCTAACAAGATGTATAACTGATAACCAGATACAAATCGAATTAGTGTTATATGAGGATAACTGAAAGGAAATTGTATACGTAGATATTTAGTATATAAATTTGTAGAAACCGAGTTCCCTTTTATGACTATTATTAATGCTCTATGAAATAAATTAAACTCACATTTTGTATGATGAAAAACCAAATAAAGGATCTTGATAATGATTCCAACATGAATTAAGCTATCTCGACTACTAAAGAAATATCAAAACAAAAAGTACATTAGAATTGCAAGAAAACTTAACCACGATGACCAATAGGGAAACTTGGCTAGTCTTCTGGCCTAGCCTGGTAGTGGCCTAGCTAGAAGACAGTCTTGAAGAATTGAATGTTATACGGAGGGCATGGTTGGGTATAAACCTCAAAAAAATAAGTAATGTAGAAAATATGCAGTATAATCGAGAAGGAAATACATAATATCATAACCTGTTACAAATATAATTCACATTTTGTCGAATCCAGAAATTCCAGAGGAACAATTCTATGATACTGTAAAGAATAAGGCAATTGCAGGAAGTAAAGAATAGTAATAAGAACCACATTCATAATCTTAGCAAAATATAGTCGATCGAATTCTCAGTTTAACCCCTTTAACGATTGACGTGGTAGCACCATTAACAATATAGAAACTACTGTAACCATTAAACAATTAAGATTTTAGTACTATTAACCATATAAAGTCACTGTAATTATGTTGAATCCATAAGGCCAAAGAGTCTGACACAGCTATATTAAAAAAAAGGTGTTTTACTCGAGCTAATTTTCCTTCTGAAACCCTAACTATCTAAGACGGAGCGAAACTTAAGGAAATTACATTACAGACCTAAAATTAATAACAAGTCTAACAAATGCGTCAATGGAGACCTAAAAATGGAATAGCCTCTGAGGCTCAAGTGGCCATTACGACCATTTACACTTTTAAGAAAACAAGATAGGTAAACCCTGACTCTTCATGTCACCATAAGTCTCAGAAATACCTAGAAAACTCAGAGTAGTATAATCTTGAGCATGAATGCTAGAAATTCGTCAGCCATAAGGAAAAAGAGAGGTGGAACACTAGCGCTGAACAAACATCGTTTAAAAAATGAGGGTTGTTGAATTGTAGGTAACATATCATAACCATTTCATCAGTTTTGTAGATAATACCAAGCCATAATGGAGTCTTGGGTAATCTAGTGAGGGTTAACAAAAAATACATGATTTTGACCTCTTTCCTATGGAACCATCGCCCATAGCAATCAGAACCAAGCCATTTTGTCTGGTTGCCTATCAGTATTAGAACCCCAAGTAAAAAAAAGGAAAGGTGGAAACTTAGCACAAAAACAATATTAGGTTTGTTAGAGACCCCTACATCACCATTCTGGAAACCGATGGTAAAATTTAGCAGGGCAGGGTGAAGAGGCTACCTTGCCAAACATATGGAACCTATGAGGGAGAAGTCATATGAAAACCCTACAACATACAACACGAATGAACCTCGGCCAGCATGGATCGAGCACGTAGTTACCATGATGAAGCTCAAGAAAACCTTCACCGTCGGATGGGAACCTGCGTCCTCAACCTTTGATGAGATCTAGCTGCCGAGATAAAGACAGGTATAAGGATTATAAAAGGTCTCCAAAAGTTTCCAATGCGCAAATTCACTAATGGGTAATGTCTCTAAGTGGATTGAAATTTAATCGAACGTATACTCGAGGTCATAAAACAGATATATATATATATATATAGATATATAACTGC
The DNA here is from genome assembly GCA_031772625.1 of Pinus tabuliformis. Taxonomy (NCBI): domain Eukaryota; kingdom Viridiplantae; phylum Streptophyta; class Pinopsida; order Pinales; family Pinaceae; genus Pinus; species Pinus tabuliformis. Next base: position 281,249,777 of record CM062804.1, on the reverse strand, counting down.
ATATGTGTTAATATAATACTATTCATAAACCAATGAAACCCGCAAACCTAAAATTAAGGCATAGATGCAACATTGTATGAGATATCATTACTGTAACATAATTATTTAATAAGTTTACAATTAGTTCATTCAAACTTGATCAAAGAAGTAAGAACAATGGTATCTAATAAATATGGATGAGTTAAACCTTTAATAAGAAAAATTGTGTTTAGTAAATGTTCAGTAATATGTTTCACAAGGATATGTGACAATTATGCTTCTTTTCTTCTTTGTGAGAGGATGAGGTATAGTGTGTATAATGCATGAAAATTATTTTCGATAGTGAGCAATGGAGAATGGGCCACCATGGCAATGTTAAAATATCTATAATTAGATGTTCCTTATTTAATTCTAAAGGTTGTTTGAATTTCGTGCTTCATTGTTGAAGCAATTGCATTTCTAATCATCTGCATTATTCTTCATTTGGAATTACATGCCTATTAAAAAACCAAATGATCGTGTATGGTTGTGTGCATGGGGATTAGAGGGGTAAGTATTCTTCAATGTACACTAATTAGATTCATAGAATTGCAATCACAAAGAGTATATCATGTCTCCAAATTCCATAGCTACATGTACTCAATTACTTGGCCCCAATAGTATACTCAAATATACATATCCATATAGTTAAAAATAGAATAATTTTCCCAAGCAAGTTAGTCTGGCAATTTTACACTTTTATCACATACTAAGCTTGCTAATATACATAGATCCTTATTTCAAATCGGCTATATTTCTTTCAAAGATTCTAGATATTTGAGTTTCCTGAAATTCCATGCAATTTAAATCATCGTAATTGTTCTTAGATCAAATATAAGATTGTCTTTATGGACATCAACTTTCTTCTCATCCATTGAACATTTGACCAGTGTAGGTACGAGAAGTTTAGAAATTTTGAATGAATTACGTATAGAGATAGTTTAATAGTGCCTTACACCTTCACCACAGGAAGGCACATGAATTTTTACAAGAACTAGAAACTCGATGGGATATTGATCAAGAGAAATTTGTACAAATACTGAGATAAGGAGAAAAATCATTTTCAGATCTAGTGACCTTTGTTCTAGTCTATGATCATTGACCATGATATGTTTAGGGATTCTAATCCATGATGATAGAAGTATAAGACCAATTTGTAACAAAAACTAAACATGATTATTATGTGTGTTCACAGATACTTGGGTTATTGATGCTTTATTGGATAGTGTCCATAGTGTATGTCCCATCCCATTTCATTTTCACTTATTCTCACAATTCTTATAGCACATTATGGCTAGGTAAGCATCATGGTGACCTAAAATTTTTATAACCTTCTATTGGGCACAGTGAGATAGTAGTCCAACTATGCACTCTTCTAGTCCCATTGGGTGTCATTAATTGGTCATGAGAGACAAAAATCCAATACATGTATTAGCTTGACATGTTAAGGATATTTTCTCACCGAGGTTAATGTATTATTGGAAAAAATTTCTTAAGTAGTGTAAGCACTATTAGGTATTTTTTTTCTTATTTATAGGGTCTCATTCTCATGAACAATTATCAGTGTGACCAGATTTGGTCTTTACGAGAGTATAAGGTATTTATAAGAAACTCTGTAGTGAATGTAATGGTTAATGGATTTCCAAATCATGTAATGAATGTGTCACAAACCTAATAGGACTTTCTTGGACTCATCATTTGCATTACTTGTTGCACTAGTTCAACAAGGCGTCACCCCCATGTGGAATTTTCTCTACAAATCAGCTAGCCCACTGATATCATGTAGAAATTTCACCTGCAGATCCAACTGATATATGCAATGTACTAAAGCATAATAGTAGATCTACATCTACCATAAACTTAGCGGAAGATTAATTGAACATGAGCAACATCAAGCATGAACACATATAACTGATAAGAAGGAATCAATCACATAACACAGATATATCACTAGGGAAAGCACCAGCATAAAACCCCCAACACTGTATTATCAATCAAGTGGAAATCCTCAACAACATACAAAAAGAATCAGCTCAATAGCTATCCTGCTCTCTCCGTACTCTGATGATGATGATCATAGACTCATTAGGCCTCAATATATAGGCCACAAGTCCTACAATCCCTTATTTCCTTGCACAATTTTGATTGGGGTCCAATTACAAAACATATGTGAATTGGCCCCAGATCATACCTGTTGTCAACCACAGGTCCAACTACACAATCCTTGAGGACACTAGTTCCTCATGCATGCAAGGAATATTCCATGGGAATATCCAAGCATCTGATAGTACACTGTCCCTCATTTGATCTCAACTGGGTCTCTGACAGAACTGACATGCAACATTTATCCATGAGTGAATCCTCAGTTATCTAAAATAATAGTTGTCACATGCATGCAAGCATTAACAAACTATATTTTATTATTTTAACAACTTGTTAAAATAATCTAATTGGACTTGACTAGTAAGTCAAGTGATTATCTCATTATAGAACTCATATTTACTCCCTCAATCAGTGGAGGAAATTAAGGATAAATTCCTCAATCAGTGGGACAACTCATGTGCATGCTCACAAAGACTTCAAATTCGAATTTCCTTAACTAATTAACTCAACTGAATTAATTAATTAATATTTCCAACTGCTGTTAAGCCCAAGATTAATTTTACTTCCTATAGATAGACTAGGGACTGCTATAAATAGGAAGGGACCCATAAATGCTATTTTTAAAACTTTCTATTTTTAGTAGTTTCACCTCTCACCTAAGGTGGCCAATGAAATCACTAGCAAAACTTCTATTTTTAGACATGATATTTTTAGCAGGTCTATGTTTAGCACATTCTAAATTTAACATTTCTTATTGGACATTTTTCAACACCCCCATGTGGGAAAATTTTCATCATCTATAAACTAGGTATGACCTATGCCTAAGGAGGCTAAGCTACTAAAGTAATGAAGGCAATGGCATCCACCATATATATATATTTATTGAGCGAATTTACCCATGTTGGAAATCCTATGACAGTAAGGACAATATAGCCCTCTTGTACAACTATAAAATGTTTACCCCACATACCATACACTTCAAATTTCACCCCCCAAGTGACACTAGAGACCAATACAAAATCAATTCTCTTAAGATTTGTCATTGTATAAGGAAAAATTTAGGCAAATTGCACAACCAACCATGGTGATCTGTTATGCAATTACTACAGGAATTGAACGCAACCCTTATTGGCAGTTCTAGTTATAGTCTAAAAGCAACATTTGTTCATCAACCACTTTCATAGTAATAGGTGACTAATATGCATAGGCACTATGGACACAAGAGATGTAGTATCATCTCATGTAAAATTATTATTACAACAATTATTCTTCAATAGATGATATATATAGTTAATTGAGAATGTGTGTTACAGGTGTTTGGCTTTAGAATTTTTAAGACAACAAGATTCACTTGCTGCCTCATTGTATGTATGCAAGGAAATTCAAATTGTAAGCATAGAATTTCATTCATCAAGAGCCCAATGTAAGTAGGTAGGGTTCCTGTTGCATAGTCTTCTAAAAGAAACACACATTATTGCCATTACCAAGTCACCATAGATCTTCTTAATATGAATATGATCTTCTAGTATTTGATTTTGTGAGCATAATGTCCCTATTTCTCCTCCCATCCTTTGATAGTCTGTCGTTAATACAACTTCCATCCCTGAGGATGGGACCAAACCAGGGATTCCATAGGTTCATAATGCCTCCACCCTGTACCACTCTTTAGGGCTTTACCAGGATCCCAAAGGAAATCTCCCCCACCCAATCGTTGTTGAGGCATTCCACAGATAAAAATTTTCCACCCTCAGTGACTCAAGAGTTTCAGGAATCCTCTCTAGTCTTTAGGGACTCCAGAGAGCCGCAATACCCTAAAAACCATAACTACAAGCATGGAAGATGACCCGAGTGTTCCTCCATTAACCAGCTAGGAAGAAATTAGGAGATTTTCATCAAAGGGTTTGATCATTTGCAATCCGAAGACTCTTTCTAACCCCTTTTATGGGAAGTGATTATTAGTGTAGTAAGTATGAGTGCCCTATGATCCAAGGTAGATTTAACAAAGTTATCAAGGTTGGACACCTTAGTAAGGGACTAATTTATCATTCTTTTGTATTCTTCTATTGCCATACATAACCTTTTTAGTACAGTTTTTGTTTGAAAAACATAGTCTAACATAACCAATGGAATAACATAACTATTACACAGCCTTAGCAAGTTCATGATAACTGACCTTTTTTGCTACAGGTACCCTTATGGTGTCGACCACGCAATGTTGAGTTCGCTCTCCTCTTTCCTTGCCAAAATTCTCTGACTAAACTTCATCCACTGCCTACTGATTCTTCCTTTCTCCACTTATTCTCCTTCTTCCTCTCTTTCCCCTTCTCCTACTCTCTTCCTATCATGCTTTCTTTGTCCCTTGTTGGTCCCAATCTTGCCCTTTTCTATTTCTCACATCCTCCTTCTGGTTGGTTAGGCCTTGCCTCTCTGACCTAACCCCCAATGGCCCCTGGCTTTCCTAGCTTGTTGTTGGCAACTCGTTTCCTTTGGCTAGCATATTTCCTGCATTTGGCCTCTCCTGAAGATTCCTAACCATAACCAGTGGGAGAGAAAGATTGGTTTGAACCTCAGAAGGAAATCAGGACATTGCTTTTATAGGTTTAGGAGAATTAATTTCCAAGGAAGAAACAAAAAAAAATCTGGGACTATTTTTTTGACGGGAAGGAGAAGAGCTCAGGGGTAGCTAGTTGAGAAGAACTAGCTTATAGTTGGTAGGACCATGATAGATCTTTACACATACCAAGAGAAAGTAGATTCCAAGGTTTGAATTTCGAGTGATTTTTATTGCATGAGAAACTATGAATTATCAAGACAACATGGATTATCTTCTATTTTTACATCACAATTTAGAAGTAAAAAATGCAACATTTTAACTCTAGCTATATTGCAAACCCTTTTCAAGGAAATAAGAGATATTGAACATGTATACTCATAATAACAAAAAAAACTAATTATTACTTTCAAAAAAAAAAACTTATTTACAGGTTGTTAGATAGATGTTAATGAAGGTAGACTGACATAAATAGTCTCCAAAGGTTGGATTGGAGTGAACCTCAATGAAACCCTTTTACAAACACAGTGAATAGCCATAGTCATGACAGAGAGGAAATAAGTAGAAGACAACCACCTAAGAAACAATTTTTAAACACATTCTTCTAGAAAGCCAGTTAAACGACCAACCAACAAAAATGGCTAGTAATACACCATAAAAACATACTAGTTTGTTAACCTATATGTTGACCTTATCAAGGATATACAAAAATAATGCAGTAAACAATACACAAATAATGCATTGCATAGTACATCTTTTCATAGGGATAATTTTTTTGTTGCATACATTTATTTCTGAAATACCTCATGGAATGAGCCACTTGAAGACAGAACATCACAAATGTTCTCAGTAGAAAGATAATACACAACTTGAAATTTTTGGATTGATAATTGATTTTGTTTTACTTACCATAAAACTCAAACTCTTAATTGTTGGATTGATTCTTGATTTTGTTTTTACTTACATAAAATTCTTGGATTGCTTCGTTATTTGTTTTTACTTACCCTTGTTGAGAAATTTAGGGCATTAGGTTTAGGTGATTTATTTTGAATGATAACTGCTTGTGAATGCTTTTTTACTTCAATAAATTAGGATGTTTTCTTTAGTTAGATGATTATGGTGTTCTTCTTCATCAAAAATCCCTGGTGCTTGGTTGAAGGGAGCAATTTTGGAAGGAAAACTAGCGCAGTTGGCTTTGGAGTGAATGCGTCATAGATGATGAACAACATCCATAGCTACATTTGGTGAGGGTGACTAGAACTGCTGAAGAATATGATATACGATTGGTACATGGAATCCACCACCCTATACACCTTCATTTCAACATTTGCATGATCTCCAATCTATTGCAATTCGCTTGCATGAGGATTAGTTCAATATATCAGTGGAATAATCAACATGCAGGCTAGTCATGAGTCCAACAACTGTATGAAATCAGGATTGACACCTCCAATAGTGTGGGTTTAGAGATTTTGATATAGGCTATTTTTATTGTGTTTTCTTCTTGAATGTGTATGAAAAGAAATCACTTAAGGATGTGGATGAAAAATATCCCTAACAATGAAATTGGTTGCTAAACATTGTAGATCTGTAGCAAATGATAGAAACAAAACTTGCCAAAGCCCTGATCTATGCCACAATCATAGTTAAACAACAAAATGGAATAGTAAAATAAGCACAAGTAACTCCAAGAATCCAATGGAAACCAGATATATAAAGAATGTATTTTATTAAACAAAACCTCTGAAGGGAACAAATAATGTTACCATTCCCTCTCTATGGGATGGGTTCTTGGCTATCCTCAAATGTCTTTAGCTTTTATAGAGTCTCTCTCCTCTATAATGTGTAAACCAAGAAAATAAAATGTTTGAGCTCAATGAGAACTCAAATGGAAAAGAAAATGGTGAGCAACAATGATAATAATCGGAGCTAAAACAATGAGTGCGATAATGAAAATAATCAAAAGTGAAGAATGAATGGAAAACTGTTCTATTTGTAACAAAATTTTAGGTTATCCTCGAATAATGAGAAATAATAAAATATTATTAATCCCATTCTAGAATTAACCATTTGGAATATTTTATTATATTTGGTTAGAGGGAAAAAGTATTTAAATTTTATTTAGAAATAATAAATAAATAAATGATTTATTTATCATCTCAATAAATAAGGCTAAGTAATAGTAAACAAATAATGATTTATTTAATTATTCCTCAGGGATTTGGTCAAACATAGCAAGGAATAATAATTGATTACTGATTAACTAATTATTCCTAGAGAAATATGACATAATTAATGATTTATCTATTTATCTCTCATAATTGGGTGAAATGTGACAAGGAATATTAATTAAACAATGGTTTAATTAATTATTCCTAGAAGATAATTAAATAAATAGTGATTTATTTAATTATTCTTCATGGGTTTAATTATAAATGACTTAACAAATGTGGTTTATTAAGTAATTTCTCACAGTGAAAGCAATTTTACTATGGTAAAATCGGCCCTACATGGTGTATTTCGATCCATCTAGGAAATTATGGCTAGATGCTCAATTTTTTTGTGATAACATATTCCCCCCAACGTACGAGTGTTAGGAGAAAAACGTATGACCGAAGTACTCTGTAAGGACACAATCACTAAACAACGAAGTGGATCTAGAGAGAGAGAGACCAATGGAGCTGAAGCGAAAGAGGATAGTGACAGAGGGGGCGAGACCAATGAAAGTATCCTTTTATGTGGTGGTACCAGATCTCAGTGAGGTGGGTGAGGCATACCTATACCCATTGAGATAACTTAGTGCAAAAATAATGATGTGCCTAGAAGAATGAAGTTGATAAATTTAGTACATGTTGAATGGTACATGACATGCTCACATAAATGAGCCAGAAAATAATACAATGTGTGCCATATACATAATGTGCTTGGAAAAAAATGAGCTTGGACTAAATATAATAACATTTGACTACATGAGATATAATGACCCTTCCCTCAAAAAATGGGTGGGAGGGAGGTTAGAACAAGTGAAGAATCCATGTAGAACAAGGAAGAGATCTTCAAAACTGAATCGATCATCTGAAGGAGACATACATGCTATGAACGCTGCAAGTGGCGGGAACCAAACCCATAAAATCTGTGGAAGTGCATCTGAGGCTGTAGCATAATATGAAGTCATCCAGGCATGTGGGGGGATACCTAAAGGGCCACCCCCTCATGAGGTCTGCAACATCTTACACACACTCAGGCACTACGGCTACAATCTGCTACATCATTGGACCATCAAGTGTATGAATCACGAGGATGAAACAACCAAGTCAAAGGGAAATTATGAGTCCCTTTGCTTGATTCGAGGCATCGATCAAAGGTGGAAGCCAAAACCAAGATACACTGCCCTCTACGTCATTCTTTTGGAATAGATTTGTTGACATTGACAAAATAGGGCCTGCCATAGGTGAAGCAATGAGGATCCTCAACTAAGGCATGAGGGAAAATAGAAATGTGACTAATGGACTGACACCAGGGATAATGGTAAATATGGGACTAAGGGAAAAACATATGACTTCCCTTGTCAGAGCATAATGTGCATGGTTGACCTGGTAGCGACTGACTCAACTCCAGAGGGGATGGGGGACAATATGATTGAAGGTCAAAATGAGAAACACGGGATGAATGCTATGAAAAGATGGATGGAATACTGTGGCATGATATAATGGGATGCGAAACAAACACCATGGATGTAAAGGTGACTCATTGCGGATGTTTTGAATAAGAGTGACTCGATGACGCTACTACACAAAATAGTCTTGGTGGGGACCATGAAGAAATGAGAAAATGATGGTTAGTCATGACGAAAATTGACACGTGAGATGACAAGCACTAAGGAGAGGCGGTCTCCAAGGTACAAGCATTGCATATGAAGAAATTCGATTTTAAGAGGTGACGAAGTGACCCTTCTTGGAAAAATGGCTTCGAGGTGAAGTGTCAAATCATCAAAAATTAAGAAAGACCCATTATAGTACTCGACGAGAGATTTCCAATTGTGTTGATGGTTCATCAAACACAACTATGGTCTATGTTAGAGTCCTATAGTAATAGAATTCATAATTTTGAATGGGTGAGGATCAGTCTGGTAATATTGTACATCCTTTTTGCCTTCTGCAAAATGTTTTCCCATATTAGAAATAAAAAATGTAAAGAAGGGTGGGCAGAAAGCAGGTTCTACAAGGCATGGAAAAGCATCAAATCTGGTCAGTTTATGGCACTAATATTCTAAATCCTTTTCCCTAAAAAAAACTCCTTCCCTATTTTTCCCTTATCCCAACTATTCTCCCTTGCTAAAATATTTTCCCCTTATGCTAAACCCTTTCCTTTTCCTATTTACCCTTTCCTGCGCTAACCCCTTAAACCTTCCCCTTCATATACCTTTTAAATCCTGCGTATAAATATTATCCCCACTTCATGTTTTAACTTCCCCGCTATTATATAAACCTCTCCTATTTTTATTAACACCATATTATTAAATCTCCCATCATATATTATATTAACTCCCTCATAAGCATTGTTAAAACCCACTTTTTATTATAATATACCCAGGTCCCACCCCAACGAATCACTCCACAACTTCAACACCTTATAGCCCTTCGATCCAACTCTCCCACATCCAACAACCATAGCACAATTTTATATCTGATCTTTAACATTTCAAATTCACACGAAATGGGTGGTTTTACCCAACCCACTCCCTGCTACGTGGCAGCCACTAGATTGTATCACGTTCTTTCAAATAAAACCATTTACCACTTTCAAAATGCGCGATAAACCACTTACCACTCGAGTTCACCCACCCTAAATTTCCCTGCGGATTTTCACCTATCCTAAAGTTTCTCCATTATATATTTTATAACCTAAGGTATGGTGGATGGAAATTATCAAATGTATGTTACGGGAATTAGGGTTAATTAAGTGAAATATCAGAGATATGAGAAAGTGGTAAATTACATTACTACAGGAAAAACCATACTTGAGAGAAAATAATACAAGGATATAAGGCTAAGTTTGTGAAATGGAATTCAAATGTAAAATGTTTTTACATTTACAAGCAGAGACTAGGTCTAGCTGATATGGATCCAATATGAAGTGGTGTTTCAGAGGGGTTTTTGCACTAGGGATGAGGTCTCTGCCAGCTTTCTCAGCCCAGGAAAGTATGATCACAGGGGTCTTAGGTGGAAGTTGCTTGGCAGCCAGCGATTCTCGGAGGCTCAGAGGACGAATACCAAGGGTGGTAAATTGAGTTCCCTCTTCCCGGGGATCAAGAAAATGAGGATCAGAGGTGTTGTGAAGGACCACAGTCTCGGCTTTCTCAGTCGACATGAAACCCTCCGAATTACTACCTGTGGTGTCAATACTAGCCGTGGGGTGGTATATGGTATATCACGCACCCTTAAAGCCAGGAGCGGTTTTTTTGAGTTGAGAGCAATTCCACTCACCACTCTACACGTGGCCAAGGCAGGAGAGAGAATAACACCCTCATCAGGCGGTAATTCTCTAAGCTTTTTTATCATGTGATATGATTCTCCACCGTTGGATCGGGCAAGGATAATCGATGGCTATGATACTGCATGCTTGTTGGTGCGTCTGGGCGAGGCATTGCTACCCGTGGTGTTAATACCGACCATGGGGTGGTTTACTGTATATCTCACGCCCATAAAGCCGAGTGGTTTTTTTGAGTTAAGAGTGATTCCACTCACCACTCTACACGTGGCCAAGGTTGGAGAGAGAATACCGCCGTCATCGGGTGGTAATTCTCTGAGCTTTTTGTCCATGCGATATGATCCTCCAATGTTGGAACGGGTGAGGATAATCAACGGCTATGATACGACATGCATGTTGGTGGGTCCGAGTGAGCTACTGATCTTTTGCTTTTATTCTCTCTGTTGTATGGGTCTCTGATTACTTCAACCTTTGGGTTAGGGAGTAAAACCTTAGGCTAAATGGTTCAGCCTCTGGTTGTTTGTATTATATGTAATTTCCTCCTTTTGGTTATTTGAAATAAAAAGCACGACTCTTGCATTAACAAAAAAATGTATAATAAATATTATATATTAAGTTATGACTAAGGTATTTTCGTAATGCACATTAAATATTTTTTAATTAATATTTCTTAATATTGTATATCACTTTTAAATTTCTAAAAATTATTATTTTTTAATTAAATTAATTAATTTTTTAAATAAATTTAATATAAAATTACAAAATTTAATATGAGTACAAAAATATTTTATTTATATTCAACAATAAAATATATTGCTATTATTAATATATTCTTTCTTATTTTGAATATTACGTATCAAATAAATATAAAATAAATTACACATGATGTAAAATAATATATGATATGATAATATATTTATATATCATATAAATATGTAATATCAAAAATAATATATTTATATATCATATACTTATTCCAGTAGGTAAAAAAAATAAACCTGAATCCTATTTCCTTTCCTAAACCGACAAAACGTAATTCTTATTTGCCTCGGTTCCCTTTCCGAAAAATAATCGACTTAAATAATGTATTTAAATCCGAATGTCGCCTTGATTTTACAATAAATTTTAGTTTCCGATCCACGGTTTTACATATTCCAACACGTGTGGCTTTACGCAATATCTAATGGCTTTTCCTTATGACAGGAAATTGTGATGCATGACCCGGATTCCATTGAATTTCCGTAATAATAGAAGCTTATTCTTTCATGAGGTGTAAAGACGGGTGTTTCTATTGAGTTGGATATAGCGTTCCCCTTCTCCCATGCGTGCAAACACTATTTAGGCAAAGTCAACGTCATCCTTTTTCCCATCAACATCATGCGATCCTTTTTCCCAATCGACATCACGTGATCTTTTTCCTTCCCGCCCGAGAGTTATCTATGACACTTGAAATTTGTTGTATTTTTGCGTTTGGTATTCGTTTTCTCTGAAAGTAGGTGTTCTTGGTTGCCCAGTTAAACTTGGAGGAATTGCGCCATAGCTGAACGCGGCCTTCGCCACAGACAGAAAGAATAACCGCCTAAATTTCACCGCAGGAAGACAAATCTGTATTACCTGCCATGCCACGCCACGTCAGCTCTCCAGAATCAGTAGGTTCCATGGAAAGGAAGGAATTAGAGATTACATGGTCCCGTTGGAAGCCCACAAAAAGACAGAAAGAGATTTTGGAAGACCTCTTCAGACAAGGGCATCGTAACCCTAGTCGCTCTCGAATAAATGAGATTACTGCTCTACTCAAACAACACGGCAAAGTAGAAGCAAAAAATGTGTTTTATTGGTTTCAGAATACTCAAGCACGCAGCAAGAGGAAACAGAAATTACAGACCCGTCCGATGCAGCGATCTCGATTTGAATCAATGCGTCAGGTTCTGAATGAAAAAGATACTGTGAAAAGCTTGGAGGGCCAAACCTGTTATCCTCAAACTAAGGGTAAACTATAGTTACTTTGTTTTTTAAACAGTCTTAAGCGTTTCCATTTTTAGTTGCTTACTTATACTGTAGCCATGTTTGTCTATGTTCAGCTGATGGCATGATCGTGGATTATACAAAGCATATGGCCCAGTTCTCACCTCAGGTAGCGACAATCTAATGGGCAGCTTGTTATCCTCTTCCCTTTTTTTATTGTTAAATCTAGGTTTCACATATGTTTTTCGCTCTCTGATTCATTATCCACGTATTTTAGATTATGGTCCAGGAAACCACAAATTCACCAGAATCAGCCTCCGGTATGCCAACACAAAAGCTCATACCTATTGATTTGTCATCGAAACAACATTTGCAATCTGTTGGGGTCGAAACTTTCTCAGAACCCGATCATTTCACATACAATATGTGGAACAATGAAGCCCATAGAAAAGATGGATGGCTGCATAATTTTACAGACCCTCGCAGAAGTAACGTCATGACGAACTGTGCAGCTTCTCAGGAACATGAGAAAAGAGAGGAATTGCTGGAGCTGTTTCCTTTGCACCCGGATGGTAACCTCAGGTCCAAGTGCAACAGTAGTTTGAATGGTGAACAACAAACCAACAACCTGAAGTTGGGTGGTGGTGTATTCTTGTCATTAAAGTTTGTGCCTTAGATACAAACGAATTGCATACTCAAAGTTTACCCCTATTTTATTCATTTCCATGATCATAAATCCCGTCCAATCCGTTAACAAATTTTGGCATTTGAAATGTACGTTGAGGTCTGGTTTATCATACAATCTAAATAAATCAAACAATCTCAGCGTTTTACTTGAATAAATAAATGCATCTTCCATTTTTATGACAAATATCTTCATTCTCTCCATTCATAACCATTTTGAGTTTACTAATGTGGGGAAATAAAAATATTTTTGAGGTTCGCAATGTTGCAAAATAAAATGTTTTGGCAAGATTAGAAGGTTACATTGTTAGTTCAAGTTTATCCTTAATCTGGATAGCATGAATACAAAATTTGCCTAAACCTAATTTCATAAAAAGGTTTGATTTTCACTGTGGAACTTGAATAATTTGCCTAAACCTAATTTCATAAAAAGGTTTGATTTTTACTGTGCAACTTGAATTGACTAGAGGAAGTGTGCATTACCCTACACGATGCAGAAGCAATTTTGCTTGCAAATGGAGAAAACTTACACCATAGTTTTCTCTCAAACTCATCTCTACAAACCTTTTAATAGCATGAATTTTTTTGTAAACTGTCAATATTTATAATCCCAACCACCAATAGACTTAGGTTTTGTAATTTTTTTCTATTTTTACATTATAGTTGTTCTCCTTTTGAAAATGGTGAGGATAGTCATTGTCAACCTTTTTCATCTCCATTTGACATTTGTCCTTGTGCCCTTCTCACATGTATAAACTTTAACTTAGAAAAAAAAGGAATTACACATCTTATTGTAAAATGGACCATTTTACTAAATACTTTTTTCTCTATATAAAAAGAATGTTATAAATAATAATGAAGAACTTATTATAATTAGAATAATCTAAAATCTCTAGGAAATTGGTGGGTGTGGGAGCTAGTTGGAATTTATTTAGTTTTAAGATTATGGCTAAATTAGATATTAAATTAATAAAATTTTCTGAGTGTTATAAATAATAATTAGGAACTTAGCATGGAGGAACTTATTAGAATTGGAATAATCTCAAATCCCTGTGAAATTGGAGGGTCGGGAACCGCACTTTAATTCAATTAAATTTAAGTTTGTTATTTATTTATTTTTAATGTTTTTGTAAAAGAATAATAATAATAATAATGATAATTTAATTTTAAGATTATGGCTAAATTAGATATTAAATTGATATATGCGATTTTTTTCATTTAAACTTTATAAAGGTTTATATATTTTAATCCTCTTTGAATTTAAACTTATAACAATTTACCAAAGAAATACATACTCTTAATTGTTTCTATATATATATATATATATATATATATATATATTAAATTTCTCTCAACAATTCAATAACATGAAAATTTTCCAAACTATAAATGCATATCGTATACTTAGTAGGTACTCCTCATTGCCTACCTTTTTCATCTCCATTTGACATTTGTCCTTTTGCTATTTTGACATGGGTCGACTTTAACTTAAGAAAAAAAGGGAATTACACATGTTAATTTAAAATGGATAATTTTGTAAATAAAATTTTCTTATACATAAATGAATGTTATAAATAATAATGAGGAACTTATCATGGAGGAACTTATTAGAATTGGAATAATCTCAAATCCCTAAGAAATTGGTCACATGCACGAATCTAATTTTTTAAATTTATTAAAAGTGTTGACACCTAATCCGAAACGGATGAGGTGAAGCCGAACAGTCATCTAGAAGATGAACTGATCCGTTTTGTATTTGTATAAATAAAGTGCTAGCTAATGAATAAAAATCAATCAGTGTTTTCTCTCGTTCAATGAGGAGTTACCCTGGCCTGACATGGTATCAGAGCACAGGTCCCAAATTGGTTGTAACTCCTGGTCTGTTCTGTCCTGAACGCCTCTGGCCTGACACTGCCCTCTCATGAGACTGCGCCCTCTGCTGAGGGATTCCTGACACTGCTGAGACTGCGCCCTCTGCTGAGGGATTCCTGACACTGCTGAGACTGCTGAGACATGGAGACTGCGCCCTCTGTCCGTGGTATACGTTGATGCGTTTTCGATGCTGGTAAAAAAAATCTATCTCCTTCCATTCAAACGAAACTGATGGTGCCTTCATGACTGCGTTAATGGTGTGTTTTGTGACTTCTGCACATCTGGAAAGCAACGTTTAATGTATTGAAGCCAGCGTTTAACGTATTGAAGCCTACGTTTAATGTATTGAAGCCTGCGTTTAACGTATTGAAGCTGAGTTTAATGCATTGAAGCCTGCGTTTAATGTATTTGATGCTGCGTTTAATGTATTGAAGTCTGCGCTGTGTTTTTTAATAGTGCGGAGTCCTTCATCCGCTAAGAAAAAAAACACTGCTTATAGTATCAAAGCCTTTGTGCGTAGGCCCACGACCTGGAATGCTGTGATCTGAGAATACACAACTGACAACTGTTCGTATGTGAAGTTCCAAGCCGAAGTTCTAAGCCGACTGCGTTTTTTTGTGACTGCGTTTTTATTTGAAGCTGTGGGTATATACATGCTGTGGTCTGCGTATTTTTAGCTGTGGATATACATTTAAATGCTGTGACTGCGTTTTTTATTTGAAGCTATGGGTATATACATGCTGTGGTCTACGTATTTTTAGCTGTGGGTATATACATTTAAATGTTGTGGACTGCCTATTTTATTTGAAGCTGTGGGTATATACATTTAAATACTGTGGACTACGTTTCCCACTTCAGTACTATAGACTGCGTTTTTTATTTGAAGTCTGACTATAGAAGCGCATGGTATAGACTGCCTTTCCCACTTCAGAACCCAAACTTTGGCCATGAGATTTGGCCTGACATGGCAGCAGAATTTATAGTATACTTGGAGCAGAGTTTTTGTTAAACAAATACAAATGCCTGGACCATCTCAGAGTTTTATTACGCTGTCCTCTTGAACAAGTTTTTGCATTAAGATATATATTGAACAGTGATATATATTTGAGCGCCCTCGTATTTTTTTAAAAACATAATATTATGGAAGTGATGGTGATATAAGAAATGCTCATGACATGCTGATGAAATGTTAGAAGAAGAATAAAATGCATAAGGCTATGATATAAGGATATTTTTACAGAAGTTTTTGGCAGAGATATTTTTTTCAGAAGGATTTTGTTTACAGAAGTTTTTGGCAGAGATATTTTTTTCAGAAGGATTTTGTTTACAGAAGTTTTTGGCAGAGATATTTTTTTACAGAATGCATTCAATCATTTCTATGGTCGGAATAGTTCTCACTGGCAAGGAGAACTATTCTGAATGGTCCCGGATGGTAAAACACACCCTTATCTACAATGAGCTGTGGAAAGGAGTGTGTGTCGACAAAGACCTTGTGCAGCCCACATCAGACAAATAACTCGCCATTTGGGAAAACAAGAACAACAAAGCCTTTGCATTGATCGCAACATCTGTAAATGAGGAAGTAAGTCGTCATTTTCATGCTATTCCACTGCCTTTGAAGCTTTACAAAAGCTTAAAGAACTCTATGATACACATTCTGCACTTGAAGTTGTTCAGCTCATGATTAAACTCTTCACTCTTGAACTGAAAAATAATGATCCTCTTGCTCTTGCATCTGAAATAAAGTCTATAATGCATGATATAAAATCCACTAAGGTTGAGCTGGATATCTCTCTTATTGCCTTTCTCAAAGCACTCTATCCTACCTACTCTAATTATCTTGAGTCTTTACAAGCAAATGGAAACCTTAAAGATATAACCTTTGACTCTCTTGTGAAAAAGTTTGCTGAAAGAGAAAAAGCCTTTGGAAAGAAAACAGTCCCTGAATCTTCTGAAGAGACTGTTTGCCTTGCTCACAAAGAAAAGCATCCTGCTCAAGATTCTGCAAGAGGAAGAGGTGGACGAAGGGGAAGAGGAAGATACTTCAAAGGCAGGGGGGGCAGACATTCTCAAGCAGAAAAGTCAGATCTGCATTGCATTCGCTGCAAACGAAATGGATCACATGATGCTTCTACATGCAAGCTACCATGGGACAAGGTTGAGCATAGAAGAAACTAGCAGAAAGGTAAAACTGATGACACAGACAAAGGTAAAGCACCTGAATCCGCTCACTATATTGAGGCACAATGTAACAATGGAGTAAATGAAGACTTGTTTAATGCTTCACTTGCTTCTTCAAAAAATGACTGGTTGCTTGATTCAGGAGAAACCTGTCATATGACTCATAGGAAAGATTTCTTTGAAGATTTCACTGACAATGTTGATGGAGCAGTATACTTTGCAGATCAGTCAAAAATCAAGCCATCAGGGCTTGGCACAATCAGGCTTAAACTGCCTGGTCTTCCAGACTTTCTTCTGGATCATGTTCTATATCTCCCACAGCTGAAGAGAAACTTGCTGTCCTTGGTCCACATCCGCCAGCAAGGTCACTCCATTCACATGTTTGATGGCATGATCGTGGATTATACAAAGCATATGGCCCAGTTCTCACCTCAGGTAGCGACAATCTAATGGGCAGCTTGTTATCCTCTTCCCTTTTTTTATTGTTAAATCTAGGTTTCACATATGTTTTTCACTCTCTGATTCATTATCCACGTATTTTAGATTATGGTCCAGGAAACCACAAATTCATCAGAATCAGCCTCCGGTATGCCAACACAAAAGCTCATACCTATTGATTTGTCATCGAAACAACATTTGCAATCTGTTGGGGTCGAAACGTTCTCAGAACCCGATCATTTCACATACAATATGTAGAACAAATAAGCCCATAGAAAAGATGGATGGCTGCACCATTTTACAGACCCTCGCAGAAGTAACGTCATGACGAATTGTGCAGCTGCCCAAGAACATGAGAAAAGAGAGGAATTGCTGGAGCTGTTTCCTTTGCATCCGGATGGTAACCTCAGGTCCAAGTGCAACAGTAGTTTGAACGGTGAACAACAAACCAACAACCTGAAGTTGGGTGGTGGTGTATTCTTGTCATTAAAGTTTGTGCCTTAGATACAAACGAATTGCATACTCAAAGTTTACCCCTATTTTATTCATTTCCATGATCATAAATCCCGTCCAATCCATTAACAAATTTTGTCATTTGAAATATACGTTGAGGTCTGGTTTATCATACAATCTAAATAAATCAAACAATCTCAGCGTTTTACTTGAATAAATAAATGCATCTTCCATTTTTATGACAAATATCTTCAGTCTCTCCATTCATAACCATTTTGAGTTTACTAATGTGGGGAAATAAAAATATTTTTGAGGTTGGCAATGTTGCAAAATAAAATGTTCTGGCAAGATTAGAGGGTTACATTGTTAGTTCAAGTTTATCCTTAATCTGGATAGCATGAATACAAAATTTGCCTAAACCTAATTTCATAAAAAGGTTTGATTTTCACTGTGGAACTTGAATAATTTGCCCAAACCTAATTTCATAAAAAGGTTTGATTTTTACTGTGCAACTTGAATTGACCAGAGGAAGTGTGCATTTGCTAAATGAAGCATACCACATTACCCTAGAGGATGTAGAAGCAATTTTGCTTGCAAATGGAGAAAACTTACACCATAGTTTTTTCTCAAACTCATCTCTACAAACTTTTTAATAGCATGAAATTTTTTGTAAACCGTCAATATTTATAATCCCAAGAACCAATAGACTTAGGTTTTGTAATTTTTTTCTATTTTTACATTATAGTTGTTCTCTTTTTGAAAATGGTGAGGATAGTCATTGTCAACCTTTTTCATCTCCATTTGACATTTGTCCTTCTGCCCTTCTCACATGTATAAACTTTAACTTAAGAAAAAAAAGGAATTACAAATCTTATTGTAAAATGGACCATTTTACTAAATATCTTTTTCTCTATATAAAAAGAATGTTATAAATAATCATGAAGAACTTATTATAATTAGAATAATCTAAAATCCCTAGGAAATTGGTGGGTGTGGGAGCTAGTTGGGATTTATTTATTTTTAAGATTATGGCTAAATTAGATATTAAATTGATATATAAGATTTTTTAATTTAAAGTTTATAAAGGTATATATATTTTAATCTTTTCTGAATTTGAACCTATAACATTTTACCAAAGAAATACATACTCCTTTGTATATATACTTTGTTAATATGAAATTGATATTTATAATTTTGCATTCTACATACAAAACAAATATATGTAAAATGGACCATTTTGTAAATAAAATTTTCTTATACATATATGAATGTTATAATAATGAGGAACTTATCATGGAGGAACTTATTAGAATTGGAATAATCTCAAATCCCTAAGAAATTGGTCACATGCACGAATCTAATTTTTTAAATTTATTAAAAGTAATGGACCATTTTGCTAATTGAATTAATTGTCAATATCTAATTTAAGTCTATTGTTCACATTCTTGCAAAAAACTAGAACCTCCATGAAGACATATAAAACACATGCTCCCCAAAAGGACTAAGTTGTTTCTCTATCATCATCACAGTATCAAAAAAACCATAAGAGAAATAATATAGTAGGGCCTCCCCAACATCGGAGAAAACAACCATCCTGTAAATAAGTTTTACATCAATGTTTGATGAAATAGATCGAGTATCCATACAAAAATGCAAAAAGTATATTGTAAGCATAATTAGAAAAACAAAAACATAAAAGTAAAGCTTTGATGGTACTCCAAAGTTTGTATAGAAGATAAAAGGTATCCTCTCATCTGATATAGGGTGGTTGATTCGACACACGAATCAAATCATCCTCATATGCTGATACTCTCCAAGTGCCTAGATCCTATTGTAGACCTTCCTTAGAAAGGAAATATATTATGGTGTCCAGCTCCCTGTAGGTGTGAAAAACAGCTATGTAATGAAAAATCATTTTAATTTGTAAAATTTCTTGAATAATTGGGAACAAAATGTAGTTTTGACATCTTTGACTCTCATTAATCCAATTAATAACATTTAACGAATCTTCAAAGATTTGCACATAATAAATCCATAAGTCCGTGATCCAGCACAACAATAGTTTCAGTGTTTGGAGCTCTGCAAATTTGTTTGTTCCTTCCCCAAGGCCTACTGAGGATTTCCAGTACCTGTGTTCTTTATGATAAATGACTAGTCTTGCCCCACATCTATTTTGAGCATTCGATGCTCCGTCAAAATAAGCCTAGGTTATAAGAGGGTTTATCTATTCTTCCTTTATGATTCGGGAGATTTGTGGGGAAGCAGTCAATGGGAGGAGAGAAAAAAATGATGAATTTGAATGGCTTCAGTATTTTTCCAACCTTATTTCCAAAGAGAGGACTCTTTAGGGGTCGCAATCTGGTTAAGGGAGGAACTCCTTGATCTCCCTTGGGAGAGAAAATTGTTCGTTGTATCCCACCCATGGATCATCCCCTATTCTTACTTTTTCCCCATTCCTAGCCATCCAAGCCAACCCTTCTTAAATTATGCCTATTGATTCTAGAGTAGCCTTCCATATTGATGATGCATTGGCTAGTTTTTTAGTTACTCTCCAAATCCACTCCTTCATAGGTTCAGGGTCTATATATTTTCTTTACAACCACTCTCCAAACGTTTTCCTTTGTTATCGGCCTCCATACCGATTTTTCCGCTAGTGGGAATACGAGAATGGGGAGATCCTTAATACCCCATCCTATCCAAGCCTTTGGGATGGCTATTTTGTCCCAAGCAACCTATGGAAGGACGCCCTCATTTTTTGAACCAACCCACATAAACTACCCACACAGTTTCCTGATCTGATCTTAAATTCCTTTTGGTACCCATGTGAGGGCAATCCAATAAACCAGAATGGCGATTAGAACTGATTTGATTAGTACCAACCTACCAGTCCTTGAAAGCCACTTATAGCTCTAGTGTTTAAACCTCTTTTCAACTTTTTGCAGCAGCGAGTGCCAGTCATGTTTTCTATAGTTTTTTGGCTTAAGGTGAAAGCCTAAGTATTTGAAGTTGTCAATCATAGGCATTTCTGGATAAGGGAGGCTTGTAGTGAGTCTCTTTATCTCCACCACCGAGCAACCATCATAAACTATGCAATATTTCTTCTTGTTTATGCTCATTCCCGTAGCTTTTAATAAAAGATCAAGTGTGATTTTCATTTTTTAGATGTCTTCTCTCACCCCATTATTGAACAAGAGGATATCATCTACAAAAAGGAGATGGGTAATGGAAAAATTTGTAGCTACTGTGATCCCTTTTATCTCCCTTTCGTGCTTTGCTGCAATGATTAGCTGACTAAGAACTTCAGTTGCTAGTAAGAACAACAAGGATGGGAGGGGGCATCCATGCCTTAGCCCTCTCTGGCTATGAAAAAAGGGGGAAGCAACTCCATTGATAAGTATGGAAAATCTTACATTTGTAATGGATCCCATGACCTAATTTATGAAACCAATGTTGAACCGTAGATCAGTTGCAAGTAGGTGAAGGTATATCCAAATAATTTTTTCATAGGCCTTTGATAGATGTATCTTTACAATGAACTCTTTTTTCTTGCTCCTTTTCATACTATGCATGGATTCCTGAGCAACTCCGATGGCTTCATGTATCTTTCTTCCATCCAAGAATCTAAATTGTTCTCTTGAGATGTTCTTGGAGAGGATGGGTTTTAGGCATAGAAATATAATTTTGCTATGATTTTATAGATACAATTACAAAGATAAATATGCCCAAATTCCTCAAAATGCTTTGGATCATCAGTTTTAGGGATGAGGGTTATGAAATTTGAGTTGGATGGTTCATGTATTGATCCTATAACTCTTGATTCATCCCCATAAGCTCAAAAAAGTGTTGGAAGAGTTCTACCGTCCATCCATCAGGCCCCAGACTCTTATCCTTCTGCATTTTTTTAAGAATTCCTTCGACTTCTCCCTTTGTAGCAAATGTCATTATCATATCATTTTCCTCTTATTCCAAACATCTGGGAAACAATTGGGCCACTTGAATAGCCTTTGGTGGTTTCTTCTGGAGCTCTAAACATGCCTTTAAAGTGGTCCTTACCCAGGCCTACTATCTCATCAAAGGATTTTTCTATTCCTCCCTTAGATCATTGCATTTCCTAGATAGTATTGCAATTCTTCCTATATTTCACATAATTTTGAAATAATTATGTGTTTTCATCACTAAATGAGAGCCATATTGCTATACTTTTGAGACTCTACTGCTCCTCCATTCCTCTCAATATATTACTTTCTGAAATTTCCAGTTGTTTGATTCTTTCATTTCTCAATTGTGTCTCATAGCCATCCACCTCTGGACTTTCAAGGGTCTCAATTGTTTCCTTTATATGTTAAAGTGCGACTTCTTCCCTATTCCTTTTCTCCTTTTTCCCTTTTCCCATGCTATTGTTTCATGTTTCAACCGTTTGAGTTTTCCCATGAAAATATCGGCTGATGACAGGCCCTAATCATCAGTTGCAAACCTCCATGTTTCATTAACTAAGGTATTATATGCAAGGTCTTTTAGCCATTTAGGATTGAATTTAAAATGGGAGGCTGGATTTCTATAAGGAACTTTCAGTTCGAGGATAGTAGGAAAATGATTAGAATCACCACTAGATACAATCCATTGTCTGAATAAAGTTAAATTGTTGACCAAATCCTCCATCATCAGAAACTGGTCCAATCTCTTAGCAACCCGAGCCTCTCCCATTCACTGATTCCTCCAAGTGGGTTGGGATTTTATAAATTTTACATCAATGAGCTTCCCCATCATGAGTTTATTTTTAAAGTAGCCAACTAGAGTGTGTGCTTGAACATGAGGCCCCCAAGTCTCTGACATGCCTAGAGAGAAGTTCATATCCCCTCCCATCACCAAATTTGAGGCCTTCATGAAGGATTTAATAAATAAAGAGTTACAAAATGTGACATTATACTAACACAAACCATATACATTCAGGATATTTAGCTCTAATCCAAGTTCAGAAGAGTAAATCTCGACCCCCAATATTTGATCCAATCCTCAGGAATTTAGGAGTTTTATGTGTTGGCTTGATGGGGCCTGACCCAGGTTCAGAGTTATTTAGCCAAACAAATTCCTACACTATTGGCCCTTTCAGCATCAGCCCACGGGGCGTGGACTGAAGTCTCACCCGAAGTAGTATGGGGGGATGTTGGAACCAAGTTTCTGCACCCTTGAGATGTTTGAGGTGTCGATTTAGTCCAACAGCGCCTACCTTCGTGCAGGTCACTTTCCGCACTGTGCTGACCTGCAAGACCTTCACGATCTGTTATAATCACATTCACATAGCCCTAACCAGGGGTTAAGGTGCTTTCGTGCTACTATGGCAGTGATCTGCGCTATTTTGATTGATCTTACTTATCTTCTTAAAGATCTTAGTTAACTTCGCGTAAATAGATACTTTATCTCAAATTCACTTAATTAACACAGTCGCATACATTTGCGCATCATATAAATAGTAGAAATGCAATTCATACCCAATACATTCAATGTAAAAAACAAGAAATAAATACACAGGAATGGTATAAAACTTCTTTATATTAATGCTTCCAACTGTTATAGACTTGACTCGCTCTGTGCACTAAGGTGTAGGGGTCCATGTACTCTACGACCCAAACTAGACTTTACGCTCTAGATAAAACTCAACTCTTCATCCTTAGATTTTTCTTATTGTTTCCATTATTTTTCTATAGTTGACATTACATTACAAAATTAATGGCGGACAACCCTATGACTCATTTACAAGCTACGCGCTCCTTGCCCACAAAATCCAGAGTCTTTACATCGAAGTTACATTTTGTGACCAAAATCTGGGCTCTAAGCCCTAAAACGTCCCTTGGCAGATCTCGCGCCCAACAAGCCCCCAACACAAACATCGTGACTCACCCTCAAGTCACTCTATCGGTGCGGATATCTTTGCGTGAAGACCTCCCAATTCTGCTTGGACCGCTGCAAGATCGACAGTGCACTCAGCGGCTTCCTGTTGAAATTCCTGGATGCATTGTTCAGAAACCGCTGTAACTGATCTGCTTCCATGAACCTGTTGCTATGTGCCCTGTATCTGCATGAGATTTGCTTCAATAGAGGCTGTAATGACCAACGCCTCATCAATCCATGGATGTATGCGTACCTTCAGAATGGCTTCCTTGTGTCGAGAAAAATCCACCTGCTCCTTGAGCGCTTTTTCCTTCTGCATCCATGCAAGCCTTTGTGTAAGGGCAACTGTCTACATGGTCCCTTCTATCTCATCATATTTTTGCTGCAGCTCGTGCACCTCTGTTTCTAAGTGCTGTATGTTCGGGTCCTCCTGTAGAATGGTGAGAACCTCGAATGACTCTTTAAATAGCCTGGTGTAGTCTTTCACTACGCTGTTGACCTCTACTATGGCCGTTGTAATCATGCTGGCATGCTGTTCCTTAACCTCTGGCAGCGTTGAAGGCTGTGCCTTCAATTGTAGCTTGGTTATCTAAAGGTTTAGCTCCAGCTAAACCTTAGCCATCTCTTCCTTAGCCTCGAGCACCCCTGCTGCTAATTTTCGGATGTGCACCTCCGCTGGTTCCTCTGCTTGGATGGCCAGCTCTAGGACCATTTGCCAAGCTTCGTCGACTACCTGCATAATCTGTCGGTTCTGTGCCACTACCTCGTCGCACTGCAGGCTCAACTGTTCGATGTTGATGCAATGCTCGCTCATGACCTTGAGTGTGTGACCCTACCTGGATCGCAGTTCTGCAGTAACTCCCTCCTGCAAAACATAGTGCATCTCTCGAGGGAGCGCAACCATGTTTATCTCGATCCCCTTTAATTGACTGACCATAGGCCTGTCGACCTCATTTTTTGTCACAAGTGCTCCCTTTGGTAGTACTATGGTATTGGTCATGCGGACGTGCAACATTTCCTTAGTCGTTGCCATTCCTAGTGCGAGGTTGGTTGACATAGTACCAGCCTGTGGAGTGTGCACCTCCAACTCCTGTATCTGCATTCGGAGGGCCCTGAACACCATATGGTGTTCCTTCACAAACTGCTGGAGGGCCTTCGCGGTGATGTCCCTCACCGTCTCCCTAGTGTCATGTAGATCTCCCTCAGTGAGGGTGATCGGGTCGAAAGAAGTCTTTGAGGCCTTCGACTTCTTCTGCAGCCCTACTGGTTCTCTTGGGCAATGCTGTTTCAACTGTGTGGACACCATCTATGGGTCCGCGCCACCTTCCTTTGGATCCGTTTCTTGTTCGGGCAAAGGTGACTTCTAGCCTTTGCACTCCTTCTCTGCTACCTTCCGCTACCCTTTTGCCGCCTTCGCAGCGTTGCGCGCCTCCTGCACCTTGGCTACTGCTGCTTCATTACTTCTCTTCTCTGCCAACTACGCCACGTGCAGTTTTTCCTCCTCCTTTTTCCTCTGTGCAACAAACTTCTCTCCTTCCACCGTAGAGCTGGCTAGAGTCCACCACTCTGGCAGCCACGAATCAAGGATAGTGAATATGACATCGTCTGTCACCAGATAAGGTAGCTCCTTCCATGCCTTCGTGGGGTCCTTCCTTGCCCTAATGTACATGTGGTGAAAGTCTGCCTTGAACTCTGCGAAGCTCTGCAGATTGTTATAAACTGTGGGTGATAACCATGGCTTGCGGTTAATCCCTATTCTGATGTTCATCTCCATGAACACCTAGAATATCTTGCTGTCTCTGATCCTCTGATCCTCTGCACATCTCTGGTTTCCCACAGCGAAGTGTACTTCGCTGCCTTTGGAAGATCCTACGCAATCGCTGTGAAATGGCTGTCCTCAGGAAATTCCCAAGCCACCAGCACTATGGATAGTAGAAGCCATGCATAGTGGAATGTTTTCCCCTACTCGTGTGCCTCATTACAGTTCTCCAGGAACTCTCTGCACAGGTAGTCTGCCCAGTTAAAATGGACCCCTTCTGCGCATTGCATGACAAGTGACACCACTGGTGCGGGCACATCATCCACGCGGCACTTCCGCATAACATTCCTAGCCAGTATCTATGTTGTGACTTTGACCACTGCATTATCGATGCTGAAGATCGTGTACCCTCTTTTCTTCTTCTCTAGCTTCAATTTTTTCTTCATGGCCTCTGCGATGACCAAATCATCACTTTTACCCTTTGAGATATTCGTTGGATCCTCCGCTTTGCAAGGGATCTGGGTAATTCTGTGAATCAGATGATCTGTGATGGGGATGGGCTCCTCGAGACACAAATACCCATCATGCCCCAGGTAGAGCAGCTGCCTGATGAACAAAATAGTCAATGGGGCGCGATGGTAATGCAGCACCCAGAGCATGTTTAACAATCGTTCTTTCTCTACACCTCACAACCACTAGCGCGGCTCTAACTCTATAACTCTCGACAGTGTGTTTTTGTTCGTGTGCATGAGCTGCATGGTTGCCAAATGTGGGAATTTCTCATGGTCCGCAATATCCCAGTCCTCAAATTTTAATACCGATACTCACCCCAAGTATGCTCCGTAAAAAATGGTGTCGTCAGGGAGTAGCGAGGTTTGCAGAGAGCTCTTGCTCTCATCTAGGTCCTTGGGCACCCTTGCTTTCCCCTTCTGTGGAGGAACATACACGGGCAACCTGGTCAGAGGGTCTACACCATGGGTTCAACCTCCATCTCTACGTCATCTTCCTCCTCTACTAGGATTTCTTCAAAGTCTTCCTCCTCCTCACCGGCTTCCAAATTGATCGCCTTCCCCTTTTCTTCCATGGTGATCCTCGTTCTTAACGGATTCCTGGTGGACACGCACACCGATACCATAGGCTGCTTGCCTTTCTGGGTCTCAACGTGCGCGACGATTTAGGGATTTTTGCAACTATCTCGACACTTTCTAGGGCTTCACCTATCGTCAGGGCCTGTGCAGTCTCCTCAACGGTCATTTCTCTGGTATCCATGGCTTCCTCAGGCACTGCCATACTGCTATTACACAATTCTCTCAATGGATTGGGTAAGTGCTCAAACAATGCCTTCGACTTCAAAAGATCAAACAAATCTGGGTTCATGAATCTTTGGGTGTGCAACAGCTCAATTCTCAAATGGCCAAGTGTTGTTTGTTGGGCATCCCTTTGCAATTTATAGCACCTTTTGAATTCGAATTTGACTGTTCCCCCCATTTTCGGTCCATTAATTCTCCCTTGGCGGTAGATTTTCCCAAATCTAGCCCATAAAGTTCGCCTTAAATGCCTGCCGCCCATTCCATTTGGTCTCAAACCAAGCATCACATCGTGAATAGGGACTGTAACAACCACTTTCCAGCCAACCCGTGTGGTAGCGCAGCTATCCTCGTGTTGTCGCAGACCCTGTGACACTTCGCTACTATGCACATTCCTGTCATCGCGTAGTTCCCAAGTAGAGTATTTTATAGTCCTGCGCCTCCTTTCAGCTACCTAGAGCACTAAGACTGTGCTTCCTACGGCTATTCAGATGGCTGAGCCACATGTGTATAGCTTCAAATGATTGCCATTGACTTTTCTTGGGAAGAGTTCTCCATTTAACTTTACCAATTGCACCGCACCAAAATCTATGATTTCCTTAATAACATATGGTCCCAGCGAATGCATTCTGAGTTTCCCCAAGAATTGATCAAAATTACTATCATATAGAAACACCAAATCATTTGCCTTGAAGGTGCGTAACTTAATATGTTGATCATGCCAGACCTTTTTGTGCTACTTTTGTACCTGCTGGTGAAATCCAACCAAAAGTTGTTCTTCTTTGAGCTCCTCCAACTGCGTGAGCCTCTCCTCTAGGGTTCCACGGTCCATCATACCCGTGAGCGCCACTATGCACAGACTAGGCATGATGTACTCCATTAGCATTACAGCTTCCACTCCATAAACAAGCCAGAAAGGTGTTTGTCTCGTCAGTTTCTTGTATGTCGTCCTATAAGGCCATAATACTGCAGGTACATACAAGTCCCAATCAATTTGCTGCACATTGCATACCTTGGTCAACGTAGTCTCTAGTACTTTGTTAAATGCTTCTATTGTCCCATTAGCTTGTAGGTGATACGGTGTGCTTTTCTGATGATACCCCTGAAACTTTTCTATCAGCACGCTGATTATCTCGTTCAGGAAATGTGTACCACGATCGCTCATCAAGATCTTTGTACATCCAAATCATGTCAATACGTGTTCAAACAGAAACTTCACGGCCGTTGTAGCCGTGCAATCTTTTACTGGCTACGCTTTTTCCCAACAAGTCAGGTACTCTGTCGTAGTGATAATATATCTTGTGCTTGTCTTTCCCTCAGGTTTAATAGGTCCTACAAAGTCGATCACCCACTTTTCAAAAGGCTGCAACATCATTTGCGGATTCAAAGGCGTCTCATCCCTCCACGATGGTTTACCCGTTCTTTGACATAAATCACAGGCCTTGCAATGTGCTTTTGAATATTGATGAAGGATTAGCCACCACAACCCTGCATGGAGAATCTTCTGTGCGGTCTCTCTCCCTACAAAATGTCCTCTTGCAGTGCCCCCATGAGCGTCTGTGAGGATATTGCTTCGTTCAAATTCAGGTACATACCTTCATAGTATCTCATCATTCCCCATCTCATATATGTGCCCCGCAATGACAGAGAAATCTGTCGTGCACACCACTAGTTCCTTCTTTTGCTGGACAGAGTACCCTTTCAGTGTAGTTCCATTCGTGAGAAAGTGAATTATATCTTCAAAATGTCCATTCGCTATGCACACACCAAAGAGTTGTGCATCAGGTAATCCTTCCTCCAGATTAGTAGGTTCCTCTCCTGTCTCAATGCGCAACAGGTGATCTGGTCCCGCACTTAATCGTCCACGATTCACAACAACTTCAAAATAATATTATTGGAACAATAAAAGCCATCTGCATATGTGCCTCCCAACACAGGCTTATTGACCAAGTATTTCAACGTAGAATGATTTGTAAACATCTTGAAGTGTCCCCCTAGAAAGTAGTGTCAATACTCCTAGAGCACATACACCATAGCTAGTCCCTCACGTTTAATGGTGGAATAATTCTTTTTTGCTTTAGATAATCTGCGACTGGCGAATGTGATAAGGTGATCCAAGCCTTCTCCACCCTCCTGTGTTAGTACAGCCCCCAACGCTATGCTCGATGCGTCAAGATGGACATGAAAATCTTTCTTCCAGTTTGGGAAGACCATAATCGACGCAGTGACCATCTTTTCTGTCAATACATCCAGGCTTTCCTTACCGTCATTGTTCTAGTAGAACGTGATATCCTATTTCAATAGCTTTTCCATCGGCATGGTGATCTAGGCATAGCTTTTGATGAAATTCTTGTAGTACCTCGTATGCCCTAGAGTAGCATGTAGCTGTTTCACACTGTACAGAGCTTGCAAATTCAGAATCACTGCGATTTGACCTGAACTCTGTAGGTGGGAGTTCTATCCATCATCAACTCATAGCTTCTACATGTGTGCTCATCGTGTCCCATCGACTTATAAAAGTTGCAGAACAATTGCTGCGAATTTTGTGTATACTTCTGTAACAAATGGAAATTGTCCGTAGCATGTTTTCCACCTATTTGACAAATCAGGCACCACAAAGCAGGAACTGTGCTAGTACCTGCTTGCGCTTCCAACCTTAATGGCATCGGTCCTCCTCCTGCAAGGTAATTTGTGAAAATCGGGCAATTCTCCTTATCATGACCTTGACCTTTGCATTTTACGTGCCACACGTCTTCGCACACTTCTGGTCGAGCCATCCTATCCTGTTTTAGACTCTACATCTCCAGGCATAGATTCTTCAGTTGGGCATGGATCTGCTGAACTCTTAAGTTGGGATCCTGATTTGGGGTCTCATGCAGCCTCATCGTGAACTCTAAGGCCTCTGCCTGAGTCGTTCACTTCTATTGTGATAGCGCACTCCTCAGATGTGGTTTTAGTGACGCTACAAACCATTCACGATGTTGTCCATCCGTCAGGTTCATATTAGCTTTGTGAATCATACACTTCAGCCTCTGATCCAACTCCCAAGGAGTCTCACCTAGTAGCATCGTAATCTCTTTGAATCCAGTGATCGACTGCGCTTCAGACTTCGGCATGCTAAATTCTCTATTTAGTGCTGCTTGGATATCCGCGATTCCAGCATTTGGATTATCATTGGAGTGCTTAATATACTAGGACAACGCGCGGTCCTGAAGGGCACTAACCAGTGTCACTTTATTTATATTGTCATTTGTAACTCCTTATGCTTCCCATACGGCTCTTACAATGAACCAAAATTGGTTCGGATCCTCATTTACCAATCTCTTGAACACATGCAACTTCACTGTGCTTGCCATATTGAATCGTGGTGGTGGCGGAGGTGGTACGGGTGAAGATGGAGGTGATGGCGGCGAAGCTGGTGGACGTGTGGGTGGGGGTTGTATTTACGGAATTCCTTGTGTATTATGTCTCTCTGTTCATGGCTTTGAAGCCATTCGAATCCATGCCTATTCGGTTCCTCTTCTACCTTTGTGGATTCACCTTTTGTAGTTGCACTTGGAGTTCCCTGTTTGGCATCATCATCAACGCTCAGGGAGTGGCCATGTATCCTCCTCTAAACAGTGCCAGCCTGCCTCGTCGATTCGTTTCCTTAGTTACGTTGTGGATGGATTCTTCCTCCACTGTGGTGGTTAAATGGATTCCAAACCCTTTTAAAATGTGGCGTCTTACTTTGTCGATTCTGCTTCCTCCATCGGGCGCGATCTCAGCCATCCGATCTGGGTCCCCAGATCCAACGCCACACACACGTTTCACACAATTGACTTGCTTGACCTTTAGCACATGATGAATGGCGGTTTTCTCTCACCTCTACTTGCCATGCATCAATCGATGAATGGAATCGCTCTGCTCTCATTCGAAACCTCTTAACATTTGAGGGCACCCTGATAAAAACCGCCAGTTTTCCCAAGCACGGGTCCCGCATTTGTACTTTCAGTGCTTTTTCCTTTCCGCCCGTAGTTCTTCAGCTTCCCATGCATCTGTGTGCTTGGGCTTCCTCCTTCATGGCCCTATAAAAACCACCTCCTTTTCTCGATCCGGGTCTCCTAGGGGCTACTTTGACCTCCTGTGTAGTCTCCATGGGCCTCGGTCAGCGCGCTTTGACCAAGGTCCTTATCGTTCCACGCTGGCTGCCATTGCCAATTGTTCAAGGTGTTTTTGATTGCTGTTTTGGATTCTTTAGAGATTTGTTTCGACCAGATACAGTCAGGGTTCTTTGATAGTCTTCTATGGATCCGATTCGGATCACTTCCTCATTTCTCTAATGCCATACTCATGGCTTTTCATCATCCCCATCAACACCATCACGCAAACTGAATACTTTAAGGGAGGATTAAAACACTGTTATAGGAAGAAAACTCCTGCTGTGGCATCTTGTGTAGTCACAACAGAAAACCATGATATATTTTTTTCCACCCACATAAGGCATGATAGAGCCTTGTTTGCAACTAGAAAGGGACACATCATCCTCAGGAATGATTCCTACCAGAATGAACATCTTGGATATTAGAGAGGCAACTGCACACACACAAAAAATTCAACAATCAAGGCATCATCAAGTTATGGAGACATGCATAGGAAATAAGTAAAAGAGTGAACTCCCTTGAATATGATTTTATATGCCCCAGTTCTACCATGAAACTATCTCCAACAATTCGAACCATATGTAGGCTAAGGTATGGAAACCCTCACCTCTTCCCTATGCATAAAATGATTAAAATGTGTAAATGTCAACATAAGTGTTTTAATTGGCTGGAGGTGTCTAGTGAACTTGGCCACCCTTGGCTAGTAAAGTTAAGTTTGTGTTAAGTCACCCATGAAACAAGGAGATTTCAACTCAAAGTGAGGCATGTCCTTGAAGAGTGGGGTGATAATAATGAGGAGAGAGAAATGATTATAAGGAGTGGGGACAATAATCAAAAAGGGAAACTTGTCTTACTTCCATTTCACTAGAGTGCTCAGAGAGAGAACATTATGTACTAGGATCAACACCATTTGCACCATCACTCATTCCAAAAACATAGAGGAAGGACAAGATATTGTATGAGACCACCTAGGGTGCCACCAAGAAGTTCCAACCGTGTCTGCAAGTGCCATAAGACAAAGCTATAGGAAGGCCTGCAAGTGATACGGAAAGGTCGAGAAGGAGATATAGGAGAAATTGAAAGGTGAAAAAGGAGCCACAGTGGCTCAGAATTGTCTCAAAACCATCATGCACACACATAATTGTTTTGAAAAGAAGGAAGTTAATGTCACAGCTAGGAAAAACTTCTTCAATTCAAAAGAGAAGCCTGTAGAGGATAAGGATGGAGTAAGAAGATAAATCCTACCTTACCCTTGGGATGAGTTAGTTTACCATGTCCTCAAATATATATCTCATGAAGGGAGATTGAGTGTATTTTATGCCTACCACATATTGCTCCATGAGCTGAGGCTCAAGGCATAATTGCCTCTCCCTCAAAGAATTAGTGTTCTCCATTTCCTTCTATGGTCAATAATGCATATGAGTTAGAAGGTAAGGAAAGGAAAGCACCAATACTTAGCTCACCATGGTCCCATCAAGTTAATAATGATGGATGCTTTGAGACACTTGAGGATTCGTGTCCTATGGACTATATTGGTGGACATGGATAGGGAGACTTTCCTAGAAACCCAAGCCGTCACACTTGGAGAAACACTAGCCTCTAGCATTGGAGGTAAAGAAGGAAAAATAAAAGAATATTAAGGAGAACAAATAGACGAGGAAGAGGCAAAAAAAATAGAAGAAGCGGATAGAAAATCAGAGGAAATGGAGGCAGCAAAGACAGAGGAAGGAGAAGTAGAAATTAAAGGATAAGAGGGGGGAAGCAAGTAGAAGAAATATTAAGCCCTGAGGAGACTTCTAAAACCCAATAAGTAGAGAAACAACCACATCAAACAAATTTATCTCCAGGGGATATTGAACAAGTAGTAACTGCAACATTGGCTACATTGGGCACTCCTATCAAGCCCAAGAGGAGGCAATCAAGACAAGGTCCCCTGTATTTCAGAACCAAGAAGATCACCAGAATTAGACAAGGGAAACCAAAATCTACTACAAATGTCCCTATCATTATTGATGAATCACCAAGTAAAAAGGAAGAAGTAGGACCCAATGAAGGAAAAATTTAGGAGGTCACTCCTCCTAAAACCAAAACCAAGTCACCTATAGCATCTGTGGGTAGGCCTAGTACTGGGTCATTGACCTTCAAGAAGCCAAGGATACAAGATGCCTTTGGGAAAGTATAAGAA
The DNA here is from genome assembly GCA_031772625.1 of Pinus tabuliformis. Taxonomy (NCBI): domain Eukaryota; kingdom Viridiplantae; phylum Streptophyta; class Pinopsida; order Pinales; family Pinaceae; genus Pinus; species Pinus tabuliformis. Next base: position 281,216,740 of record CM062804.1, on the reverse strand, counting down.
GAGAATCTACATAAGATACAAGGCTTGATACAAGAGAGATGATATTTGCTACAGGAGGGGCAAAGTCTGCTATGGGGGGAATAGGGAGCTATATGAGCACAAAAAATAGCTACAAAAGGAAGGAACCACCTCAAAGTTAGTTGGAAAGGACCTCCAAGAGCTCCAAGAAATTGATCCACAACCTAGCTTGGGGTCCTACTACAAATTTATTGAAGAAGGAAGGACATTCCCTGAAAAAATTGTATTCCCACTCCTATATGAGCTGGAGATAGAGAGATGCAGAACCCACAGGTAGATGCAAATTTCCAAATCCAAGAATGTGGTAGATGTGGGATTCATGGAGGATAAATTCATTGAAATGGGTAAGGAATTACGTGATTTTAGACTAAGAGAGCCTATTATGAAGGAGAAACTATAGGAAGAAAAAACAAGGTTGAGAGAGAGGTTGCAGGAGAAAGAAACACAATTTGCTACCATGGCTAGTCTCTCTATGGAAACCCTACAATGTAGGAAACCATCAAAATATTATGTTATATTCCTCAAATAATAGTGGTTGTAGTTCCAAATAAAAACTCTAACGCAATATGGGTCTCTACCTCTTCAAGACTACATGAAGTTTATTGAGTTTTGCAACCAAACTAGTATGGAAGAAAGGGTAAAGTTAGCTAAATTCTACGTGCATAATTTCAGTTTGAGAGATCTAAACTTTTGGGATCCCAATTCAAGATTGGGAGACATGCATCTAATGGATTTAGCATCTTGGTTGACTCATGAGGAGAAAAGGGTTGAGGAAATGAAAAACGTAATGACGAAGGAGGAGAAGGAACCCTTATATATCATAGTAGAGCTAGTGAGCCATAAGGCTGTCATCAATGATCATAACCTCATCTCTAATGATGCTACTTTAGTACCAAAATACATTTCTACCCAGGAGCATTCCATTTTGCACTTTGATGACACCTTTAGAATGTTTGGAAGAGAGAGTCTAAAATCTTGCTAGAGAATATGACATGCCTTACCCCACAGTCTACAAGTCAAAGAATATCACTCTCTTGAAAGACTAAGGAATGACTTGGAGAGAACACCATTATATAAGAGAATCATTAAGAGGATGAAAATCAGATGGATAGGACTCAAACTTAGTCCACCCTTGTTTCTATGCTTACAAGAAGGAAGAGATGAAACAAAAGAGTAGAGGGAGTGGACTAAGATAGAAACAAATGCAAGTTTTTACCCACAAGAGGGAACACCATCTGAGGAGTCTTGGGATGTTAGATAGGCCACCAAGGCCATGAAAGATCTTCACATGGATGACTAAGTTGCTTAGAGGATGAGAAACAACTTGAACAGAGGGTTCATGATGAGTCCCATCAATAGGTATATTTTGAAGATCATCATGCCATCCTCCAGCCTTAAAACTATCATTTTCTGAGATTAATTCAATTTTTTTGTTATATTATGCTTATGAAGAAGAGTAAAAGGTGTTTGTCATAGTATATGGCATAATGTGGTCTAATTATAGGAAAAAGAAGAATTTTTAAGGAAATTTATTTGTAGGGGCTTGATGGAGACAACCGAGAGAGAATCTAGGGGGTTTGTCCACCTCCTTAGCTCCCTAACTCGGCTTGGGATCAAACATCCTCTCTCACTAGTTCAAATTCATTGGAAATTGAGTAAATCCTAGTACAAGTGAAGCTCAAGAGGGAATAGATCCACCATTTCCTAGACTAAGGAGGGAATCACTCTCATTTTTAAGGGAGTTTCTATCCACTACCATTTTGTATAAATAAACTAGATGAAAAGATCATTAGGATTCGAAGTTTTAATTCATATAGGTGTAGTTATTTCTCTTAGAACTTGACATTGTCATTTTAAACTTTTATGTGATGTATGAGACTTTTACTTTATGATAATGAGAAGTTGGTTATTAAGTTGCCCTTGAGTTAGTTTCAGAGGGCTGAGACCCTTAGGTTTGAGACCAAACTAGAGGCTTTCGTCCCTCTTTTGCACTTGTGTTTTGTTCTTGATTCCAAGAATTTCATAGTTTCTTTCATTTCAGTAGAGGTTAAGCTATAAAAGCCTGTGATTTCTATCTTCTAGATCACCTCTCTTGTGGTAGAATGGTTGGAAGGATTCATAATCTTAGTAAAAAGATATTGTGTTTATTATTTCTTAGAAATAGATGAATGTTAGTTGTTCTTCTTCACATTTTGTTTATGTATCTTAGAAGTCAGTTTATTGATTAGAGTAGTGTTATGGCATAAAATAGATGTTATTTAAATTCAACTCATCTTTTCCATCATAGTTTATATCACTTTGTTAATGATCAATGGATGTATGCATGTGGTTGGTTGTAGGGCTGTGTTGATCGGCAAGGGGGGCACCTATTCCACCTCCATCATGGACTCCTCAATCTTCTCTCTCCACCCCTCAATTACGTTCGAAAACTTTATTTCCATAGTCACTTTGTCTAGTAAACTTAGGACATCATGAGCATTCATCTTGGCGCAAGAAAAACCTCTGAGAGGTATTGGGATTGGCTAGGGGCTCAACCCAAACTTCCTTTACTCTCCCTAACATCCATCCACCTATTCATTCCATCAAGGCATCATTTTCACTATAAAAAGCCTCTTGGAACTCCTCCTATAGCATTACAAGCCCTTCTATAGAAATAAAACACCCCCACTTCAATGTTAGCTCATTCAAGATGAAAAATGACCCCAAGTTGTGATTTGATGATCAAGGGATGCTCCTAGACCACTCCAACCATTCCTTTTCCTCACTGCAAAACATAGTAGAATTAGTTAATTTCAATTACAAGTATGATGCAAGTTAGGTTTTTGATTTTCAAGCAAATTTGAAATAGGTAGTTGATACATGGAATTGCGTTGCTAGTTTGATGAATTATGCAAGATAGAGTAGCTTTCTTTCTGCAAGTATATTATCCCTTGTCCTTTCATGAAATGATTAATTAGAATCTTCAAGTTGAGCAAATGGTATTTCCAATTTCATAGCTACAATTAGTTTTCAAATGTACTTTCATTAGCAAGCTTTCACTATATTTCAGTAGGAGGAATGGTCTCTAAGAACTTTGATCTAATGTCATGAATGAGAGTGCATGAGTAGAATCCAAACTATTGTGCATATAACATTGTTACCTCTAAGTTTGTACGAACCCCATGTTGATAATTTGAGTTGAGGAGCCCTTGGGAGTTGTAACATTCTTCGTGTCATACTAAGGCTCACCAATCACTATCAATGAATTCCTTCAACCCATTATCTTCCATCATTGCCTCCATGTGGTCCTTCCAAGATCCTTCCAATAAACATAATTCGAGCTTCCCTCATAGACACACTCGAGCCTTAGTCCATAGAAATCTATCCTTCTAGTCTTGAATAATTGATCCTTAAAATCCAATCCTCCTGCAATTGTTGGAAGTAATACTGAGAGGAGGGGGGTGAATCAGTATTATCTAATCAATATAACTTTTTCATTTCCATATTCAGATTCATATATGCTACCTCAGTTAAGGAAAACTGCGTGTATATGCAATTGTGTATAATGCAACCAACGTATATTCAGTAAACTTATAAATCAGTTAGTTGCTTCTTAATGAGTGCATCATAACATTATTAACCATATGATCAGTAAACAGGAGTAGTAAAGTAGAGAAAATCATCACACATAATCAACACACATGAACACCAAGATGTAAGGTGGAAACCCAATGTGGGTGAAAACCATCTATTGCAATTTGTCTCTATATTCTTTTAAATTAGAAACTTCTTTTTAAAATGATTTTGTACTGGTGCAGTCTTATACCAGTACGTAGGCTACTACCTGCATAAGGCTACAACCTTCTCTCGTCCTCCAGCTTCTCCTGGAAGGGAGATACAACCCCCTTAGCTCTTGTACTAGCTGAGATACTAGTACGTAGGTGCTGACCTACAGAAGGCTACAACCTTCTCTTTTCTTCCAGGGACCACGTTTCATAAATTTTCAGACTGGATCCATGAATATCAATCAAACATCAAGTATATCTGCATCAACCAATCTCCTTTGTACAAACAAATACTGAATCAACCAATAACTTCTCAGAATGTTGTAACCAAAAAACAGTACCAGTAACCAGACACCAATTTTGAACCCAGAACACTACAGCAATAAACAGAAGTAGCTAAAACATATTTCATGAGATGTACGCTACTTCAATATGTGGAACCTGTGTGCATACGCTTCTGTATCAAGGCCAACCGACATATACACTATTTTAAGTTAGTGAACCAGCGTGTATACGCGCCTCTGCTACGCTGAACCTGCGTACAAATCTATAAAAGATAATTTACCCTTTTCACTTATTTAGACATCAGTTATACCCAGATTATCATATTTATAGATCAAGTCATGCACCAAATATAACAGATCAAAATTACACAAAGATACTTCTCTTCAAGCCGCCTTAAGATCTTGACCCATCAATAGAACTTATCCTTCTCCTTGCGCTCAGGTTCCTCCTTGATTCAGATCTAGTTATGCACCATAACCCAATGACTAGTATTCTAGATCTTACTCTTCATAAGATATTCAATGCTTAAGTCAATACCCTTGCCAAATGATCTCCTTCCCTTTTTATAGTCTTAGGCCTTACTCAAACCATGGTCCAAAACCATTGAGAACCAATACTAGGGACCCAATACTTGGGTTCAACACTTTGGATGCAATACCAAGGACCAAAACCATAGGTTCAAATATGTTGGACTAAATACCATGGACCAAACATAAGATTTCCCACATGTACGTGCTTTTCTTTGCATGAAAGTGTGTGCATACGTATATGCTCCTTTTGGTCGGTAATCCCACATGTATACGCGATTTTGTTAAGAGGAACCTGCGTATACCTCATTTTCTTTCATTCTGAGAGCCTGAACTGTGATCTGCCCTTTGAGTGAGTTGCCATCAAGGACAATACCTGTGCCATAGTGCCAAACCTATGTCATAATGCCAACAATCTCCCCCTTTGGACTTGATGGCAACCCCAAGTCACTCAAAATCATTCTCCCCCTTTGACATCAAGGGCAAAGGGTTATGCTCCCCCTGAATACATGCTGAATTCTCTGCTCTGCTATGCTGTCCAAGCTTCCCCTGACTGTAGGAAAGGTCTGCAAGAAGATGTTCTACAAAAGAAACATGACTTTATACATTATAAATGACCTTCCTACCACCAAAGACTCATACATACATCCATCTCCCAACCAAGTGGGGATTGACTCATCTACCCAACCAAGTGGGGATACACCAAGAATTTACACATGATAAAAACAAGAACATTACTTCATCCATCCCAGGCATAGTGGGGAAACCAAGATAGGTCGTTACATGACCTTGATAAGAAAAGAAATACATGACATAGAGACAAAATATCTACAACAAGACTATGATAGTTATCAACAACTATCATCAGCAACATCTGTCAATCATCATTCAGACCAGCAACCATGTTCTCCCTCTGCACTTGTTCCACCTGAAATTAAAGCAACTGTGAATGTGAACCAAGATCTTCTAAGATAATTCCAACAATGCATTATTAGAAGAATATATGCTCCCCCTGAACTTGTGCCAGATGGTCTCTGTCAGACCCATATCAGACTCTTTTCATCCTGAGCCTGGCCCACTGTTTGTCTTTAAACCAACATATACGCGACTGTATCTTCATAAACCAACGTATGTATGCATATCCTCCTCATGAAACTCATGTACAACCATTTTTCTCTGAAACAGACAGGATTCAACAGCAAGATGATGCATCAACTACCCCCAGCTTCTGTCTGAAGTATTCAAATGTCTCCTTGGGTAGTGGTTTGGTGAGTATATCAGCAACTTGTTCCTTAGAGGGAACATACTCCAATTTAACCTTTTGTTCAAGCACTTGTTCCTGGAGAAAATGATACTTGATAGGTACGTGCTTAGTATTTGAATGCATGACATGATTCTTTGAAATACTGATGGCACTTGTATTATCACAAAAAATGGAGATAGGTGGAGAACAAGTGATTTGAAGGTCTTGCAATGTTTGCATCATCCAAAGGAGTTGTGTGCAGCAAGATGTAGCAACCACATATTTTGCTTCAGCTGTCGATAATGCAATTGAACCTTGTTTCTTGTTGAACCAAGATACTAATCTGGAACCCATAAAGAATGCACCACCACTAGTGCTTTTTCTACCATACACGCTTCCTACCCAATCTGCATATGTATATGCATGAAGTGTGAGATCTGTATCTCTAGGATACCATAAGCCATAGTTTTGAGTTCCTTGAAGATACTTGAAAATTCTCTTAACTGCCTGAAGATGAGTTTCCTTTGGATTTGCCTGAAACCTTCCAACTATTCCCACTGCATGCATAATGTCTGGTCAGGTACCTGTTAGATAGAGCAGACTACCAATCATGGATCTATAGGTTGGTTGATGTACTGCTACTGATTCATCATTTGCGCTGAGGCTGCATCCTGTTACCATAGGGGTACACACTGGTTTCGAATCCTCCATCCCATATTTCTTCAAGATCTGCTTGAGATACTTGGTTTGTGATAGAAAAATGCCGTCTTTGTTTTGTTGGACTTGTAAACCAAGAAAATATGTGAGCTCACCAAGCAGGGACATTTCAAATTCTTTTTGCATCACCAAGGAAAAGTTTTGACTCATGTCTTCTTCATTACTACCAAAGATGATATCATCAACATACACAACAAGTATTAGCAACTTATCATTGTCAATTTTTATATATAGATTGCTATTTGTTGATCCTTTTATAAAACCTTGTTGATGGAGGTACTTATCCAATCGATAATACCAAGCCCTTGGAGCCTGTCTAAGGCCATAGAGAGCCTTTTTGAGTCTGCATACAAGTTTTGGATCATTTCCAAGTCTCCATTCAGGAAGGTAGACTTCACGTCCATTTGAAATACTTTGAAATTCTGAAAGCTAGAAAGAGCAAGGAACATTCTTATGGCCTCAAGTCTAGCAATTGGTGCAAAAGTTTCTTCAAATTCTATACCTTCTTGTTGAGCATACCCTTTACAAACAAGTTTGGCCTTGTTTCTAATCACATCTCCATTTTCATTTAGCTTATTTTTGAATATCCATTTTGTTCCTATGACATTCTTATCTTTTGGTCTAGGAACCAACTCCCAAGTGTTATTCTTTTCAATCTGCTCAAGTTCTTCCTCCATGGCCTTTACCTAGCATTCATCTTTGCATGCCTCTCTTAAATTTTGTGGTTAAGTGGAGGAGAGTAATGCTAGATAACTTGAAGCTTCTGAAATGGTTCTTCTTGTTTGTACACCTGCCTCTTTTTGCCCCAAAATTTGGGTTTCTGGATGATTCTTCTGAACGTACCTGGATGGAGTCTTTTCTTCTATTCTTATCTGTTCTTCTGGTGCCTCATGGGTTTCTTCTTCATCATGAATCTGATTTGATGTTGAAGGATAGTCTTCATCATCTTCGAAATCTTCAGATTTTACTTGCCTAAGAGTGTTCCCTTCTTCATCAACCACTACATCAATACTTTGAACAATTTTTCCAACTCTTTTATTGTAACACTTATATGATTTTCTGTGAGGAGAGTAACCAAGGAGAATGCCTTCATTTGCTCTAGGTTCAAACTTGCCAAGGTTTTCATTAGTCTTTTTGATGTAGCATTTGCTTCCAAAAATTTTGAAGTATTTAAGTTTGGGAGTCTTACCATACCAAAGTTCATGAGGAGTCTGAGTGCTGTTTACCTGGACATTTGTCTTGTTGAGAATAGTAACTGTAGCAAATGCGGCTTCACCCCAGAAGGTTGCAGGAGTTCCAGAATCATCAAGCATAGCACGAGCCATTTGTTGAACCATTCTATTCATCCTTTCCACTACTCCATTTTGCTGAGGGGTCCTTGTAGTAGAGAATTCCCTTCTTATTCCATGTTCTTCACAAAAATAAAAAAATTCATCCGAGGTAAATTCCCCTCCTTGATCAAACCTGAGGCATTTGCTTCTCCGATCTGACTCGTTTTCAACCAAGGCTATTAATGCTTTGAAATTATCGAAAGCTTCGTATTTATGCTTCATAAGTCCTATCCAACACATCCTAGAAAAGTCGTCAATGAACAATATAAAATATTCTTCTCCTCGAGGTGACCTTTCCCTAGATGGACCACATACGTCAATATGGAAAGGTTCAAGTGGCCTGCTAGCTGATGCTTCCTCCTCAAGAAAATTAGTTTTGGTTTGCTTACTAAACTAACATGATTTTCATATTGTATTGTTTGGAATTTTGATGTCAGGGAGATCACGAACCGCCTGATATTTGCATGCTTTCCTTATCTGAGAGAAGATTAGATGCCCTAATCTTCTGTGCCATAGAGAGTGTTCATCATTCTTGCTTAGATAGCATTGTTGTTGTCCTCCCTTGAGTATGCATAAATTATTTGGAGTTCTTATGCCTTTGATAACTGTTTCTCCTATATTAAGCTCACGAATGATGCATCCATTTGATCGAAATATTACTTCATTTCCTTGATCACACATTTGACTAACACTCAATAGATTATGCTTTAAGTCTTCAACATACATAACATTTCCAGCCTTGACCTTTTCTTTCAAAAGCACAAAACCTTTACCTTTTATGAGTGCAGGGGTGTCATTTCCAAATGAGACCTTCTTTTCCTTTTCTAAGGCACTATATGACTGAGGTTTTTCCTGATCACCTGTCATATGTTTCGAGCATCCATTATCGATGTACCACTAATTTTCTTGTCCTTCCGCATATAAGGCTATCCCACATCTTTCTGGTTGCGATTCTTTCTTTCTCCATGTTTTAGAATTCAATGAAACTTGCTCCTTCTGAGTTGTTTGCTAAAACCTACTCCTGCATTCAGAATCTTCATGACCGAAGTTGTTACAAATAGAACATTCTACTTCATTCTCAAGAGCAGAAAAGTTATTGTAGGTCCTTTTCATGATCCCAGTCATACTCCTTTGTTTTTGAGCTTCTCTAGTCATGATGGTCTTGTAGGCAACACATTGAGCAGCTTTGTGACCAAATTTATGACAAGAGAAACATTGGCCATTGAAGAAATTTCTGCGATTATCAAACCTACCAACCAAATGATTGTAGTTTCCATTGACATCCATTCTTGAGGCAAATTGAGAATGATTTACCTGTGGTTGGTTGAAGCTTATGTTCATCCTTGAAGTAGATTTCCCCCGATTTACTTGGTAATCTTTGTTCATTCTTGAAGAAAATTGTCCCTGATTTACTTGGTGATCTGCATTATGCTTTTGCTGTCGATTGTCAACCTGTTCACTTTTTCTTGCTGCATCAAGATAACTTTTGGAGGTGGATGGCTTCTGTGCTTGAGACACTTCTTCAGTATATCCAAGACCTGTCTTGATTAGAGGAGAATGCTGCACTTTGATAATCTCATCTAAAGTTTCAGATTCTTTAGCAAATCTAAGCTTAAGAGCTTTTGATTTCTCAATATCTTTTCTAAGTCCCACAATTTCACATTCTAACTTTTCATTGTGTTTTTCCCTTTCAACAAGTTGGAATGTCAGAGTATCTATAATCATATTCTTTTCCTCTAAACAAATTTTGAGTTTAGAAATTTCTTCATAGATACCTTCTTCATCTATGGCATCCAAGAAATCATCATCTTCAAAAGCCATCAAAAGTCTATAATCATTATGTTGTTCATCTTCATCACTGTCTTCATGTGTATAATAGCTCTTCTTACTTACATTCTGTTTTCTATTCCATCTAACTGGTTCCTTACCTTTGTCAAGTTTATCTTTATGAGGACACTTGGCAGCATAATGACCATCTCTTCCAAAGGCAAAGTATTTGAAAGGCAGCTTACCTCTGAATCTTCCAGTTCCCCGTTGAAGGTTCTTGACAAAATTTGATTCTTCCTCTTCTTCTGACATATGTCCTGACTCATTGTAATCTCCTTTTCCTGAGGCTTTGAATGCAGCTTCTCTCCTGTCTGATGGTCCCCCTTTTCTCATTTCGTAAGCAGTTAGGATTTCGTGCAGCTGTGACATGGTAATGCTCTATAGATTCTGTTTTTCTTCTATGGCAGAAACTTTTGAATCAAACTTAGGAGACAAAGATCTTAGAACCTTTTCAACCAAAACAACTTCTTTTATTTCTTCACCCAAGTTTTTCATACAATTAACAATCTCATCTATACGTAGGAAATAGTTAGCCACGCTTTCATCATTGTGCATTCTGAGATTTTCATATTGAATTCTGAGAGTTTGTAGTTTTGCTCATTTTACCTGTTCATCTCCTTCATAGCTCAGAACAATCTTGTCCCATATTTCTTTTTTGGTTTTGAGTTGCATAACCTTGATGAATTCTAATTGAGATAGGCTCCCTAATAGAGTATTGACAACCTTTGCATTTGTGTCATACTGCTTCTTACCAGCTGTATCTGTAGGAAATGCTGATGGAAATGTGTATCCTGTTTCCACAATCCCAAACTTCTGTACTAAGAGATTGAAGATAGGCAGTGATTCTTACCTTCCAATAGACGAAGTTGCTCCCATAAAAAATTGGTGGCCTGAATGATGCTTCTTTTTCATAGTTTCTCATGATGATAGATATTTCTTCAAGCGACCAAAGCTTCTTCTGAAGGACCTGCTCCGTTACCAATTGTTGGAAATAATACTGAGGGGGGGGGGGTGAATCAGTATTATCTAATCAATATAACTTTTTCATTTCCATATTCAGATTCATATACGCTACTTCAGTTAAGGAAAACTGTGTGTATATGCAACTGTGTATAATGCAACCAACGTATATTCAGTAAACTTATAAATCAGTTAGTTGCTTCTTAATGAGTGCATCAGAACATTATTAACCATATGATCAGTAAATAGGAGCAGTAAAGCAGAGCAAATCATCACACATAATCAACACACATGAACACCAAGATGTAAGGTGGAAACCCAATGTGGGTGAAAACCACCTACTGCAATTTGTCTCTATCTTCTTTTAAATTAGAAACTTCTTTTTACAATGATTCTGTACTGGTGCAGTCTTATACCAGTACGCAGGCTGCTACCTGCAGAAGGCTACAACCTTCTCTCATTCTCCAGCTTCTCCTAGAAGGGAGCTACAACCCCCTTAGCTCTTGTACTAGCTGAGATACTAGTACGTAGGTGCTGACCTACAGAAGGCTACAACCTTCTCTTTTCTTCCAGGGACCACGTTTCATAAATTTTCAGACTAGATCCATGAATATCAATCAAACATCAAGTATATCTGCATCAACCAATCTCCTTTGTACAAAAAAATACTGAATCAACCAATAACTTCTCAGAATGCTATAACCAAAAAACAATACCAGTAACCAGACACCAATTTTGAACCCAGAACACTGTAGCAATAAATAGAAGCAACTAAAACATATTTCATGAGATGTACGCTACTTCAATATGTGGAACCTATGTGCATACGCTTCTGTATCAAGGCCAACTGGCGTATACACTGTTTTAAGTTAGTGAACCAGCATGTATACGTGCCTCTGATGTGCTGAACTTGCGTACAGATCTATAAAATATAATTTACCCTTTTTCACTTATTCAGACATCAATTATACGCAGATTATCATATTTATAGATCAAGTCATGCGCCAAATATAACAGATCAAAATGACACAAAGATACTTCTCTTCAATCCGCCTTAGGATCTTGACCCATCAATATAACTTATCCTTCTCCTTGCGCTTAGGTTCCTCCTTGATTCAGATCTAGTTATGCACCATAACCCAATGACCAGTATTCTAGATCTTGCTCTTCATAAGATATTCAATGCTTAAGTCAATACCCTTGCCAAATGATCTCCTTCCCTTTTTATAGTCTTAGGCCTTACTCAAACCATGGTCCAAAACCATTGAGAACCAATACTAGGGACCCAATACCTGGGTTCAACACTTTGGATGCAATACCAAGGACCAAAACCATAGGTTCAAATATGTCGAACTAAATACCATGGACCAAACATAAGATTTCCCACATGTACGCACTTTTCTTTGCATGAAAGTGCGTGCATACGTATACGCTCCTTTTGGTCGGTAATCCCACGTGTATACGTGATTTTGTTAAGAGGAACCTACGTATACCTCATTTTCTTTCATTCTGAGAGCCTGAACTGTGATCTTCCCTTTGAGTGAGTTGCCATCAAGGAAAACACCTGTGCCATAGTGCCAAACCTGTGTCATAATGCCAACAACAATAACAACTTTGAAATATCTTCTCTACAGTGAATGCAACTCTGATGCCATGTAGAAATTAATGTGTAGATCTAAAAATGTTGATGAAATTTACTAAATCACAAGATTTGAAGCTACTCTACTGATGTGTGGAAGTTTATTCACTATATAGAATAAAAAAAATAGACATGCAAAAGCAAACATCACACATCCACAAAGATTTATCTAGGGGAAAGGAATTTCTCAAAACCCCTTCATATATTTATTACATTAATTAGAGAATAGAGATAAAATACATATGCTTGCTCAACCTTGAGCACACCCTACAAGTGTATAGTCTATCCCTCTTCCTGATTGTCTGACTTTGGCCACCACTTAGCCAATTTTCAAGCCCTACAAGCTCCTATTTCTTTTCCATTTTTCTCGAGGAAATTGGCCCCTATTATTAAGGAATTTCCCACTATTGAATTACAAAATTCCTCTACGTCCTTCCTCGGACTGCATGCACCACCTGTACACATTGGAATATGCTACAGATGATAGTACACTAACTTGGAATCTTCATCTCAAATAGGTAACTCGAATTCTTTGCATGAAAAAAATAGTTTGGGTTGATTGATCAGTTAGTTGGTTGATCATTGAGTGTGATTGAAGTTCCACTTCCACAGCTTGACCTCCACTAGTTCTTCTAGCAGTTAGAACTAGTTTAACTGATAATAACTCTAATTAACTGAAATGAGTTGCTACAAATTAGCAATCAACAATATTAAACTGAACTGAAGCTTCCCCAAATTGAATTAACTGTGTTAATTGAGTGACAAGTGCCATGTCACCTCAATTAACTACCTCCAATATTCATGTTGACGTAGAAATTCTAATTTTCTCTAGTTTGACTAAGGAAAATTCAAACTGATATTTTCTTACTGCATTTTCAACACTTTTCTCTGTATTGCTTCCTCATTCCCTCTTCAACTCTCCTTCCTTCTTCTAGCTAGGTTTTTAATATAAATTTATTCTTTAAAGACACATTCCTTCTCATAAAAAATTTGGAAACACTTTTCCAGGTCTCTATATTTTGTTAATAGATCTTCTATTTTTACCAATGATGCTTTAGTTTGGGCTTGATATTCAATCAATTTCTCCTTTTTCTTCATCAATTCTCTAGATTTCTATTCCATGTAGTGCATGTAACCAATGTCAGATATTTCTTGCAGTATTTCAATCGATTATTTTCTCAACACCCCGATTGTGAAGATTATCACACAATACACATATGGCCTATGGATTTGATAATTGATTTTGGTTTGAATGACATTTATCATCATATCCATTTATCACCATTTTCCAAACATGATATCCTCGAGAAGATATTTCTGAATTCACCTTTTCTCTACATGCTAAAAAATTTACCATCGAGCCATGGAACATCTTGATAACCCATGATTTTCCCAAGTTTACCTTACAGGGATTAATCAACCACAAAGGAACTTGATGTGACACCACCTGTTATAAATGTAGATCACTACTAAGTGTGGGTGTGAATTAGTAGTGATAATCCTTATATAATTTTAACTTATTTTTTCTGGTTTACTAAATAACAACAGACATCAATAACATCAATAGTTCTAAAGATAAAAGAAACACAAAATCAACACATAAAACCCGTGATAAACATCAATACGAGCGTGCACAAAGAGACCCAAGTATTTATGGTGGAAATCGTCATTGGGAGAAAACCACCCTGCTATTGTTGCACTGCTTTGAATATTTTATTATTGAAATAAATATTTTATCTTTTAGTTGGCCTCCAACAGCAAGGAGCCACCACCCCTATAACAATTAAGCTGGCCACCATCAACAAGAAGCCATCACCCCTTTCACAATTTAGTTGGCCACCATCAACGAAGAGCCACTACCCCTATAACAATTTAGTTGGCCACCACCAACAATGAGCCACTAGCCTTGTAACTCTCTTAGGCCACTTTTCAAAAAATTTCAAACTAGAACCCAATCATCAAAGAAACTCTCTTTGTAGCACAACCTCAATAAATTAGTAGCAACAAATTTCCATAGCAAGTCCTCTCCCTCGATCACAGAATCCACTGCAGCTTCTCCTCAACTATGATCACTGATACTTGTATACAATACTTCCTAGGACCTGTACAACAAGCTTTGATTTGCTTTAGATATTCAATAAGCTCCTACAACCATACTACATCTCTCCTAATGCCTTCTCAATGGGCCTCCCTCTTAATGGATCCAACCATAACTCCTCAAGGTATTCTCATATATATATTTTTTTCTTCTCAAACTTTCATCTTTAGTCACCTTCAAGATGAATAAAATACCTTCTCGGACAATTAGATCATTTACCATGAAGAAATACCATAGTAGACACCCAAAGAATTAACCATAAAGCACATGAAATATAGGAAAAGCCACCCACAAGGACTAACACAGGTCCTATCTTTAGGAAGTGCATTATAATGCATCTTAGTACACTACTTATATGTGTTATAATGCATGGATTCTTCAGGTAACCTTTTTTTACCTTGATTTAACCTCATTTTGAAGGCTTCTCCGATCAATTTGCCACTCAGCTTCAGGGCATGGACATGCAACTCTGAGACATTGTTCCAAACATAGGAGACCATATATTAGACTTGTACAATCATAGAAATGATTGTTACAAAGATGAACACCGCTAAGCATTGGTTGACATCAATGACAACGCTACAACGCAAATAAAATATTTAGCGTCAAGTTAGTGTGTTATGATTAACTAGACTAATATCTAAAAATGGAGTATATTTTCAATTGAATAGTCATATAGTCCAATATGAATTAACATTACGGAGTAATGATGAATGAGGTGATGAGCATTGAGATAAACAATTTTACGTCAATAAATTGGAATGCTTAATTAATTATGGAGAATAAAATCTCTCTATAGAAAATTGTTATTAAATCCACTTGTTACTTTATAAAACCTCTTATCTTATATAAAAGTCAAAATAGTTTTCTATGTTAAGGAATTTTTTTTTTAATCATCAATAACATGTAAAATTTAAAAATACTAGTCGCTCACCATTAAATAAGTGCAAAGAGAGTAAATAGTGGTCAAATTTAAATGTATATATATATTTAAAATATTATAAACTATTAGATATTAAATATTAAAGGAATAATCTATTAATGGAATAAGATTTCTATATATACGATTAACGTTAAAATATTTTAATCAACATGGTTTTTTTAATTATTAATATTTAATATTATATGTCACTTTCATTTTAAGAAGAGCAAATCCACATCTTTCTCTCTTTATATATATATATATATATATATATATATATATATATATATATATGATTGATCTCAAAACTTCTTAACAGACATATTTATAACCTACTTTAAACTTAACTTTTTTTATTATTATTAATATTATATATCACTTTCATATTAATATATTTTAATATTACAGGTTAACTATTAAAATTTCTTAAAATATTACATGTTAAGTGTAATAAATATTACGGGAACTAGTAAGAACTAGGGTTTCAAGAATATTCAGGAGTTGAACGCCATGGAGGGGTGCAAAGGGGGGAGCTCCACTCCCTCCTACAGACAAGCAGTAGCCAGTCGAGGTAAGAAACCATTGGAGATGGCTAGAAGTCTTTCAGGAGAAGGGAAAAGGAACATTGACAAGGTGCAGGACTTGACCAATTTAAGGGAGGACAACAGTTTAAAAGGAAATGAGGAAGGGGACAAAAAACAAGAAGCAGAAATCAAAACTCAAAAGGGTCCATGTAAGCCTAACGTTGAGGTCACACCCAGAGTAGTTTTAAATGATCCTGCACTACAAGCGCACAGGGATCACGTGCAGACCTATGCTATCATTTGTATATTCATGGTATTATGGCCCACTGAGAAGGCACTGTAGGTGTGGATTAAATACCACGGGAAACCTAAAGGAGACATAGGCCTACATCTTGGATCAAAAATTTTCGTCACGGTAGTGTTCACAAATATAGAGGACAAAGATAGGGTGTTTAAAGGAGGGCCCTACTTCTATGCAGCTGCAGGCCTTTATATGCGGCCTTGGATGATGAATTTCATACCGGAACACAAGACTTTCACTTCAGTCTTGGTCTAGGTAAGACTCTATTCCCTACCTCTAGATTACTGGCAAACTGAATCTTTATCTGCAATAGGAAATAAACTAGGGCGTTTTATCAAAGCATCTGAGGCTACCAGAAGGGGAAAATACACTTCCTTCGCTTGAATATGTGTGGAGATGGATCTCTCTGGAGCTCTACCAGATGAGGTCATCCTGGAAGTTTTTGTTGAAGACTAGGTGCAAAACGTGGATTATGAACATATTCCTTTCAGATGTCAAAGGTGACATGAACATGGGCACCTATTTAGAGATTGCCCTCTTAGTAAAATAGAGACCAAAAGTAAAGCTACCACAGTGAAATATACTGAAAGCTTTCACAAAATGGGGTATAGAGGAAAGGGGGGTAAAAGGGGGCCCAAGAAAAATCAAACAGAGGGGCAACAGGCTAGTCTGAATAGGTTCCAAGTATTAGAAGAAGAGGAAGAGGTAACAAAGGTAGATCAGGAAATGGAGGAAAGCCAAGGAGAGAAAGATAAGGAAGAAAATAGTGTGAAAACACAGGATACTTATAAACAGAAAGGGACTATGCTGAACAACGAGGAACTGGAAAGGGACCAAGAAATGACCCCGAGTGCAATGGCAATGGAGGATCATGAACTACAGGATATTCTTGACAGAGAACACCTAGATTTGGAAGGTTTCTTGAAATAGGGGACCACGGGAGGGGTTGACTCATTACCTCAAGAAGAGTTTAACAGAGTGCAACAATTGTTCCAATGGAGAACTCAGAATAATGAGCTGGAAGGACAAAGACACACAGAAAGGTAGGGCAACGAAGGGGTGAAAATTATAAAAACCACACAGAGACTAGCTCCCAGAAATCTAGGAAGGAAAAGGGGCAGGAAAAAACTAAATGAGTTATTGATGGAATGTGGAAAACTAATGATAGATTCAGGTATGATGAAAGATCTAACCAGCTACTCCTTTACAAATCTTTCATAATGACGCTAACATTTTGGAATATTAGAGGTCTAGGAAGTAAAAGGAAACAAAGGTTACTCAACAATAGAATGAAACAGGAAGCTCCAGACATGATCGTTATCCAGGAAACTAAATGTTCCATTCAAAAAATAAAGGAGATACACAACAGATGGCTCAATAAATATGAGTTTCTAGAAGTCAAAGCAGACAAAACAGTAGGAGGTATCCTTACTCTTTGGAACCCCCAAAAGATTGGTATAATAGATGCTGAGGCATCTAAGAAATATTTATCAGTGGTTATTCAGCCTGTGGGAGACAGGGAGATGTATTTAATTACAAATGTTTATGGGCCTCAAAGACCTGATGATAAACTCAAGCTTTTAGATTCTCTTGGGGAACTAAGAGATAGACACATAGAATACCATGGATAATGGGAGGGGACTTTAACATGATCAAATCCCATACGGAGAAAAAAGGTGGGACCAGAACGTTAAGCAAAGATTCTATAGAATTTCAAAATTTTCTTGAAAACATGAAGCTAGTTGACACAGATACAAGTAATGGCTACATGGAACAATAAGAGAGGAGGAGAGTCTCAAGTAGCCTCAAAGCTAGAAAAATTCCTTATCTCAGAGGATCTCATGCTCATAGGCATGGATATGACAGTGAGAATTCTCCCCTTCAGTGGCTTGGACCACTAGCCTGTCCAACTTGAGGTTTAGGGCATTGGCACCTCGAAGAACAGACCTTTTAGATTTGAGAATATATGGCTCACCCACCCAGATGTCATCAACAACATTGCTAAATGGTGGATAGAGGATCTTCAGATTCAGGGTACGAGAATGTTTCTACTACACAAACGACTGAAACATATCAAGCTCAGACTCAAAGATTGGAACAAGAATGAGTTTGACAATATTTTTGAAGGGAAAAAAGTTGTCGAAGGTAAAATGTAGGAACTCAATCAAGCCCTCATCACGGATGGCTTTGGTAGGGCAAGGAACGATCAAGCCACCAAGCTTCAGTAGGACTGGGAGAATTTATGTAAACAAGAGGAGATATTTTGGAGAAAAAAATCAAGGGTTCAATGGATAAAAGAAGGGGAGAGAAACACAAGGTTTTTCCACAGATCCAATTTGGAGAACAGGTCACATAATAGGATCTCAACAATCAAGGACTTTGAAGGTCAATTACTCAATACCCATAAGGACATAGAAGCTGTGTTGTTTCAACACTTTCGAAGTATTGCAGAGGAGACCATCTTAGACATAACTCATTTTATCGGGGACTTCACAAAGCACATTCCTAAGTTAGTAACAAGGGAAGATAATTATAATCTCAATAGGCTGGTGAATGAAGATGATGTTAGTGAGGTTATCAAAGAAATGTAGAATGGAAAAGCGCTGGCCCTGATGGTTTCAATGTCGATTTTTTTAAAGCTTGCTGGAACATTGTCAAGCAAGATATTCTGGATGTCGTGGAGGACTCTAGAATGAGTAGAACCATTATGAAGGTGCTCAATACATCTTTCATCTCTTTGATCCCCAAACAGGACAATGCCCTGACTCAAGACAGATTTAGACCCATATCCTTGTGCAATGTGGTGTACAAGATAATATCCAAAGTAATTGCCAATAGATTCAAACCCCTTCTCCCCACTCTGGTTTCTATGGAGCAAACAGGTTATGTGGAGGGCAGATAATTTCTAAATAACATCATACAAGTGCATGAGGTGGTGCATTCTTTGTTAAGTAATAAGAAGGTGGGAATGATTATGCAACTGGACCTAGCCAAGGCTTATGATAAGTTGAATTGGAACTACATCAGGAAGGTCCTTGTAGCCTTCGGATTTGACCACAACTGGGTTAGGTGGGTCATGGCCCTGGTGACTTCTTCTAGTTTTCCAATTCTGGTTAATGGTTCTCCATCTAAAACTTTTAAACCTTTAAGAGGCCTCAGGTAGGGAGATCCTATCTCCCCCTTTCTCTTTATCCTCATGATGGAAGGACTTGGTCGATCTATCAAGCATTCTAAAGAAGTGGGTACTATCCAGGGTCTCAGACTCCGAGACTGGACAGGCTTTGACCCATCAGCATGTTGTAGATGATACTATGCTTCAGGGCATCCCCACGGTCAAAGAGGCTCTAACATATAAACAAATCCTAAGTGACTTTGCCATGGAAGCTGGTACAGAGGTAAGCCTCTCCAAATCTAATATTTTCTTCTTTAATGCTAATATTTCTATTCAGCAGAATATCTCCAGAATTCTGGGCTTTCAAAGAGATGTGCTACCTTCCAAATACTTGGGAGTTCCACTAACTGACAAACCTTTGCACAAGAGTATCTGGGAGCCAGTGATTAACAAGATGCAGGACAAGACCAGGAAATGGACCATTAGATCTTTGAACTTGGCAGGCCAACTGGTGCTTACAAAAGTTGTCCTTCAATCAATCCCCACCTTCATGCTTTCAGCCCTTCTAGCTCCAAAAGGAGTCTTGCATCAATTTAGAATCATTCAAAGAGACTTTCTTTGGGGTAAGGGGGAGGAGAAAAAGAAATGGGCCTTGGTAGCCTGTGATACTATTTGCAGACCTAAGAACCACAGAGGCCTTGGTCTGGATGACCTGGAAGTGCTAAACAAAGTTTTAGGGGCTAAACTATGGTGGAGATGGGTTAAAGATCTAGAGGCACAGTGGGATATTATTTGGAAGGAGAAATACACTAGTAATTGGCCAAATAGTGACCTTATAAGGATGTTTGGCATCATAAAAGGCTCCTACATCTAGAATAAAGCATGGGAAAATAGAAGCATAGTTCAAAAAAATAGTTTTTGGGAAATCAGAGCAGGAGATCTAGCTTTTTTTTGGGAGGATAAATGGTAACAAGAACCTATACTGCTAAGAGAGGACTTTGTGGAGCTCAAGAATGATACTGACAACAAAGGACTACTTAGAGTAAAATATTTTTGGGATCAGACTAGCAGTGAATGAAAATGGCGTACCTGGAAGAATATGGAGTACAGGGATGACTTCCCCTTGAAAGTAAAAGTCGATGCACTTCTAAGAATGTTGGACCAAAGGAAAGTACTGGTATCAAAGGATCATGACCAACTTAGATGGGGCAATAATAATGAAGGCACCTTTAATCTTAAGGAGGCAAAGCGCTTAGTCCTGGAGCTTGATTCTAATGAAATGGATAAGGTTTGGCAGAACCTATGGAGACATCAAGGATGGATGAAAACCAAACTTTTCATGTGGTTGGTACATCTTAAGAAAATTCTTACTTGGGAGAGCATTAGGAAGAGGGGTGTTCTAGGACCTTCTAGATTCTAGCTTTGTGAGTCTCAAGAGGAAACGATGGAGCACCTACTCAACACCTGCATATTCACCTCCGACTTGTGGGATGCTTTTGTCTTCATTTTCAGAACGACAAACAGGGACAGAGGGAGCATCACCAATACCGTTAATAACCGGAGAGGAAACTTTTTTGATTATGAAATAATCAACAAATCTTGGGCTTTAACTCCAAGCTTCATAATATGGAATGTATGGAACGAAAGGAACAACAATATCTTCAAACATTAAAAAAGTTCCTACCAGAGCATCATGACTCAGATCTTAAGTCAGATCAAGGGGACGGTAGGAACTTTATTGCAGACTCACCTAAAAAACCCCCCTTTAGATATTCATATGCAGATACTTCTTTAGTTGGGTATGCAGGGGCTTATTCCTCACGGTATGGACGTGAAGGTCAAGAAACTGGTCACTGAAAAAGACTTTTGGCATCCTCCCCCTCAGGGTTTTATGAAATTCAACATAGATGGAGCCTCAAAAGGCAATCCGGGTATTGCTGGTTATGGTGGGGTGTTAAGGGATGAAAACGGATGCATCCATTTTATTTTTCACTTCCATCTGGGAAGAGCCACAAATAATATGGCGGCACTAATAGCACTAGAACAAAGTCTAGATATCCTTAAGCAGGACAATCTTCAGAACATCATCATTGAAGATGACTCTGAGCTAATCATCAATGCGGTCAAGAGAATCTATTATGGTTTGGTGCCGAAAAAGGTCTCAAGACACTGGAGGCTGCTTCAGGTCTTGCAAAGGATATAATTCCACCTTCCGCACTTGAGAACCGTAAGCTTTGTTCATGTGCGAAGGACGACCAATAAATTGGCAGACATTCTGGCTAATAAAGGGGTTCTCTGCACCAAAAGCAGTGTCAAGTTTAGATGGCAAGAGATGCCACAAGGCAGTTTGAGGGAGAATTGTCTCATTCAGGCGGATGAGGACCGTTCGCTCTATCGAAACAGAGTAGGTCATCAGCCGCAGAGACTAGGTCTAGCTGATATGGATCCAATATGAAGTGGTGTTTCAGAGGGGTTTTTACAATAGGGATGCAGGTCTTTGCCAGCTTTCTCAGCCCAGGAAAGTACGATCACAGGGGTCTTAGGTGGAAGTTGCTTGGCAGCCAGCGATTCTCGGAGGCTCAAACGACGAATACCAAGGGTGGTAAGATGAGTTCCTTCTTCCTGGGGATCAAGCAAATGAGGAGTAGAGGTGTTGTGAAGGACCACAGTCTCGGCTTTCTCAGCCGACATGAAACCCTCCGAATTACTACCTGTGGTGTCAATACTAGCCGTGGGGTGGTTTATGGTATATCATGCACCCTTAAAGCCAGGAGCGGTTTTTCTGAGTTGAGAGCGATTCCACTCACCACTCTACACGTGGCCAAGGCAGGAGAGAGAATACCGCCCTCATCGGGCGGTAATTCTCTGAGCTTTTTGATCATGCGATATGATCCTCCACCGTTGGATCGGGCAAGGATAATCGACGACTATGATACTACATGCTTGTTGGTGGGTCCGGGTGAGGCATTACTACCCGTGGTGTCAATACCGGCCGTGGGGTGGTTTACTGTATATCGCGCGCCCATAAAGCCGGGAGCGGTTTTTTTGAGTTAAGAGCGATTCCACTCACCACTCTACACGTGGCCAAGGTTGGAGAGAGAATACCGCCCTCATCGGGTGGTAATTCTCTGAGCTTTTTGTCCATGCGATATGATCCTCCACCGTTGGATCGAGCGAGGATAATCAATGGCTATGATACGGCGTGCATGTTGGTGGGTCTGAGCGAGTTACTCATCTTTTGCTTTTATTCTCTCTGTTGTATGGGTCTCTGATTACTTCAACCTTTGGGTTAGGGAGTAAAACCTTAGGCTAAATGGTTCAGCCTCTGATTGTTTGTATTATATGTAATTTCATCCTTTTGGTTATTTGAAATAGAAGGCACGACTCTTGCATTAACAAAAAAAAATGTATAATAAATATTACATATTAAATTATGGCTAGGGTATTTTGGTAATCCACATTAAATATTTTTTAATTAATATTTCTTAATATTATATATCACTTTTAAATTTCTAAAAATTAAGAAATTTTTTAATTTAAATTAATTAATTTTTTTAAATTTAAATTAATATAAAATTACAAAATTTAATATGAGCACTATAATATTTTATTTATATTCAACAATAAAATATATTGCTATTATTAATATATTCTTGTTTTGAATATTACATATCAAATAAATATAAAATAAATTACACAGGATGTAATATCAAAAATAATATATTTATATATCATATACTTATTCCAATAGGGAAAAAAAATAAACCTGAATCCTATTTCCTTTCCTAAACCGACAAAACGTAATTCTTATTTGCCTAGCTTCCCTTTCCGAAAAATAATCGACTTAAATAATGTATTTAAATCCGAATGTCGCCTTGATTTTACAATAAATTTTAGTTTCCGATCCACGGTTTTACATATTCCAACACGTATGGCTTTACTCAATATCATTTAATGGCTTTTCCTTATGACAGGAAATTGTGATGCATAACCCGGATTCCATTGAATTTCGGTAATAATAGGAGCTTATTCTTTCATGAGGTGTAAAGACGGGTGTTTCTATCGAGGTGGATATAGCGTTCCCCTTCTCCCATGCACTCTCCCATGCGTGCAAACACTATTTAGGCAAAGTCAACGGCGTCCTTTTTCCCATCAACATCATGCGATCCTTTTTTCCAATCGACATCACGTGATCTTTTTCCTTCCCGCCCGAGAGTTATCTATGACACTTGAAATTTGTTGTATTTTTGCGTTTGGTATTCGTTTTCTCTGAAAGTAGGTGTTCTTGGTTGCCCAGTTAAACTTGGAGGAATTGCGCCATAGCTGAACGCGGCCTTCGCCACAGACAGAAAGAATAACCGCCTAAATTTCACCGCAGGAAGACAAATCTGTATTACCTGCCACGCCACGCCACGTCAGCTCTCCAGAATCAGTAGGTTCCATGGAAAGGAAGGAATTAGAGATTACATGGTCCCGTTGGAAGCCCACAAAAAGACAGAAAGAGATTTTGGAAGACCTCTTCAGACAAGGGCATCGTAACCCTAGTCGCTCTCGAATAAATGAGATTACTGCTCTACTCAAACAACACGGCAAAGTAGAAGCAAAAAATGTGTTTTATTGGTTTCAGAATACTCAAGCACGCAGCAAGAGGAAATAGAAAATGAAGACCCGTCCGATGCAGCGATCTCGATTTGAATCAATGCGTCAGGTTCTGAATGAAAAAGATACTGTGAAAAGCTTGGAGGGCGAAACCTGTTATCCTCCAACTAAGGGTAAACTATAGTTACTTTGTTTTCTAAACAGTCTTAAGCGTTTCTATTTTTAGTTGCTTACTTATACTGTAGCCATGTTTGTCTATGTTCAGCTGATGGCATGATCGTGGATTATACAAAGCATATGGCCCAGTTCTCACCTCAGGTAGCGACAATCTAATGGGCAGCTTGTTATTCTCTTCCCTTTTTTTAACTGTTAAATCTAGGTTTCACATATGTTTTTCGCTCACTGATTCATTATCCACGTATTTTAGATTATGGTCCAGGAAACCACAAATTCACCAGAATCAGCCTCCGGTATGCCAACACAAAAGCTCATACCTATTGATTTGTCATCGAAACAACATTTGCAATCTGTTGGGGTCGAAACGTTCTCAGAACCCGATCATTTCACATACAATATGTGGAACAAAGAAGCCCATAGAAAAGATGGATGGGTGCACCATTTTACAGACCCTCGCAGAAGTAACGTCATGACGAATTGTGCAGCTGCCCAGGAACATGAGAAAAGAGAGGAATTGCTGGAGCTGTTTCCTTTGCATCCGGATGGTAACCTCGGGTCCAAGTGCAACAGTAGTTTGAACGGTGAACAACAAACCAACAACCTGAAGTTGGGTGGTGGTGTATTCTTGTCATTAAAGTTTGTGCCTTAGATACAAACGAATTGCATACTCAAAGTTTACCCCTATTTTATTCATTTCCATGATCATAAATCCCGTCCAATCCGTTAACAAATTTTGTCATTTGAAATGTACGTTGAGGTCTGGTTTATCATACAATCTAAATAAATCAAACAATCTCAGCGTTTTACTTGAATAAATAAATGCATCTTCCATTTTTATGACAAATATCTTCATTCTCTCCATTCATAACCATTTTGAGTTTACTAATGTGGGGAAATAAAAATATTTTTGAGGTTCGTAATGTTGCAAAATAAAATGTTTTGGCAAGATTAGAGGGTTACATTGTTAGTTCAAGTTTATCCTTAATCTGGATAGCATGAATACAAAATTTGCCTAAACCTAATTTCATAAAAAGGTTTGATTTTCACTGTGGAACTTGAATAATTTGCCTAAACCTAATTTCATAAAAAGGTTAAAAAGGTTTGATTTTTACTGTGCAACTTGAATTGACCATAGGAAGTGTGCATTTGCTGAATTGACCACAGGAAGTGTGCATTTGCTAAATGAAGCATACCACATTACCCTAGAGGATGCAGAAACAATTTTACTTGCAAATGGAGAAAACTTACACCATAGTTTTCTCTCAAACTCATCTCTACAAACTTTTTAATAGTATGAATTTTTTTGTAAACGGTCAATATTTATAATCCCAACCACCAATAGACTTAGGTTTTGCAATTTTTTTCTATTTTGACATTATAGTTGTTCTCTTTTTGAAAATGGTGAGGATAGTCATTATCTACCTTTTTCATCTCCATTTGACATTTGTCCTTCTGCCTTTCTCACATGTATAAACTTTAACTTAAGAAAAAAAAGGAATTACACATCTTATTGTAAAATGGACCATTTTACTAAATAATTTTTTCTCTATATAAAAAGAATGTTATAAATAATAATGAAGAACTTATTATAACTAGAATAATCTAAAATCCCTAGGAAATTGGTGGGTGTGGGAGCTAGTTGGAATTTATTTAGTTTTAAGATTATGGCTAAATTAGATATTAAATTGATATATGAGATTTTTTAATTTAAAGTTTATAAAGGTATATATATTTTATTCTTTTTTGAATTTGAACCTATAACATTTTACCAAAAAAATACATACTCGTTTGTATATATACTTTGTTAATATGAAATTGATATTTATAATTTCTGCATTCTACGTACAAAACAAATATATGTAAATAAACAATTCAATAGTCATATTATATATTTAATAGGTACTGCAGGGTTGGAATTTGATGGGCAAATTGCCCGTCATGGGATGATTTGCCCTTGAAATATAGGTTAAAAAATTACAAAACCCTAAAAAATATCCCTTGAAACTATGTATATATATTTAGTAGGCACCGTTGGAATTTGACACTACCAACTCCATTCCCAACTCCGTTCATAGATGAGGTGTTGGACAATGTAGGCAGTTAGGAAGCATATTCTTTCACTGATAGGTTCTCAAGGTACCACCAGATCAAAATCGTGCCAGAAGATAGGAGCAAGACAACCTTCGTGACTGAGTGGGGTTGCTTTCAATATATTGTCATGCCATTTGGATTGAAGAATGCCCTTGCTATCTTTTTACACGTAATTGTTGTGACATTCAGGGAATATATTCATAAGTTCTTGGAGGTCTATTTTGATGATTAGACTATATTTGGGCTGGTTAGGTGCCATGTAGCAAACCTGTGCTTGATGGTGGATACATGCTGAAGATGCCAAATCATGCTCAAGCTCAAAAAGTGTATGTTCCTTGTTCCTTTTGGAACCTCTTGGGGCATGTGGTTTGTAGACAAGAGTTGATGGTAGACCCCATGAAAATCGCAGTGATTCTGAATTTGCAAGCTCCATAGAGTGTGAAACAGCTGCACGCTACTCTAGGGAATACAGGGTACTACAAGAAGTTCATCAAAAACTATGCCTATATCACCATGTCGATGGAAAAGCTATTGAAAAAGGATATCACGTTCTGCTGGAACGATGACTGTAAGGAAAGCCTGGATGTATTGAAAGAAAAGATGGTCACTGCGTCGATTCTGGTCTTCCCAAATTGGAAGAAAGATTTTCATGTCCATCTTGACGCGTAGAGCATAGCGTTGGGGGCATTACTAACACAGGAGGGTGGAGAAGGCTTAGATCACCTTATCACATTCACTAGTCGCAGATTATCTAAAGTAAAAAAGAATTATTCCACCATTAAACGCGATGGACTAGCTATGGTGTATGTGCTCCAGGAGTATGGACACTACTTTCTAGGGGGACACTTCAAGATGTATACAGTTCATTCTCCGTTGAAATACTTGGTCAATAAGCCTGTGTTGGGATGTGCATATGAAGATGGTTTTTATTGTTCCAAGAATATTATTTTGAAGTTGTTGTGAATCATGGATGATTAAGCGCGGGACCAGATCACCTGTTGCACATTGAGACAGGACAGGAACCTACTAATCTGGAGGAAGGATTATCTGACACACAGCTCTTTAGTGTGTGCATAGCAGATGGACATTTTGAAGATAAAATTCACTTTCTCACAAATGGAACTGTGCTGAAAGGGTACTCTGTCCAGCAAAAGAAGGAACTAGTGGTGCGCACGACAGATTTATCTCTCATTGCGGAGCACATATATAAGATAGAGAATGATGAGATACTATGAAGGTATGTACCTGAATTTGAACGAAGAAATATCCTGACAGGCGCTCATGGGGGCGCTGCAAGAGGACATTTTATAGGGAGAGTGACCGCACAGAAGATTCTCCATGTAGGGTTGTGATGGCTAACCCTTCATCAATATTCAAAAGCACATTGCAAGGCCTGTGATTTATGTCAAAGAATGGGTAAACCATCGTGGATGGATGAGATGCCTTTGAATGCGCAAATGACGTTGCAGCCTTTTGAAAAGTGGGTGATCGTCTTTGTAGGACCTATTAAACCTCAGGGAAAGACAAGCGCAAGATATATTATCATTACGACAGAGTACCTGACATGGTGATATAGGCATAGCTTTTGATGAACTTCTTGTAGTACCCCGTATTCCGTAGAGTAGTGTGCAACTGTTTCACACTCTACGGAGCTTGCAAATTCAGAATCACTGCGATTTTCATGGGGTCTACCATCAACTCTTGTTTACAAACCACATGCCCCAAGAGGTTCCCAAAAGGAACAAGGAACATACACTTTTTGAGCTTGAGCATGATTTGGCATCTTCGGCATGTATTCACCATCAAGCAAAGGTTTGCTACATGGCACCTAACCAGCCCAAATATAGTCTAATCATCAAAATAGATCTCCAAGAACTTATGAATATATTTGCTAAATGTCACAACAATTACGTGTAAAAAGATAGCAAGGGCATTCTTCAATCCAAATGGCATGACAATATATTGAAAGCAACCTCACTCAGTCACGAAGGTTGCCTTGCTCCTATCTTCTGGCACGATTTTGATCTGGTGGTACCTTGAGAACCCATTAGTGAAAGAATATGCTTCCTAACCGCCTACATTGTCCAACACCTCATCTATGAACGGAGTTGGGAATGGATCATGTACACATGCGTTGTTCAACTTTCTAAGATCCACATATATTCTTATTTCTTCCAGCTGCTTCTTCTCTTGTACCACCATCGGGCTTACCAAATCAGATTCCTCCATGGGCTCGATGATGCCTGTCGCAATCATCTTGTCTAGTTCTACATGAACCTTCTCCTTGTATTTCGAATTTAAGCGATACAGCCTCTACTTAACTGGCTTCGTGTCGGGTTTTAACGTGATCTTCATTACCCCTAAATCTCTGATTATTCCCTTCAAATCCATAAACTTGGTCGAGAATAGGTCATGATATTCGGGGAGTAATTCAACAACCTTATCCACCATCGGGCCATCCCAATAGTCTCTAATCTTTACAATTTTATGTTCCACCTCCATACCAATATTCACCTACTTAGTCTTCACTAGCGTGGTTATGTCAGGGTTCTCAATCTGTGGTCCATGAACCTCGTGGTGGCCTTCAGTTTTGGGAATGTTAATTTTCCACGGATCTTTGTCTTCTTCTTCAACAATTACATTATAATATTCTAGCACGCACGTCAACTGAGTAGCCCATTCAGGCTAAATCGATTCTACTAGCTCCTGTGGTATCCTAAAGATGGCTGCTTTTACCTCTTGTAACGCTTCATCAATATTGTCCCACTCATCCTCAAAAATGAAGGTCATCACGAACCCTTCACGTAGAACATCCCGTTCACCTATCCCATGCCGGAGCTCTATTTCTATATACCAGTTCATTAGTAAAACATCCAAAGTATGATAGAACAGGTGTACCCACTCAGGCTGTGGCTTCTCCCCATAAGCCTGTGCCCATTTGGCCAAATGTGTGCACGGATCATCCTGCCCATTGTACATATCTGTCAGTCACACCCTAGGCTTCCCAAATCGTAAGCACATCATTCCCCTACACTTGCTCCAGTCGTCAATGCTCCCTTTATGTGTACCCCACCACCTCGTGGGTGTAGCGCGCAGTAGCCAATCTAAGGCCTGGAAGCATTACTTTTCTGGCAACTCCCTTTTGAATTTATTCAAGAAGTTGTCTACCTCACTTAGGCCATCATAAGTAGGCTGGTCTCTTACTTCTGTTGATACACAACGCATCGACCTTGTCATCATATTACAATTCAATGTAGTTACCTCATGTAACCAATTTTTCCATCGCTCTGTGTCCTCATCTGAATCTGACGTACATGATATTTCATACTCCCATGCAATCTGCCCATCCGTAGTGGGATTCACCTAGTCCTAGTTTTGCTTTGTTACCTTATAGATGTAGTCCAAATCATCATCACTTTCATAATCGCGCACTTGCTTTGTATAGCGTGATCCTTCTGTAGGACCCAGGGGTATAACTACGTGTAGTGAATTCTTCTCAAAAATCATCTTGTGCTTCTTTAGATTAATCACCCTGTTCATGCTAGTGGCACAATCAATTCCTAGTAGCATGGGGTAGGGATTGTTGTCATCAACAATCTCTATCACTTCAAAGTCTACTAGCGCACTCGCTCCCTTAATGTCCACAGTTATGCCCTATAATCGCCCCATGGGTATTATTTTTTGTTGGTTCACCATTCATAGTTGAATAGGAGACCATTGCAGCGTAGGTCTCCCCATTCGCTCCCATGTCTGATTCAACAGAACTTTTGCATTCGACCCTAAATCCAGAATTACTTGGTCCATTTCATATTCTCCAATTTTCGCGGTTAGTCTCATTTCTCTTCCCATTCTTGTCTTATGTTTTCCGATCTTCTGGACTACACGTGGTTCTCCTGGCGCGGTCCCAGCGCATCTGTTAATGAGTTCTTGTAACCCTTTTACCGCCTTACTGTCGCATAGTAGCTTCATACATGTTTCCAGGAATGTTGTGAGCATGGATGGGTCCATCTCCGACTCTGGTCAATATATTCTTCCTGAAGTGGAGGCATCAGCGAAGTTCTTCTTAGCTTCCATGAAGGTTTCCGAAGCGCGCTAAAAATCAAACTCTGCTTCCTTCATCGGAGCTTTGCGAACCCAAGTACTATCCTCTAGTTGTTTTCCTTTGTCATCTCCCTTCACGATTCCACTTCGGAGCACAATGTTTACATTTGGGTCTTCCTCGCGCAGCTTAGACCTCATCATCTGTAGGTTCTGAGTCGGGGGAGGCGGTAGTGCTCCTTTGTCACGTATCCTAGCTATCAGCGTAGGAAAATCTTTGGTCTCATGATCCAACAAGTTGCAATACAAACATAACGGGCACATTGGGTTTGTACAATCATGGGCATAATGTCCTGGCCCTCTGCAATTGTAGCATATCAACTGTCCGCGACCTCTTCTAGGTCCCCCTTCGCCTCGGCCTCGTCCGCGCCCTTGAAATCCTGTTTGTGCCACTCCTTCATTCTAGTCTAGGGGTCGTGATTTGACCTGAAATCTGTAGGTGGGAGTTCTATCCATAATCAACTCATAGCTTCTACAGGTGCGCTCATTGTGTCCCATCGACCTACAAAAGTTGCAGAACAATTGCTGCGAATTTTGTGTATAATTTTGTAACAAATGGAAATTGTCCGTAGCATGTTTTCCACCTATTTGACAAATCGGGCACCACAAAGTAGGCATCGTGCTAGGTCCTACTTGTGCTTCTAACCTTAATGGCATCGGTCCTCCTCCTGCGAGGTAATTCGTGAAAATCGGGCAATTCTCCTTGGCATGACCTTGACCTTTGCATTTTATGTGCCACACCTCCTCGCACACTTCTGGTCGAGCCATCCTGTCCTGTTTTAGACTCTACATCTCCAGGCATAGATTCTTCAGCTGGGCGTGGATCTGCTAAACTCTTAAGTTAGGATCCTACTACGGGGTATCATGCAGCCTCATCGTGAACTCTAAGGCCTCTGCTTGAGTCGTTCACTTCTATTGTGATAGCGCACTCCTCAGATGTGGTTTTAGTGATGCTACAAACCATTCACGATGTTGTCCATCCTTCAGATTTATATTAGCTTTCTGAATTGTACACTTCAGTCTCTGATCCAACTCCCAAGGAGTCTCGCTTGGTAGCATCGTAATCTCTTTGAATCTAATGATCGACTGTGCTTCAGACTTCGGCATGCTAAATTCTCTGTTTAGTGCTGCTTGGATATCTGCGATTCCTGCATTTGTATTATCATTGGAGTGCTTAATATACTAGGTCAACGCGCGGTCCTGTAGGGTACTAACCAGTGTCACTTTATTTATATTGTCATCTGTAACTCCTTGTGCTTCACATATGGCTCTTACAATGAACAAAAATTGGTCCGGATCCTCATTTTCCAATCTCTTGAACACATGCAACTTCACTGTGCTTGCCATATTGAATCGCGGTGGTGGCGGAGGTCGTAAGGGTGAAGATGGAGGTGATGGCAGCGAAGCTGGTGGACGTGTGGGTGGGGGTTGTATTTGTGGAATTATTTTTCTTATCAAATGGATTGCACTTCGTGGCGAGACCTTCACAAGCTCTTCCTCGTCCCCTCGTGGAGGTGAAATCAGGGGGCTAGTTTCTGGTCCCTTATTTCCTTCGTTCCTATAAGTTTTTCCACTTCACGTAGCCCCAAACATCAAGGTAACTACCTAACCCTCTCTTAGCACAATAGCATTTTAATCCAAGTATTCAGAGACTTTACATACTTACCTCGTGGTCCTTTGAGAAAGTGTTGCTATGCCTCGCTATAGCTGTCTGAGGTGTCAACCACGAACTCCGTAACGAATCCTCCTATAATTCGATCGAGCCAATGATCAACGGAGCACACAATCTTATCCTCTGATGCTTCCAACCTTCTTACTAATTCTAGGGTCGACACAATAGGATTGTTGAGTTTCCACCTTCCTTGACTATTTGCTAGCTTCGCAATCCACTCGTACAGCTTAGTAGGGAAAGACGTGAAGAAAATTTTGTGGATCTTTGTGTGCAGGTAGTAGTCTAACCACTCTTCTTTTGGTAGTCGCGGGTTTCTATTTTCCTGCGCTGCGAACTCGTGAATTCTTTTGTCCAACCAGCCTTAAATTTCCTTAGTTGGATTCCAATGATATGACATCAGACATATCTCATGCAGATTCAGTCCCGACAATGGAACCATTTGTTGGCTTGATGGGGCCTGACCCAGGTTCAAAGTTATTTAGCCAAAAAAATCCCTACACTACTAGCCCTTTCGCCATGAGCCCATGGGGTGTGGACTGAAGTCTCACCCGAAGTAGTATTGGGGGATGTTGGAACCAAGTTTCCACACCCTCGAGATGTCTGAGGTGTCAATTTAGTCCAACTGTGCCTAACTATGTGCAGGTCACTTCGTGCATTGTGCTGACCTGCGAGACCTTCGTGATCTATTATAATCACCTTTGCGCAGCCCTAACCAGGGGCTGAGGTGCTTTCGCGCTACTATGGCAGCGATCTGCGCTATTTCCCCAAACTATACCGTGGATCTTACTTATCTTCTTAAAGATCTTAGTTAACTTCGCGTAAATAAATACTTTATCTCACATTCACTGAATTAACACAGTCACATACGTTCGCGCATCATATAAATAGTAGAAATGCAATTCATACCCAATGCATTCAATGCAGAAAATAGAAAATAAATACTCAGGAATGGTATAAAACTTCTCTTTATTAATGCTTTCAACTATTAGAAACTCGACTCGCCCTGCGCATTCAGTTGTAGGGGTCCACGCACTTAGCTACGAACTACTAGGCCTCTGTGCACTCAATTGCAGAGCCTTCTCCTACTCTACGACTCAAACTAGGCTTTACGCTCTAGATACAACTCAACTATTCATCCTTAGGTTTTTCTTATTTTTTCCATTATTGATTTAGAGTTAAAGCCTTGCTCTATTTATACAATCCCATGGTCTGCAGACCATGGGTAGATCTATATAGTCGACATTACATTACAAAATTAAGGTTGGACAACACTATGACTCATTTACAAGCTATGCACTTCACGCCCACAAAATGTGGAGTATTTACATCGAAGTTAGAATTTGTGACCAAAATCTGGGCTCTAAGCCCCAAAAATTCCCTTGGGGGATCCCACACCCAACGTTATTTTTTTGTCATTTCTTCCCACCACAAGCCCCCTCGATCTTCCTTTGGTACCCAAGGTCACAAATGACCATCTAGGCATCCTTTTGCATATATATTCCTTCAGCACATCTCCATCCCCTAGGGCTTCTTATGAAAAAATAATATTCTGACAAGGATATTTGAATAATTCCATAAGGGCTAGCCTTTTACGGCTGCTATAAAAACCTTTACAATTGAAGGAAGGGATGATAATTTATAAACCACCTCAAGGGACTGCTCTTCTCTAAGTTCCCCTTGTAAAGAAAGTTGTTTCCCATATGCTATGTCCAACTTGGATTTCAACTGGGCTTTTGAGAGATTTGATTTTCTACCTCTAGATTTTTGGGGCACAGAGGGCTCCCGAGGACTCCCCAACCCACCCATGGAGTTAGGCATGAGTTATTTTTTGTCCCTAGGTGGAAGGTTATAGTGAGGTCCCGTCGAAAGTGAGGGCACAAGTAGTTGGTTGCGAAACACAAAGGAGGAGGGAACCTCGAGGATAAGGACAAGGATTGAAGTGATGATTCTATCCAACAAATTGGATATTTAACACTTGGAATTCATAGAGGATAATAAATGCCTAGAGGGACCAAGCCATGATACAATGTAATAAAAAGAAATCACTGATTCAGATTCAGAGATAATGGAGGGTAAAGGAATACCAACTAGCTGAGACGTTGGTTCAGTATGTATTACTTTGTTTTGAGCCTCTTAATGTTGCTCGCTTCCCGACCTATCTTGATTCCCTTGAAGACTAGGCATCGTTTCCTCAATCTCCATTTCATATGGATCAAGATTCCTCTAAACACCCTTAATCACTACTTGTCTTGCTTCCTCCCCCTCCATTGTCCCCTACTCATCAGTCCTCTAATTTTTCTTCTCACACCTTCTCCTACAAAATCCCAATGGAGAATACCTTGCCAGATGACCATGTTTATGACAATAGTGGCATCAGAAAGAAAATTCTTCATAATCAATTATATGAGAATGTGTATACCCCTAGATCTGGAATTTGATTTTTTCCACTAAACCCTCCCTTGGCTTCAATTTTACCCTTAAGCGAGCCATAATTCTATTATTTGTTTCCAAAAATGTCATGTTTTCTTCCAGGAATTTTCCTAAGTCATTCTCGATGGCCCTCAATACATCCTTTGTCCATAAATAAGAAGGCAGTGTCGAGAGTCATACCCAGACCAAAATCTGCTCCATTTTTTCCCTTTACACATCAAATAATGGTGTCCATTTTTTAAAAAATATGGGAGAAATGACGAAACACTATTTTCACTCGAGCACCCATTCAAACATCTCACCTTTGCTGAAGCGAACGATGCACTGACCTCTAGCTAATATAGTCACTTCTACCTGGGCCTCTAGTGCTCCTTTCCATTCCTTGTCAATGCATTCAAGTATATATGGAGCCAAATAACATCTTCCTTTGGCTCTCCCAACTAAGATCAACTCTGAGGCTTCCATGGCCTTATCCAACTGAATATCAACTCCAAGAACTAGTTTGGGACATTCTGAATCTTTCTTATTACTTTCCCCTTTTTCGTTTTTCTCCTTTGGTTTGGCCATTTCTTCCCTCCCCTGATGCTGAGTTTTCTTGCTCTTCACCCACATATTCCAGATCTTCAAAAATCCTATCTAATATCTACTCTACCGATACTGACTGCGTGAATAATTCCATTAAATCGGCTGATACCCCTTCCACTTTGGATCCGCGAGCTGTGCCCCTCGTTCTCATCACCAAGAGGTCGACTCTCATTCTTCCTGAGGCCCATTTCCCTTCTTTTCTTGTATGCATTCACCGTCACTTCACTCCCTTGATTTCCATGGATATTCATATCTCTCTAGTGACTTCCACTCATCATTAATGGCCTCATGTACACCCTCCAATGGAGCTGGATTTTTTCATGCTATTTGGGTCTCCTCCTCCCTTGTCTGAGGGACTAAATTCCATGTCACCACTCTCTCAATCCTTTGAGATGAATCCACTTCGTTAGCCTAATTTCTTGATACCAAGCATGATCCTAGTCGTTCATTCCCCCATAGCACAATCCCTTAGGCTGACCATCTCCGCTAGCTTGTAGAAGAATGCAAACCAATATGCGAGTAAAACACCGCAGTTGTTACCTACTACACTAGGCTCGTGCTACTAACTTCCAAGATCACCTAAGCTTCTAGCTGACTCCTTCTTCCTAGGGAGAATGCAGATACTTCGATGTAGTTTACCCCCCCACCATTTTCCTATCGCGTACCATCCTTTTTTGCTAGGGGAGATACCACGAAGTCCATGTAGGCAGCTAGGACCTCCTCTTGAGGTAGCCTTGGCATGAATCCCTTATAACCCTAGCTACCATCCTCCAATCACCTATTGATGCTAGGAGAATTCCACCCAATAATTTAATTTTAATATTATAGCTAAATTATATATTAAATTGATGTATGAGAAAGAAAGAAATAAAATTTTAATGTCCACAATGCTAAAGATAGCCTATGGGACCTCTTTTAGAGTGAAAAACTTAAAAAACATATGCACCTCAAGAGATTTAATCCACTTCAAAATGGATCTATATTAGTTACATATATGCATATAACATGTGTAACTTTTTATTTTTAAAACTATATTTTTGAATGCATAAATGGATTCAATGCCTTGAAAGTTTACTTGGACAAATGGATTGTGTAAACTACACCACATAAATTTTCAATTCCAACAAATATTTACTAGATGAAATTTAAATTTAAATTTAAAAATGGAATTAATGGCTCGAGGAAAATGACTCCAAATTTTAAAACAAACCCCCTTCTTTACGGTCATTGCAGAATATCATGGAATCTGAAGGTCACTCTAGTGAAAGATGTTATTTATTTAATCTCATTATCAATACACACTGACTTTAGTCATTTCCTGTGTGCAAATACATTTTTGGTGCATTAGTGCCCACGAGGACCCATAGTAAAGTTTCTTCTCATTACCTTGCATGTTATAGCTTGGATATAATATGCATATAATATTTTGACATAGTGGTATGATTGGAAAAAAATGATTTAGTGAGGTCGTTTGGGCAACATTTGTTGGACAACTGTCGACACAAGTGTGAGACTATTGCAAGCATGAGCACATTTTCTCCCCTCCATCCTCCACCCTTTAGTTTGTTATCTTTCCTTTGTTGCAACATTTTTGCAGTAAAATCATAGGCATGCTCAATTCCTTGGGTTTACCTTTCCACCTTTAGGGGAAATTGCTAATATTATAAGGCTACACTCTATTTAAGAATGAGAAACACCTTGAACAGGGGGTTCATGATGAGTCCCATCAATAGGTATATTTTGAAGATCATCCTGCCATCCTCCAGCCTTAAAACTATCCTTTTCTCACATTAATTCAATTTTTTTGTTATATTATGCTTACGAAGAAGAGTAAAAGGTGTTTGTCATAGTATGTGGCATAATGTGGTCTAATTATAGGAAAAAGAAGAATTTTTAAGGAAATTTATATGTAGGGTCTTGATGGACAACCGAGAGAGAATCTAGGGGGTTTGTCCACCTCGTTAGCTGCCTAACTCAGCTTGGGATCACACCATCCTCTCTCACTAGTTAAAATTCAATGGAAATTGAGTAAATCCTAGTACAAGTGAAGCTCAAAAGGGAATAGTTCCACCATTTCCTAGATCAAGGAGGGAATCGCTCTCATTTTTAAGGGAGATTCTATCAACTACCCTTTTGTATAAATAAACAATATGAAAAGATCATTAGGATTCAAAGTTTTAGTTCATATACGTGTAGTTATTTCTCTTAGAACTTGACATTGTCATTTTAAACTTTTATGTGATGTATGAGACTTTTACTTTATGATAATGAGAAGTTGGTTATTAAGTTTCCCTTGAGTTAGTTTCAGAGGGCTGAGACACTTAGGTTTGAGACCAAACTAGAGACTTTGGTCCCTATTTTGTACTCGTGTTTTGTTCTTGATTCCAATCATTTCATAGTTTCTTTCATTTCAGTAGAGGTTAAGCTATAAAAGCCTGTGATTTCTATCTTCTACATCACCTCTCTTCTGGTAGAATGGTTGGAAGGATTCATAATCTCAGTAAAAAGGTATTGTGTTTATGATTTCTTAGAAATAGATGAATGTTAGTTGTTCTTCTTCACATTTTGTTTATGTATCTTAGAAGTCAGTTTATTGATTAGAGTAGTGTTATGGCATAAAATAGATGTTATTTAAATTCAACTCATCTTTTCCATCACAGTTTATATCACTTTGTTAATGATCAATGGATGTATGAATGTGGCTGGTTGCAGGGCTGTGTTGATTAGCAAGGGGGGCACCTATTCCACCTCCTTCGTGGACTCCTCAATCTTCTCTCTTAACCCCTCAATTACGTTCAAAAACTCTATTTCCTTAGTCACTTTGTCTAGTAAACTTAGGACACCGTGAGCATTCATCTTGGTGCAAGAAAAACCTCTGAGAGGTATTGGGATTGGCTAGGGGGCTCAACCCAAACTTCCTTTACTCTCCGTAACATCCATCCACCTCTTCATTCCATCAAGACATCATTTTCACTATAAAAAGCCTCTTGGAACTCCTCCTATAGCATTACAAGCCCTCCTGTAGCAATACAAGACCCCCACTTCAATGTTAGCTCATTCAAGATGAAAAATGACCCCAAGTTGTGATTTGATGATCAAGGGTTGCTCCTAGACCACTCCAACCATTCCTTTTCCTCACTGCAAAACATAGTAGAATTAGCTATTTTCAATCACAAGTATGATGCAAGTTAGGTTTTTGATTTTCAAGCAAATTTGAAATAGGTAGATGATACATGGAATTACGTTGCTAGTTTGATGAATTATACAAGATAGAGTAGCTTTCTTTCCGCAAGTATATTATCCCTTGTCCTTTCATGAAATGATTAATTAGCATCTTCAAGTTGAGCAAATGGTATTTCCAATTTCATAGCTACAATTAGTTTTCAAATGTACTTTCATCAGCAAGCTTTCAGTATAGTTCAATAGGAGGAATGGTCTCTAAGAACTTTGATCTAATGTCATGAATGAGAGTGCATGAGTAGAATCCAAACTAATGTGCATATAACATTGTCACCTCTAAGTTTGTACGAACCCCATGTTGATAATTTGAGTTGAGGAGCCCTTGGGAGTTGTAACATTCTTGGTGCAATACTAGGGCTCACCAATCACTATCAATGAATTCCTTCAACCCATTATCTTCCAACACTGCCTCCATGTGGTCCTTCCAAGAAACATAATTTGAGCTTCCCTCATAGACACACTCGAGCCTTAGTCCATAGAAATCTATCCTTCTAGTTTTGATTAATTGATCCTGAAAATCCAATCCTCCTGCAATAACAACTTTGAAATATCTTCTCTATAGTCAATTCAACTTTGATGCCATGTAGAAATTAATGTGTAGATCTAAAAGTGTTGATGAAATTTACTAAATCAAAAGATTTGAAGCTACTCTACTGTTGTGTGGAAGTTTATTCACCATATAGAACAAAAATCATAAACATGCAAAAGGAAACTTCACACATCGACAAAGATTTACCTAGGGGAAAGAAATTGCTCGAAACCCCTTCATATATGTATTACATTAATTAGAGAATAGAGATTAAATACATATGCTTGCTCAACCTTGAGCACACCCTACAAGTGTATAGTCTATCCCTCTTCCTGATTGTCCGAGTCTGGCCACCACTTAGCCAATTTTCAAGCCCTACAAGCTCCTATTTCTTTTCAATTTTTCTCGAGGAGATTGGCCCCTATTATTAAGGAATTTCCCACTATTGAATTACGGAATTCCTCTAGGTCCTTCCTCTGATTGCATGCACCACCTGTACACATTGGAATATGCTACAAGTGATAGTACACTACCTTGGAATCTTCATCTCAAATAGGTAACTCGAATTCTCTACATGAAAAAAAT
The DNA here is from genome assembly GCA_031772625.1 of Pinus tabuliformis. NCBI lineage: Eukaryota > Viridiplantae > Streptophyta > Pinopsida > Pinales > Pinaceae > Pinus > Pinus tabuliformis. The sequence continues at coordinate 281,177,466 of CM062804.1, read as the reverse complement.
AGTTTGGGTTGATTGATCGGTTAGTTGGTTGATCATTGAGTGTGGTTGAAGTTCCACTTCCACAGCTTGACCTCCACTAGTTCATCTGGCAGTTAGAACTAGTTTAACTGACAATAACTCAAATTAACTAAAACGAGTTGCTACAAATTAGCAATCAACAATATTAAACTGGATTGAAGCTTCCCCAAATGGAATTAACTGTGTTAATTGAGTGACAAGTGCCATGTCACCTTAGTTAACTACCTCCAATATTTATGTTGATGTAGAAATTCTAATTTTCTCTAGTTTGACCAAGGAAAATTCAAACTGATATTTTCTTATTGCATTTTCAACACTTTTCTCTGTATTTCTTCCTCATTCCCTCTTCAACTCTCCTTCCTTCTTCTATCTAGGTTCTTAATATAATGATTTCTTCTTTGAAGACACATTCCTTCTCATAAAAATTGAAAACACTTTTCCAGGTCTCTATATTTTGTTAATGGATATTCTATTTCTACCAATGATGCTCTAATTTGGGCTTGATATTCAATCAATTTCTCCTTTTCTTTATCAATTCTGTAGATTTCTATTCCATGTAGTGCATGCAACCAATGTCAGATATTTCTTGCAGTATTTCGATCGATTATTTTCTCAATCAACATCATGCGATCCTTTTTCCCAATCGACATCACGCGATCTTTTTCCTTCCCACTCGAGAGTTATTTATGACACTTGAAATTCGTTGTATTTTTGCGTTTGGTATCCGTTTTCTCTGAAGTAGGTGTTCTTGGTTGCCCAGTTAAACTTGGAGGAATTGCGCCATAGCTGAACGCGGCCTTCGCCACAGACAAAAATCTGTATTACCTGCCATGCCACGCCACGTCAGCTCTCCAGAATCAGTAGGTTCCGTGGAAAGGAAGGAATTAGAGATTACATGGTCCCGTTGGAAGCCCACAAAAAGACATAAAGAGATTTTGGAAGACCTCTTCAGACAAGGGCATCGTAACCCTAGTCGCTCTCGAATAAATGAGATTACTACTCTACTCAAGCAACACGGTAAAGTAGAAGCAAAAAATGTGTTTTATTGGTTTCAGAATACTCAAGCACGCAGCAAGAGGAAACAGAAATTGAAGACCTGTCCGACGCAGTGATCTCGATTTGAATCAATGCGTCAGGTTCTGAATGAAAAAGATACTGTGAAAAGCTTGGAGGGCGAAACCTGTTCTCCTCCAACTAAGGGTAAACTATAGTTACTTTGTTTTTTAAACAGTCTTAAGCGTTTCCATTTTTAGTTGCTTACTTACACTGTAGCCATGTTTGTCTATGTTCAGCTGATGGCATGATCGTGGATTATACAAAGCATATGGCCCAGTTCTCACCTCAGGTAGCGACAATCTAATGTGCAGCTTGTTATTCTCTTCCCTTTTTTTATTGTTAAATCTAGGTTTCACATATGTTTTTCGCTCTCTGATTCATTATCCACGTATTTTAGATTATGGTCCAGGAAACCACAAATTCACCAGAATCAGCCAACACAAAAGCTCATACCTATTGATTTGTCATCGAAAAAACATTTGCAATCTGTTGGGGTCGAAACGTTCTCAGAACCCGATCATTTCACATACAATATGGGGAACAAAGAAGCCCATAGAAAAGATGGATGGCTGCACCATTTTACAGACCCTCGCAGAAGTAACTGTTAAGCTCCATTAATTTAACACAAAAGCTGCCTTGATTTATGGAGTTGCAGCTTTTCTTAACTTATGGAAACCAACTGCAGTAGTTTCCTTAAGTTAAGAAAATCAACTGCAATTACTAAATTAATAAATGGGAGCTACTAAAGTGGTCCATTACTTTGATCTCATCTCTACCTTGATTTGCGGTTTTTCTAACACATGGCATTTAGAAGCTTGATGGAAGCTTAGCTATATGTTTCTCTGTTGGTCCCCAAGCTCATATCTCAACCCCCTTCAGTTCTACACCATCTAGCTGAGATAGCAGAGCTCGGAAGTGCCTTCAGAATTTTGTGTTCTTTTGTTTGGACAGAAGCTGGAGTGCTGAAGGAGAAGCTGGAGTGCTGAAGGAAAAGCTTGTGGACTGTGGCCTGCATCAATACATCACCAATGGCTGGAGGTAACTCGTATCCCTGGGCAATAAGGTTTAATGATTCTTTGAGTTTATTCCGCATGCAGAATCATTGCTGAATTGGTAGAATGTCTAACAGTTGGTATCAGAGCCTGAATTTACTTCTGCCTTGGTGTGCGATTCGAATAGCATTAGAAAATTTATTTATGAAGATTGCGCAACCATTAGAATCATATATTCGACCCACGGTTTGCGCAAAATTTCGGATGCATGCCTGAAACGAATAGAAAACATATAAAGTTATCTCGGAAACTATTTTTTACTTATATCAAGTCATGTTTAATACAAATATGAATATAACACTTTATAGATTCATGGGAAACTCGGAATCCAACAGATAATCTTTATTTTAAAAATAGCGAAAGTGTCTGCAATCATATTTCAACTTGCCCAACAGGAAAAATTCCGTCTATGTTGGACCAGTAATTCGGTCCTGAATAGAAGTGTCAGCAACTTTTTCAATTTGCCCGACCAAAAATTCAGTCATGTTTGGAAAGTAAATGGTGCTGAAGAGTATATCCATGAAAGGAAAAATCTTTTGCAAACTTCCATTCACACTAGTTTTCCAATATAATTGAGGGATAGAATTCGGGGTCCCATTATATCTTTGGACTATATATATTTACCAGTAGCGTTTTTTCACTGTAGTAACTAGCGCTAGCGCTAGTCAAGATCTGGAAAAGATTGTTTGGCCTGGAGCAAGAATCGCTCGAGGATCGAACTTGCGTTTCCTCTCCACGAATTGGTCCCACTTCTTACCGAAATGTTTCTTCCACTCTCCATTCGTTTTGTAATGAGTAAGATATTGTATCATTTCAATGCCCTCCCTTACGCATATTCCAAGAATCTCCACATTCTCTGCGAATATGCTCTCTATGGAATTAGCACCTGGTGAATTTGGATGAATAAAACGTAGAATTCCCACCAAGTAGAAGATCTCTTCATCAGGCACAGCTGTAGACATTCGAGAATCCCACCTGCAAAGATAACAACATATTTTGGATTAGTATTGTTAACAAGTTAATCACAGGGTGGAAGAGGGAGATATGCATATTTACTTGTTTCTGTTCAGAGGATATAGGAGGATGGGTCCTCCTATGCCATGTTTAAGAATTCCTTTCAAAACCTTGCTATCGAAACGTGAGATTTGAGATTTCGGTATGAAGAGATTTAGCCAGGGATGAGGAGCATCCCACATTCCAGTGGCTCTGGCCGAGATCTCTTCCCTATGTACACGGTTAAGAAAAGCGAAATATGATATGTCAATGTCACAATTCGAACCTTTTATGAAACTCAGAGGAGCCAGCATGGTGTCGAATTTCTGCAAAACTTTCAGAGTTCAGAGTGTTTACAATTTTACTGCGTTGAAACTATTGAGAAACAATTTTAGGGTTTATGTAAAAGAACACTGTGATCATCTAATCAAACCTTTTTCAAGGTCGTGAAATCAGTGGTATTATGATAATATAACGCCACCTCCGGGCAATACAGAACTGGGCCTGAATTTGGAGGGATGAGTGATGGGTGGAGGGACGTGTCAGTGGTTTCTATCATGCAACTATAATTAGACCAATCAAGTTACGTTTAGATTAAATCTGTGAATTTTGTGCTTTTCTTGGCTTTTATTGTCAAGGTTGGTATTGCCTCAATGAAAATTTCTACACTTTTGTATCTATTGCCATCATAAATTTGCAGTTGGGTAGGGATTCCTTCGACTGCTTGGGGTAAGGTGTATTGAATATGCAGATTTATCCAAACCCATCTAAACCTGGGTTTAATATGACATGCACCTCGAGGGCAAAAAGTTACATGATGTGTATTGTTTTCTAGTGGGAGCTATGAACCCCAAGGCGTTTTAATATGGTATATATTTTGATTATGTTTTTATAGTTTGGTTATAATTTATATAGTTAATTTGGATAACTATATAAAATCAACAATGCAAAATGCAAAGTAAGTTTTACATTGAACTTACATTTATGAACATTTGTAATTAAAGAGAAATAAGAAATGGTTTATTTCTCATTTGGGCATTCAGTTTATGAACATTTGTGATTGAAGAGAAATAAGAAATGGTTTATTTCTCATTTGGGCATTCAGTTTTGATTCTATGTTTATTTCGCATGAAGTTCAGATTTAGCGTTGTTGAAAATTAAGTTTTTGTGAGCAAAATAGCTTGTTTGCTGGTCTCTTTTGTTGTTTTATAAACTTAAGGACGGAGCCTGAAGTCAAGCCAGCTAGTCTTCGAACTGCATTTGCTATGCAAATGCAAAGTAGATCAAAGCTGATTCAGTCAATCTTCGGGTTAAGTTTATAAATTGAACAATCAATTTGTAGTCATTTTCAGTAAAGCTGACTGCTTTTGATTTTGCTGGAGAATTATTACAGTTATATGGAGTTTATTAAAATGTCATTTTGACTTACTCTTTCAGTAAACATTATTTTTCTCCCTGGTTAAGTTTTGTTTATGCAACAAAATTAATGTCTAGTGATCCATGTAATTTTAATTAATTAGAGAGTAGCCACAACATCTTTAATTAAATAAAATTATATATTGATTGGCAAGATCACATAAAGATTATTTAGACATTAAATTGTAATTAATTACACTGAATATAATAAATTTTATCCCACAGGAATTTTTATTATATTTATGTGATTAATTAGGATAAAATTTCATAACCTACCCACAGGAGTTATGAATTAATAAGTTTTATCATAAAGTTGTATTGAATCTGTTTGAATTGAAAATTCAGCCCAAAGGCAATTTTCATGTCATTTGATTCAATTCTTTTTAGCATGTTTTACATTGGTAAAACGTGAAAGATCATAAAATTTTGTTGAATCTGCTTGAATTGAAAATTTAGCCCACAGGCAATTTTCATGTCATTTGATTCAATTCTTTTTAGCATGTTTTACATTGGTAAAACGTGAAAGATCATAAAGTTTTGTTGAATCTGCTTGAATTGAAAATTTAGCCCACAGGCAATTTTCATGTCATTTGATTCAATTCTTTTTAGCATGTTTTACATTGGTAAAACGTGAAAGATCATAAAGTTTTGTTGAATCTGCTTGAATTGAAAATTTAGCCCACAGGCAATTTTCATGTCATTTGATTCAATTCTTTTTAGCATGTTTTACATTGGTAAAACGTGAAAGATCATAAAGTTTTATTGAATCTGCTTGAATTGAAAATTTAGCCCACAGGCAATTTTCATGTCATTTGATTCAATTCTTTTTAGCATGTTTTACATTGGTAAAACATGAAAGTTCATAAAGTTTTATTGAATCTGTTTGAGTTGAAAATTTAGCCCACAGGCAATTTTCATGTCATTTGATTCAATTCTTTTTACCATGTTTTACATTGGTAGAACATGAAAGTTTATTAAGCCTCAACATAAGCATGTGATTCTTTATTTTGATGCAGTAGTACAACCTGCAAATTTCTCTGAAATTCGTTCTGACATTCCCGAACTTGAGGAAGTAATCTCGTTTGTTTGTTATGAATCTAATATGGTTAATGTTAATAGCCAGTGAGAAGTGAGCAAAGCATCTTATCAGGAAACAATATGGGCTCGCATGTGGAAGCTATAAGAACATGTTATTTAACTTTAAGTAGTGGCTTTGTTTTGGAGTTAGAAAAGACCTTTTATGTTCCAAGTTTTTCTAGAAACTTGATTTCAGTTTCAAGGCTTGTACCTTTTGGACATTCCTTAAACTTTTCAGAAGAATCTTTCAGTCTATTCTATAAATCTGATTATGTTGGGAATGGTATTTTGTCTAATGGTCTTTACTGCATTAATTACAAAACAATGTCACATATGATTCAATGCATGTTCACACTGGTACTAAAAGATGATGATTAATAACACTTCTTCATGAATAACACATCTTCATTGATTCCCCTCTAGTCATGGTGAGCAATTGGTTTGCAAGCTCAAGAAGTCATTGTATGGTTTAAAACAAGCATCCCGCCAATGGTATTTGAAATTCCATAGTGTAATTTCTTCTTTTGGTTTTGTAGAAAACATTATGGATCAATGTATATACCTGAAGGTTAGTGGGAGTAAAATTTGTTTCTTGTTTTACAAATGGATGACCTTTTTGCTAGCAACCAATGATAAGGGTTTGCTACATGAGGTGAGACAATTCCTCTCTAAAAGTTTGATATGAAGGATATAGGTGAGGCATCTTATGTCATTGGCATTAAGATCCATAGAGACAGATTTCGAGGCATCTTGGGTCTGTCCCAGGAAACTTATATTAATAAAAAATTTAGAGAGATTTCAGATGAAGGATTGTTCACCAAGTATAGCTCCCATTGTGAAGGGTGATAGGTTCAATTTGAACCAATGCTCGAAGAACGACTTAGAAAGGGAACAAATGAAGAACATTCCATATGCTTCTGCTGTCGGAAGCCTAATGTAGGAATGTTGGGACGAAGTCAGAGTGATCCAGGTTTAGACCACTGGAGAGCTGCAAAGAAAGTAATGAGGTACCTTCAAGGGACCAAAGACTACATGCTTATGTATATCCTGTTTGAGGCTGCTTTACATGGTGTATGGCTTAAGAATTTCATTTCTGGGCTTAGAATTATGGATTCTATATCTAAGCCATTGAGAATATATTGTGATAATTCAGCTGCTGGTTTTATGGCTAAAAAAGTGGGAGTCGAAATAAACACATCGACATTAAGATTTTAGCTATAAGGGAACGTGTTAAAGAAAATAAAGTGGTCATTGAGCACGTCAGCACTGAGTTAATGATCAATGATCCTTTGACTAAGGGCATGCCACAGTTAATTTCAAGGATCATGTATTGAATATGAGACTTGGTTCCATTATGCAGTTTTTCATTGTATGGACAATGTTAATGAAATTCTTAATTATTGTGATGTTTTTTCTCATATTATGTGCACCTTAAGTTGATTTGAGAAAATTCATTTAAGAAGGACCAAGAATAAACATAGGGTTTATTCATTAAGATATTGTTGCCACATAAATTATAATAAGAATAGATGCATAGTAATACATGGAAGATAATACTCGTCATAAGAGGACTTATCGCCATGATTCATGTATCTATTACTTAATACAGATTATAAATGGTTTTTAAGTTGAGACATTAAGTTTGGAAGTATGGACCAAGTGGGAGAATGTTAAGCTCCATTAATTTAACACAAAAGCTGCCTTGATTTATGGAGTTGCAGCTTTTCTTAACTTATGGAAACCAACTGCAGTAGTTTCCTTAAGTTAAGAAAATCAACTGCAATTACTAAATTAATAAATGGGAGCTACTAAAGTGGTCCATTACTTTGATCTCATCTCTACCTTGATTTGTGGTTTTTCTAACACATAGCATTTAGAAGCTTGATGGAAGCTTAGCTATATGTTTATCTGTTGGTCCCCAAGCTCATATCTCAACCCCCTTTAGTTCTACACCATCTAGCTGAGATAGCAGAGCTCGGAAGTGCCTTCAGAATTTTGTGTTCTTTTGTTTGGACAGAAGATGGAGTGCTGAAGGAGAAGCTGGAGTGCTGAAGGAAAAGCTTGTGGACTGTGGCCTGCATCAATACATCACCAATGGCTGGAGGTAACTCGTATCCCTGGGCAATAAGGTTTAATGATTCTTTGAGTTTATTCCGCATGCATAATCATTGCTGAATTGGTAGAATGTCTAACAGTAACATCATGACGAATTGTGCAGCTGCCCAGGAACATGAGAAAAGAGAGGAATTGTTGGAGTTGTTTCCTTTGCATCCGGATGGTGAGCTCAGGTCCAAGTGCAACAGTAGTTTGAACGGTGAACAAAAAACCAACAACCTGAAGTTGGGTGGTGGTGTATTCTTGTCATTAAAGTTTGTGCCTTAGATACAAACGAATTGCATACTCAAAGTTTACCCCTATTTTATTCATTTCCATGATCATAAATCCCGTCCAATCCGTTAACAAATTTTGTCATTTGAAATGTACGTTGAGGTTTGCTTTATCATACAATCTAAATAAATCAAACAATCTCAGCGTTTTACTTGAATAAAGAAATGCATCTTCCACTTTTATGACAAATATCTTCATTCTCTCCATTCATAACCATTTTGAGTTTACTAACGTGGGGAAACAAAAATATTTTTGAGGTTCGCAATGTTGCAAAATAAAATGTTTTGGCAAGATTAGAGGGTTACATTATTAGTTCAAGTTTATCCTTAATCTGGATAGCATGAATACACAATTTGCCTAAACCTAATTTCATAAAAAGGTTTGATTTTCATTGTGGAACTTGAATAATTTTCCTAAACCTAATTTCATAAAAAGGTTTGATTTTTACTATGCAACTTGAATTGACCAGAGGAAGTGTGCATTTGCTAAATGAAGCATACCACATTACTCTAGAAGATGCAGAAGCAATTTTGCTTGCAAATGGAGAAAACTTACACCATAGTTTTCTCTCAAACTCATCTCTACAAACTTTTTAATAGCATGAAATTTTTTGTAAACCTTCATTATTTATAATCCCAACCACCAATAGACTTAGGTTTTGTAATTTTTTTCTATTTTTACATTATAGTTGTTCTCTTTTTGAAAATGGTGAGGATAGTCATTATCTACCTTTTTCATCTCCGTTTGACATTTGTCCTTCTGCCCTTCTCACATGTATAAAATTTAACTTAAGAAAAAAAAGGAATTACACATCTTATTGTAAAATGGACCATTTTACTAAATAATTTTTTCTCTATATAAAAAGAATGTTATAAATAATAATGAAGAACTTATTATAATCTAAAATCCCTAGGAAATTGGTGGGTGTGGGAGCTAGTTGGAATTTATTTAGTTTTAAGATTATGGCTAAATTAGATATTAAATTCATATATGAGATTTTTTAATTTAAAGTTTATAAAGGTATATATATTTTAATCTTTTTTGAATTTGAACCTATAACATTTTACCAAAAAAATACATACTACTTTGTATATATAATTTGTTAATATGAAATTGATATTTATAATTTCTTCATTCTACATACAAAACAAATATATGTAAAATAAACAATTCAATAGTCATATAATATATTTAGTAGGTACTGCAAGGTTGGAATTTGATGGGCAAATTGCCCGTCATGGGATGATTTGCCCTTGAAATATAGGTTAAAAAATTACAAAACCTTAAAAAATCTCCCTTGAAACTATGTATATATATTTAGTAGGCACGACACGGTTGGAATTTGACAGCGCCCATCATCGGGTGATTTTCCCTTGAAATACAGGTTAAAAAATTACAAAACCCTCAAAAATCTCCCTTGAAACTATGAAAATAGGTTGGAAACTCTGAAAAAATTCAAATTTGAAGCGCTAGTCTTTTTTGAAATTCCAACCCTAGTAGGTAGTCCTTCGGGCTCTGTATTGTCTACCTTTTTCTTCTCCATTTGACATTTGTCCTTCATGTTTTGACATGGGTCAATTTTAACTAAAGAAAAAAAAAAGAATTACACATCTTATTGTAATATGGACCATTTTTCCGAATAAAATTTTCTTATATATGAATGAGTGTTATAAATAATAATTAGGAACTTAGCATGGAGGAACTTATTAGAATTGGAATAATCTCAAATCCCTGTGAAATTGGAGGGTGGGGAACCACACTAATCTAATTTTTTAAATTTATTAAAAGTAATGGACCATTTTGTTAATTCAATTAAATTTAAGTTTGTTATTTATTTATTTTTAATGTTTTTGTAAAAGAATAATAATAATAATAATAATGATAATTTAATTTTAAGGTTTATATATTTTTAATCCTCTTTGAATTTAAATTTGTACCAATTTACCAAAGAAATACATACTCTTAATGGTATATATATATATATATATATATATATAATTTCTCTCAACAATTCAATAACATGAAAATTTTCCAAACTATAAATGCATATCATATACTTAGTAGGTGCTCCTCATTGCCTACCTTTTCCATCTCCATTTGACATTTGTCCTTTTGCTATTTTGACATGGGTCGACTTTAACTTAAAAAAAAAAGGGAATTACACATCTTATTGTAAAATGGACCATTTTGTAAATAAAATTTTCTTATACATAAATGAATGTTATAAATAATAATGAGGAACTTATCATGGAGGAACTTATTAGAATTGGAATAATCTCAAATCCCTAAGAAATTGGTCACATACACGAAACTAATTTTTAAATTTATTAAAAGTAATGGACCATTTTGCTAATTGAATTAATTTTCAATATCTAATTTAAGTCTATTGTTCACATTGTTGCAAAAAACTAGAACCTCCAGGAAGACATATAAAACACACGCTCCCCAAAAGGACTAAGTTGTTTCTCTATCATCATCACAGTATCAAAAAAACCATAAGAGAAATAACATAGTAGGGCCTCCCCAACATTGGAGAAAACAATCATCCTGTAAATAAGTTTTACATCAATGTTTGATGAAATAGATTGAGTATCCATACAAAAATGCAAAAAGTATATTGTAAGCATAATTAGAAAAACAAAAACATAAAAGTAAAGCTTTGATGGTACTCCAAGGTTTGTATAGAAGATAAAAGGTATCATCTCATTTGATATAGGGTGGTTGATTCGACACACGAATCAAACCATCCTCATATGTTGATTCTCTCCAAGTGCCTAGATCCTATTTTAGACCTTCCTTAGAAAGGAAATATATTATGGTGTCCAGCTCCCTGTAGGTGTGAAAAACAACTATGTAATGAAAAATCATTTTAATTTGTAAAATTTCCTGAATAATTGGGAACAGAATGTAGTTTTGACACCTTTGACTCTCATTAATCCAATTAATAACATTTAACGAATCTTCAAAGATTTGCACACAATAAATCCATAAGTCCATGATCCAGTACAACAATAGTTTCAGCGTTTGGAGCTCTGCAAATTTGTTTGTTCCTTCCCCAAGGATTTCCAGTACCTGCGTTCTTTATGATAAATGACTAGTCTTGCCCCACATCTATTTTGAGCAGTCGATGCTCTGTCAAAATAAGCCTAGGTTATAAGAGGGTTTATCTATTCTTCCTTTATGATTCAGGAGATTTGTGGGGAAGTAGTCAATGGGAGGAGAGAAAAAAATGATGTGTATTCGACTGCAATGAGGTATGGTGCCAAAGGGACATCCATAAATATCCATTTATTTCTAGCCAACCAAATGCCCCAGGAGATGATGGGTGGAATATTTTTGGATTTTCCTCTTGATTTTCTTGCCACCAGCGTTTCCAAGCCTCCATGAGAGACTACCCTCTCCAGCCCCACCTGATTCCCATGAGATTCAATGCAAGCTCCCAAACTTTTGAAGTGAAAGGATAGACTAGGAAAACATGGTTTGTAGTTTCTTCTAAATTTTTGCAAAGTGTACACCATCTAGGTCCATTCTTGTTCCTTTTATGTAGATTAGCCCACGTAGGAACTTTACTCCTAAGGAGACACCAAAAGAGAAACCTTTCTTTTGTTGGGCACTTTAGCTGTGAGAGGGATCTCCACAACCATTGCTGGCCTCCCTGTAATCTTCTTTCAATTTGGTAATCGTAGCCATATTTTGGGGAGTATAGGCCATTTGGGGAATGTACACACCGAAGCTCATCTGGACAGTATCTTAACCTGATATTTGATCAAATAATGTCTCTAATGAAGGACTTCCATATACCTCTCCAGCACAGATGAATTTGAATGGCTTCAGTAGTTTTCCAACCTTGTTTCCAAAGAGAGGACTCTTTAGGGGTCGCAATCTGGTTAAGGGAGGAACTCCTTGATCTCCCTTGGGAGAGAAAATTGTTCATTGTATCCCACCCATGGATCATCCCCTATTCTTACTTCTTCCCCATTCCTAGCCATCCAAGCCAACCCTTCTTAAATTATGCCAATTGATTCTAGAGTAGCCTTCCATATTAATGATGCACTAGCTAGTTTTTTAGTTACTCTCCAAATCCACTCCTTCATAGGTTCAGGGTCTATATATTTTCTTTACAACCACTCTCCAAATGTTTTCCTTTGTTATCGGCCTCCATACCGATTTTTCCGCTAGTGGGAATATGAGAATGGGGAGATCCTTAATACCCCATCCTATCCAAGCCTTTGGGATGGTTATTTTGTCCCAAGCAACCTATGGAAGGACACCCTCATTTTTTGAACCGACTCACATAAACTACCCACACAGTTTCCTGATCTGATCTAAAATTCCTTTTGGTACCCATGTGAGGGCAATCCAATAAACTAGAATGGCCATTAGAACTGATTTGATTAGTACCAACCTATCAGCCCTTGAAAGCCACTTATAGCTCTAGTGTTTAAACCTCTTTTCAACTTTTTGCAGCAGCGAGTGCCAGTCATGTTTTCTATAGTTATCTGGCTTAAGGTGAAAGCCTAATTATTTGAAGTTTTCAATCATAGGCATTTCTGGATAAGGGAGGCTTGTAGTGAGTCTCTTTATCTCCACCACCGAGCAACCATCATAAACTATGCAATATTTCTTCTTGTTTATGCTCATTCCCGTAGCTTTTAATAAAAGATCAAGTGTGATTTTCATTTTTTAGATGTCTTCTCTCATCCCATTACTGAACAAGAGGATATCATCTAGAAAAAGGAGATGGGTAATGGAAAAATTTGTAGCTACTGTGATCCCTTTTATCTCCCTTTTGTGCTTTGCTGGAATGATTAGCTGACTAAGAACTTCAGTTGCTAGTAAGAACAACAAGGATGGCAGGGGGCATCCATGCCTTAGCCCTCTCTGGCTATGAAAAAAGGGGGAAGCAACTCCATTGATAAGTATGGAAAATCTTACATTTGTAATTCATCCCATGACCTAATTTATGAAACCAATTTTGAACCGTAGATCGATTACAAGTAGGTGAAGGTATATCCAAATAATTTTTTCATAGGCCTTTGATAGATGTATCTTTACAATGAACTCTTTTTTCTTGCTCCTTTTCATACCATGCATGGATTCCTGAGCAACTCCGATGGCTTCATGTATCTTTCTCCCATCCAAGAATCTGAATTGTTCTCTTGAGATGTCCTTGGAGAGGATGGGTTTTAGGCATAGAAATATAATTTTGCTATGATTTTATAGATACAATTACAAAGATAAATAGGCCCAAATTCCTCAAAATGCTTTGGATCATCAGTTTTAGGGATGAGGGTTATGAAATTTGAGTTAGATGGTTCATGTATTGATCCTCTAACTCTTGATTCATCCACCACGCTAGTTAATTCATCCCCCATAAGCTCAAAAAAGTGTTGGAAGAGTTCTACCGTCCATCCATCAGGCCCCAAACTCTTATCCTTCTGCATTTTTTTGAGAATTCCTTCGGCTTCTCCCTTTGTAGCAAATGTCATTATCATATCATTTTCCTCTTATTCCACACATCTGGGAAACAATTGAGCCACTTGAATAGCCTTTGGTGGCTTCTTTTGGAGCTATAAACATGCCTTTAAAGTGGTCCTTACTTAGGCCTACTATCTCATCAAAGGATTTTTCTATTCATCCCTTAGATCATTGCATTTCCTAGATAGTATTGCAATTCTTCCTATATTTCACATAATTTTGAAATAATTTTGTGTTTTCATCACTAAATGGGAGCCATATTGCTATGCTTTTGAGACTCTACTGCTCCTCCATTCCTCTCAATATATTACTTTCTGAAATTTCCAGTTGTTTGATTCTTTCCTTTTTGACTTGTGTCTCATAGCCATCCACCTCTGGACTTTTGAGGGTCTCAATTGTTTCCTTTATATGTTAAAGTGCGACCTCTTCCCTATTCATTTTCTCCTTTTTCCCTTTTCCCATGCTATTGTTTCCTGTTTCAACCGTTTGAGTTTTCTCATGAAAATATCGGCTGATGACATGCCCTGATCATCAGTTGCAAACCTCCATGTTTCATTAACTAAGGTATTATATGCAAGGTCTTTTAGCCATTTAGGATTGAATTTAAAATGGGAGGCTGGATTTCTATAAGAACATTTCAGTTCGAGGATAGTAGGAAAATGATTAGAATCACCACTAGATCCAATCCATTGTCTGAATAAAGTTAAGTTGTTGACCAAATCCTCCATCATCAGAAACTTGTCCAATCTCTTAGCAACCTGAGCCTCTCCCATTCACTGATTCCTCCAAGTGGGTTGGGATTTTATAAATTTTACATCAATGAGCTTCCCCGTCATGAGTTTATTTTCAAAGTAGCCAACCAGAGTGTGTGCTTGAACATGAGGCCCCCAAGTCTCTGACATGCCTAGAGAGAAGTTCATATCCCCTCCCATCACCAAATTTGAGGCCTTCATGAAGGATTTAATAAATAAAGAGTTACAAAATGTGACACTATACTGACAAAAACCATATACATTCAGGATATTTAGCTCTAATCCAAGTTTAGAAGAGTAAATCTCGACCCCCAATATTTGATCCAATCTTGAGGAATTTAGGAGTTTTATGTGTTGGCTTGATGGGGCCTGACCCAGGTTCGGAGTTATTTAGCCAAAAAAATTCCTACACTACTGGCCCTTTTAGCATCACCCCACGGGGCATGGACTGAAGTCTCACCCGAAGTAGTATGGGGGGATGTTGGAACCAAGTTTCTGCACCCTTGAGATGTTTGAGGTGTCGATTTAGTCCAACAATGCCTACCTTCGCGCAGGTCACTTTGCGCACTATACTGACCTGCAAGACCTTCACGATCTGTTACAATCACCTTCACATAGCCCTAACCAGGGGTTAAGGTGCTTTCGCGCTACTATGGCAGTGATGTGCGCTATTTCCCCAAACTATACCAGGAATCTTACTTATCTTCTTAAAGATCTTAGTTAACTACGCATAAATAGATACTTTATCTCAAATTCACTTAATTAACATAGTCACATACGTTTGCACATCATATAAATAGTAGAAATGCAATTCATACCCAATACATTCAATGCAAAAAACAAGAAATAAATACACAGGAATGGTATAAAACTTCTCTTTATTAATGCTTCCAACTGTTACAGACTTTACTCACTCTACGCACTCAGCTGTAGGGGTCCACGTACTCAGCTGTGGACTACTAGGCCTCTGTGCACTTAGCTACAAAGCCTTCTCCTACTCTACGACCCAAACTAGACTTTACGCTCTAGATAAAACTCAACTCTTCATCCTTAGATTTTTCTTATTTTTTCCACTATTTTTCTATAGTTGACATTACATTACAAAATTAAGGGCGGACAACCCTATGACTCATTTACAAGCTACGCGCTCCGTGCCCACAAAATCCAGAGTCTTTACATCGAAGTTACAATATGTGACCAAAATCTGGGCTCTAAGCCCTAAAACTTCCCTTGGGGGATCTCGTGCCCAGCAAGCCCCCAACACAAACATCGATTCTCGCCCTCAAGTCACTCTATTGGTGCGGATATCTTTGTGTGAATACCTCCCAATTCTGCTCGGATCGCTGCAAGATCGACAGTGCACTCAGCGGCTTCCTGTTGCGATTCCTGAATGCATTGTTCAGAAACCGCTGTAATTGATCTGCTTCCCTGAACCTGTTGCTATGTGCCCTCTATCTGCGTGAGATTTGCTTCAATAGTGGTTGTAATGACAAACGCCTCATCAATCCATGGATGTATGCGTGCCTTCAGAATGGCTTCCTTATGTCGAGAAAAATCCACCTGCTCCTTGAGTGCTTTTTCCTTCTGCATCCATGCAAGCCTTTGTGTAAGGGCAACTGTCTGCATGGTCGCTTCTATCTCATCATATTTCTGCTGCAGCTCGCGCGCCTTTGTTACTAAGTGTTGTATGTTTGGGTCCTCCTGTAGAATGGTGAGAACCTCGAATGACTCTTTAAATAGCCTGGTGTAGTCTTTCACTATGCTGTTGACCTCTACTATGGCCGTTGTAATCACACTGGCGTGCTGTTCCTTAACCTCTGGCAGTGTTGAAGGCCGTGCCTTCAATTGTATCTTGGTTATCTAAAAGTTTAGCTCCAGCTAAACCTTGGCCATCTCTTCCTTAGCCTCGAGCACCCCTACTGCTAGTTTCCGGATGTGCACCTTCGCTGGTTCCTCTGCTTGGATGGCTAGTTCTGGGACCATCTGCCAAGCTTCGTCGACTACCTGCATAATCTATCGGTTCTGTGCCACTACCTCGTTGCACTGCAGGCTCACCTGTTCGATGTTGATGCGATGCTTGCTCATGACCTCGAGCGCATGACCCTTCCTAGATCACAGTTCTACAGTAACTCCCTCCTGCAAAACATAGAGCATCTCCCGAGGGAGCGCAACCATGTTTATCCCGATCCCCTTTAAATGGCCGACCATAGGCCTGTCGGCCTCATTTTTTGTCACAAGTGCTCCCTTTGGTAGTACTATGGTATTGGTCATGTGGACGCGCAACATTTCCTTAGTCGCTGCCATTCCTAGTGCGAGGTTGGTTGACATAGTACCAACCCGTGGAGTGTGCACCTGCAACTCCTGTATCTGCATTCGGAGGGCCCTGAACACCATCTGGTGTTCCTCCGCAAACTGCTGGAGGGCCTTCGCGGTGATGTTCCTCACCGTCTTCCTAGTGTCATGTAGATCCCCCTTAGTGAGGGTGATCGGGTCGAAAGAAGTCTTTGAGGCCTTTGACTTCTTCTGTAGCCCTACCTGTTCTCTTGGGCAATGCTATTTCAACTGTTTGGACACCATCTATGGGTCCGCGCCACCTTCCTCTAGATCCGTTTCCTGTTCGGGCAAAGGCGACTTCTAGCCTTTGCACTCCTTCTCTGCTGCCTTCTGCTACTCTTTTTCAGCCTTCGCAGCGTTGCGCACCTCCTGCCACTTGGATGCTGATACTTCGTTGCTTCTCTTCTCTGCCAACTACGCCATCTACAGTTTTTCCTCCTCCTTTTTCCTCTGTGCAATGGACTTCTCCGCTTCCACCGTAGAGCTGGCTAGAGCACACCACTCTAGCGGCCATGAATCAAGGATAGTGAATATGACATCGTCTGTCACCAGATAAGGTAGCTCCTTCCATGCCTTCGTGGGGTCCTTCGTTGCCCTAATGTACATGTGGTGAAAGTCTGCCTTGAACTCCGCAAAGCTCTGCAGATTGTTATAAACTGTGGGCGATAACCGTGGCTTGAAGTTAATCCCTATTCTGATGTTCATCTGCATGAACACCCGGAATATCTTGTTGTCTCTGATCCTCTGTGCATCTCTGGTTTTGGAAGATCCTACGCAATCGCTGTGAACTGACTGTCCTTAGGATATTCCCAAGCCACCAGCACTATGGATAGTAGAAGCCATGCATAGTGGAAAGTTTTCCCCTGCTTGTGTGCCTCGCTATAGTTCTCCAGGAACTCTCTACACAGGTAGTATGCCTAGTTAAATTGGACCCCTTCTGCGCATTGCATGACAAGCGCAACCACTGGTGTGGGCACCTCATCCGCGTGGCACTTCCACATAACATTCCCAGCTAGTATCTGTGTCATGACTTTGACCACCACATTGTTGATGCTGAAGATCATGTACACTCTTTTCTTCTTCTCCAACTTCAAATTTTTCTTCATGGCCTCTACAATGACCAACTCATCACTTTTACCCTCTGAGATATTCATTGGATCCTCCCCTTTGCAAGGGATCTGGGTAATTCTGTGAATCAGATGATCTGTGATGGGGATGGGCTCCTCCAGCCACAAACACCCATCATGCACCAGGCAGAGCAGCTACCTGATGAACAAAATAGTCACTGGGGTGCGATGGTAATGCGGCACCCAGAGCATGTTTAACAATCCTGCTTTCTCTACGCCTCGCAACCACTAGTGCGGCTCGAACTCTATAACTCTCGGCGATGTGTTTTTGTTCTGCGCATGAGCTACATGGTTGTCAAATGTGGGAATTTCTTATGGTCTTCGATATCCCAAACCTCAAATTTTAATACCAATACTCGCCCCAAGTGTGCTCTGTCAAAAATGGTGTCCTTAAGGAGTAGCGTGGTCTACAGAGAACTCTTTCTCTCATCTAGGTCCTTGGGCACCCTTGCTTTCCCCTTCTGTGGAGGAACATACACGGGTAACCTGGTCAGAGAGTCCACACCATAGGTTTCCACCTCCATCTCTACATCATCTTCCTCCTCTACCAGGATTTCTTCAAAGTCTTCCTCCTCCTCACCAGCTTCCAAATTGATCACCTTCCCCTTTTCTTCCATGGTGAGCCTTGTTCTTAACGAATTCCTGGGGGACACGCACACCGGTACCATAGGCTACTTGCCTTTCTGGGTCTCAACGTGCGCTTGTGCGGTCTCCTCAGCGGTCATTGCTCCGGTATCCATGGGTTCTTCAGGCACTGCCATACTGCTATTCCACAATTCTCTTAACGACTCGGGTAAGTGCTCAAACAATGCCTTCAACTTCAAAAGATCAAAAAAATTTGGGTTCATGAATCTCTGGGTGTGCAATAACTGAATTCTCAAATGGCCAAGTGTTGTTTGTTGGGCATCCCTTTGCAATTCATAGTACCTTTTGAATTCAAATTTGACTGTTCCCCCCATTTTCGGTCCATTAATGCTCCCTTGGTGGTAGATTTTCCCAAATCTAGCCCATAAAGTTCACCTTAAATTCCTGCCACCCGCTCCATTTAGTCTCAAACCAAGCATCACATCGTGAATAGTGACTGTAACGACCACTTTCCAGCCAACTCGTGTGGTAGCGCAACTACCCTTACGCTGTCGTAGACCCTGTGACACTTCGCTACTGTGCGCTTTCCTGTCATCGTGAAGTTCCTGGGTAGAGTAGTTTATAGTCCTGCGCCTCCTTTCAGCTGCCTCGAGCACTAAGACTGTGCTTCCTACGGCTAGTCAGATGGTTGAGCCACATGCGTATAGCTTCAAACGACTGCCATTGACATTTCTTGGGAAGAGTTCTCCATTTAACTTTACCAACTGCACCACGCCAACATCTATGATTTCCTTAATAACATATGGTCCCAGCCAATGCATTCTGAGTTTCCCCAAGAATTGATCAAAATTACTATCATATAGAAACACCAAATCATTTTCCTTGAAGGTGCGTAACTTAATATGTTGATCATGCCAGACCTTTTCGTGCTACTTTTGTACCTACTGGTGAAATCCAACCAAAAGTTGTTCTTCTTTGAGCTTCTCCAACTGCGTGAGCCTCTCCTCTAGGGTTCCACGGTCCATCATACCTGTGAGTGCTACTATGCGTAGACTAGGCATGATGTACTCCATAGGCATTACAGCTTCCACTCCATAAACAAGCCAGAAAGGTGTCTGTCCCGTTAGTTTCTTGTATGTCATCCTATAAGCCCATAATACTATGGGTACATACAGGTCCCAATCAATTTGCTGCTTATTACATACCTTGGTCAGCGTAGTCTCTAGCACTTTGTTAAACACTTCTACTGTCCCATTAGCTTGTAGGTGATACGGTGTGCTTTTCTGATGATACACCTGAAACTTTTCTATCAGCGCGCTGATTGTCTCGTTCAGGAAATGTGTGCCGCGATTGCTCATCAAGATCTTCGTACATCCAAATCATGTCAATATGTGTTCAAACAGAAACTTCGCGGTCGTTGCGGCTGTGCAATCTTTTACCGGCTATGCTTTTGCCCAACAAGTTAGGTACTCTGTCGTAGTGATAATATATCTTGCGCTTGTCTTTCCCTGAGGTTTAATAGGTCCTACAAAGTCGATCACCCACTTTTCAAAAGGCTGCAACGTCATTTGCAGATTCAAAGGCATCTCATCCATCCATGATGGTTTACCCATTCTTTGACATAAATCACAAGCCTTGCAATGTGCTTCTGAATATTGATGAAGGGTTAGCCATCACAACCCTGCATGGAGAATCTTTTGCGCGGTCACTCTCCCTACAAAATGTCCTCTTGCAGCGCCCCCATGAGCATCTGTGAGGATATTGCTTCGTTCAAATTCAGGTACATACCTTCATAGTATCTTATCATTCTCCATCTTATATATGTGCCCCACAATGACAGATAAATCTGTCATGTGCACCACAAGTTCCTTCTTTTGCTGGACAGAGTACCCTTTCAGCACAGTTCCATTTGTGAGAAAGTGAATTTTATCTTCAAAATGTCCATCCGCTATGCACACACCAAAAAGCTGTGTGTTAGATAATCCTTCCTCTAGATTAGTAGGTTCCTGTCCTGTCTCAATGCGCAACAGGTGATCTGGTCCCGCGCTTAATCATCCATGATTCACAACAACTTCAAAATAATATTCTTGGAAGAATAAAAGCCATCTTCATATGCGCCTCCCAACACAGGCTTATTGACCAAGTATTTCAACGCAGAATGATTTGTATACATCTTGAGGTGTCTCCCTAGAAGGTAGTGTCCATACTCCTGGAGTGCATACACCATAGCTAGTCCCTCGCGTTTAATGGTGGAATAATTCTTTTTTACTTTAGATAATCTCCGACTAGTGAATGTAATAAGGTGATCTAAGCCTTCTCCACCCTCCTGTGTTAGTACTGCCCCCAACACTATGCTCAACGTGTCAAGATGGACATGAAAATCTTTCTTATAATTTGGGAAGACCAGAATCAACGTAGTGACCATCTTTTCTTTCAATACATCCAGGCTTTCCTTACAGTCATCGTTCCAACAGAACGTGATATCCTTTTTCAATAGCTTTTCCATCGACATGGTGATATAGGCATAGCTTTTGATGAACTTCTTGTAGTACCTCGTATTCCCTAGAGTAGCGTGCAGCTGTTTCACACTCTACGGAGCTTGCAAATTCAGAATCACTGCGATTTTCATGGGGTCTACCATCAACTCTTGTCTACAAACCACATGCCCCAAGAGGTTCCCAAAAGGAACAAGGAACATACACTTTTTGAGCTTGAGCATGATTTGGCATCTTCGGCATGTATCCACCATCAAGCACAGGTTTGCTACATGGCACCTAACCAACCCAAATATAGTCTAATCATCAAAATAGACCTCCAAGAAATTATGAATATATTCCCTGAATGTCACAACAATTACGTGTAAAAAGATAGCAAGGGCATTCTTCAATCCAAATGGCATGACAATATATTGAAAGCAACCCCACTCAGTCACAAAGGTTGTCTTGCTCCTATCTTCTGGCACAATTTTGATCTGGTGGTACCTTGAGAACCCATCAGTGAAAGAATATGCTTCCTAGCCGCCTACATTGTCCAACACCTCATCTATGAACGAAGTTGGGAATGGATCAGGTACATACGCGTTGTTCAACTTTCTAAGATCCACGTATATTCTTATTTCTTCCAGCTACTTCTTCTCTTGTACCACCATCGGGCTTACCAAATCAGATTCCTCCATGGGCTCGATGATGCCTGTCGCAAGCATCTTATCTAGTTCTACATGAACCTTCTCCTTGTATTTCGAATTTAAGTGATACAGCCTCTACTTAACTGGCTTCGCGTCGGGTTTTAACGTGATCTTCATTACCCCTAAATCTCTGATTATTCCCTTCAAATACATAAACTTGGTCGAGAATAGGTCATGATATTCGCGGAGTAATTCAACGACCTTATCCACCATCGGGCCATCCTAATAGTATCTAATCTTTACAATTTTAGGTTCCACCTCCATACCAATATTCACCTGCTTAGTCTTCACCAGCGTGGTTATGTCAGGGTTCTCAATCTGTGGTCCCTGAACCTCGTGGTGGCCTTCAGTTTTGGGAACGTTAATCTTCCACGAATCTTTGTCTTCTTCTTCAACAATTACATTATAATATTCTAGCACGCACGTCAACTGAGTAGCCCATTCAGGCTAAATCAATTCTACTAGCTCCTGTGGTATCCTAAAGATGGCTGCATTTACCTCTTGTAACACTTCATCAATACTGTCCCATTCATCCTCAAAACTGAAGGTCATCACGAACCCTTCACGTAGAACGTCCCATTCACCTGTCCCATGTTGGAGCTCTATTTCTATATACCAGTTCATTAGTAAAACATCCAAAGTATGATAGAACATGTCTACCCACTCAGGCTGTGGCTTCTCCCCATAAGCCTGTGCCCATTTGGCCAGATGTGTGCATGGATCATCCTGCCCATTGTACATATCTGTCAGTCGCACCCTAGGCTTCCCAAATCGTAAGCACATCATTCCCCTACACTCGCGCCAGTTGTGAAAGATCCGTTTATGCATACCCCACCACCTCGTGGGCGTAGCGCGCAGTAGCCAATCCAAGGCCTGGAAGCATTGCTTTTCTGGCACCTCCCTTTTGAATTTATTCAAGAAGTTGTCTACCTCACTTAGGCCATCATAAGCAGGCAGGTCTCTTACTTCTATTGATACACAGCGCATCGACCCTGTCATCATATTACAATTCAATGTAGTTACCTCATGTAACCAATTTTTCCATCGCTCTGTGTCGTCATCTGAATCTGACGTACAGGAGATTTCGTACTCCCATGCAATCCGCCCATCCGTAGTGGGATTCACCTAGTCCTGGTTTTGCTTTGTTACCTTATAGATGCAGTCCAAATCATCATCACTTTCATAGTCGCGCACTCGCTTTGTATAGCGTGATACTTCCGTAGGGCCCAGGGGTATAACTATGTGTAGTGAATTCTTCTCAAAAATCATCTTGTGCTTCTTTAGATTAATCACCCTATTCATGCCAGTGGCCCAATCAATTCCTAATAGCATGGGGTAGGGATTGTTGTCATCAACAATCTCTATCACTTCAAAGTCTACTAGCACACTCGCTCCCTCAATGTCCACAATTATGCCCTATAATCGCCCCATGGGTATTATTTTTTGTTGTTTCACCATTCATAGTTGAATAGGAGACCATTGCAGCATAGGTCTCCCCATTCGCTCCCATGTCTGATTCAACAGAACTTTTGCATTCGACCCTAAATCTAGAATTACTTGGTCCATTCCATATTCTCCAATTTTCGCGGTTAGTCTCATTTCTCTTCCCATTCTTGTCTTATGTTTTCCGATCTTCTGGACTACACGTGGTTCTCCTGGCGCGGTCCCAGCGCATCTGTTAATGAGTTCTTGTAACCCTTTTACCGCCTTACTGTCGCATAGTAGCTTCATACATGTTTCCAGGAATGTTGTGAGCATGGATGGGTCCATCTCCGACTCTGGTTAATATTTTCTTCCTGAAGTGGAGGCATCAGTGAAGTTCTTCTTAGCTTCCATGAAGGTTTCCCAAGCGCGCTAAAAATCAAACTCTGCTTCCTTCGTTGGAGCTTTGCGAACCCAAGTACTATCCTGTAGTTGTTTTCCTTTGTCATCTCCCGTCACGATTCCACTTCGGAGCACAATGTTTACATTTGGGTCTTCCTCGCGCAGCTTAGACCTCATCATCTGTAGGTTATGAGTTGGGGGAGGCGGTAGTGCTGCTTTGTCACGTATCCTAGCTATCAGCGTAGGAAAATCTTTGGTCTCATGATCAAACAAGTTGCAATACAAACATAACAGGCACATTGGGTTTGTACAATCACGGGCATAATGTCCTGGCCCTCTACAATTGTAGCATATCAACTGTCCGCGACCTCTTCTAGGTCCCCCTCCGCCTCGGCCTCGTCCGCACCCCTGAAATCCTGTTTGCGCCACTCCTTCATTCTAGTCTAGGGGTCACGATTTGACGTGAACTCTGTAGGTGGGAGTTCTATCCATCATCAACTCATAGCTTCTACAAGTGCGCTCATTATGTCCCATCGACCTACAAAAGTTGCAGAACAATTGCTGCGAATTTTGTGTATACTTTTGTAACAAATGGAAATTGTCCGTAGCATGTTTTCCACCTATTTGACAAATCGAGCACCACAAAGTAGGCACAGTGCTAGGTCGTACTTGCGCTTCTAACCTTAATGGCATCGGTCCTCCTCCTATGAGGTAATTCGTGAAAATCGAGCAATTCTCCTTGTCATGACCTTGACCTTTGCATTTTACGTGCCACACCTCTTCGCAGACTTCTGGTCGATCCATCCTGTCCTGTTTTAGACTGTACATCTTCAGGCATAGATTCTTCAGCTGGGCATGGATCTGCTAAACTCTTAAGTTAGGATCCTACTTCGGGGTCTCATGCAGCCTCATCGTGAACTCTAAGGCCTCTGCTTGAGTCGTTCACTTCTATTGTGATAGTGCACTCCTCAGATGTGGTTTTAGTGATGCTACAAACCATTCACGATGTTGTCCATCCGTCAGATTCATATTAGCTTTGTGAATTGTACACTTTAGCCTCTGATCCAACTCCCAAGGAGTCTCGCCTGGTAGCATTGAAATCTCTTTGAATCCAATGATCGACTGTGCTTTAGACTTCGGCATGCTAAATTCTCTGTTTAGTGCTGCTTGGAAATCTGCGATTCCTGCATTTGGATTATAATTGGAGTGCTTAATATACTAGGTCAACGCGCGGTCCTGTAGGGCACTAACCAGTGTCACTTTATTTATATTGTCATCTGTAACTCCTTGTGCTTCCCATATGGCTCTTACAATGAACCAAAATTAGTCTGGATCCTCATTTCCCAATCTCTTGAACACATGCAACTTCACTGTGCTTGCCATATTGAATCGTGGTGGTGGCGGAGGTCGTAAGGGTGAAGATGGAGGTGATGGAGGCGAAGCTGGTGGACGTGTGGGTGGGGGTTGTATTTGCGGAATTCTTTTTCTTATCAAATGGATTGCACTTCGTGGCGAGACCTTCACGAGCTCTTCCTCGTCCCCTCGTGGAGGTGAAATCAGGGGGCTAGATTCTGGTCCCTTATTTCCTTCGTTCCTATAAGTTTTTCCACTTCACGTAGCCCCAAACATCAAGGTAACTACCTAACCCTCTTTTCGCACAATAGCATTTTAATCCAAGTATTCAGAGACATTACATACTTACCTCGTGGTCCTTTGAGAAAGTGTTGCTATGCCTCGCTTTAGCTGACTGAGGTGTCAACCACAAACTCCGTAATGAATCCTCCTATAATTCGATCGAGCCAATGATCAACGGAGCATGCGATCTTATCCTCTAATGCTTCCAACCTTATTACTAATTCTAGGGTCGACACAATAGGATTGTTGAGTTTCCACCTTCCTTGACTATTTGCTAGCTTCGCAATCCACTCGTACAACTTAGTAGGGAAAGACGTGAAGAATATTTTGTGGATCTCTGTGTGCAAGTAGTAGTCTAACCACTCTTCTTTTGGTAGTCGTGGGTTCCTATTTTCCTGCACTGCGAACTCGTGAATTCGTTTGTCCAACCAGCCTTAAATTTCCTTCTTAGTTGGATTCCAATGATACGACATCAGACATATCTCATGCAGATTCAATCCCGGCAATGGAACCATTTGTTGGCTTGATGGGGCCTTACCCAGGTTCAAAGTTATTTAGCCAAAAAAATCCCTACACTACTAGCGCTTTCACCATTAGCCCATTAGGTGTGGACTGAAGTCTCACCCGAAGTGTTGGAACCAAGTTTCCACACCCTCGAGATGTTTGAGGTGTCGATTTAGTCCAACTGTGCCTAACTATGTGCAGGTCACTTCGTGCATTGTGCTGACTTGCGAGACCTTCGTGATCTATTATAATCACCTTTGCGCAGCCCTAACTAGGGGCTGAGCTGCTTTCGCGCTACTATGGCAGAAACTTGCGCTATTTCCCCAAACTATACCGTGGATCTTACTTATCTTCTTAAAGATCTTAGATAACTTCGTGTAAATAGATACTTTATCTCACATTCACTGAATTAACACAGTCACATACGTTCGCGCATCATATAAATAGTAGAAATGCAATTCATACCCAATGCATTCAATGCAGAAAATAGAAAATAAATACTGAGGAATGGTATAAAACTTCTCTTTATTAATGCTTTCAACTATTAGAAACTCGACTCGCCCTGCGCATTCAGCTGTAGGGGTCTGCGCACTCAGCTACGAACTACTAGGCCTCTGTGCACTCAATTGCAGAGCCTTCTCCTACTCTACAACTCAAACTAGGCTTTACGCTCTAGATACAACTCAACTATTCATCCTTAGGTTTTTCTTATTTTTTCCATTATTGATTTAGAGTCTTTACATCGAAGTTAGAATTTGTGACCAAAATCTGGGCTCTAAGCCCCAAAAATTCCCTTGGGGGATCCCGCGCCCAACATTATGTTTTTGTCATTTCTTCCCACCACAAGCCCACTCGATCTTCCTTTGGTACCCAAGGTCACAAATAACCATCTAGGCATCCTTTTGCATAGAGATTCCTTCAGCACATCTCCATCCCCTAGGGCTTCTTATGAAAAAATAATATTCTGACAAAGATATTTGAATAATTCCATAAGGGCTAGCCTTTTATAGCTGCTATAAAAACCTTTACAATTGAAGGAAGGGATGATAATTTATAAACCACCTCAAGGGGCTGCGCTTCTCTAAGTTCCCCTTGTAAAGAAAGTTGTTTCCCATATGCTATGTCCAACTTGGATTTCAACTGGGCTTTTGAGAGATTTGATTTTCTACCTCTATATTTTTGGGGCACAGAGGGCTCCCGAGGACTCCCCAACCCACCCATGGAGTCAGGCATGAGTTATTTTTTGTCCCTAGGTGGAAGGTTATAGTGAGGTCCCGTCGAAAATGAGGGCACAGGTAGTTGGTTGGGAAACACGAAGGAGGAGGGAACCTCGAGGATAAGGACAAGGATTGATGATTCTATTCAACAAATTGGATATTTCACACTTGGAATTCATAGAGGATAATAAATGCCTGGAGGGACCAAGCCATGATACAACGTAATAAAAAGAAATCAGTGATTCAGATTCAGAGATAATGGAGGGTAAAGGAATACCAACTAGTTGAGACGTTGGTTCAGTATGTATTACTTTGTTTTGAGCCTCTTAATGTTGCTCGCTTCCTGACCTATCTTGATTCCCTTGAAGACTAGGCATCGTTTCCTCAATCTCCATTTCATATGTATCAAGATTCCTCTAAAAACCCTTAATCACTACTTGTCTTGCTTCCTCCCCCTCCATTGCCCCCTGCTCATTAGTCCTCGAATTTCCCTTCTGACACCTTCTCCTACAAAACCCCAATGGAGAATACCTTGCCAGATGACCATGTTTATGACAATAGTGGCATTAGAAAGAAAATTCTTCATAATCAATTATATGAGAATGTGTATACCCCTAGATCTGGAAGTTGATTTTTTCCGCTAAACCCTCCCTTGGCTTCAATTTTACCCTTAAGTGAGCCATAATTCTATTATTTGTTTCCAAACATGTCATGTTTTCTTCCAGGAATGTTCCTAAGTCATTCTCGATGGCCCTCAATACATCCTTTGTCCATAACTAAGAAGGCAGTGTCGAGAGTCGTACCAAGACCAAAATCTGCTCCAGTTTTTCCCTTTACACATCAAATAATGGTTTCCATTTTTTAAAAAATATGGGAGAAATCGTGAAACACTAATTTCGCTCGAGCACCCATTCCAACATCTCACCTTTGCTGAAGCGAACAATGCACCAACCTCTAGCTAATATAGTCACTTCTACCTGGGCCTCCAGTGCTCGTTTCCATTCCTTGTCAATGCATTCAAGTATATATGGAGCCAAATAACATCTTCCTTTGGCTCTCCCAACTAAGATCAACTCTGAGGCTTCCATGGCCTTATCCAACTGGATATCAAATCCAAGAACTAGTTTGGGAGATTCTGAATCTTTCTTATTACTTTCCCCTTTTTCGTTTTTCTCCTCTGGTTTGGCCATTTCTTCCCTCCCCTGATGCTGAGTTTTCTTGCTCTTCACCCACATATTCCAGATCTTCAAAAATCCTATCTAATATCTCCTCTACCGATACCGACTGCATGAATAATTCCATTAAATCGGCTGATACCCCTTCCACTTTGGAACCGCGAGCTGTGCCCCTCGTTCTCATCACCAAGAGGTCGACTCTCATTCTTCCTGAGGCCCATTTCCCTTCTTTTCTTGTATGCATTCACCATCACTTCACTCCCTTGATTTCCATGGATATTCATATCTCTCTAGTGACTTCCACTCATCATTAATGGCCTCATGTACACCCTCCAATGGAGTTGGATTTTTTCACGCTATTTGGGTCTCCTCCTCCCTTGTCCGAGGGACTAAATTCCATGTCACCACTCTCTCAATCCTTTGAGATGAATCCCCTTCGTTAGCCTAATTTCTTGATACCAAGCATGATCTTAGTCCTTCATTCCCCCATAGACCACTACTTCGAACTATGTCTTCAAGGCCTCCCAAGAGGTAAATGGTTCAAAGTGTCTAAATACTGTTTAAGCGACCTGATTCCCTGCTAACACCTCTTTTACCTAGACGCCTAAAACTGCGGAAGACTTGAAAACCTCCTGTAAAGAATTGTCAGGGCTTCTGAACCCATTTGATGCACTATTTGGCTTCCCTAAAATCGTAAAGCCAAAACTATCCCCTGAACTCCATTCAAATCCTGTAACACCCTTATTTCCAACTGACGATTGATGTGGAGGCCTGAACTTATCTAGGTTTCATTGAGTTGGCTCCAGCCTCCATACAAATAGAATATCCTTCAGTTATGATTTAAAGTCCACACAATCCCTTAGGCTGACCATCTCCGTTAGCTTGTAGAAGAATGCAGACCCATATGCGAGAAAAACACCGCAGTTGTTACCTACTACACTAGGCACATGCTACTAACTTCCAAGATAACCTAAGCTTCTAGCTGACTCCTTCTTCCTAAAGAGAATGTAGATACTTCGATGTAGTTTACCCCCCCCCCCCCCAACATTTTCCTATTGCGCACCATCCTTTTTTGCTAGGGGAGATACCACGAAGTCCATGCAGGCAGCTAGGACCTCCTCTTGAGGTAGCCTTGGCATGAATCCCTTATAACCCTAGCTACCATCCTCCAATCACCTATTGATGCTAGGAGAGTTCCACCCAATAATTTAATTTTGATATTATAGCTAAATTAGATATTAAATTGATGTATGAGAAAGAAAGAAATAAAATTTTAATGTCCACAATGCTAAAGATAGCCTATGGGACCTCTTTTAGAGTGCAAAACTTAAAAAACGTATGCACCTTAAGAGATTTAATCCACTTCAAAATGGATCTATATAGTTATATATATGCATATAACATGTGTAACTTTTTATTTTTAAAACTATATTTTTGAATGCATAAATGGATTCAATGCCTTGAAAGTTTACTTGGGCAAATGGATTGTGTAAACTACACCACATAAATTTTCAATTCCAAAAAATCTTTACTAGATGAAATTTAAATTTAAATTTAAAAATGGAATTAATGGCTCGAGGAAAATGACTCCAAATTTTAAAACAAACCCCCTTCTTTATGGTCATTGCAGAATATCATGAAATCTGAAGGTAACTCTAGTGAAAGATGTTATTTATTTAATCTCATTATCAATACACACTGACTTTAGTCATTTCCTGTGTGCAAATACATTTTTGGTGCATTAGTCCCCACGAGGACCTATTGTAATGTTTCTTCTCATTACCTTGCATATCGAATAAACATAAAATAAATTACGTATCATATATAAAAAAATAAATAACCCCGAGTCTTATTTCCTTTCGTAAACCGACAAAACGTAATTCTTATTTGCCTCGCTTCCCTTTCCGTAAAATAATCGACTTAAATAATGTATTTAAATCCGAATGTCGCCTTGAATTTACAATAAATTTTAGTTTCCGATCCACGGTTTTACATATTCCAACACGTGTGAATGTCGCCTTGAATTTATGATACGAAATTGTGATAGATAACTCGGATGCCATTGATTGCCAGTAATTATGGAAGCTTTGTCTTCCATCGCCCTCTTACATTATGATTGTTCTCTTTTTGAAAATGGTGAGGGTAGTCATTGTCTACCCTTTTCATCTCCATTTGACATTTGTCTTTTTGCCCTTCTCACATCTGCCCTTCTCACATGTACAAACTTTAACTTAAGAAAAAAAAGGAATTACACATCTTATTGTTGTAAAATGGACCATTTTACTAAATAATTTTTTCTCTATATAAAAAGAATGTTATAAATAATAATGAAGAACTTATTATAATTAGAATAATCCAAAATCCCTAGGAAATTGGCGGGTGTGGGAGCTAGTTGGAATTTATTTGGTTAAGATTATGGCTAAATTAGATATTAAATTAATATATGAGATTTTTTAATTTAAAGTTTATAAAGGTATATATATTTTAATCTTTTTTGAATTTGAACCTATAACATTTTACCAAAGAAATACATACTCCTTTGTATATATACTTTGTTAATATGAAATTGATATTTATAATTTATGCATTCTACATACAAAACAAATATATGTAAAATAAACAACTCAAAAATCATATTATATATTTAGTAGGTACTGCACGGTTGGAATTTGACAAATTGTCCATCATGGGATGATTTGCCCTTGAAATACATGTTAAAAAATTACAAAACCCTTTAAAAATCTCCCTTGAAACTATGTTTATATATTTAGTAGGCACTGCATGGTTGGAATTTGACACTGCCCATCATGGGGTGATTTTCCCTTGAAATACGGGATAAAAAATTACAAAACCCTCAAAAATCTCCCTTGAAACTATGAAAACAGGTTGGAAACTCTGAAAAAATTCAAATTTGAAGCGCTAGTCTTTTTTGAAATTCCAACCCTAGTAGGTAGTCCTTCGGGCTCTGTATTGTCTACCTTTTTCTTCTCCATTTGACATTTGTCCTTCGTGTTTTGACATGGGTCAATTTTAACTAAAGAAGGAAAAAGAATTACACATCTTATTGTAATATGGACCATTTTTTCGAATAAATTTTTCTTATATATGAATGGGTGTTATAAATAATAATTAGGAACTTAGCATGGAAGAACTTATTAGAATTGGAATAATCTCAAATCCCTATGAAATTGGAGGGCCGGGGAACCCCACTAATCTAATTTTTTAAATTTATTAAAAGTAATGGACCATTTTGTTCATTCAATTAAATTTAAGTTTGTTCTTTATTTATTTTTAATGTTTTTGTAAAAGAATAATAATAATAATAATAATGATAATTTAATTTTAAGATTATGGCTAAATTAGATATTAAATTGATATATGAGATTTTTTTCATTTAAACTTTATAAAGGTTTATATATTTTAATCCTCTTTGAATTTAAACTTATAACAATTTACCAAAGAAATACATACTCTTAATCGTTTATATATATATATTAAATTTCTCTCAACAATTCAATAACATGAAAATTTTCCAAACTATAAATGCATATCATATACTTAGAAGGTACTCCTCATTGTCTACCTTTTTCATCTCCATTTGACATTTGTCCTTTTGCTATTTTGACATGGGTCGACTTTTACTTAAGGAAAAAGGGAATTACACATCTTATTGTAAAATGGACCATTTTGTAAATAAAAATTTCTTATACATAAATGAATGTTATAAATAATAATGAGGAAATTATCATGGAGGAACTTATTAGAATTGGAATAATCTCAAATCCCTAAGAAATTGGTCACATACACGAATATAATTTTTTAAATTTATTAAAAGTAATGGACCATTTTGCTAATTGAATTAATTTTCAATATCTAATTTAAGTCTATTGTTCACATTGTTGCAAAAAACCAGAACCTCCATGAAGACATATAAAACACACCCTCCCCAAAAGGACTAAGTTGTTTCTCTATCATCATCACAGTATCAAAAAAAACATAAGAGAAATAAAATAGCAGGGCCTCCCCAACATTGGAGAAAACAACCATCCTGTAAATAAGTTTTACATCAGTGTTTGATGAAATAGATCGAGTATCCATACAAAAATGCAAAAAGTATATTGTAAGCATAATTAGAAAAAGAAAAACATAAAAGTAAAGCTTGATGGTACTCCAAGGTTTGTATAGAAGATAAAAGGTATCATCTCATTTGATATAGGGTGGTTTATTCGACACACGAATCAAACCATCCTCATATGCTGATACTCTCCAAGTGCCTAGATCCTATTGTAGACCTTCCTTAGCAAGGAAATAAATTATGGTGTCCCGCTCCCTGTAGGTGTGAAAAATAGCTATGTAATGAAAAATAATTTTAATTTGTAAAATTTCTTGAATAATTAGGAACAGAATGTGGTTTTGACATCTTTGACTCTCATTAATCCAATTAATAACATTTAACGAATCTTCAAAGATTTGCACATAATAAATCCATAAGCCCGTGATCCAGCACAACAATAGTTTCAGTGTTTGGAGTTCTACAAAGTTGTTTGTTCCTTCCCCAAGGCCTACTGAGGATTTCCAGTGCCTGTGTTCTTTATGATAAATGACTAGTCTTGCCCCACATCTATTTTGAGCATTCGATGCTCCGTCAAAATAAGCCTAGGTTATATGAGGGTTTATCTATTCTTCCTTTATGATTCGGGAGATTTGTGGGGAAGTAGTCAATGGGAGGAGAGAAAAAAATGATGCGTATTCGACTACAATGAGGTATGGTGCCAAAGGAACATCCATAAATATCCATTTATTTCTAGCCAACCAAATGCCCTAGGAGATGATGGGTGGAATATTTTTTGGATTTTCCTCTTGATTTTCTTGCCACCAGCGTTTCCAAGCCTCCATGAGAGACTACCCTCTCCAGCCCCACCTGATTCCCATGAGATTCAATGCAAGCTCCCAAACAATTGAAGTGAAAGGATAGACTAGGAAAACATGGTTTGTAGTTTCTTCTAAATTTTTGCAAAGTGTACACCATCTACGTCTATTCTTATTCCTTTTATGTAGATTAGCCCATTTAGGAACTTTACTCCTAAGGAGACACCAAAAGAGAAACCTTGCTTTTGTTGGGAACATTCGCTATGAGAGGGATCTCCACAACCATTGTTGGCCTCCCTGTAATCTTCTTTCAATTTGGTAATTGTAGCCATATTTTGGGGAGTATAGGCCATTTGGGGAATGTACACACCGAAGCTCATCTGGACAGTATCTTAACCTAATATTTGATCAAATAATGTCTCTAATGAAGGACTTCCATATACCTCTCCAACACAGATGAATTTGAATGGCTTCAGTAGTTTTCCAACCTTGTTTCCAAAGAGAGGACTCTTCAGGGGTTGCAATCTGGTTAAGGGAGGAACTCCTCGATCTCCCTCCGGAGAGAAAATTGTTTGTTGTATCCCACCCATGGATCATCTCGTATTCTTACTTTTTCCCCATTCCTAGCCATCCAAGCCAACCCTTCTTAAATTATGCCTATTGATTCTAGAGTAGCCTTCCATATTGATGATGCATTGGCTAGTTTTTTAGTTACTCTCCAAATCCACTCCTTCATAGGTTTAGGGTCTATATATTTTCTTTACTACCACTCTCCAAATGTTTTCCTTTGTTATTGGCCTCCATACCGATTTTGCCGCTAGTAGGAATACCAGAATGGGGAGATCCTTAATACCCCATCCTATCCAAGCCTTTGGGATGGCTATTTTGTCCCAAGTAACCTATGGAAGGGCACCCTCCTTTTTTGAACTGACCCACATAAACTACCCACACATTTTCCTAATCTGATCTAAAATTATTTTTGGTACCCATGTGAGGGCAATCCAGTAAACCAGAATGGCCATTAGAACTGATTTGATTAGTACCAACCTACCAACCCTTGAAAGCCACTTATAGCTCTAGTGTTTAAACCTCTTTTCAACTTTTTCCAGCAGAGAGTGCCAGTCTTGTTTTCTATAGTTATCTGGCTTCAGGTGAAAGCCTAAGTATTTGAAGTTGTCAATCATAGGAATTTCTGGATATGGGAGGCTTGTAGTGAGTCTCTTTATCTCCACCACCGAGCAACCATCATAAACTATGCAATATTTCTTCTTGTTTATGCTCATTCCCGTAGCTTTTAATAAAAGATCAAGTGTGATTTTCATTTTTTAGAGGTCTTCTCTCACCCCATTACTGAACAAGAGGATATCATCTACAAAAAGGAGATGGGTAATGGAAAAATTTGTAGCTATTGTGATCCCTTTTATCTCCCTTTTGTGATTTGCTGCAATGATTAGCTGACTAAGACCTTCAGTTGCTAGTAAGAACAACAAGGATGGCAGGGGGCATCCATGCCTTAGCCCTCTCTGGCTATGAAAAAAGGGGGAAGCAACTCCATTGATAAGTATGGAAAATCTTACATTTGTAATGCATCCCATGACCTAATTTATGAAACCAATGTTGAACCATAGATCGGTTAGAAGTAGGTGAAGGTATATCCAAATAATTTTTTCATAGGCCTTCGATAGATGTATCTTCACAATGAACTCTTTTTTCTTACTACTTTTCATACTATGCATGGATTCCTGAGCAACTCTGATGGCTTCATGTATCTTTCTTCCATCCAAGAATTTGAATTGTTCTCTTGAGATGTTCCTAGAGAGGATGGGTTTTAGGCATAGAAATATAATTTTGCTATGATTTTATAGATACAATTACAAAGATAAATAGGCCCAAATTCCTCAAAATGCTTTGGATCATCAGTTTTAGGGATGAGGGTTATGAAATTTGAGTTAGATGGTTCATGTATTGATCCTCTAACTCTCCATTCCTCCACCATGCTAGTTAATTCATCCCCCATAAGCTCAAAAAAGTGTTGGAAGAGTTCTACTGTCCATCCATCAGGCCCCAGAATCTTATCCTTCTGCATTTTTTTGAGAATTCCTTCGACTTCTCCCTTTGTAGCAAATGTCATTATCATATCATTTTCCTCTTATTCCACACATCTGGGAAACAATTGAGCCACCTGAATAGCCTCTGGTGGCTTCTTCTAGAGCTCTGAACATGCCTTTAAAGTGGTCCCTACCTAGGCCTACTATCTCATCAAAGGATTTTTCTATTCCTCCCTTAGATCATTGCATTTCCTAGATAGTATTGCAATTCTTCCTATATTCGCATAATTTTGAAATAATTATGTGCTTTCATCACTAACTCAGAGCCATATTGCTATAATTTTGAGTCTCTACTGCTCCTCCATTCCTCTCAATATATTACTTTTTGAAATTTCCAGTTGTTTGATTCTTTCCTTTTTCACTTGTGTCTCATAGCCATCCACCTCTGGACTTTCGAGGGGCTCAATTGTTTCCTTTATATGTTAAAGTACGACTTCTTCCCTATTCCTTTTCTCCTTTTTCCCTTTTCTCATGCTATTGTTTCCTGTTTCAACCGTTTGAGTTTTCCCATGAAAATATCGGCTGATGACAGACCTTGATCATCAGTTACAAACCTCCATGTTTCATTAACTAAGGTATTATATGCAAGGTCTTTTAGCCATTTAGGATTGAATTTAAAAGGGGAGGCTGGATTTCTACAAGTACATTTCAGTTCGAGGATAGTAGGAAAATGATCAGAATCACCACTAGATCCAATCCATTGTCTGAATAAAGTTAAATTGTTGACCAAATCCTCCATCATCAGAAACCGATCCAATCTCTTAGCAACCCGAGCCTCTCCCATTCACTGATTCCTCCAAGTGGTAAAGTTTACATCAATGAGCTTCCCCATCATGAGTTTATTTTTAAAGTAGCCAACTAGAGTGTGTGCT
The DNA here is from genome assembly GCA_031772625.1 of Pinus tabuliformis. NCBI lineage: Eukaryota > Viridiplantae > Streptophyta > Pinopsida > Pinales > Pinaceae > Pinus > Pinus tabuliformis. The sequence continues at coordinate 281,141,802 of CM062804.1, read as the reverse complement.
TGAACATGAGGCCCCCAAGTCTCTGACATGCCTAGAGGGAAGTCCATATCCCCTCCCATCACCAAATTTGAGGCCTTCATGAAGGATTTAATAAATAAAGAGTTACTAAATGTGACACTATACTAACACAAACCATATACATTCAGGATATTTAGCTTTTATCCAAGTTCAAAAGAGTAAATCTCAACCCCCAATATCTGATCCAATCCCTAGGAATTTAGGAGTTTTATGTGTTGGCTTGATGGGGCCTGACCCAGGTTCGGAGTTATTTAGCCAAACAAATTCCTACACTACTGGCCCTTTCAGCATCCGCCCATGGGGCGTGGACTGAAGTCTCACCCGAAGTAGTATGGGGGGATGTTGGAACTAAGTTTCTGCACCCTCGAGATGTTTGAGGTGTCGATTTAGTCCAACAGTGCCTACCTTTGCGCAGGTCACTTCATGCAATATGATGACCTACAAGACCTTCGCGATCTGGTATAATCACCTTCGCGTAGCCCTAACTAGGGGTTAAGGTCCTTTCACGCTACTATGGCAGTGATCTGCGTTATTTCCCCAAACTATACCACAGATCTTACTTTTCTTCTTAAAGATCTTAGTTAACTTCGCGTAAATAGATACTTTATCTCAAATTCACTTAATCAACATAGTCACATACGTTTGCGCATCATATAAACAGTAGAAATGCAATTCATACCCAATACATTCAATGTAGAAAACAAGAAATAAATACACAGGAATGGTATAAAACTTCTCTTTATTAATGCTTCCAACTGTTACAGAATTGACTCGCTCTGCGCACTCAGCTGTAGGGGTCCATGTACTCAGTTGTGGACTACTAGGCCTCTGTGCACTTAGCTACGGAGCCTTCTCCTACTCTACGACCCAAACTAGACTTTATGCTCTAGATAAAACTCAACTCTTCATCCTTAGATTTTTCTTATTTTTTCCATTATTTTTCTATAGTTGACATTACATTACAAAATTAAGGGCAGAAAACCTTATGACTCATTTACAAGCTACGCGCTCCGCGTCCACAAAATCCAGAGTCTTTACATCGAAGTTACAATTTGTGACCAAAATCTGGGCTCTAAGCCCTAAAACTTCCCTTGGGGGATCTCGCACCCAACAAGCCCCCAACACAAACATTGTGACTCGCCCTCAAGTCACTCTATCAGTGCGGATATCTTTGCGTGAAGACCTCCCAATTATGCTCGGACCGCTGCAAAATCAGAAGTGCACTCAGCGGCTTCCTTTTACACTTCCTGGATGCATTGTTCAGAAACCGCTGTAACTGAACTGCTTCCCTGAACCTGTTCCTATGTGCCCTGCATCTGTGTGATATTTTCTTCAATAGCAGTTGTAATGACGAACGCCTCATCAATCCATGGATGTACACGTGCCGTTAGAATGGCTTCCTTGTGTCGAGAAAAATCCACCTGCTCCTTGGGCGCTTTTCCCTTCTTCATCCACGCGAGCCTTTGTGTAAGGGCAACTGTCTGCGTAGTCCCTTTTATCTCATCATATTTCTACTGCAGCTCGCACGCCTCTGTTTCTAAGTGCTGTATGTTTGGGTCCTCCTGTAGAATGGTGAGAACCTCGAATGACTCTTTAAATAGCCTAGTGTAGTCTTTCCCTACGCTGTTGACCTCTACTATGGCCGTTGTAATTGCGCTGGCGTGTTGTTCCTTAACCTCCGGCAGCATTGAAGGTTGTGCCTTCAATTGTAGCTTAGTTATCTAAAGGTTTATCTCCAGCTAAACCTTGGCCATCTCTTCCTTAGCCTCGAGCACCCCTGCTGCTAGTTTCTGGATGTGCGCCTTTGCTCGTTCCTCTGCTTGGATGGCCAGCTTTGGGACCATCTGCCAAGCTTCATCGACCACCTGCATAATCTGTCAGTTCTGTGCCACTACCTCATCGCACTAAGGCTCAACTGTTCGATGTTGATGCAATGCTCGCTCATGACCTCGAGCACGTGACCCTTCCTGGATCACAGTTCTACAGTAACTCCCTCCTGCAAAACATACAGCGTCTCCCGAGGGAGCGCAACCATGTTTATCCCAATCCCCTTTAATCGGCTGACCATAGGCCTGTCGGCCTCATTTTCTGTCACAAGTGCTCCCTTTGGTAGTACTATGGTGTTGGTCATGCGGATGTGCAACATTTCCTTAGTCGTTGTCATTCCTAGTGCGAGGTTGGTTGACATAGTACCATCCTGTGGAGTGTGCACCTGCAACTCTTGTATCTGCACTCAGAGGGCCCCGAACACCATCTGGTGTTCCTCCGCAAACTGCTGGAGGGCCTTCGTGGTGACGTCCCTCACCGTCTCCCTAGTGTCATGTAGATCCCCCTCAGTGAGGGTGATCGGGTCGAAAGAAGTCTTTGAGGCCTTTGACTTCTTCTGCAGCCCTACCTGCTCTCTTAGGCAATGCTGTTTCAACTGTGTGGACACTGTCTATGGGTCTACGCAACCTTCCTCTGGATCTGTTTCCTGTTCGGGCGAAGGAGACTTCTAGCCTTTGCACTCCTTCTTTGCTGCCTTCCGCTGCTCTTTCACCGCTTTCGCAGCATTACGCACCTCCTGCACCTTGGCTGTTGCCACTTCGTTGTTTCTCTTCTCTGCTAACTACGCCATCTGCAGTTTTTCCTCCTCCTTTTTCCTCTGTGCAACGGACTTCTCTGCTTCCATCATAGAGTTGGCTGGAGCGCACCACTCTGGGGGCCACAAATCAAGGACAGTGAATATGACATTGTCTATCACTAGATAAGGTAGCTCCTTCCATGCCTTCGTGGGGTCCTTCCTTGCCCTAATGTACATGTGGTGAAAGTCTGCCTTGAACTCTACAAAGCTCTACAGACTGTTATAAACTGTGCGTGATAACCGTGGCTTGCGGTTAATCCATATTCTGATGTTCATCTCCATGAACACCCAGAATATCTTGCTGTCTCTGATCCTCTGCGCATCTCTGGTTTCCCACAATGAAGTGTACTTCGCTGCCTTTGGAAGATCCTACACAATCGCTATGAACTGGCTGTCCTCAGGAAATTCCCAAGCCACCAGCACTATGGATAGTAGAAGCCATGTATAGTGGAAAGTTTTCCCCTGCTTGTGTGCCTCGCGACAGTTCTCCAGGAACTCTCTGCACAGGTAGTCTGCCCAGTTAAACTGGACCCATTTTTCACATTGCATGACAAGTGCAACCACTGGTGCAGGCACCTCATCCGCGCGAAACTTTCGCAAAACATTCCCAGCCAGTATCTGTGTCGTGAATTTGACTACCGCATTGTTGATGCTGAAGATCGTGTACCCTCTTTTCTTCTTCTCTAGCTTCAACCTTTTCTTCATGGCCTCTGTGATGACCAAATCATCACTTTTACCCTCTGAGATATTCATTGGATCCTCCCCTTTCCAAGGGATCTGGGTAATTCTATGAATTAGATGATCTGTTATGGGGATGGGCTCTTCGAGCCACAAACATCCATCATGCACCAGGCAGAGAAGCTGCCTGATGAACAAAATAGTCGCTGGGGCGCGATGGTAATGCGGCACCCAGAGCATGTTTAACAATCCTGCTTTCTCTACACCTCGCAACCACTGGCGTGGCTCCAACTCTATAACTCTCGGCAGTGTGTTTTTGTTCTGGCGCATGAGCTACATGGTTGCTAAATGTGGGAATTTCTCGTGGTCTGCAATATCCCAGTCCTCAAATTTTAATACCGATACTCGCCCCAAGTGTGCTCCATCAAAAATGGTGTCGTCAGGGAGTAGCGAGGTCTGCAGAGAGCTCTTGCTCTCATATAGGTCCTTGGGCACCCTTGCTTTCCCCTTCTGTGGAGGAACATACACGGGAAACCTGGTCAAAGGGTCCGCACCATGGGTTGCCACCTCCATATCTACGTCATCTTCCTCCTCTACCAGGATTTCTTCAAAGTCTTCCTCCTCCTCACCGGCTTCCAAATTGATCGCCTTCCCCTTTTCTTCCATGGTGAGCCTTGTTCTTAACGAATTCCTGGGGGACACGCACACCGGTACCATAGGCGGCTTGCCTTTCTGGGTCTCAACATGCGCAATGATTTAGGGATTTTTGTAACTATTCTGACACTTTCTAGGGCTTCACCTACCGTCAGGGCCTATGTGATCTCCTTAGCGGTCATGGCTCTGGTATCCATGGCTTCCTCAGGCACTGCCATACTGCTATTCCACAATTTTCTCAACGGCTCGGGTAAGTGCTCAAACAATGCCTTTGACTTCAAAAGATCAAACAAATTTGGGTTCATGAACCTCTGGGTGTGCAACAACTCAATTCTCAAATGGCTACAAGTGTTGTTTGTTGGGCATCCCTTTGCAATTTATAGCACCTTTTGAATTCGAATTTGACTATTCCCCCCATTTTCGGTCCATTAATGCTCCCTTGGTGGTAGATTTTCGCAAATCTAGCCCATAAAGTTCGCCTTAAATGCCTGCTGCCCGCTCCATTTGGTCTCAAACCAAGAATCACAACTTGAATAGTGACTGTAACAACCACTTTCCAGCCAACCCATGTGGCAGCGCAGCTACCCTCACGCTGTCGTAGACCCTCTGACACTTCGCTACTATGCGCATTCCTGTCATCGCACAGTTCTCGGGTAGAGTAGTTTATAGTCTTGTGCCTCCTTTCAACTGCCTGGAGCACTAAGATTGTGCTTCCTACGGCTAGTCAGATGGCTGAGCCACATGTGTATAGCATCAAATGACTGCCATTGACTTTTCTTGGGAAGAGTTCTCCATTTAACTTTACCAACTGCACTGCACCAACATCTATGATTTCCTTAATAACATATGGTCCCAACCAATGCATTTTGAGTTTCCCCAAGAATTGATGAAAATTATTATCATATAGAAACACCAAATCATTTGCCTTGAAGGTGCGTAACTTAATATGTTGATCATGCCAGACCTTTTCGTGCTACTTTTGTACCTGCTAGTGAAATCCAACCAAAAGCCGTTCTTCTTTGAGCTCCTCCAACTGCGTGAGCCTCTCCTCTAGGGTTCCATGGTTCGTCATACCTGTGAGCGCTGCTATGCGCAGACTAGGCATGATGTACTCCATAGGCATTGCAACTTCCACTCCATAAACAAGCCAATCCGAGGCCTAGAAGCATTGCTTTTCTAGCACCTCCCTTTTGAATTTATTAAAGAAGTTGTCTACCTCACTTAGGCTGTCATAAGTAGGTAGGTCTCTTACTTCTGTTGATACACAGTGCATCGACCTTGTCATCATATTACAATTTAGTGTAGTTACCTCATGTAACCAATTTTTCCATCGCTTTGTCTCCTCATCTGAATTCGACGTACAGGAGATTTCGTGCTCCCATGAAATCCACCCATCCATAGTGGGATTCACCCAATCCTGGTTTTGCGTTGTTACCTTATAGATGAAGTCCAAATCATCATCACTTTCATAGTCGCGCACTCGCTCCCTCAATGTCCACGGTTATGCCCTATAATCGCCCCATGGGTATTATTTTCTGTTGGTTCGCCATTCATAGTTGAATAGGAGACCATTGTAGTGTAGGTCTCCCCATTCGCTCCCATGTCTGATTCAACAGAACTTTTGCATCTGAACATAAATTCAGAATTACTTGGTCCATTTCATATTCTCCAATTTTCACGGTTAGTCTCATTTCTCTTCCCATTCTTGTCTTATGTTTTCCGATCTTCTGGACTACATGTGGTTCTCCTGGCGCAGTCCCAGCGCATTTGTTAATGAGTTTGTGTAACCCTTTTACCACCTTACTGTCGTGTAGTAGCTTCATACATGTTTCCAGGAATGTTGTGAGCATGGATGGGTCCATCTCCAAATCTGGTTGATATTTTCTTCTTGAAGTGGAGGCATCAGTGAAGCTCTTCTTAGCTTCCATGAAGGTTTACAAATCAAACTCTTCTTCCTTCGCCGGAGCTTTGCAAACCCAAGTACTATCCTCTAGTTGTTTTCCTTTGTCATCTCCCATCACGATTCCACTTCGAGCACAATGTTTACATTTGGGTCTTCCTCACGTAGCTTAGACCTCATCATCTGTAGGTTCTGAGTCGGGGGAGGCGGTAGAGCTCCTTTGTCGCGTATCCTAGCTATCAGTGTAGGAAAATCTTCGGTCTCATGATCAAAAAAGTTGCAATACAAACATAACGGGCACATTGGGTTTGTACAATCACGGGCATAATGTCCTGGCCCTCTACAATTGTAGCATATCAACTGTCTGCGACCTCTTCTAGGTCCCCCTCCGCCTCGGCCTCGTCGTGCCCCTGAAATCCTGTTTGTGCCACTCCTTCATTCTAGTCTAGGGGTTGTGATTTGAACTGAACTCTGTAGGTGGGAGTTCTATCCATCATCAAATCATAGCTTCTACAAGTGCGCTCATCGTGTCCCATCAACCTACAAAAGTTGCAGAACAATTGCTGTGAATTTTGTGTATACTTCTGTAACAAATGGAAATTGTCCGTAGCATGTTTTCCACCTATTTGACAAATCTGGCACCACAAAGCAGGCACCGTGCTAGGTCCCGCTTGCGCTTCCAACCTTAATGGAATCGGTCCTCCTCCTGCGAGGTAATTCGTGAAAATCGGGCAATTCTCCTTGTCATGACCTTGACCTTTGCATTTTATGTGCCACGGCTCTTTGCACACTTCTGGTCGAGCCATCCTATTTTGTTTTAGACTCTACATCTCTAGGCATAGATTCTTTAGTTGGGTGTGGATCTGCTGAAGTCTTAAGTTAGGATCCTGCTTCAGGGTCTCATGCATCCTCATCGTGACCTCTAAGGCCTCTGCTTGATTCATTCACTTCTATTGTGATAGCGCACTCCTCAGATGTGATTTTAGTGACGCTAAAAACCATTCACGATGTTGTCCATCCATCAGATTCATATTATTTTTGTGAATCGTACACTCCAGCCTCTGATCCAACTCCCAAGGTGTCTTGCCTAGTAGCATCATAATCTCCTTGAATCCAATGATCGACTGCGCTTCAGAATTCGGCATGCTAAATTCTCTGTTTAGTGCTGCTTGGATATCTGTGATTCTTGCATTTGGATTATCATTGGAGTGCTTAATATACTAGGTTAACGCGCGGTCCTGTAGGGCACTAATCAGTGTCGCTTTATTTATATTGTCATCTGTAACTCCTTGTGTTTCCCATACGACTCTTATAATGAACCAAAATTGGTCCAGATCCTCATTTACCAATCTCTTGAACACATGCAACTTCACTGTGCTTGCCATATTGAATCGCGGTGGTGGCGGAGGTGGTATGGGTGAAGATGGAGGTGATGGTGGCGAAGCTGGTGGACGTGTGGGTGGGGCTTGTATTCGTGGAATTCTTTTTCTTATCAAATGGATTGCACTTCATGGCGAGACCTTCATGAGCTCTTCCTCATCCCCTCGTGGAGGTGAAATCAGGGGGCTAGATTCTGGTCCCTTATTTCCTTCGTTCCTATAAGTTTTTCCACTTAACGTAGCCCCAAACATCAAGGTAACTGCATAACCCTCTTTTCGCACAATAGCATTTTAATCCAAGTATTCAGAGACTTTACATACTTACCTCGTGGTCCTTTGAGAAAGTGTTGCTATGCCTTGCTATAGCTGACCGAGGTGTCGACCACGAACTCCGTAATGAATCCTCCTATAATCTAATCGAGCCAATGATCAATGGAGCACGCGATCTTATCCTCTGATGCTTCCAACCTTCTTACTAATTCTAGGGTCCACACAATAGGATTGTTGAGTTTCCACCTTCCTTGGCTATCTTCTAGCTTCGCGATCCACTCGTACAGCTTAGTAGGGAAAGACACAAAGAAAATTTTGTGGATCTCTGTGTACAGGTAGTAGTCTAACCACTCTTCTTTTGGTAGTCGTGGGTTCCTATTTTCTTGCGCTATGAACTTGTGAATTCTTTTGTCCAACCAGCCTTAAATTTCCTTCTTAGTTGGATTCCAATGATACGACATCAGACATATCTCATGCAAATTCGGTCCCGGCAATGGAACCATTTGTTGGCTTGATGGGGCCTGACCTAGGTTCAAAGTTATTTAGCCAAAAAAATCCCTACATTACTAGCCCTTTCACCATCAGCCCATGAGGTGTGGACTGAAGTCTCACTCGGAGTAGTATGGGGGGATGTTGGAACCAAGTTTCCACACCCTCGAGATGTCTGAGGTGTCGATTTAGTCCAACTGTGCCTACCTATGTGCATGTCACTTCACGCATTGTGCTGACCTACAAGACCTTTGTGATCTATTATAATCACCTTCGCGCAACCCTAACTAGGGGCTGAGGTGCTTTCGCGCTACTATGGCATCGATCTGCGCTATTTCCCCAAACTATACAGTACATCTTACTTATCTTCTTAAAGATCTTAGTTAACTTGACGTAAATAGATACTTTATCTCACATTCACTAAATTAACACGGTCACATATGTTCGCGCATCATATAAATAGTAGAAATGTAATTCATACGCAATGCATTCAATGCAGAAAATAGAAAAAAAAATACACAGGAATGGTATAAAACTTCTCTTTATTAATGCGTTCAACTATTACAAACTCGACTCGCCCTGCGCATTTAGCAGTAGGGGTCCGCGTAATCAGCTACGGACTACTAGGCCTCTGTGCACTCAACTGCAGAGCCTTCTCCTACTCTACAACTCAAACTAGGCTTTACGCTCTAGATACAACTCAAATATTCATCCTTAGGTTTTTCTTATTTTTTCCATTATTGATTTAGAGTTAGAGCCTCGCTCTATTTATACAATCCCATGGTCTGCAGACCATGGGTAGATCTATATAACTGAAATTACATTACAGAATTAAGGTTGGACAACACTATGACTCATTTACAAGATATGCACTTCACGCCCACAAAATATGGAGTCTTTACATCAAAGATAGAATTTGTGACCAAAATCTGGGTTGTAAGCCCCAAAAATTCCCTCGGGGGATCCCGCGCCCAACATTACGTTTCTATCATTTCGTCCCACCACAAGCCCCCTCGATCTTCCTTTGGCACCCAAGGTCAAAATGACCATCTAGGCATCCTTTTACATAGAGATTCCTTCAACGCATCTCCATCCTGTAGGGATTCTTATGAAAAAATAATATTCTGACAAAGATATTTGAATAATTCCATAAGGGCTAGCTTTTTACAGCTGCTATAAAAACCTTTACAATTGAAGGAGGGGATGATAATTTATAAACCACCTCAGGGGGCTACACTTCTCTAAGTTCCCCTTGTAAAGAAAGTTGTTTCCCATATGCTATGTCCAACTTGGATTTCAACTGGGCTTTTGAGAGATTTGATTTTCTACCTTTAGATTTTTGGGGCATAGAGGGATCCTGAGGACTCCCCAACCCACCCATGGAGTCAGGCATGAGTTATTTTTTGTCCCTAAGTGGAAGGTTATAGTGAGGTCCCACTGAAAGTGAGGGCACAGGTAGTTGGTTGGGAAACATGAAGGAGGAGGGAACCTCGAGGATAAGGACAAGGATTGAAGTGATGATTCTATCCAACGTACTGGATATTTCACACTTGGAATTCATAGAGGATAATAAATGCCTGGAGGGACCAAGCCATGATACAACATAATAAAAAGAAATTAGTGATTCAGATTCAGAGATAATGGAGGGTAAAGGTATATCAACTAGCTGAGACGTTGGTTCAGTATGTATTACTTTGTTTTGAGCCTCTTAATGTTGCTCGCTTCCTGACCTATCTTGATTCCCTTGAAGACTAGGCATCGTTTCCTCAATCTCCATTTCATATGGATCGAGATTCCTCTAAACACCCTTAATCACTACTTGTCCTGCTTCCTCCCCCTCCATTGCCACCTACTCATCAGTCCTCGAATTTCCCTTCTCACACCTTCTCCTACAAAATCCCAATGGAGAATACCTTGCCAGATGACCATGTTTATGACAACAGTGGCATCAGAAAGAAAATTCTTCATAATCAATTATATGAGAATGTGTATACCCCTGGATCTGGAAGTTGATTTTTTCCGCTAAACCCTCCTTTGGCTTCAATTTTACCCTTAAGCAAACCATAATTCTATTATTTGTTTCCAAAAATGTCATGTTTTCTTCCAGGAATGTTCCTAAGTCATTCTCGATGGCCCTCGATACATCCCCATAACTAAGAAGGTAGTGTCGAGAGCTATACCCAGACCAAAATATGCTCCAGTTTTTCCCTTTACACATCAAATAATGGTGTCCATTTTTTAAAAAATATGGGAGAAATCAAGAAACAGTAATTTTGCTCAAGCACCCACTCAAGCATCTCACCTTTGCTAAAGCGAACGATGCACCAACCTCTAGCTAATATAGTCACTTCTACCTGGGCCTCTAGTGCTCCTTTCCATTCCTTGTCAATGCATTCAAGTATATATGGATCCAAATAACATCTTCATTTGGCTCTCCCAACTAAGATCAACTCTGAGGCTTCCATGGCCTTATCCAACTGATATCAACTCCAAGAACCAGTTTGGGACATTCTGAATCTTTCCTTATTACTTTTCCCTTTTTCGTTTTTCTCCTCTGGTTTGGCCATTTCTTCCCTCCTGATGCCGAGTTTTCTTACTCTTCACCCACATATTCCAGATCTTCAAAAATCCTATCTAATATCTCCTCTACCGATATCGATTGCATGAATAATTCCCTTAAATCGGCTGATACCCCTTCCACTTTGGATCCGCGAGTTGTGCCCCTCGTTCTCGTCACTAAGAGGTCGACTCTCATTCTTCCTTAGGCCCATTTCCCTTCTTTTCTTGTATGCATTCACCGTCACTTCACTCCCTTGATTTCCATGGATATTCATATCTCTCTAGTGACTTCCACTCATCATTAATGGCCTCATGTACACCCTCCAATGGAGCTGGAGTTTTTCACGCTATTTGGGTCTCCTTCTCCCTTGTCCGAGGGACTAAATTCCATGTCACCACTCTCTCAATCCTTTGAGATGAATCCCCTTCCTTAGCCTAATTTCCTGATACCAAGCATGATCTTAGTCCTTCATTCCCCAATAGACCACTACTTCGAACTATGTCTTCGAGGTCTCCCAAGAGGTACATGGGTTCAAAGTGTCTAAATACTATTTAAGCAACCTGATTCCCTGCTGACACCTCTGTTACCTAGACCCCTGAAACTGCCGAAGACTTGAAAACCTCCTGTAAAGAATTGTGAGGGCTTCTGAACCCCTATGATGCACTATTTCGCTTCCCTAAAATCGTAAAGCCAAAACCATCCCCTGAACTCCATTCAAACCCTGTAACACCCTTATTTCAACCTGACGACTGATGTGGAGGACTGAACTTATCTAGGTTTCATTGAGTTGGCTCCAACCTCCATACAGATAGAATATCCTTCAGTTCTGATTTCAAGTCCACACAATACCTTGCACTGACCATCTTCGCTAGCTTGTAGAAGAATGCAGACCGATATGCGAGAAAAACACCGCAGTTGTTACCTACTACACTAGGCATGTGCTACCAACTTCCAAGATCACCTAAGCTTCTAGCCGAATCCTTCTTCCTAGAGAGAATGCAGATACTTCGATGAAATTTACCCCCCCACCATTTTCCTATTGCGTACCATCCTTTTTTGCTAGGGGAGATACCACGCAGTCCATGTAGGCACCTAGGACCTCCTCTTGAGGTAGCCTTGGCATGAATCCCTTATAACCCTAGCTACCATCCTCCAATCACCTATTATGTTAGGAGAGTTCCACCCAATAATTTAATTTTAATATTATTGCTAAATTAGATATTAAATTGATGTATGAGAAAGAAAGAAATAAAATTTTAACGTCCACAATGCTAAAGATAGCCTATGGGACCTCCTTTAGAGTGCAAAACTTAAAAAACGTATGCACCTCAAGAGATTTAATCCACTTCAAAATGGATCTATATTAGTTATATATATGCATATAACATGTGTAACTTTTTATTTTTAAAACTATATTTTTGAATGCATAAATGGATTCAATGCCTTGAAAGTTTACTTGGACAAATGGATTGTGTAAACTAAACCACATAAATTTTCAATTCCAACAAATCTTTGCTAGATGAAATTTAAATTTAAATTTAAAAATGGAATTAATGGCTCAAGGAAAATGACTCCAAATTTTAAAACAAACCCCCTTCTTTATGGTCATTGCAGAATATCATGGAATCAGAAGGTCACTCTAGTGAAAGATGTTATTTATTTAATCTCATTATCAATACACACTGACTGTAGTCATTTCCTATGTGAAAATACATTTTTGGTGCATCAGTGCCCACGAAGACCTATAGTAATGTTTCTTCTCATTACCTTGCATGATATAGCTTGGATATAATATGCATATAATATTTTGACATAGTGGTATGATTGAGAAAAAAATATTTTATTTATATTTAACAATAAAATATATTGATATTATTAATATATTCTTGTTTTAAATATTACATATCAAATAAACATAAAATAAATTACGTATCATATGATTATTCTATATTAGGTTGGGTAAAAAAAAAATAAACCTGAGTCTGATTTCCTTTCCTAAACCGACAAAACGTAATTCTTATTTGCCTCGCTTCCCTTTCCGAAAAATAATCGACTTAAATAATGTATTTAAATCCGAATGTCGCCTTGATTTTATAAATAAATTTTAGTTTCCGATCCACGGTTTTACATATTCCAACACGTGTGGCTTTACGCAATATCATTTAATGGCTTTTCCTTATGGTAGATAACCCGGATGCCATTGAATGCCGGTAATTATGGAAGCTTAGTCTTCCATCGCCCTCTCCCATGCGTGCAAACACTATTTAGGCAAAGTCAACGTCATCCTTGTTCCCAATCAACATCATGCGATCCTTTTTCCCAATAGACACTTGAAAATTGTTGTATTTTTTCGTTTGGTATTCGTTTTCTGTGAAGTAGGGTTTACTGGTTGCCCAGTTAAAGTTGCAGGTATTGCGCCATAGCTGAACGCTGCCTTCGCCACAGACAGAAAGAATAACACCTAAATTTCACCGCAGCAAGAAAGATCTGTATTACTCGCCACGCCACGCCACCTCTCCAGAATCAGTAGGTTCCATGGAAAGGAAGGAATTAGAGATTACATGGTCCCGTTGGACGCCCACGAAAAGACAGAAAGAGATTTTGGAAGACCTCTTCAGACAAGGCCATCGTAACCCTAGTCGCTCTCGAATAAATGAGATTACCACTCTGCTCAAACAACACGGCAAAGTAGAAGCAAAAAATGTGTTTTATTGGTTTCAGAATACTCAAGCACGCAGCAAGAGTAAACAGAAAATGAAGAAAACTTACACCATAGTTTTCTCTCAAACTCATCTCTACGAACTTTTTAATAGCATGAAATTTTTTGTAAACCATCCATATTTATAATCCCAACAACCAATAGACTTAGGGTTTGTAAATTTTTTCTATTTTTACATTATAGTTGTTCTCTTTTTGAAAATGGTGAGGATAGTCATTGTCAACCTTTTTCATCTCCATTTAACATTTGTCTTTCTGCGCTTCTCACATGTATAAACTTTAACTTAAGGAAAAAAAAGAATTACACATCTTATTGTAAAATGGACCATTTTACTAAATATTTTTTTCTCTATATAAAAAGAATGTTATAAATAATAATGAAGAACTTATTATAATTAGAATAATCCAAAATCCCTAGGAAATTGGTGGGTGTAGGAGCTAGTTGGAATTTATTTATTTTTAAGATTATGGCTAAATTAGATATTAAATTGATATATGAGATTTTTTAATTTAAAGCTTATAAAGGTATATATATTTTAATCTTTTCTGAATTTGAAACTATAACATTTTACCAAAGAAATACATACTCCTTTGTATATATACTTTGTTAATATGAAATTGATATTTATAATTTCTGCATTCTACATACAAAAAAAATATATGTAAAATAAACAATTCAATAGTCATATTATATATTTAGTAGGTACTGCAGGGTTGGAATTTGAGGGGCAAATTGCCTATAATGGGATGATTTGCCCTTGAAATACAGGTTAAAAAATTACAAAGCCCTCAAAAATCTCCCTTGAAATGATTTGCCCTTGAAATACAGGTTAAAAATTTACAAAACCCTCAAAAATCTCCCTTGAAACTATGAAAACAGGTTGGAAACTCTGAAAAAATTCAAATTTGAAGCGCTAGTCTTTTTTGAAATTCCAACCCTAGTAGGTGGTCCTTTGGGCTTTGTATTGTCTACCTTTTTCTTCTCCATTTGACATTTGTCCTTCATGTTTTGACATGGGTCAATTTTAACTAAAGAAAAAAAAAGAATTACACATCTTATTGTAATATGGACCATTTTTTCGAATAAAATTTTCTTATATATGTACGAGTGTTATAAATAATAATTAGGAACTTAGCATGGAGAAACTTATTAGAATTGGAATAATCTCAAATCCCTGTGAAATTGGAGGGTGGGAACCTCACTAATCTAATTTCTTAAATTTATTAAAAGTAATGGACCATTTTGTTAATTCAATTAAATTTAAGTTTGTTATTTATTTATTTTTAATGTTTTTGTAAAAGAATAATAATAATAATAATGATAATTTAATTTTAAGATTATGGCTAAATTATATATTAAATTGATATATGAGATTTTTTTCATTTAAACTTTATAAAGGTTTATATATTTTAATCTTCTTTGAATTTAAACTTATAACAATTTACCAAAGAAATACATACTCTTAATCGTTTATATATATATATATATATTAAATTTCTCTCAACAATTCAATAACATGAAAATTTTCCAAACTATAAATGCATATCATATACTTAGTAGGTACTCCTCATTGTCTACATTTTTCACCTCCATTTGACATTTGTCCTTTCGCTATTTTGACATGGGTCGACTTTAATTTGAGAAAAAAAAGGGAATTACACATCTTATTGTAAAATGGACCATTTTGTAAATAAAATTTTCTTCTACATAAATGAATGTTATAAATAATAATGAGGAACTTATCATGGAGGAACTTATTAGAATTGGAATAATCACACATCCCTAAGAAATTGGTCACATGAACGAATCTAATTTTTTAAATTTATTAAAAGTAAATGACCATTTTGCTAATTGAATTAATTTTCAATATCTAATTTAAGTCTATTGTTCACATTGTTGCAAAAAACCAGAACCTCCATGAAGACATATAAAACACACCCTCCCCAAAAGGACTAAGTTGTTTCTCTATCATCATCACAGTATCAAAAAAACCATAAGAGAAATAACATAGCAGGGCCTCCCCAACATTGGAGAAAACAACCATCTTGTAAATAAGTTTTACATCAATGTTTGATGAAATAGATCGAGTATCCATACAAAAATGCAAAAAGTATATTGTAAGCATAATTAGAAAAACAAAAACATAAAAGTAAAGCCTTGATGGTACTCCAAGGTTTGTATAGAAGATAAAAGGTATCATCTCATCTGATATAGGGTGGTTGATTCGACACATGAATCATACCATCCTCATATGCTGATACTCTCCAAGTGCCTAGATCCTATTGTAGACCTTCCTTAGAAAGGAAATATATTATGGTGTCCAGCGCCCTGTAGGTGTGAAAAACAGCTATGTAATGAAAAATCATTTTAATTTGTAAAATTTCTTGAATAATTGGGAACATAATGTGGTTTTGCACATAATAAATCCATAATTCCATGATCCAACACAACAATAGTTTCAGTGTTTGGAGCTCTGCAAAGTCGTTTGTTCCTTCCCCAAGGCCTATTGAGGATTTCCAGTACCTGTGTTCTTTATGATAAATGACTAGTCTTGCCCCACATCTATTTTGAGCATTAGATGCTCTGTCAAAATAAGCCTAGGTTATAAGAGGGTTTATCTCTTCTTCCTTTATGATTTAGGAGATTTGTGGGGAAGTAGTCAATGGGAGGAGAGAAAAATGATGCGTATTCGACTGAAATGAGGTATGGTGCCAAAGGGACATCCATAAATATCCATTTATTTCTAGCCAACCAAATGTCCCAGGAAATGATGGGTGGAATATTTTTTGGATTTTCCTCTTGATTTTCTTGCCACCAGCGTTTCCAAGCCTCCATGAGAGACTACCCTCTCCAACCCCACCTGATTCCCATGAGATCCAATGCAAGCTCCCAAACTTTTGAAGTGAAAGGATAGACTAGGAAAACATGGTTTGTAGATTCTTCTAAATTTTTGCAAAGTGTACACCATCTAGGTCCATTCTTGTTCCTTCTATGTAGATTATCCCACGTAGGAACTTTACTCTTAAGGAGACACCAAAAGAGAAACCTTGCTTTTGTTGTGCACTTTAGCTATGAGAGGGATCTCCACAACCATTGCTGGCCTCCTTGTAATCTTCTTTCAATTTGGTAATCGTAGCCATATTTTGGGGAGTATAGGCCATTTGGGGAATGTACACACCGAAGCTCATCTGGACAGTATCTTAACCTGATATTTGATCAAATAATGTCTCTAATGAAGGACTTCCATATACCTCTCCAGCACAGATGAATTTGAATGGCTTCAGTAGTTTTCCAACCTTGTTTCCAAAGAGAGGACTCTTTGTCGCAATCTGGTTAAGGTAGGAACTCCTTGATCTCCCTCAGGAGAGAAAATTCTTCGTTGTATCCCACCTGTTATTCATCCCCTATTCTTACATTTTCGCCATTCCTAGCCATCCAAGCCAACCCTTCTTAAATTATGCCTATTGATTCTAGAGTAGCCTTCCATATTGATGATGCATTGGCTAGTTTTTTAGTTACTCTCCAAATCCACTCCTTCATAGGTTGAGGGTCTATATATTTTCTTTACTACCACTCTCCAAACGTTTTCCTTTGTTATCGGCTTCCATACCGATTTTGCCACTAGTGGGAATACGAGAATGGGGAGATCCTTAATACGCCATCCTATCCAAGCCTTTGGGATGGCTATTTTGTCCCAAGCAACCTATGGAAGGACACCCTCCTTTTTTGAACCAACCCACATAAACTACCCACACAGTTTCCTAATCTGATCTAAAATTCCTTTTGGTACCCATGTGAGGGCAATCCAGTAAACCAGAATGGCCATTAGAACTGATTTGATTAGTACCAACATACCAGCCCTTGAAAGCCACTTATAGCTCTAGTGTTTAAACCTCTTTTCAAATTTTTCCAATAGTGAGTGCCAGTCATGTTTTCTATAGTTATCTGGCTTCAGGTGAAAGCCTAAGTATTTGAAGTTTTCAATCATATGCATTTCTAGATAAGGGAGGCTTGTAGTGAGTCTCTTTATCTCCACCACCAAGCAACCATCATAAACTATGCAATATTTCTTTTTGTTTATGCTCATTCCTGTAGCTTTTAATAAAAGATCAATTGTGATTTTCATTTTTTAGATGTCTTCTCTCACCCCATTATTGAACAAGAGGATATCATCTACAAAAAGGAGATGGGTAATGGAAAAATTTGTAGCTACTGTGATCCATTTTATCTCCCTTTTGTGCTTTGCTACAATGATTAGCTGACTAAGACCTTCAGTTGCTAGTAAGAACAACAAGGATGGTAGGGGGCATCCATGCCTTAGCCCTCTCCGGCTATAAAAAAAGGGGGAAGCAACTCCGTTGATAAGTATGGAAAATCTTACATTTGTAATGCATCCCATGACCTAATTTATGAAACCAATGTTGAACCGTAGATCGATTAACTCTTTTTTCTTGCTCCTTTTCATACTATGCATGGATTCCTGAGCAACTCCGATGGCTTCATGTATCTTTCTTCCATCCAAGAATCTGAATTGTTCTCTTGAGATGTTCCTGAAGAGGATGGGTTTTAGGCATAGAAATATAATTTTGCTATGATTTTATAGATACAATTACAAAGATAAATAGGCCCAAATTCCTCAAAATGCTTTGGATCATCAGTTTTAGGGATGAGGGTTATGAAATTTGAGTTGGATGGTTCATGTATTGATCCTCTAACTCTCGATTCCTCCACCACACTATTAATTCATCCCCCATAAGCTCAAAAAAGTGTTGGAAGAGTTCTACCGTCCATCCATCAGGCCCTAGACTCTTATCCTTCTGCATTTTTTTGAGAATTCCTTCGACTTCTCCCTTTGTAGAAAATGTCATTATCATACCATTTTCCTTTTATTCCACACATCTGGGAAACAATTGAGCCACTTGAATAGCCTCTGGTGGCTTCTTTTGGAGCTCTGAACATGCCTTTAAAGTGGTCCCTACCCAGGCCTACTATCTCATCAAAGGATTTTTCTATTCCTCCCTTAGATCATTGCATTTCCTAGATAGTATTGCAATTCTTTTTATATTTCGCATAATTTTGAAATAATTATGTGTTTTCATCACTAACTGAGAGCCATGTTTCTATACTTTTGAGTCTCTACTGCTCCTCCATTCCTCTCAATATATTACTTTTTGAAATTTCCAGTTGTTTGATTCTTTCCTTTTTCACTTGTGTCTCATAGCCATCCACCTCTGGACTTTAGAGGGTCTCAATTGTTTCCTTTATATGTTAAAGTGTGACTTCTTCCCTATTCCTTTTCTCCTTTTTCCCTTTTCCCATGCTATTGTTTCCTGTTTCAACTGTTTGAGTTTTCCCATGAAAATATCGGCTGATGATAGGACCTGATCATCAGTTACAAGCCTCCATGTTTCATTAACTAAGGTATTATATGCAAGGTATTTTAGCCATTTAGGATTGAATTTAAAAGGGGAGGCTGGATTTCTACAAGGACATTTCAGTTCGAGGATAGTAGGAAAATGATCAGAATCACCACTAGATCCAATCCATTTTTTGAATAAAGTTAAATTGTTGACCAAATCCTCCATCATCAGAAACCGGTCCAATCTCTTAGCAACCCGAGCCTCTCCCATTCACTGATTCCTCCAAGTGGGTTGGGATTTTATAAAGTTTACATCAATGAGATTCCCCATCATGAGTTTATTTTTAAAGTAGCCAACTAGAGTGTGTTCTTGAACATGAGGCCCCCAAGTCTCTGACATGTCTACAGAGAAGTTCATATCCCCTCCCATCACCAAATTTGAGGCCTTCACGAAGGATTTAATAAATAAAGAGTTACAAAATGTGAGACTATACTAACACAAACCATATACATTCAAGATATTTAGCTCTGATCCAAGTTGAGAAGAGTAAATCTCGACCCCCAATATTTGATCCAATCCCCAGGAATTTTTGAGTTTTATGTGTTGGATTGATGGGGCCTGACCCAGGTTCGGAGTTATTTAGCCAAAAAAATTCCTACACTACTCGCCCTTTCAGCATTAGCCCACGGGGCGTGGACTGAAGTCTCACCCGAAGTAGTATGGGAGGATGTTGGAACCAAGTTTCTGCACCCTCGAGATGTTTGAGGTGTCGATTTAGTCCAACAGTGCCTACCTTCGTGCAGGCCACTTCGCGCATTGTGTTAACCTGCAAGACCTTCGTGATCTGTTATAATCACCTTCGCATAGCCCTAACCAGGGGTTAAGGTGCTTTCGTGCTACTATGGCAGTGATCTGTGGTGTTTCCCCAAACTATACCATGGATCTTACTTATCTTCTTAAAGATCTTAGTTAACTTCGCATAAATAGATACTTTATCTCAAATTCACTTAATTAACACAATCACATATGTTTGCACATCATATAAATACTAGAAATGCAATTCATACCCAATACATTCAATGCAGAAAATAAGAAATAAATACACAAGAATGGTATAAAACTTCTCTTTATTAATGCTTCCAACTGTTACAGACTTGACTCGCTCTGCGCACTCAGCTTTAGGGGTCCACGTACTCAACTGTGGACTACTAGGCTTATGTGCGGTTACCTACAGAGCCTTCTCCTACTCTACGACCCAAACTAGACTTTACGCTCTAGATAAAACTCAACTCTTCATCCTTAGATTTTTCTTATTTTTCCATTATTTTTCTACAGTTGACATTACATTACAAAATTAAGGGTGGACAACCCTATGACTCATTTACAAGCTACGCACTCCGCGCCCACAAAATCTAGAGTCTTTACATCGAAGTTACAATTTGTGACCAAAATCTAGGCTCTAAGCCCTAAAACCTCCCTTGGGGGATCTCGCGCCCAACAAACCCCCATCATAAACATCGTGACTCGCCCTCAAGTCAATCTATTGGTGCAGATATCTTTGCGTGAAGACCTCCCAATTCTGCTCGGACCACTGCAAGATCGACAGTGCACTCAGCGGCTTCCTGTTGCACTTCCTAGATGCATTGTTTAGAAACCGCTGTAACTGAACTGCTTCCCTGAATCTGTTCCTATATGCCCTGCATCTGCGTGAGGTTTATTTCAATAGCGGCTGTAATGATGAATGCCTCATCAATCCATTGATGTACGCGTGCCTTCAGAACGACTTCCTTGTGTCGAGAAAAATCCACCTGCTCCTCGAGCGCTTTTTCCTTCTGCATCCGTGTGAGCCTTTGTGTAAGGGAAATTGTCTACGCAGTCCCCCTTATCTCATCATATTTTTGCTGTAGCTCACGCGCCTTTGTTTCTAAGTGCTGTATGTTCGAGTCCTCCCGGAGAATGGTGAGAACATTGAATGACTCTTTAAATATCCTGGTGTAGTCTTTCACTACGCTGTTGACCTTTACTATAGCCGTTGTAATTGCGCTGGCAGGCTATTCCTTAACCTCTGGCAGCGTTGAAGGCTATGCCTTTAGTTGTAGCTTGGTTATCTAAAGGTTTAGCTCCAGCTAAACCTTGGCCATCTCTTCCTTAGCCTCGAGCACCCCTGTTGCTAGTTTCCGGATGTGCGCCTCTGTTGGTTCCTCTGCTTGGATGGCTAGCTCTAGGACCATCTGCCAAGCTTCATTGACCACCTGCATAATCTGTCGGTTCTACTCCACTACCTCGCCACGCTGCAGGCTCAACTGTTTGATGTTGATGCAATGCTCGCTCATGACCTCAAGCACGTGACCCTTCCTGGATCACAGTTCTACAGTAACTCCCTCCTACAAAGCATAGAGCGTCTTTCGGAGCATAACCATGTTTATCCCGATCCCCTTTAATCGGCTGACCATAGGCCTGTCAGCCTCATTTTTTACCACAAGTGCTCCCTTTGGTAGTACTATGGTGTTGGTCATGCGGACGCGCAACATTTCCTTAGCCGCTGCCATTCCTAATGCGAGGTTGGTTGACATAGTACCAGCCTGTGGAGTGTGCACCTACAACTCCTATATCTGCACTCGGAGGGCCTCGAACACCATCTGGTGTTCCTCCGCAAACTACTGGAGGGCCTCCGTGGTGACGTCCCTCACCGTCTCCCTAGTGTCATGTAGATCCCCCTCAGTGAGGGTGATTGGGTTGAAAGAGTTCTTTGAGGCCTTCGACTTCTTCTGTAACCCTACCTGCTCTCTTGGGCAATGCTGTTTCAACTGTGTGGACATCGTCTGTGGGTCTGCGCCACCTTCCTCTAGATCCGTTTCCTGTTCGGGCGAAGGTGACTTCTAGCCTTTGCACTCCTTCTCTACTGCCTTCCACTGCTCTTTCGCCGCCTTCGCAACATTGCGCACCTCCTGCACCTTGGTTGCTGCTACTTCGTTGCTTCTCTTCTCTGCCAACTGCGCCATTTGCAGTTTTTCCTCCCTTTTTCTCTGTGCAACAGACTTCTCTGCTTCCATCGTAGAGCTGGCTGGAGCGCACCAATCTGGCGGCCATGAATCAAGGATAGTGAATATGACATCGTTTGTCACTAGATAAGGTAACTCCTTCCATGGCTTCATGGGGTCCTTCCTTGCCCTAATGTACATGTGGTGAAAGTCTGCCTTGAACTCCGCGAAGCTCTGCAGACTGTTATAAACTGTGGGTGATAACCGTGGCTTGCGGTTAATCCCTATTATGATGTTAATCTCCATGAACACCTAGAATATCTTACTGTCTTTGATCCTCTGTGCATCTCTGGATTCCCACAACGAAGCGTACTTCGCTGCCTTTGGAAGATCCTATGCAATCGCTGTGAACTGGCTGTCCTCAGGAAATTCCCAAGCCACCAGCACTACGGATAGTAGAAGCCATGCATAGTGGAAAGTTTTCCACTGCTCGTGTATCTTGCGACAGTGCTCCAGAAACTCTCTGCATAGGTAGTTTTCCTAGTTAAATTGGACCCCTTCTGCGCATTGCATGATAAGCACAACCTCTGGTGCGGGCACCTCATCCGTGTGGCACTTCCGCATAACATTCCTAGCCAGTATCTGTGTCATGACTTTGACCACCGCATTGTTGATGCTGAAGATTGTGTACCCTCTTTTCTTCTTCTCCATCTTCAACTTTTTCTTCATGGCCTTTGTGATGACCAAATCATCACTTTTACCCTCTGAGATATTCGTTGGATCCTCCCCCTTGCAAGGGATCTAGGTAATTTTGTGAATCAGATGATCTGTGATGGGGATGGGCTCCTCTAGCCACAAACACCCATCATGCACCAGGCAGAGCAGCTGCCTGATGAACAAAATAGTCACTGGGGCGCGATGGTAATGTGGCACCCAGAGCATGTTTAACAATCTTGCTTTCTCTACACCTCGCAACCATTGGCACGGCTCCAACTCTATAACTCTCGGTGGTGTGTTTTTGTTCTGGCGCATGAGCTGTATAGTTGCCAAATGTGGGAATTTCTCGTGGTCCGCGATATCCCAGTCCTCAAATTTTAATACCGATACTCACCCCAAGTGTGCTCCATCAAAAATGGTGTTGTCAAGGAGTAGCGAGGTCTGCAGAGATCTCTTGCTCTCATCTAGGTCCTTGGGCACCCTTGCTTTCCCCTTCTATGGAGGAACATACATGGGCAACCTGGTCAGAGGGTCCGCACCATGGGTTTCCACCTCCATCTCTACGTCATCTCCTCCTCTACCAGGATTTCTTCAAAGTCTTCCTCCTCCTCATCGGCTTCCAAATTGATCGCCTTCCCCTATTCTTCCATGGTGAGCGTCGTTCTTAATGGATTCCTGTGGGACACGCACACCGGTACCATAGGCTGCTTGCCTTTCTGGGTCTCAACGTGCGTGGCGATTTAGGGATTTCTGCAACTATACCAACACTTTCTGGGGCTTCACCTACCGTCAGGGCCTGTGCGGTCTCCTCAGCAGTCATTGCTCCGGTATCCATGGCTTCCTTAGGCACTGCCATACTACTATTCCACAATTCTCTCAATGGCTCGGGTAAGTGCTTAAACAATGCCTTCGACTTCAAAAGATCAAACAAATCTGGGTTCATGAATCTCTGGGTGTGCAACAACTCAATTCTCAAATGGCCAAGTGTTGTTTTTTGGGCATCCCTTTGCAATTTATAGCACCTTTTGAATTTGAATTTGACTGTTCCCCCCATTTTCGGTCCATTAATGCTCCCTTGGCGGTAGATTTTCCCAAATCTAGCCCATAAAGTTCACCTTAAATGCTTCTCGCCCGCTCCATTTGGTCTCAAACCAAGCATCACATCGTGAATAGTGACTGTAACGACCACTTTCCAACCAAGCCGTGGGGTACCGCAGCTACCCCACGCTATCGCAGACCCTGTGACGCTTCGCTACTGTGCACATTCCTGTCATCATGCAGTTCCCGGGTAGAGTAGTTTATAGTCTTGCGCCTCCTTTCAGCTGCCTGGAGCACTAAGATTGTGCTTCCTACGGCTAGTCAGATGGCTGAGCCACATGTGTATAGCTTCAAATGACTGCCATTGACTTTTCTTGGGAAGAGTTCTCCATTTAACTTTACCAACTGCACTGTGCCAACATCTATGATTTCCTTAATAAAATATGGTCCCAGCCAATGCATTCTGAGTTTCCCCAAGAATTGATCAAAATTACTATCATATAGAAACACCAAATCATTTGCCTTGAAGGTGCGTAACTTAATATGTTGATCATTCTAGACCTTTTCGTGCTACTTTTGTACCTGCTGGTGAAATCCAACCAAAAGTCGTTCTTCTTTGAGCTCCTCCAACTACGTGAGCCTCTCCTCTAGGGTTCCACGATCCGTCATACCTGTGAGCGCCACTATGTGCAGACTAGGTATGATGTACTCCATAGGCATTACAACTTCCACTCCATAAACAAGCTAGAAAGGTGTTTGTCCCGTCAGTTTCTTGTATGTCATCCTATAAGCCCATAATACGGCGGGTACGTATAGGTCCCAATCAATTTTCTGCGCATTGCATACCTTGGTCAGCATAGTCTCCAGTGCTTTGTTAAACGCTTCTATTGTCTGATTAGCTTGTAGGTGATACGGTGTGCTTTTCTGATGATACACTTGAAACTTTTCTATCGGCGCGCTGATTGTCCTGTTCAAGAAATGTGTACCGCGATTGCTCATCAAGATCTTCGTACATCCAAATAATGTCAATACATGTTCAAATAGAAACTTCGTGGCCTTTGCAGCCATGCAATCTTTTACCGGCTACGCTTTTGCCCAACAACTCAGGTACTCTGTCGTAGTGATAATATATCTTGCGCTTGTCTTTCCCTGAGGTTTAATAGGTCCTACAAAGTCGATCACCCACTTTTCAAAAGGCTACAACGTCATTTGCGGATTCAAAGGCATCTCATCCGTCCGCGATGTTTTACCCATTCTTTGACATAAATCACAGGCTTTGCAATGTGCTTTTGAATATTGATGAAGTGTTAGCCACCACAACCCTGCATGGAGAATCTTCTGCGCGATCACTCTCCCTACAAAATGTCCTCTTGTAGCACCCCCATGAGCATCTGTGAGGATATTGCTTTGTTCAAATTCAGGTACATACCTTCATAGTATCTCATCATTTGCCATCTTATATATGTGCCCCGCAATGACAGAGAAATCTGTCGTGTGCACCACTATTTCCTTATTTTTTTAGATAGAGTACCCTTTCAGCACAGTTCCATTCGTGAGAAAGTAAATTATGTCTTCAAAATATCCATCCGCTATGCGCACACCAAAGAGCTATGCGTCAGGTAATCCTTCCTCCAGATTAGTAGGTTCCTCTCCTGTCTCAATGTGCAACAGGTGATCTGGTCCCGCACTTAATCGTCCATGATTCACAACAACTTCAAAATAATATTCTTGGAATAATAAAAGCCATCTGCATATGCGCCTCCCAACGCAGGCTTATTGCCCAAGTATTTCAATGCAGAATGATCTGTATACGTCTTGAAGTGTCCCCCTAGAAAGTAGTGTCAATGCTCTTGGAGCGAATACACCATAGCTAGTCCCTCACATTTAATGGTGGAATAATTCTTTTTTTCTTTAGATAATCTGCGACTGGTGAATGTGATAAGGTGATCCAAGCCTTCTCGACCCTCCTGTGTTAGTACTTCCCCCAACGCTATGCTCGATGCGTTAAGATGGACATGAAAATCTTTCTTCCAGTTTGGGAAGACCAGAATTGACACAGTGACCATCTTTTCTTTCAATACATCCAGGCTTTCCTTACAGTCATTGTTCCAACAGAACGTGATATCCTTTTTCAATAGATTTTCCATCGGCATGGTGATCTAGGCATAGCTTTTGATGAACTTCTTGTAGTACCCCATATGCCTAGAGTAGCGTGCAGCTGTTTCACACTCTACAGAGCTTGCAAATTTAGAATCACTGTGATTTTCACAGGGTCTACCATCAACCCTTGTCTACAGACCACATGCCCCAATAGGTTCCCAAAAGGAACGAGGAACATACACTTTTTGAGGTTGAGCATGATTTAGCATCTTCAGCATGTATCCACCATCAATCACAGGTTTGCTACATGGCACCTAACCAACCCAAATACAGTCTAATCATCAAAATAGACCTCCAAGAACTTATGAATATATTCCCTGAATGTCACAACAATTATGCGTAGAAAGATAGCAAGGGCATTCTTCAATCCAAATGGCATGACAATATATTGAAAGCAACCACACTTAGTCATGAAGGTTGTCTTGCTCCTATCTTCTGACACGATTTTGATCTGGTGGTACCTTGAGAACCCATCAGTGAAAGAATATGCTTCCTAACTGCCTACATTTTCCAACACCTCATCTATGAACGGAGTTGGGAATGGATCATGTACACACGCGTTGTTCAACTTTCTAAGATCCACGCATATTCTTATTTCTTCCAGCTACTTCTTCTATTGTACCACCATTGGGCTTACCCAATTAGATTCCTCCATGGGCTCGATGATGCCTGCCGCGAGCATGTTATGAAACCAGCTCAAGAAAAGATAGAAAAGATAAATCCACGCCTTAAAATTCAGCCTCTTCGATGGGGCAACCTCCTTTACATTACATAAATGAACAATTCTTGGATGATACAAATGACAAAACCTCCTTTCTATATATAGGAGTCTAAGGAGTCACAATATAATCCAGCCGACCTAACAATAATAATATAAAGCCACAAAAATAACAATAGAGGGATTCTATGGGGCACATAAATAACAATATGGGGGTAATAGGGGCACAACAATATAAATAAGGGGTATAACTACAATAGTAATGGGGTAATCACTAGTATTATAGGGACCCAACATGCCCCTCTCCTTCAAAAAAGTGTTGTCCTCAACGCTTGAGCAGTTCTGGATACTTCTGCATAAAATTCTCATCCTCCCATGTGGAATCTTCAGCGGATAAGTTCTTCCACTTGATAAGATACTCTGAAATTGATCGATTTCGTAGCTGTCGAGTTCTTGTTTCTGTGACTGCTTCCGGTTCCAATATAATTTTTCCTTCCTCGTCAAGTTCTGGCAATATTGTTTGAACTGGGAGCTTGTCGCCTATAACCTTCTTTAAACATGAAACATGGAAAACTGGGTGCAATCGAGAAGCTGCAGGAAGCTCCAATTTGTATGCCATAGTACCAATCTTTTCCAACACCTTGTACGGACCATAATACTTTGGTGATAATTTATTATCCTTCTTAGCTTGCTTTAGGGACATTTGCTTATATGGTTGTAGCCGTAGGAATACCCAATCACCTACATCAAAACTTCTTTCACTGCGATGTTGATCTGCCTGTTGTTTCATTCTATTTTGTGCCAACACGAGGTTATCCTTTAAGAGTTGGAGGACTTGTTGTTGATGTTCGATGTGATGTTCCACTGCCTGAACCTTAGAATTTTCTCTTAAATATGATGTGATGGATGGTGGTTGATACCCATAAAGTGCCATAAATGGGGTCATTTTTGTTGCTGTATGGAAGGAAGTGTTATACCACCATTCAGCCAGAGGCAACCATTTGACCCATTGTGTCTGTTTATCAGATACAAAGCAACGAAGATATCCTTCCAAACATTTGTTTACTATCTCAGTTTGCCCATCAGATTGAGGATGATAAGATGAGCTATGAGCTAACTGAGTACCAAGACAAGAAAATAATTCTGTCCAAAAATTTCCAGTGAAAATGGGATCTCTGTCACTTACAATAATCTTTGGGTTTCCATGTAGCTTTTGAACTGTTTCCATAAATGCAGTAGAAACTGTACTGGCTTTAAATGGATGTGATAATGCACAAAAGTGTGCATACTTGGTAAGTCTGTCAACTACCACCATGATGACACTCTTTCCCTCAGACTTGGGTAAACCTGTGATAAAATCCATTGAAACCTCCTCCCAACGTTGGCTTGGAATGGATAAAGGTTGTAATAGACCCGGTGTCTTAATTGTTTCAACTTTATTTTGTTGGCAAACCAAACATTCCGCCACAAACTTTTGAATATCTGATTTAAGGCCATCCCAAAAAAATTCCTTCTTAACCCTGTGGTAAGTTTTTAAAAATCCTGAGTGCCCTCCTAAGGGAGAAGTGTGCAATTCCATAAGAATCTTTTGTTTTAGCTGGGAATTCTTACAGAGGTATAAGCGATCTTTGTACCATAACGAATCATTTTGCCAGCTAAATGTATCAGAAGTACTGGAATCTTGTTGTAGCTTTCGAATAAGTGCCCACACTTCTTCGTCATTCTTCCATTCCTCCCTTGCTTCGTTTATCCAATCTGGTTGGATAATAGAAATGGCACACAACAATGCTTCCACATCCTCATCCTTTCTTGAGAGTGCATCTGCCACCACATTTTGCTTCCCTTTTTTGTAGATGATTTCAAAGTCATAACCCAACATCTTTGTGACCCACTTTTGTTGCTCTTCAGAGGATAATCTTTGTTCTAAAAAGTATTTAAGGCTATCATGATCCGTTTTTACCTTGAAGTGTCTTCCCATTAGGTAGGGTCGCCATTTCTTAAGTGCATGGAGTATTGCCAACATTTCCTTCTCATAAATAGCTTTGCTTAAAAACTTTCCCTTGATTGGACGACTTTCAAAAGCAATGGGTCTTTCATCTTGCATTAGAACAGCACCAATTCCATTTCCTGAAGCATCACATTCCACAATAAAGGTTTTTGTGAAGTCCGGTGTAGCTAAGACCGGTGCTTGGCACATTGCCTCTTTAAGATGTTCAAAGGCCTTTGTTGCTTCCGGAGTCCATGAAAATGAATCTTTCTTCAATAATGTTGTTAGAGGTGCTGCTATTCTCCCATAATTCTTAACAAACTTGCGATAATACCCTGTCAACCCAAGAAATCCTCGCAGATGCTTTATGGATGTGGGGATTTTCCATTCCTTAATGGCTTTAATTTTGCTAGGGTCTACCTTAACTCCTTCATGAGATACAATATGACCCAAATATTCCACCTCCTGGACTCCAAAGAAACATTTGGATCTTTTTGCATATAATTGTTTCTCCTCCAATAGTTGTAGCACCTTGTCAACATGTTCAACATGATCCTTCCAAGACTTGCTGTAGATTAGTATATCATCAAAAAATACTAACACAAATTTTCTAAGGAATGGTTTGAAAATTGAATTCATCAAACCTTGAAATGTTGAAGGTGCATTGGTAAGGCCAAAAGGCATGACCAAAAATTCATAATGACCCTCATGAGTTCTAAATGTCGTTTTTGGAATGTCTTCAATCTTCATTCTGATTTGATGATATCCCGAACGAAGATCCAACTTGGTGAAGTAAATTGATCCATGCAATTCATCCAGTAATTCATCAATGACAGGAATGGGGAACTTATCTTTAATAGTGAGCTTGTTGAGCTCCCTATAATCTGGACACATGCGCCATGATCCATCCTTCTTGTGCACCAATACTACTGGAGCTGAGAAAGAACTTTGACTCGGTTGAATTATACCAGCCTCTAGCATTTCTGCAACCATACGTTCAATTTCACTTTTTTGGACATAGGGATATCTGTACGGCCTGATGTTTGGAGGAACACTTCCTGGAATCAGATGAATAGCATGATCATGATCACGCATAGGTGGGAGACCTTTGGGAGTCTCAAATACCTTGGAATGATTGTCCAGGACTTTTTGGAGATCTGGAGAAATAGATGATTCCAATGTGGAAACATCTAGCGAACATAATTGTGCAATTACACCTCTTTGCTCCTTTTTTAGAAGCTTTGTCATGCCATTAGAGCTGATTATCTTTCCTGGTTTCCCTGCAATACCCCTTAATTCAACTTCCTTTCCTTCCACAGAAAATTTCATGAAAAGTTCTTGAAAATTAAAAGCTATTGTACCCAAGGATTGTAGCCATTGGACTCCTAGTACAACATCAGCACCTCCCATTGGAATGGAAAGCATTGGGCTAGTCAATACATATTCTCCCATGGATAGCTTGATATTATGGCACTTTCCAGAACAATTTATTGTTCCTCCATTTGCAATCATCACTTGACACTCTGGTGCTGGATATAGGAAGCAATTCAATTCTTTTGCTACCCTACAATGAATAAAATTGTGGGTGCTTCCTGAATCAATCAACACTATTACCTTTTTCTTCTTGATTTGTCCTTCTATCTTGATGGTTTGAGGAGTGGTAATTCCCGCCAATGCATTACAAGATATGGTCGGATTTATTTGTTCTTCATCTAGGCTTTGTTCCTGGAATATATCCTCTTCTTTTGACCTTTCTTGCTCCTTTTCTTCTTCCTCTTCACAATCTATGTAGAATAATTTCTTCTCAGCACACTTATGACCTTTTGTGTATTTGCTATCACAATTGTAACAAAGCCCTTTTGCTCTTTTTTCTTCCAATTGTTGTGGTGTCAACCTTGTAGGTTGTGGAAGACTATGGGCAACAACACTTCCGTCTTTATAGTTGTGAATGGTATGCTTCCTAGTTGCCATAATTTTGCTTTCCATTTTTCTTGCTAACCTGAATGCCTTCTCTAATGAATCAGGTTCCCAAAGGCGCACATCATGTTGGATATTATCCTTTAAAGACCCTATGAACACATCAATCCTATGCTCCTCTGGAATATCTTTTACCCTTATGTTCAATTTTTGGAACTCCTCAATGTGCTCCATTATTGAACCCTTTTGTTTGAGACTTATCAATTGGCTAAAAAAAGTGTTGCTTTTTGTATCCTCATAATGTGCTATCAATTCTTCCGTAAAAATTGCCCAAGTGATAAATTGTTTACGAGAACAAAGCCATTGATACCATACAAACTGATTTGGTTCCAAATATAAAGTTGCCATACGTACCTTTTGTGTGTTTTGCACATTATTGAGATCGAAGAATTGCTCCATCTGTAATATCCATGTGGCGGGATCCTTGCCATCAAACTTCCTCATATCGATTTTTGGAACATGGTGAGTCTTCGATCCAACATTAGCGTCTATGGTATCATGATTAACATTTCTTTTGTTCTCATCATGAGTTTCCTTTACTACCTTTTCACCATTAGTGACACTTTCTTGTAGCAACTTCTTCAATTCTTCCATATCTGTCTTCAAATCTATCTTCAAATCTGCCATGTCTCTCTTCAAATCTGTCTTTGAATCATCCATCTTAGCTTCCATGCCCTTTATCTTAGATTCCACGCCACTTATCTTAGCTTCTGTTAGCTTTTGTGAGCGTGACATTTGTTGCACTTGTTCTTGTAATTTTGATATATCATGTAGCATTTCTTCCTCTTCTTCATGAGTCATGCTAGAGCTTTCAGGTTCCTTACTAGGTGTTTGCATTTTCTTTCCTCGGGGCATCAGTTACCGATAATAATGCTTTACTATGCCCTTTGAATTCCGTTAAACCAAGCTTACACAAAAATTTAAAAAAAAACTACACACCTTTTTTCACTTTATAGAAGCCTGATATTGAATCTGATGTATCTCTGTAATTTCGATCATCCAGTTCTAAAATTGCTACCTGTAGTAGCCTTCTACGTCCTCTTTCCAATGCCACAAGTCTGAGCCAAATTGGATTCTCCAAGGAAGAGTTATGTGAAATCTCCCACAGTGACTTGCTTTTAGACTGGTTCAGTAGAGCGAACTTGTACGACGTGCCACGAGTCACTGTTTCAACCTTTGAATCTAAAACACACATACAAGAAACTACAGTCCGTTCTCTTTCTGTACCTTTTTACGAAATTTCAATCCGATCTTCAGAGAGAGAGTTATGACGATTTTCCCCAGGTCACCTGTTTTGAATGTAATTCAGGAGTCTGCAAAAAGGCCAACTTCCTCAGATCATATCTCCGAAAATATCACGCGAAAAGCTCTGAAATTCGGACCCAAGGTTCAGCGCCAATTCTTCTCAAATGGGTTTTTTTTGAAACTTCTGAAACATCACAGAAAAAAGTTATAGCGAAAATGCCACGATGACCTGTTTGGAGCAGCGAAACCCTAGAATCCAAAGCTCTGATACCAAATGTTATGAAACCAGCTCAAGAAAAGATAGAAAAGATAGATCCACGCCTTAGAATTCAGCCTCTTCGAGGGGGAAACCTCCTTTACATTACATAAATGAACAATTCTTGGATGATACAAATGACAAAACCTCCTTTCTATATATAGGAGTCTAAGGAGTCACAATATAATCCAGCCGACCTAACAATAATAATATAAAGCCACAAAAATAACAATAGAGGGATTCTATGGGGCACAGAAATAACAATATGGGGGTAATAGGGGCACAACAATATAAATAAGGGGTATAACTACAATAGTAATGGGGTAATCACTAGTATTATAGGGACTCAACAGAGCATCTTGTCTAGTTCTACATGAACCTTCTCCTTGTATTTTGAATTTTAGCGATACAGCCTCTACTTAACTGGATTCACGTCGGGTTTTGATGTGATATTCATTACCCCTAAATCTCTAATTATTCCCTTCAAATCCACAAACTTGGTCAAGAATATGTCACGATATTCGCGGAGTAATTCAATGACCTTATCCACCATCGGGTCGTCCCAATAGTCTCTAATCTTTGCAATTTTAGGTTCCACCTCCGTACCAATATTCACCTACTTAGTCTTCACCAGCGTGGTTATGTCAGGGTTCTCAATTTGTGGTCCTTGAACCTCGCGGTGACCTTCAGTTTCGGGAATGTTAATTTTCCATGGATATTTGTCTTCTTCTTCAACAATTACATTATCATATTCCAGCACGCACTTCAAATGAGTAGCCCATTCAGGCTGAATCGATTCTACTGGATCCTGTGGTATCCTAAATATGGCTTCTTTTACCTATTGTAATGCTTCATCAATACTGTCCCACTCATCCTCAAAACTGAAGGTCATCACGAACCCTTCATGTAGAACATCCCATTCACCTGTCCCATGCTGGAGCTTTGTTTCTATATACCAGTTCATTAGTAAAATATCCAAAGTATGATAGAACAGGTGCACCCACTCAGGCTGTGGCTTCTCCCCATAAGCCTGCACCCATTTGGCTAGATGTGTGCATGGATCATCCTGCCCATTGTACATATCTGTCAGTCACACTCTAGGCTTCCCAAATCATAAGCACATCATTCCCCTACACTCGCACTAGTCGTCAAAGCTCCCTTTGTGTGTACCCCACCACCTTGTGGGCGTAGCGCACAGTAGCCAATCCAAGGCCTGGAAGCATTGCTTTTTCGGCACCTCCTTTTTGAATTTATTCAAGAAGTTGTCTATCTGACTTAGGTCGTCATAAGTAGGCAGGTCTCTTACTTCTGTTGATACATAATGCGTCGACCTTGTCATCATATTACAATTCAGTGTAGTTACCTCATGTAACCAATTTTTCCATCGCTTGGTCTCCTCAACTGAATCCAACATACAGGAGATTTCGTGCTCCCATGCAATCTGCCCATCCGTAGTGGGATTCACCCTGTCCTGGTTTTGCATTGTTACCTTATAGATGCAGTCCAAATCATCATCACTTTCATAGTCACGCACTTGCTTTGTATAGCGTGATCCTTCCACAGGGCCCACGGGTATAACTATGTGTAGTGACTTCTTCTCAAAAATCATCTTGTGCTTCTTCATATTAATCACCCTGTTCATGCCTGTGGCC
This sequence comes from Pinus tabuliformis, assembly GCA_031772625.1. Classification (NCBI taxonomy): domain Eukaryota; kingdom Viridiplantae; phylum Streptophyta; class Pinopsida; order Pinales; family Pinaceae; genus Pinus; species Pinus tabuliformis. The sequence goes on along the minus strand of CM062804.1, from coordinate 281,108,421 downwards.
CAATAAATTCCTAGTAGCGTGGGGTAGGGATTGTTGTCATCAACAATCTCTATCACTTCAAAGTCTACTAGCGCACTCGCTCCCTCAATGTCCACGATTATGCCCTATAATCGCCCCATGGGTATTATTTTCTGTTGGTTCACCATTCATAGTTGAATAGGAGACCATGGTAGCGTAGGTCTCGCCATTCGCTCCCACGTCTGATTCAACAAAACTTTTGCATCTGACCCTAAATCCATAATTACTTAGTCCATTTCATATTCTCCAATTTTCACGGTTAGTCTCATTTCTCTTCCCATTCTTGTCTTGTGTTTTCCAATCTTCTAGACTACACACGGTTCTCCTAGCACGGTCCCAGTGCATCTGTTAATGAGTTCTTGTAACCCTTTTACCGCCTTACTGTCGCGTAGTAGCTTCATACATGTTTCCAGAAATGTTGTGAGCATGGATGGGTCCATCTCCGACTCTGGTTGATATTTTCTTCCTGAAGTGGAGACATCAGCGAAGCTCTTCTTAGCTTCCATGAAGGTTTCACAAGCGCGCTATAAATCAAACTCTGCTTCCTTTGTCGGAGCTTTGCAAACCTAAGTAGTATCCTCTAGTTGTTTTCCTTTGTCATCTCCTGTCACGATTCCACTTCAGAGCACAATGTTTACATTTCGTTCTTCCTCGTGCAGCTTAGACCTCATCATCTGTATGTTCTAAGTCGGGGGATGCGGTAGTGCTCCTTTGTCATGTATCCTAGCTATCAGCATAGGAAAATCTTTGGTCTCATGATCAAACAAGTTGCAATACAAACATAACGGACACATTGGGTTTGTACAATCACGGACATAATGTCCTGACCCTCTGCAATTGTAGCATATCAACTGTCCGCGACCTCTTCTAGGTCCCCCTCTGCCTCGGCCTCGTCCGCGCCCTTGAAATCCTGTTTTCTCCACTCCTTCATTCTAGTCTAGGGGTCGCGATTTGACCTGAACTCTGTAGGTGGGAGTTCTATCCATCATCAACTCATAGCTTCTACAAGTGTGCTCATCGTGTCCCATCGACCTACAAAAGTTGCAGAACAATTGCTACGAATTTTGTGTATACTTCTGTAACAAATGGAAATTGTCCGTAGCATGTTTTCCACCTATTTGACAAATCGGGCACCACAAAGCAGGCACCGTGCTAGGTCCTGCTTGTGCTTCGAACCTTAATGGCATCGGTCCTCCTCCTGTGAGGTAATTCATAAAAATCGGGCAATTCTCCTTGTCATGACCTTGACCTTTGCATTTTACGTGCCACACCTCTTCGCACACTTTTGGTCGAGCCATCCTGTCCTGTTTTAGACTCTACATCTCGAGGCATAGATTCTTCAGCTGGGTGTGGATCTGCTGAACTCTTAAGTTAGGATCCTGCTTTGGGGTCTCATGTAGCCTCATCGTGAACTATAAGGCCTCTGCTTGAGTTGTTCACTTCTATTGTGATAGCGCACTCCTCATATGTGGTTTTAGTGATGCTACAAACCATTCACGATGTTGTCCATCCGTCAAATTCATATTAGCTTTATGAATCGTACACTTCAACCTCTGATCCAACTCCCAAGGAGTCTCACCTGGTAGCATCGTAATCTCTTTGAATCCAATGATTGACTGTGCTTTAGACTTCGACATGCTAAATTCTCTATTCAGTGCTGCTTTTATATCCGCGATTCCTGCATTTGGATTACCATTGGAGTGCTTAATATACTAGGTCAATGCGCGGTCCTGTAGGGCACTAACCAGTGTCGCTTTATTTATATTTTCATCTATAACTCCTTGTGCTTCCCATACGGCTCTTACAATGAACCAAAATTGGTCCGGATCCTCATTTCCCAATCTCTTGAACACATGCAACTTCACTATGCTTGCCATATTGAATTGTGGTGGTGGCAGAGGTGGTACAGGTGAAGATGGAGGTGATGGCAGCGAAGCTGGTGGACATGTGGGTGGGGGTTGTATTCGCAAAATTCTTTTTCTTATCAAATGGATCGCACTTCGTGGCGAGACCTTCACGAGCTCTTCCTCATCCCCTCATGGAGGTGAAATCAGGGGGCTAGTTTCTGGTCCTTTATTTCCTTCGTTCCTATAAGTTTTTCCACTTCACGTAGCCCCAAACATCAAGGTAACTGCATAACCCTCTTTTCGCACAATAACATTTTAATCCAAGTATTCAGAGACTTTACCTACTTACCTCGTGGTCCTTTGAGAAAGTGTTGTTATGCCTCGCTATAGCTGACTGAGGTGTCGACCACGAACTCCATAATGAATCCTCCTATAATCCGATCGAGCCACTGATCAACGTAGCACGTGATCTTGTCCTCTGATGCTTCCAACCTTCTTACTAATTCTAGGGTCCACACAATAGGATTGTTGAGTTTCCACCTTCCTTGTCTGTCTGCTAGCTTCGCGATCCACCCGTACAGCTTAGTAGGGAAAGACGTTTAGAAAATTTTGTGGATCTCTGTGTACAGGTAGCAGTCTAACCACTCTTATTTTGGTAGTCGTGGGTTCCTATTTTCCTGCACTGCGAACTCGTGAATTCTTTTGTCCAACCAACCTTAAATTTCCTTCTTAGTTGGATTCCAATGATATGACATTAGACATATCTCATGCAAAGTCAGTCCCGACAATGGAACCATTTGTTGGCTTGATGGGGCCTGACCTAGGTTCAAAGCTATTTAGCCAAAAAAATCCCTACACTACTAGCCCTTTCGCCATCAGCCCATGGGTTGTGGACTGAAGTCTCACCCGAATTAGTATGGGGGGATGTTGGAACCAAGTTTTCACACCCTTGAGATGTCTGAGGTGTTGATTTAGTCCAATTGTGCCTACCTATGTGCAGGTCATGTCGTGCATTGTGCTGACCTGCGAGACCTTCGTGATCTACTATAATCACCTTCGCGCAGCCCTAACTAGGGGCTGAGGTGCTTTCGCGCTACTATGGCAGCGATCTGTGCTATTTCCCCAAACTATACCACGGATCTTACTTATCTTCTTAAAGATCTTAGTTAACTTCGTGTAAATAGATACTTTATCCCACATTCACTGAATTAACATAGTCACATAGGTTTGCGCATCATATAAATAGTAGAAATGAAATTCAAACCCAATGCATTCAATGCAGAAAATGGAAAATAAATACACAGGAATGGTATAAAACTTCTCTTTATTAATGCTTTCAACTATTACAAACTCGACTCGCCCTGCGCATTCAGCTGTAGGGGTTCGCGCACTTAGCTATGGACTACTAGGCCTCTGTGCCCTCAACTGCAGAGCCTTCTCCTACTCTATGAATCAAACTAGGCTTTACGCTTTAGATACAACTCAACTATTCATCCTTAAGTTTTTCTTATTTTTTCCATTATTGATTTAGAGTTAGAGCCTCGCTCTATTTATACAATCCCATGGTTTGCCGACCATGGGTAGATCTATATAGCTGACATTACATTACAAAATTAAGGTTGGACAACACTATGACTCATTTATAAGCTATGCACTTCACGCCCACAAAATGTGGAGTCTTTACATTGAAGTTAGAATCTGTGACCAAAATATAAGCTCTAAGCCCCAAAAATTCCCTTGGGGGATCCTGCACCCAACGTTATGTTTCTGTCATTTTGTCCCACCACAAGCCCTCTCGATCTTCCTTTGGCACCCAAGGTCACAAATGACCATCTAGGCATCCTTTTACATAGAGATTCCTTCATCACATCTCCATCCCCTAGGGCTTCTTATGAAAAAATAATATTCTGACAAAGATATTTGAATAATTACATAAGGGCTAGCTTTTTACGGCTGCTATAAAAACCTTTACAATTGAAGGAAGGGATGATAATTTATAAACCCCCTCAGGGGGCTGCACTTCTCTAAGTTCCCCTTGTAAAGAAAGTTGTTTCCCATATGCTATGTCCAACTTGGATTTCAACTGGGCTTTTGAGAGATTTGATTTTCAACCTCTAGATTTTTGGGGCACGGAGGGCTCCTAAGGACTCCCTAACCCACCCATGGAGTCAGGCATGAGTTATTTTTTGTCCCTAGGTGGAAGGTTATAGTGAGGTCTTGCCGAAAGTAACGGCATAGGTAATTGGTTGGGAAACATGAAGGAGGAGGGAACCTCGAGGATAAGGACAAGGATTGAAGTGATGATTCTATCCAATGAATTGGATATTTCACACTTGGAATTCATAGAGGATAATAAATGCCTGGAGGGACCAAGCCATGATACAACATAATAAAAAGAAATCAGTGATTTAGATTCAGAGATAATGGAGGGTAAAGGGATACCAACTGGCTGAGACGTTGGTTCAGTATGTATTACTTTGTTTTGAGCCTCTTAATGTTGCTTGCTTCCTGACCTATCTTGATTCCCTTGAAGACTAGGCATCATTTCCTCAATCTCCATTTCATATGGATCGAGATTCCTCTAAACACCCTTAATCGCTACTTGTCCTGCTTCCTCCCCCTCCATTGCCCCCTACTCATTAGTCCTCGAATTTCCCTTCTGACACCTTCTCCTACAAAACCCTAATGGAGAATACCTTGCCAGATGACCATGTTTATGACAACAGTGGCATAAAAAAGAAAATTCTTCATAATCAATTATATGAGAATCTGTATACCCTTGGATCTGGAAGTTGATTTTTTCTGCTAAACCCTCCCTTGGCTTCAATTTTACCCTTAAGAGAGCCATAATTCTATTATTTGTTTCCAAAAATGTTATTTTTTCTTCCAATAATGTTCCTAAGTCATTCTCGATGGCCCTTAATACATCCTTTGTCCATAACTAAGAAGGCAGTGTCGAGAGTCGTACCCAGACCAAAATCTGCTCCAGTTTTTCCCTTTACACATCAAATAATGGTGCCCATTTTTAAAAAAATATGGGAGAAATCACGAAATACTAATTTTGCTCGAGCACCCATTCAAGCATCTCACCTTTGCTGAAGTGAACGATGCACCAACCTCTAGCTAATATAGCCACTTATACCTGGGCCTCCATTGGTCCTTTCCATTCCTTGTCAATGCATTCAAGTATATATGGAGCCAAATAACATCTTCCTTTGGCTCTCCCAACTAAGATCAACTCTGAAGCTTCCATGGCCTTATCCAACTGATTATCAACTCCAAGAACCAGTTTGGGACATTCTGAATCTTTCCTTATTACTTTCCCTTTTTTTGTTTTTCTCCTCTGGTTTGGCCATTTCTTCCCTCCCCTGATGCCGAGTTTTCTTACTCTTCACCCACATATTCCAGATCTTCAAAAATCCTATCTAACATCTCCTCTACCGATACCAACTGCATGAATTATTCCCTTAAATTGGATGATACCCCTTCCACTTTGGATCTGCAAGCTGTGCCCCTTGTTCTCGTCACCAAGAGGTCGACTCTCATTCTTCCTGAGGCCCATTTCCCTTCTTTTCTTGTATGCATTCACCGTCACTTCACTCCCTTGATTTCCATGGATATTCATATCTCTCTAGTGACTTCCACTCATCATTAATGGCCTCATGTACACCCTCCAATGGAGCTGGAGTTTTTCACGCTATTTGGGTCTCCTCCTCCCTTGTCCGAGGGACTAAATTCCATGTCACCACTCTCTCAATCCTTTGAGATGAATCCCCTTCATTAGCCTAATTTCCTGATACCAAGCATGATCTTAGTCCTTCATTCCCCCATAGACCACTACTTCGAACTATGTCTTCAAGGCTTCCCAAGAGGTAAATGGGTTCATAGTGTCTAAATACTATTTAAGCAACCTGATTCCTTGCTCACACCTCTGTTACCTAGACCCCCGAAACTGTCGAAGACTTGAAAACCTCCTGTAAAGAATTGTCAGGGCTTCTGAACCCCTCTAATGCACTATTTGGCTTCCCTAAAATCGTAAAGCCAAAACCATCCCCTGAACTCCATTCAAACCCTATAACACCCTTATTTCCAACTGACAACTGATGTGGAGGCCTGAACTTATCTAGGTTTCATTGAGTTGGCTCCAGCCTCCATACAGATAGAATATCCTCCAGTTCCGATTTCAAGTCCACACAATCCCTTGGGTTGACCAACTCTGCTAGCTTGTAGAAGAATGCAGACCGATATGCGAGAAAAACACTGTAGATGTTTCCTACTACACTAGGCACATGCTACCAACTTCCAAGATCACCTAAGCTTCTAGTCGACTCCTTCTTCCTAGAGAGAATGCAGATACTTCGATGAAGTTTACCCCCCCCCCCCCCCCCCCCCCCCACCATTTTCCTATCGCGTACCATCCTTTTTTGCTAGGGGAGATACCACACAGTCCATGTAGGAACCTAGGACCTCCTCTTGAGCTAGCCTTGGCATGAATCCCTTATAACCCTAGCTACCATCCTCCAATCACCTATTGATGCTAGGAGAGTTCCTCCCAATAATTTAATTTGAATATTATTGCTAAATTAGATATTAAAATGATGTATGAGAAAGAAAGAAATAAAATTTTAACATCCACAATGCTAAAGATAGCCTATGGGATCTCTTTTAGAGTGCAAAACTTAAAAAACGTATGCACCTCAAGGGATTTAATCCACTTCAAAATGGATATATATTAGTTATATATATGCATATAACATGTGTAACTTCTTATTTTTAAAACTATATTTTTGAATTCATAAATGGATTCCATGCCTTGAAAGTTTACTTGGACAAATGGATTGTGTAAACTACACCACATAAATTTTCAATTCCAAAAAATCTTTGCTCGATGAAATTTAAATTTAAATTTAATAATGGAATTAATGGCTCGAGGAAAATGACTCCAAATTTTAAAACAAACCCCCTTCTTTATGGTCATTGCAGAATATCATGGAATCTGAAGGTCACTCTAGTGAAAGATGTTATTTATTTAATCTCATTATCAATACACACTGACTTTAGTCATTTCCTGTGTGCAAATACATTTTTGGTGCATCAGTGCCCACGAGGACCTATAGTAATGTTTCTTCTCATTACCTTGCATGTTATAGCTTGGATATACTATGCATATAATATTTTGACATAGTGGTATGATTGGAAAAAAATGATTTAGTGAGGTCGTTTGAGCAACATTTGTTGGACAACTATCGACACAAGTGTGAGACTATTGAAAGCATGAGCACATTTTCTCCCCTCCATCCTCCACCCTTTAGGTTGTTATCTTTCCTTTGTTGCAACATTTTTGCAGTAACATCATAGGCATGCTCAATTCCTTGGGTGTATCTTTCCACCTTTAGGGGAAATTGCTAATATTATAAGGCTACACTCTATTTAAGGATGAGAAACACCTTGAATAGGGGGTTCATGATGAGTCCCATCAATAGGTATATTTTGAAGATCATCATGCCATCCTCCAGCCTTAAAACTATCCTTTTCTCACATTAATTCAATTTTTTTATATATTATGCTTACGAAGAAGAGTAAAAGGTGTTTGTCATAGTATGTGCATAATGTGGTCTAATTATAGGAAAAAGAAGAATTGTTTAAGGAAATTTATATGTAGGGGCTTGATGGACAACCGAGAGAGAATCTAGGGGGTTTGTCCACCTTCGTAGCTCCCTAACTCAGCTTGGGATCACACCATCCTCTCTCATTAGTTCAAATTCATTGGAGGGAATCACTCTCATTTTTAAGGGAGTTTCTATCAACTACCATTTTGTATAAATAAACAAGATGAAAAGATCATTAGGATTCGAAGTTTTAGTTGATATAGGTGTAGTTATTTCTCTTAGAACTTGACATTGTCATTTTAAACTTTTATGTGATGTATAAGACTTTTACTTTATGATAATGAGAAGTTGGTTATTAAGTTTCCCTTGAGTTAGTTTCAGAGGGCTGAGACCCTTAGGTTTGAGACGAAACTAGAGGCTTTGGTCCCTCTTTTGTACTTGTGTATTTTTCTTGATTCCAAGCATTTCATAGTTTCTTTCATTTCAGTAGAGGCTAAGCTATAAAAGCCTGTGATTGCTATATTCTACATCACCTCTCTTCTGGTAGAATGGTTGGAAGGATTCATAATCTCAGTAAAAAGATATTGTGTTTATGATTTCTTAGAAATAGATGAATGTTAGTTGTTCTTCTTCACATTTTGTTTATGTATCTTAGAAGTCAGTTTATTGATTAAAGTAGTGTTATGGCATAAAATAGATGTTATTTAAATTCAACTCATCTTTTCCATCATAGTTTATATCACTTTGTTAATGATCAATGGATGTATGCATGTGGTTGTTTGCAGGGCTGTGTTGATTAGCAAGGGGGGCGCCTATTCCACCTCCATTGTGGATTCCTCAATCTTCTCTCTCCACCCCTCAATTACGTTCGAAAACTCCATTTCCATAGTCACTTTGTCTAGTAAACTTAGGACACCGTGAGCATTCATCTCGACGCAAGAAAAACCTCTAAGAGGTATTGGGATTGGCTAGGGGGCTCAACCCAAACTTCCTTTATTCTCCCTAACATCCATCCACCTCTTCATTCCATCAAGACATCATTTTCACTATAAAAAGCCTCTTGGAACTCCTCCTATAGCGTTACAAGCCCTCTTGTAGCAATACAAGACCCCCACTTCAATGTTAGCTCATTCAAGATGAAAAATGACCCCAAGTTGTGATTTGATGATCAAGGGATGCTCCTAGACCACTCCAACCATTCCTTTTCCTCACTGCAAAACATAGTAGAATTAGTTATTTTCAATCACAAATATGATGCAAGTTAGGTTTTTGATTTTCAAGCAAATTTGAAATAGGTAGGTGATACATGGAATTACGTTGCTAGTTTGATGAATTATGCAAGATAGAGTAGCTTTCTTTCTGCAAGTATATTATCCCTTGTCCTTTCATGAAATGATTAATTAGCATCTTCAAGTTGAGCAAATGGTATTTCCAATTTCATAGCTACAATTAGTTTTCAAATGTACTTTCATCAGCAAGCTTTCACTATAGTTTAATAGGAGGAATGGTCTCTAAGAACTTTGATCTAATGTCATGAATGAGAGTGCATGAGTAGAATCCAAACTAATGTGCATATAACATTGTCACCTCTAAGTTTGTATGAACCCCGTGTTGATAATTTGAGTTGAGGAGACCTTGGGAGTTGTAACATTCTTGGTGCAATACTAGGGCTCACCAATCACTATCAATGAATTCCTTCAACGCATTATCTTCCAGCACTGCCTCCATGTGGTCCTTCTAAGAAACACAATTCGGGCTTCCCTCATAGACACACTCGAGCCTTAGTCCATAGAAATTTATCCTTCTAGTTTTGATTAATTGATCCTAAAAATCCAATCCTCCTACAATAACAACTTTGAAATATCTGCTCTATAGTCAATCCAACTCTGATGCCATGTAGAAATTAATGTGTAGATCTAAAAGTGTTGATGAAATTTAGTAAATCACAATATTTGAAGCTACTCTACTGATCTATGGAAGTTTATTCAGCATATAGAACAAAAATCATAGACATGCAAAAGGAAACATCACACATCCACAAAGATTTATGTAGGGGAAAGAAATTGATCAAAACCCCTTCATATATGTATTACATTAATTAGGGAATAGAGATTAAAAACATATGCTTTCTCAACCTTGAGCACACCCTACAAGTGTATAGTCTATCCCTCTTCTTGATTGTCTGACTCTGGCCACCACTTAGCCAATTTTCAAGCCATACAAGCTCCTATTTCTTTTCAATTTTTCTCGAGGAGATTGGCCCATATTATTAAGGAGTTTCCCACTATTGAATTATGGAATTCCTCTAGGTCCTTCCTCTGACTGCATGCACCACCTGTACACATTGGAATATGCTACAACTGATAGTACACTACCTTGGAATCTTCATCTCAAATAGGTAACTCGAATTCTCTGCATGAAAAAAATAGTTTGGGTTGATTTATTAGTTAGTTGGTTGATCATTGAGTGCGGTTGAATTTCCACTTCCACAGTTTGATCTCCACTAGTTCATCTGGTAGTTAGAACTAGTTTAACTAACAACAACTCAAATTGACTGAAATGAGTTGCTACAAATTAGCAATCAACAATATTAAACTGAACTGAAGCTTCCCCAAATTGAATTAACTGTGTTAATTGAGTGACAAGTGCCATGTCACCTTTGTTAACTACATCCAATATTTATGTTGACGTAGAAATTCTAATTTTCTCTAGTTTGACCAAAAAAAATTCAAACTGATATTTTCTTACTGCATTTTCAACACTTTTCTCTGTATTTCTTCCTCATTCCCACTCTCCTTCCTTCTTCTAGCTAGGTTCTTAATATAATGATTTCTTCTTTGAAGACACATTCCTTCTCATAAAAAAATTGAAAACATTTTTCGAGGTCTCTATATTTTGTTAACAGATATTCTATTTCTACCAATGATGCTCTAATTTGGGCTTGATCTTCAATCAATTTCTCCTTTTCTTCATCATTTCTCTAGATTTCTATTCCATGCAGTGCATGCAACCAATGTCAAATATTTCTTGTAGTATTTTGATCGATTATTTTCTCAGCACCCCAATTGTGAAGATTATCACACAATACACATATGGCCTATGGATCTGATAATTGATTTTGGTTTCAATGGCATTTATCATCATATCCATTTATCACCATTTTCCAAACATGATATCCTCGAGAAGATATTTCTGACTTCACCTTTTCTCTACATGCTAAAAAATTTACCATTGAGCCATGGAACATCCTGATAACACATGATTTTCCCAAGTCCGCCTTACAAGGATTAATCAACCACAAAGGAACTTGATGTGATACCACTTGTTATAAATGTAGATCACTACTAAGTGTGGGGGTGAATTAGTAGTGATAATCCTTATATAATTTTAACTTATTTTTTCTAGTTTACTGAATAACAACACACATCAATAACATCAATAGTTCTAAATATAAAAGAAACACAAACTCAACACATAAAACCCATGATAAACATCAATACGAGCGTGCACAAAGAGACCCAAGTATTTATGGTGGAAATTGTCAAGGTTAGAAAACCACCCTGCTATTGTTGCACTGCTTTGAATATTTTATTATTGAAATAAATATTTTATCTTTTAGTTGGCCTCCAACAGCAAGGAGCCACCACCCCTATAATAATTTAGCTGGCCACCATCAACAAGAAGCCATCACCCCTTTCACAATTTAGTTGGCCACCATCAACAAAGAGCCACTACCCCTGTAACAATTTAGTTAGCCACCACCAACAATTAGCCACTAGCATTGTAACTCTCTTAGGCCACTTTTCAAAATATTTCAAACTAGAACCCAATCATCAAAGAAACTCTCTTTGTAGCACAACCTCAACAAATAAGTAGCAAAAAATCTCCATAGCAAGTCCTCTCCCTCGATCACACAATCCACTACAGCTTCTCCTTAACTACGATCACTGATACTTGTATACATTACTTCCTAGGACCTGCACAACAAGTTGTGATTTGGTTTAGATATTCAATATGCTCCTACAACCATACTACATCTCTCCCAATGCCCTCTCAATGGGCCTCCCTCTTAATGGATCCAACCACAACTCCTCAAGGTATTCTCATATATATAATTTTTTCTTCTCAAACTTTCAACTTTAGGCACCTTCAAGATGAATAGAAAACCTTCTCAGACAATTAGATCATTTACCATGAGCAAATACCATAGTAGACACCCAAAGAATTAACCATAAAGCCACTCACAGGGACTAACACAGGTCCTACCTCCGGGAAGTGCATTATAACGCATCCTAGTACACTACTTATATGTGTTATAATGCATGGATTCTTCAGGTAACTTTTGTTACCTTGATTTAACTTCATTTTTGAAGCCTTCTCTGATCAATTTACCACTCAGCTTCAGGGCATGGACATGCAACTTTGAGACATTGTTCGAAACATAGGAGACCATACATTAGACTTGTACAATCATAGAAATGATTGTTACAAAGATGAACACCGCTAAGCATTGGTTGACATCAATGACAACACTACAACGCGAACAAAATATTTAGCGTCAAGTTAGTGTGTTATGCTTAACTAGACTAATATCTAATAACAGAGTATATTTTCAATTGAATAGTCATATAGTCCAATATGAATTAACTTTACGGAGTAATGATGAACCAGGGGATAAGCATTGAGATAAACAATTTTACATCAATAAATTTGAATGCTTAATTAGTTATGGAAAATAAAATCTCTCTATAGAAAATCATTATTAAATCCACTTGTTACCTTATAAAACAACCTCTTATCTTATATAAAAGCCAAAACAGTTTTTTCTTGTATCATCAATAACATGTAAAATTTAAAAATACTAGTAGCTCACCATTAAATAAGTGAAAAGAAAGTAAATAGCGGTTATATATATATAATATAAACCATTAGATATTAAATATTAAAAAAAATCTATTAATGAAATAAGATATTTATATATAATATTAATATTAAAATATTTTAATCAACATAGTTTTTTAATTATTAATATTTTCTTAATATTATATTTCGCCTTCATTTTAAAAAGAACAAATCCACATCTTTCTCTATATATGATTAAACTCAAAACCTTTTAATGGACATATGTATAACCTACGTTAAACTTATTTTTTATTGTTATTAATATTAATATATCATTTTCATATTAATATATTTTAATATTACCCGTTAACTATTAAAATTTCTTTAAAATATTACATGTTAAATGAAATAAATATTACATATTAAGTTATGACTAAGGTATTTTTGTAATCCATATTAAATATTTTTTAATTAATCTTTTTTAATATTGTATATCACTTTTATATTAAAACGAAATTTCAAAACATTTAAGAAATTTTTTAATTTAAATTACTTAATTTTTTTTAATAATTTTAATATAAAATTACAAAATTTAATATGGACACTAAAATATTTTATTTATATTTAACTATAAAATATATTACTATTATTAATATATTCTTATTTTAAATATTACATATCAAATAAACATAAAATAAATTACTTATCATAGGATTATTCCATATTAAGTAGGTAAAAAAAAAAACTGAGTCTTATTTCCTTTCCTAAACCGACAAAACGTAATTCTTATTTGCCTCGCTTCCTTTTCCGTAACATAATCGACTTAAATAATGTATTTAAATCCAATTTTAGTTTCCGATCCACGGTTTTACATATTCCAACACGTGTGGCTTTACGCAATATCATTTAATGGCTTTTCCTTATGATACGAAATTGTGATAGATAACCCGGATGCCATTGAATACCGGTAATTTTGGAAGCTTAGTCTTCCATTGCCCTCTCCCATGCGTGCAAACACTATTTAGGCAAAGTCAACGTCATCCTTGTTTCCAAACAACATCATGCGATCCTTTTTCCCAATAGACATAACGCGTTCTCTTTCCTTCCCGCCCGAGAGTTATCTATGACACTTGAAATTTGTTGTATTTTTTTGTTTGGTATTCGTTTTCTGTGAAGTAGGGTTTCCTGGTTGCCCAGTTAAAGTTGCAGGTATTGCGCCATAGCTGAACGCGGCCTTCGCCACAGACAGAAAGAATAACACCTAAATTTCACCGCAGCAAGAAAGATCTGTATTACTCGCCACGCCACGCCACCTCTCCAGAATCAGTAGGTTCCATGGAAAGGAAGGAATTAGATATTACATGGTCCCGTTGGACGCCCACGAAAAGACAGAAAGAGATTTTGGAAGACCTCTTCAGACAAGGCCATCGTAACCCTAGTCGCTCTCGAATAAATGAGATTACCACTCTGCTCAAACAACACGGCAAAGTAGAAGCAAAAAATGTGTTTTATTGGTTTCAGAATACTCAAGCACGCAGCAAGAGTAAACAGAAAATGAAGACCCGTCAGATGCAGCGATCTCGATTTGAATCAACGCGTCAGGTTCTAAATGAAAAAGATACTCTGAAGAGCTTGGAGGGCCAAACCTCTTATCCTCCAACTAAGGGTAAACTATAGTTACTTTGTTTTTTTAACAGTCTTAAGCGTTTTCATTTTTAGTTGCTTACTTATCCTGTAGCCATGTCTGTCTATGTTCAGCTGATGGCAAGATCGTGGATTATACAAAGGATATGGCCCAGTTTTCACCTCAGGTAGCGAAAATCTAGTGGGCAGCTTGTTATTCTCTTCCCTTTTTAATTGTTAAATCTAGGTTTCACGTATTTGTTTCGCTCTCTGATTCATTATCCACGTATTTTAGATTATTGTCCAGGAAACCACAAATTCACCAGTATCAGCCTTCGGTACGTCAACACAAAGGCTCATACCTATTGATTTGTCATCGAAACAACATTTGCAATCTGTTGGGGTCGAAACTTTCTCACAACCCGATCATTTCACATACAATATGTGGAACAAAGAAGCCCATAGAAAAGATGGATGGCTGCATAATTTTACAGACCCTCGCAGAAGTAATGTCATGACGAATTGTGCAGCTTCCCAGGAACATGAGAAAAGAGAGGAATTGCTGGAGCTGTTTCCTTTGCACCCGGATGGTAACCTCAGGTCCAAGTGCAACAGTAGTTTGAACGGTGAACAACAAACCAACAACCTGAGGTTGGGTGGTGGTGTATTCTTGTCATTAAAGTTTGTGCCTTAGATACAAACGAATTGCATGCTCAAAGTTTCCCTCTATTTTATTCATTTCCATGATCATAAATCCCGTCCAATCCGTACACAAATTTTGTCATTTGAAATGTACGTTGAGGTCAGGTTTATCCTACAATCGAAATACCTCAAACAATATGAATGTTTTAGTTGAATAAATAAATGTCTCCCCTTTTTATGATAAATATCTTCATTCTCTCAATTCATAACCATTTTTGAGTTTACTAATCTGGGGAAATAAAAATATTTTTGAGGTTCGCATTGTTGTAAAGTAAAATGTTTTGCTAGGATTTGAGGGCCACATTGTTAGTTCAAGTTCATCGATAGCATGAATACAAAATTTGTCTAAACCTAATTTCATAAAAAGGTTTGATTTTCACTGTGGAACTTGAATAATTTGCCCAAACCTAATTTCATAAAAAGGATTGATTTTTACTGTGCAACTTGAATTGACCAGAGGAAGTGTGCATTTGCTAAATGAAGCATACCACATTACCCTAGAGGATGCAGAAGCAATTTTGCTTGCAAATGGAGAAAACTTACACCATAGTTTTCTCTCAAACCCATCTCTACAAACATTTTAATAGCATGAAATGTTTTGTAAACCGTCAATATTTATAATCCCAACAACCAATAGACTTAGGTTTTGTAATTTTTTTCTATTTTTACATTATAGTTGTTCTCTTTTTGAAAAACTCATCTCTACAAACATTTTAATAGCATGAAATTTTTTGTAAACCTAGAATATTTATAATCCCAACAACCGATAGACTTAGGTTTTGTAATTTTTTTTTATTTTTACATTATAGTTGTTCTCTTTTTGAAAATGGTGAGGATAGTTATTGTCAACCTTTTTCATCTCCATTTGACATTTGTCCTTCTGCCCTTCTCACATGTATAAACTTTAACTTAAGAAAAAAAAAGGAATTACACATCTTATTGTAAAATGGACCATTTTACTAAATAATTTTTTCTCTATATAAAAAGAATGTTATAAATAATAATGAAGAACTTATTATAATTAGAATAATCTAAAATCCCTAGTAAATTGGTGGGTGTGGGAGCTAGTTGGAATTTATTTAGTTTTAAGATTATGGCTAAATTAGATATTAAATTGATATATGAGATTTTTTGATTTAAAGTTTACAAAGGTATATATATTTTAGTCTTTTCGGAATTTGAACCTATAACATTTTACCAAAGAAATACATACTCCTTCGTATATATACTTTGTTAATATGAAATTGATATTTATAATTTCTGCATTCTACATACAAAACAAATATATGTAAAATAAACAATTCAATAGTCATATTATATATTTAGTAGGTAACGCAGGGTTGGAATTTGACGGGAAAATTGCCTTTCATGGGATGATTTTCCCTTGAAATATAGGTTAAAAAATTACAAAACCCTAATAATAATGAGGAACTTATCATGGAGGAACTTATTAGAATTGGAATAATCTCAAATCCCTAAGAAATTGGTCACATGCATGAATCTAATTTTTTAAATTTATTAAAAGTAATGGACCATTTTGCTAATTGAATTAATTTTCAATATCTAATTTAAGTCTATTGTTCACATTGTTGCAAAAAACCAGAACCTCCATGAAGACATATAAAACACACCCTCCCCAAAAGGACTAAGTTGTTTCTCTATCATCATCACAGTATCAAAAAAACCATAAGAGAAATAACATAGCAAGGCCTCCCCAACATTGGAGAAAACAACCATCTTGTAAATAAGTTTTACATCAATGTTTGATGAAATAGATCGAGTATCCATACAAAAATGCAAAAAATATATTGTAAGCATAATTAGAAAAACAAAAACATAAAAGTAAAGCTTTGATGGTACTCCAAGGTTTGTATAGAAGATAAAATGTATCATCTCATCTGATATAGGGTGGTTGATTCGACACATGAATCAAACCATCCTCATATGTTGATACTCTCCAAGTGCCTAGATCCTATTGTAGACCTTCCTTAGAAAGGAAATATATTATGGTGTCCACCTCCGAGTAGGTGTGAAAAACAACTATGTAATGAAAAATCATTTTAATTTGTAAAATTTCTTGAATAATTTGGAACAAAACATGGTTTTGACATCTTTGACTCTCATTAATCCAATTAATAACATTTAACAAATATTCAAATATTTGCACATAATAAATCCATAAGTCCATGATCCAGCACAACAATAGTTTTAGTGTTTGGAGCTCTGCAAAGTTGTTTGTTCCTTCCCCAAGGCCTATTGAGGATTTCCAGTACCTGTGTTCTTTATGATAAATGACTAGTCTTGCCCCACATCTATTTTGAGCATTTGATGCTCCGTCAAAATAAGCGTAGGTTATAAGACGGTTTATCTATTCTTCCTTAATGATTCGAGAGATTTGTGGGGAAGTATTCAATGGGAGGAGAGAAAAAAATGATGCATATTCGACTGCAATGAGGTATGGTGCCAAAGGGACATCCATAAATATCCATTTATTTCTAGCCAACCAAATGCCCCAGGAGATGATGGGTGGAATATTTTTTGGATTTTCCTCTTGATTTTCTTTCCACCAGCGTTTCCAAGCCTCCATGAGAGACTACCCTCTCCAACCCCACCTGATTCCCATGAGATTCAATGCAACCTCCCAAACTTTTGAAGTGAAAGGATTAGTACCAACCTACCAGCCCTTGAAAGCCACTTATAGCTCTAGTGTTTAAACCTCTTTTCAACTTTTTCCAGTAGCGAGTGCCAGTCATGTTTTCTATAGTTATTTGGCTTCAGGTGAAAGCCTAAGTATTTGAAATTGTCAATCATAGGCATTTCTGGATAAGGGAGGCTTGTAGTGAGTCTCTTTATCTCCACCACCGAGCAAACATCATAAACTATGCAATATTTCTTTTTGTTTATGCTCATTACCGTAGATTTTAATGAAAGATCAAGTGTGATTTTCATTTTTTAGATGTCTTCTCTCACCCCATTACTGAACAAGAGGATATCATCTACAAAAAGGAGATGGGTAATGGAAAACTTTGTAAGAACAACAAGGATGGCAGGGGGCATCCATGCCTTAACCCTCTTTGGCTATGAAAAAAGGGGGAAGCAACTCCGTTGATAAGTATGGAAAATATTACATTTGTAATGCATCCCATGACCTAATTTATGAAACCAATGTTGAATCGTAGATCGGTTACAAGTAGGTGAAGGTATATCCAAATAATTTTTTCATAGGCCTTCGATAGATGTATCTTTACAATGAACTATTTTTTCTTGCTCCTTTTCATACTATGCATGGATTCCTGAGCAACTTCGATGGCTTCATGTATCTTTATTCCATCCAAGAATCTGAATTGTTCTCTTGAGATGCTCCTGGAGAGGATGGGTTTTAGGCATAGAAATATAATTTTGATATGATTTTATAGATACAATTACAAAGATAAATAGGCCCAAATTCCTCAAAATTCTTTGGATCATCAGTTTTAGGGATGAGGGTTATCAAATTTGAGTTGGATGGTTCATGTATTGATCCTCTAACTCTCGATTCCTCCACCATGCTAGTTAATTCATCCCCCATAAGCTCAAAAAAGTATTGGAAGAGTTCTATCGTCCATCCATCAGGCCCTAGACTCTTATCCTTCTGCATTTTTTTTGAGAATTCCTTCGACTTCTCCCTTTTTAGCAAATGTCATTATCATATCATTTTCCTCTTCTTCCACACATTTGGGAAACAATTGAGCCACTTGAATAGCCTCTGGTGGCTTCTTCCAGAGCTCTGAACATGCCTTTAAAGTGGTCCCTACCCAAGCCTACTATCTCATCAAAGGATTTTTGTATTCCTCCCTTAGATCATTGCATTTCCTAGATAGTATTGCAATTGTTCCTATATTTCACATAATTTTGAAATGATTATGTGTTTTCATCACCCAACGAGAGCCATATTGCTATACTTTTGAGTCTCTACTGCTCCTCCATTCCTCTCAATATATTACTTTTTGAAATTTCCAGTTGTTTGATTCTTTCCTTTTTCACTTGTGTCTCATTGCCATCCACCTCTGGACTTTCGAGGGTCTCAATTGTTTCCTTTATATGTTAAACTACGACTTCTTCCCTATTCCTTTTCTCCTATTTCCCTTTTCCCATGCTATTGTTTCATGTTTCAGCCGTTTGAGTTTTCCCATGAAAATATCGGCTGATGACAGGACCTGATCATCAGTTACAAACCTCCATGTTTCATTAACTAAGGTATTATATGCAAGGTATTTTAGCCATTTAGGATTGAATTTAAAAGGGGAGGTTGGATTTCTAGAAGGACATTTCAGTTCGAGGATAGTAAGAAAATGATCAGAATCACCACTAGATCCAATCCATTGTCTGAATAAAGTTAAATTTTTGACCAAATCCTCCATCATCAGAAACCGGTCCAATCTCTTAGCAACTCGAGCCTCTCCCATTCACTAATTCCTCCAAGTGGGTTGGGATTTTATAAAGTTTACATCAATGAGCTTCCCCATCATGAGTTTATTTTTAAAGTAGCCAACTAGAGTGTGTGCTTGAACATGAGGCCCCCAAGTCTCTGACATGCCTAGAGAGAAGTTCATATCCCCTCCCATCACCAAAATTGAGGCCTTCACGAAGGATTTAATAAATAAAGAGTTACAAAATGTGACACTATACTAACACAAACCATATACATTCAAGATATTTAGCTCTGATCCAAGTTCAGAAGAGTAAATCTCAACCCCCAATATTTGATCCAATTCCCAGGAATTTAGGAGTTTTATGTGTTGGCTTGATGGGGCCTGAACCAGGTTCAGAGTTATTTAGCCAAACAAATTCCTAAACTACTGGCCCTTTCAGCATTAGCCCACGGGGCGTGGACTGAAGTCTCACCCGAAGTAGTATGGGGGGATGTTGGAACCAAGTTTCTACACCCTTGAGATGTTTGAGGTGTCGATTTAGTCCAACAGTGCCTACCTTTGTGCAGGTCACTTCGCGCACTGTGCTGACCTACAAGACCTTTGTGATCTGTTATAATCACCTTCGTATAGCCCTAACCAGGGGTTAAGGTGCTTTCACGCTACTATGGCAATGATCTCTGCTATTTCCCCAAACTATACCACGGATCTTATTTATCTTCTTAAAGATCTTAGTTAACTTCACGTAAATAGATAATTTATCTCAAATTCACTTAATTAACACAGTCACATATGTTTGCACATCATATAAAAAATAGAAATGCAATTCATACCCAATACATTCAATGCAGAAAATAAGAAATAAATACACAGGAATGGTATAAAACTTCTCTTTATTAATGATTCCAACTGTTACAGACTTGACTCGCTCTGCGCACTCAGCTGTAGGGGTCCACATACTCAACTGTGGACTACTAGGTCTCTGTGCACTTAACTACAGATCCTTCTCCTACTCTACGACCCAAACTAGACTCTACACTCTAGATGAAACTCAACTCTTCATCCTTAGATTTTTCTTATTTTTTCCATTATTTTTCTATAGTTGACATTACATTAAAAAATTAATGGTGGACAACCCTATGACTCATTTACAAGCTACGTGCTCCACGCCCACAAAATCCAGAGTCTTTACATCGAATTTACAATTTCTGACCAAAATCTAGGCTCTAAGCCCTAAAATCTCCCTTGGGGGATCTCGTGCCCAACAAGCCCCCAACACAAACATCGTGACTCACCCTCAAGTCACTCTATCAGTGCGGATATCTTTGATTGAAGACCTACCAATTCTACTTGGACCACTGCAAGATCGACAGTGCACTCAGCGGCTTCCTGTTGCACTTCCTCGATGCATTGTTCAGAAACCGCTGTAACTAAAATACTTCCCTGAACCTGTTCCTATGTGCCCTACATTTGTGTGAGATTTGATTCAATAGCGGATGTAATGACGAATGCCTCATCAATCCATGGATGTACGTGTGCCTTCAGAATGGCTTCCTTGTGTCGAGAAAAATCCACCTACTCCTTGAGCGCTTTTTCCTTTTGCATCCGCGTGAGCCTTTGTGTAAGGGAAACTATCTGCGCAGTCCCTTTTATCTCATCATATTTCTACTGCAGCTCGCGTGCCTCTGTTTCTAAGTGTTGTATGTTCGGGTCCTCCTGTAGAATGGTGAGAACCTCGAATGACTCTTTAAATAGCCTGGTGTAGTCTTTCACTACGTTGTTGACCTCTACTATGGCCGTTGTAATTGCGCTGGAGAGTTGTTCCTTAACCTCCGGCAGCATTGAAGGCTATGCCTTCAATTGTAGCTTGGTTATCTAAAGGTTTAGCTCCAGCTAAACCTTGGCCATCTCTTCCTTAGCCTCGAGCACCCCTGCTGCTAGTTTCTAGATGTGCGCCTTTGTTGGTTCCTCTGCTTGGATGGCCAACTCTGGGACCATCTGCCAAGCTTCGTCGACCACCTACATAATCTGTCGGTTCTGCGCCACTACCTTGCCATGCTGCAGGCTCAACTGTTTGATGTTGATGCGATGCTTGCTCATGACCTTGAGCACATGACCCTTCCTGGATCGCAGTTCTGCAGTAACTCCCTCCTGCAAAACATAGAGCATCTCCCGGAGCGCAACCATGTTTATCTCGATCCCCTTTAATCGGCTGACCATAGGCCTGTTGGCCTCATTTTCTATCACAAGTGCTCCCTTTAGTAGTACTATGGTGTTGGTCATGCGAACGTGCAACATTTCCTTAGTCACTGCCATTCCTAGTGCGAGATTGGTTGACATAGTACCAGCCTGTGGAGTGTGCACCTGCAACTCCTGTATCTGGACTGGGAGGGCCCGAACACCATATGGTGTTCCTCTGCAAACTGTTGGAGGGCCTCCGCGGTGACGTCCCTCACCGTCTCCCTAGTGTCATGTAGATCCCCCTCAATGAGGATGACCGGGTCGAAAGAAGTCTTTGAGGCCTTCGACTTCTTCTGCAACCCTACCTGCTCTCTTGGCAATGCTGTTTCAACTGTGTGGACACCGTCTGTGGGTCCACGCCACCTTCCTCTAGATCCATTTCTTGTTCAGGCGAAGGCAACTTCTAGCCTTTGCACTCCTTCTCTACTGCCTTCTACTGCTCTTTTTCCGCCTTCGCAGCATTGCGCACCTCCTGCACCTTGGTCGCTGCTACTTCATTGCTTCTCTTTTCTGCCAACTACACCATCTGTAGTTTTTCCTCCTCCTTTTTCCTCTGTGAAACGGAATTCTCTGCTTCCACCATAGAGCTGGCTGGAGTGCACCACTCTGGTGACCACGAATCAAGGATAGTGAATATGACATTGTTTATCACCAGATAAGGTAGCTCCTTCCATGGATTCTTGGGGTCCTTCCTTGCCCTAATGTACATGTGGTGAAAGCCTGCCTTGAACTCCGTGAAGCTCTGCAGACTGTTATAAACTGTGGGTGATAACCGTGGCTTGCGGATAATCCCTATTCTGATGTTCATCTCCATGAACACCCAGAATATCTTGCTGTCTCTGATCCTCTATGCATCTCTAGTTTCTCACAGTGAAGCGTACTTCGCTGCCTTTGGAAGATCCTATGCAATCGCTGTGAACTGGCTGTCCTCAGGAAATTCCCAAGCCACCAGCACTATGGATAGTAGAAGCCATGCATAGTGGAAAGTTTTCCCCTGCTCGTGTACCTCGCGACAGTTCTCCAGGAACTCTATGCACAGGTAGTCTTCCCAGTTAAACTGGACCCCTTCTGCGCATTGCATGACAAGCGCAACCACTAGTGTGGGCACCTCATCCACGTGGCACTCCCGCATAACATTCCCAGCCAGTATCTGTGTCGTGACTTTGACCACCGCATTGTTGATGCTAAAGATCGTGTACCCTCTTTTCTTCTTCTCCAGCTTCAACTTTTTCTTCATGGCCTCTGTGATGACAAAATCATCACTTTTACCCTCTGAGATATTTGTTGGATCCTCCCCTTTACAAGGGATCTGGGTAATTTTGTGAATCAGATGATCTGTGATGGGGATGGGCTCCTCCAACCACAAACACCCATCATGCACCAGGCAGAGCAGTCGCCTGATGAACAAAATAGTCAATGGGGCGTGATGGTAATGCGTCACCTAGAGCATGTTTAACAATCCTGCTTTCTCTACACCTCGCAACCACTAGCGCGACTCCAACTCTATAACTCTCGGCGGTGTGTTTTTGTTTTGGCGCATGAGCTGCATGGTTACCAAATGTGGGAATTTCTCGTGGTCCACGATATCCCAGTCCTCAAATTTTAATGTCGATACTCACTCTAAGTGTGCTCCATCAAAAATGGTGTCGTCAGTGAGTAGCGACGTTTGCAGAGAGCTCTTGCTCTCATCTAGGTCCTTGGGCACCCTTGCTTTCCCCTTCTATGGAGGAACATACACAGGCAACCTGGTCAGAGGGTCCGCACCATGGGTTTCCACCTCCATCTCTACGTCATCTTCCTACTCTACCAGGATTTCTTCAAAGTCTTCCTCCTCCTCATCGGCTTCCAAATTGATCGCCTTCCCCTTTTCTTCCATGGTGAGCCTCGTTCTTAATGGATTCCTGGGGGACACGCACACCGATACCATAGGCTGCTTGCCTTTCTGGGTCTCAACGTGCATGGCGATTTAGGGATTTCTGTAACTATCTCGACACTTTCTGGGGCTTCACCTACAGTCAGGGCCTGTGCGGTCTACTCAGCGGTCATTGCTCCGGTATCCATGGCTTCCTTAGGCACTGCCATACTACTATTCCATAATTCTC
This sequence comes from Pinus tabuliformis, assembly GCA_031772625.1. Taxonomy (NCBI): domain Eukaryota; kingdom Viridiplantae; phylum Streptophyta; class Pinopsida; order Pinales; family Pinaceae; genus Pinus; species Pinus tabuliformis. The sequence goes on along the minus strand of CM062804.1, from coordinate 281,085,028 downwards.
TCAACGGCTTGGGTAAGTGCTTAAACAATTCCTTTGACTTCAAAAGATCAAACAAATCTGGGTTCATGAATCTCTAGGTGTGCAACAACTCAATTCTTAAATGGCCAAGTGTTGTTTGTTGGGCATCCCTTTGCAATTTATAGCACCTTTTGAATTCAAATTTGATTCTTCCCCCCATTTTCGGTCCATTAATGCTCCCTTGGCGGTAGAGTTTCCCAAATCTAGCCCATAAAGTTCACCTTAAATGCTTGCTGCCCACTCCATTTGGTCTCAAACCATGAATCACATCGTGAATAGTGACTGTAATGACCACTTTCCAGCCAACCCGCGGTATGCTATCGCAGACCCTGTGACACTTCGCTACTGTGCGCATTCCTGTCATCACGCAGTTCACGGGTAGAGTAGTTTATAGTCCTGCACCTCCTTTTAGTTGCCTGGAGCACTAAGATTGTGCTTCCTACGGCTAGTCAGATGGTTGAGCCACATGTGTATAGCTTCAAACGACTGCCATTGACTTTTCTTGGGAAGAGGTCTCCATTTAACTTTACCAACTACACTGCGCCAACATCTATGATTTCCTTAATAACATATGCTCCTAGCTAATGCATTTTGAGTTTCCCCAAAAATTTATCAAAATTACTATCATATAGAAACACCAAATCATTTGCCTTGAACGTGTGTAACTTAATATGTTGATCATGCTAGACCTTTTCATGCTACTTTTGTACCTGCTGGTGAAATCCAAGCAAAAGTCGTTCTTCTTTGAGCTCCTCCAACTACGTGAGCCTCTCCTCTAGGGTTCCATGGTCTGTCATACCTGTGAGCGCCACTATGCGCAGAGTAGGCATGATGTGCTCCATAGGCATTACAACTTCCACTCGATAAACAAGCCAGAAAGGTGTCTGTCCCGTCAGTTTCTTGTATGTCGTCCTATAAGCCCATAATACTGCGGGTACGTACAGGTCCCAATCAATTTGTTGTGCATTGCATACCTTGGTTAGCGTAGTCTCCAGTGCTTTGTTAAACGCTTCTACTGTCCCATTAGCTTATAGGTGATACGGTGTGCTTTTCTGATGATACACCTGAAACTTTTCTATCAGCGCGCTGATTTTCTCGTTCAGGAAATGTGTAGCACAATCGTTCATCAAGATCTTCGTACATCCAAATCATGTCAATACGTGTTCAAACAGAAACTTTGCGGTCGTTGCGACCATGCAATCTTTTACCGGCTACGCTTTTGCCCAACAAGTCAGGTACTCTGTCATAGTGATAATATATCTTGCGCTTGTCTTTCCCTGACGTTTAATAGGTCCTACAAAGTCGATCACCCACTTTTCAAAAGGCTGCAATGTCATTTGTGGATTCAAAGGCATCTCATCCCTCTGTGATGGTTTACTCGTTCTTTGTCATAAATCACGGGCCTTGTAATGTGCTTTTGAATATTGATGAAGGGTTAGCCACCACAACCCTGCATGGAGAATCTTCTGCGCGGTCGCTCTCCCTACAAAATTTCCTCTTGCAGCGCCCCCATGAGCGTCTGTGAGGATATTGCTTCATTCAAATTCAGGTACATACCTTCATAGTATCTCATCATTCCCCATCTTATATATGTGCCCTGCAATGAAAGAGAAATCTGTCGTGCACACCACTAGTTCCTTCTTTTGCTTGATAGAGTACGCTTTCAGCGCAGTTCCATTTGTGAGAAAGTGAATTATATATTCAAAATTTCTATCTGCTATGCGCACACCTAAGAGCTATGCGTCAGGTAATCCTTCCTCCAAATTAGTAGGTTCCTCTCCCGTCTCAATGCGCAACAGGTGATCTGGTCCCGCGTTTAATCGTCCACGATTCACAACAACTTCAAAATAATATTCTTGGAATAATAAAAGCCATCTGCATATGCGCCTCCCAACACAGGCTTATTGACCAAGTATTTCAATGCAGAATGATCTGTATACATCTTGAAGTGTCCCCCTAGAAATTAGTGTCAATACTCCTGGAGCGCATACACCATAGCTAGTCCCTCGCATTTAATGGTGGAATAATTCTTTTTTGCTTTATATAATCTGCAACTGGTGACTGTGATAAGGTGATCCAAGCCTTCTCCATCCTCTTGTGTTAGTACTTCCCCCAATGCTGTGCTCGACACGTCAAGATGGACATAAAAATCTTTCTTCCAGTTTGGGAAGACCAGAATCGACACAGTGACCATCTTTTCTTTCAATACATCCAGGCTTTCCTTAAAGTAATTGTTCCAGCAGAACGTGATATCCTATTTCAATAGCTTTTCCATCAGCATGGTGATCTAGGCATAGATTTTGATGAACTTCTTGTAGTACCCAGTCTGCCCTAGAGTAGCGTGCAACTGTTTCACACCCTACGAAGCTTACAAATTCAGAATCATTGCGATTTTCACGGGGTCTACCATCAACCCTTGTCTACTAACCACATGCCCCAACAGGTTCCCAAAAGGAATGAGGAACATACACTTTTTGATGTTGAGCATGATTTGGAATCTTCAACATGTATCCACCATCAAGCACAGGTTTTCTACATGGCACCTAACCAGCCCAAATACAGTCTAATCATCAAAATAGACCTCCAAGAACTTATGAATATATTCCCTCAACGTCACAACAATTACGCATAAAAAGATAGCAAGGGCATTCTTCAATCCAAATGGCATGACAATATGTTGAAAGCAACCCTGCTCAGTCACGAAGGTTGTCTTGCTCCTATCTTCTCACACGATTTTGATTTGGTGGTACCTTGAGAACCCATCAGTGAAAGAATATGCTTCCTAACTGCCTACATTGTCCAACACCTCATCTATGAACGGAGTTGGGAATGGATCATGTACACACGCGTTGTTCAAATTTCTAAGATCCACGTATATTCTTATTTCTTCCAGCTGATTCTTCTCTTGTACCACCATTGGACTTACCCAATTAGATTCATCCATGGGCTCGATGATGCCTGTCGCGAGCATCTTGTCTAGTTCTACATGAACCTTCTCCTTATATTTCGAATTTAAGCGATATAACCTCTACTTAATTGGCTTCGCGTCAGGTTTTAATGTGATCTTCATTACCCCTAAATCTCTGATTATTCCCTTCAAATCCATAAACTTGGTCAAGAATAGGTCATGATATTTGCGGAGTAATTCAATGACCTTATCCACCATCGGGCCATCCCAATAGTCTTTAATCTTTGCAATTTTAGGTTCCACCTCCGTACCAATATTCACCTGCTTAGTCTTCACCAGCGTGGTTATGTCAAGGTTCTCTATTCGTGGTCCTTGAACCTTGCGGTGGCCTTCAGTTTCGTGAATGTTAATTTTCCACGGATATTTGTCTTCTTCTTCAACAATTACATTATAATATTCCAGCACGCACTTCAACTGAGTAGCCCATTCAAGCTGAATCGATTCTACTGGCTCCTATGGTATCCTAAAGATGGCTTCTTTTACCTCTTGTAACGCTTCATCAATATGGTCCCACTCATCCTCAAAACTGAAGGTCATCACGAACCCTTCACGTAGAACATCCCATTCACCTGTCCCGTGCTGGAGCTCTGTTTCTATATACCAGTTCATTAGTAAAACATCCAAAGTATGATAGAACAGGTGTACGCACTCAGGCTGTGGCTTCTCCCCATAAGCCTGCGCCCATTTGGCCAGATGTGTGCACGGATCATCCTGCCCATTGTACATATCTGTCAGTCACACCCTAGGCTTCCCAAATCGTAAGCACATCATTCCCCTACACTCGCACTAGTCGTCAAAGCTCCCTTTGTGCGTACCCCACCACCTCGTGGGCATAGCGCACAATAGCCAATCCAAGGCTTGGAAGCATTGTTTTTTCGGCACCTCCTTTTTGAATTTATTCAAGAAGTTGTCTATCTCACTTAGGCTGTCATAAGTAGGCAAGTCTCTTACTTCTGTTGATACACAACGCATCGACCTTGTCATCATATTACAATTCAGTGTAGTTACCTCATGTAACCAATTTTTCCATCGCTCTGTCTCCTCATCTGAATCTGATGTACAGGAGATTTCGTGCTCCCATGCAATCCACCCATCCATAGTGGGATTCACCCACTGCTGGTTTTTCATTGTTACCTTATAGATGCAGTCCAAATCATCATCACTTTCATAGTCGCGCACTCGCTTTGTATAGCGTGATCCTTCCGCAGGGCCCAGGCGTATAACTATGTGTAGTGACTTCTTCTCAAAAATCATCTTGTGCTTCTTCAGATTAATCACCCTATTCATGTCTGTGGCCCAATCGGTTCCTAGTAGCGTGGGGTAGGGATTGCTGTCATCAACAATCTCTATCACTTTCAAAGTCTACTAGCGCACTCGCTCCCTCAATGTCCACGGTTATGCCCTATAATCACCGCATGGTATTATTTTATGTTGGTTCACCATTCATAGTTGAATAGGAGACCATTGCAGCGTAGGTCTCCCCATTCGCTCCCATGTCTGATTCAACAGAACTTTTGCATACGACCCTAAATCCAGAATTACTTGGTCCATTTCATATTCTCCAATTTTCGCGGTTAGTCTCATTTCTCTTCCCATTCTTGTCTTATGTTTTCCGATATTCTGGACTACATGCGGTTCTCCTAGCGCTGTCCCAACACATCTATTAATGAGTTCTTGTAACCCTTTTACCACCTTACTGTCGCATAGTAGCTTCATACATGTTTCTAGGAATGTTGTGAGCATGGATGGGTCCATCTCCGACTCTGGTCGATATTTTCTTCCTAAAGTGGAGGCATCAGCGAAGCTCTTCTTAGCTTCCATGAAGGTTTCCCAAGCACGCTACAAATCAAACTCTGCTTCCTTCGCCGGAGCTTTGCAAACCCAAGTACTATCCTCTAGTTGTTTTCTTTTGTCATCTCCCGTCACGATTGCACTTCGGAGCACAATGTTTACATTTGGGTCTTCCTCGCGCAGCTTAGACCTCATCATCTGTAGGTTCTAAGTCGGGGGAGGCAGTAGTGCTCCTTTGTCGCGTATCCTAGCTATTAGTGTAGGAAAATCTTCGGTCTCATGATCAAACAAGTTGCAATACAAACATAACGGTCACATTGGGTTTGTACAATCATGAGCATAATGTCCTGACCCTCTGCAATTGTAGCATATCAACTGTTCGTGACCTCTTCTAAGTTCCCCTCTGCCTCGGCCTCATCCATGCCCTTGGAATCCTATTTGCGCCACTCCTTCATTCTAGTCTAGGGGTAGCGATTTGACCTGAACTCTGTAGGTGGGAGTTCTATCCATCATCAACTCATAGCTTCTACAAGTGTGCTCATCGTGTCCCATCGACCTACAAAAGTTGCAGAACAATTGCTGCGAATTTTGTGTATACTTCTGTAAGAAATGGAAATTGTGCGTAGCATGTTTTCCAACTATTTGACAAATCGGGCACCAAAAAGCAGGCACCGTGCTAGGTCCTACTTTCACTTCCAACCTTAATGGCATCGGTGCTCCTGCTGCCAAGTAATTTGTGAAAATCGGGCAATTCTCCTTGTCATGACCTTGACCTTTTCATTTTACATGCCACACCTCTTCGCACACTTCTGGTCGAGCCATCCTATCCTGCTTTAGACTCTACATCTCCAAGCATAGATTCTTCAGCTCGGTGTGGATCTGCTGAACTCTTAAGTTAGGATCCTACTTCAGGGTCTCATGCAACATCGTCGTGAACTATAAGCCCTCTGCTTGAGTCGTTCACTTCTATTGTGATAGCGCACTCCTCAGATGTGGTTTTAGTGACGCTACAAACCATTCACTATGTTGTCCATCCGTCAGATTCATATTAGCTTTGTGAATCGTACACTTCAGCCTCTGATCCAACTCCCAAGGAGTCTCGCCTGGTAGCATCGTAATCTATTTGAATCTAATGATCGACTGCGCTTCAGACTTCGGCATGTTAAATCCTCTGTTTAGTGCTACTTGGATATTCGTGATTCCTGCATTTGGATTATCATTGGAGTGCTTAATATACTATGTCAATGCACGGTCCTGTAGGGCACTAACCAATGTCGCTTTATTTATATTTTCATCTGTAACTCCTTGTGCTTCCCATATGGCTCTTACAATGAACCAAAATTGGTATGGATCATCATTTCCCAATCTCTTGAACACATGCAACTTCACTGTGCTTGCCATATTGAATTGCGGTGGTGGCGGAGGTGGTACGGGTGAAGATGGAGGTGATGGCGGTGAAGTTGGTGTATGTGTGGGTGGGGGTTGTATTCACAGAATTATTTTTCTTATCAAATGGATCGCACTTCATGGCAAGACCTTCATGAGCTCTTCCTCATCCCCTCGTGGAGGTGAAATCAGGAGGCTAGTTTCTGGTCACGTATTTCCTTCGTTCTTATAAGTTTTTCCACTTCACGTAGCCCCAAACATCAAGGTAACTGCATAACCCTCTTTTCGCACAATAGCATTTTAATCCAAGTATTCAAAGACTTTACATACTTACCTCGTGGTCCTTTGAGAAAGTGTTGCTATGCCTCGCTATAGTTGACTGAGGTGTCGACCACGAACTCTGTAATGAATCCTCCTATAATCCGATTGAGCCAATGATCATCGGAGCACGTGATCTTATCCTCTGATTATTCCAACCTTCTTACTAATTCTAGGGTCCACACAATAGGATTTTTGAGTTTCCACCTTCCTTGGCTATCTGCTAGCTTTGCGATCCACTCGTACAACTTAGTAGGGAAAGACGTGAAGAAAATTTTGTGGATCTCTGTGTACAGGTAGTAGTCTAACCAATCTTCTTTTGGTAGTCGTGGGTTCCTATTTTCCTGCGCTGCGAACTCGTGAACTATTTTTTCCAACCAACCTTAAATTTCCTTCTTAGTTGGATTCCAATGATACAACATTAGACATATCTCACGCAAATTCGGTCCCGAAAATGGAACCATTTGTTGGCTTGATGGGGCCTGACCCAGGTTCAAAGTTATTTAGCCAAAAAAATCCCTACACTACTAGCCCTTTCGCCATCAGCCCATGGGGTGTGGACTGAAGTCTCACCCGAAGTAGTATGGGGGGATGTTGGAACCAAGTTTCCACACCCTCGAGATGTCTGAGGTGTCGATTTAGTCCAACTATGCCTACCTATGTGCAGGTCACTTCGCGCATTGTGCTGACCTGTGAGACCTTTGTGATCTATTATAATCACCTTCGCGCAGCCCTAACCAGGGGCTGAGGTGCTTTCACGCTATTATGGCAACGATATGTGCTATTTCCCCAAACTATACCACGGATCTTACTTATCTTCTTAAAGATATTAGTTAACTTCGAGTAAATAGATACTTTATCCCACATTCACTGAATTAACACAGTCACATATGTTTGTGCATCATATAAATAGTAGAAATGCAATTCATACCCAATGCATTCAATGCAGAAAACATAAAATAAATACACAGGAATGGTATAAAACTTCTCTTTATTAATGCTTTCAACTATTACAAACTCGACTCGCCTTGCGCATTTAGTTGCAGGGGTCCGCGCACTCAGCTACAAACTACTAGGCCTCTATGCACTCAACTGCAGAGCCTTCTCCTACTCTACGACTCAAACTAGGCTTTAAGCTCTAGATACAACTCAACTATTCATCCTTAGGTTTTTCTTATTTTTTCCATTATTGATTTAGAGTTAGATCCTCGCTCTATTTATACAATCCCATGGTCTGTAGACCATGGGTAGATCTATATAGCTGAAATTACATTACAAAATTAAGGTTGGACAACACTATGACTCATTTACAAGCTATGCACTTCACGCCCACAAAATGTGGAGTCTTTACATCAAAGTTAGAATTTCTGACCAAAATCTGGGCTCTAAGCCCCAAAAATTCCCTTGGGGGATCTCGTGCCCAACGTTATGTTTCTGTCATTTCATCCCACCACAAGCCCCCTTGATCTTCCTTTGGCACCCAAGGTCACAAATGACCATCTAGGCATCCTTTTACATAGAGATTCCTTCATCACATCTCCATCCTGTAGGGCTTCTTATGAAAAAATAATATTCTGACAAAGATATTTGAATAATTCCATAAGGGCTAGCTTTTTACGGCTGCTATAAAAACCTTTACAATTGAAGGAAGGGATGATAATTTATAAACCACCTCAGGGGGCTGCACTTCTCTAAGTTCCCCTTGTAAAGAAAGTTGTTTCCCATATGCTATGTCCAACTTGGATTTCAAGTGGGATTTTGAGAGATTTGTTTTTCTACCTCTAGATTTTTGGGGCACAGAGGGCTCCTGAGGACTCCCCAACGCACCCATCGAGTCAGGCATGAGTTATTTTTTCTCCCTAGGTGGAAGGTTATAGTGAGGTCTCGCCGAAAGTGAGGGCACAGGTAGTTGGTTGGGAAACATGAAGGAGGAGGGAACCTCGAGGATAAGGACAAGGATTGAAGTGATGATTCTATCCAACGAATTGGACATTTCACACTTGGAATTCATAGAGGATAATAAATGGCTGGAGGGACCAAGCCATGATACAACATAATAAAAAGAAATCAGTGATTCAGATTCAAAGATAATGGAGTGTAAAGGAATACCAACTGGCTGAGACATTGGTTTAGTATGTATTACTTTGTTTTGAGCCTCTTAATGTTGCTTGCTTCCTGACCTATCTTGATTCCCTTGAAGAATAGGCATCGTTTCCTCAATCTCCATTTCATATGGATCAAGATTCCTCTAAACACCCTTAATCACTACTTGTCCTGCTTCCTCCCCCTCCATTGCCCCCTCCTCATCAGTCCTCGAATTTCCCTTCTGACACCTTCTCCTAGAAAACCCCAATGGAGAACACCTTGCTAGATGACCATGTTTATGACAACAGTGGCATCAGAAAGAAAATTATTCATAATCACTTATATGAGAATGTGTATAACCCTAGATCTGGAAGTTGATTTTTTCCGCTAAACGCTCCCTTGGCTTCAATTTGACCCTTAAGCGAGCCATAATTCTATTATTTGTTTCCAAAAATGTTATGTTTTCTTCCAAGAATGTTCCTAAGTCATTCTCGATGGCCCTCAATACATCCTTTGTCCATAACTAAGAAGGCAGTGTCGAGATTCGTACCCAGACCAAAATCTGCTCCAGTTTTTCCATTTACACATCAAATAATGGTGTCCATTTTTTAAAAAACATGGGAGAAATCAGGAAACACTAATTTCGCTCAAGCACCCATTCAGGCATCTCACCTTTGCTGAAGCGAGTGATGCACCAACCTCTAACTAATATAGTCACTTCTACCTGGGCCTCCAGTGCTCCTTTCCATTCCTTTTCAATGAATTCAAGTATATATGGAGCCAAATAACTTCTTCCTTTGGCTCTCCCAACTAAGATCAACTCTGAGGCTTCCATGGCCTTATCCAAGTGAATATCAACTCCAAGAACCAGTTTGGGACATTCTGAATCTTTCCTTATTACTTTCCCCTTTTTCGTTTTTCTCCTCTGGTTTGGCCATTTCTTCCCTCCCCTGATGCCAAGTTTTCTTGCTTTTCACCCACATATTCCAGATCTTCAAAAATCCTATCTAATATCTCCTCTACCGATACCGACTACATGAATAATTCCCTTAAATTGGATGATACCCCATTCTTCCCGAAGCCCATTTCCCTTCTTTTCTTGTATGCATTCACCATCACTTCACTCCCTTGTTTTCCATGGATATTCATAACTCTCTAGTGACTTCCACTCATCATTAATGGCCTCATGTACACCCTCCAATGGAGCTGGAGTTTTTCACGCTATTTGGGTCTCCTCCTCCCTTGTCCGAGGGACTAAATTCCATGTCACCACTCTCTCAATCCTTTGAGGTGAATCCCCTTCCTTAGCCTAATTTCCTGATACCAAGCATGATCTTAGTCCTTCATTCCCCCATAGACCACTACTTCGAACTATGTCTTCAAGGCCTCCGAAGAGGTAAATAGGTTCAAAGTGTATAAATACTATTTAAGCGACCTGATTCCCTGCTGACACCTCTGTTACCTAGACCCCTAAAACTGCCGAAGACTTGAAAACCTCATGTAAAGAATTTTCAGGGCTTCTGAACCCCTCCGATGCACTATTTGGCTTCCCTAAAATCCTAAAGCCAAAACAATCCCCTGAACTCCATTCAAACCCTGTAACACCCTTATTTCCAACTGACGACTGCTGTGGAGGCCTGAACTTATCTAGGTTTCATTGAGTTGGCTCCAACCTCCATACAGATAGAATATCCTCCAATGCCGATTTCAAGTCCACACAATTCCTTGGGCTGACCATCTCTGCTAGCTTGTAGAAGAATGCAGACTGATATGCGAGAAAAACACTGCAGTTGTTACCTACTACACTAGGCACGTGCTACCAACTTCCAAGATCACCTAAGCTTCTTGCCGACTCCTTCTTCTTAGAGAGAATGCAGATACTTCGATGAAGTTTACCCCCCCACCATTTTCCTATCGCGTACCATCCTTTTTGCTAGGGGAGATACCACGTAGTCCATGTAGGCACCTAGGACCTCCTCTTGAGGTAGCCTTGGCATGAACCCCTTATAACCCTAGCTACCATCCTCCAATCACCTATTGATGCTAGGAGAGTTCCACCCAATAATTTAATTTTAATATTATTGCTAAATTAGATATTAAATTGATGTATGAGAAAGAAATAAATAAAATTTTAACATCCACAATGCTAAAGATAGCCTATGGGACCTCTTTTAGAGTGCAAAACTTAAAAAACGTATGCACCTCAAGAGATTTAATCCACTTCAAAATGGATCTATATTAGTTATATATATGCATATAACATGTGTAACTTTTTATTTTTAAAACTATATTTTTGAATGCATAAATGGATTCAATGCCTTGAAAGTTTACTTGGACAAATGGATTGTGTAAACTACACCACATAAATTTTCATTTCCAACAAATCTTTGCTAGATGAAATTTAAATTTAAATTTAAAAATGGAATTAATGGCTCGAGGAAAATGACTCCAAATTTTAAAACAAACCCCCTTCTTTATGGTCATTGCAGAATATCATGGAATCTGAAGGTCACTCTAGTGAAAGATGTTATTTATTTAATCTCATTATCAATACAAAATGACTTTAGTCATTTCCTGTGTGAAAATACATTTTTGGTGCATCAGTGCCCACGAGGACCTATAGTAATGTTTCTTCTCATTACCTTGCATGTTATAGCTTGGATATAATATGCATATAATATTTTGACATAGTGGTATGATTGGAAAAAAATGATTTAGTGAGGTCGTTTGAGCAACATTTGTTGGACAACTATCGACACAAGTGTGAGACTATTGCAAGCATGAGCACATTTTCTCCCCTCCATCCTCCACCCTTTAGGTTGTTATCTTTCCTTTGTTGCAACATTTTTGCAGTAACATCATAGGCATGCTCAATTCCTTGGGTGTATCTTTCCACCTTTAGGGGAAATTGCTAATATTATAAGGCTACACTCTATTTAAGGATGAGAAACACCTTGAATAAGGGGTTCATGATGAGTCCCATCAATAGGTATATTTTGAAGATCATCATGCAATCCTCCAGCCTTAAAACTATCATTTTCTCACATTAATTCATTCTTTTTGTTATATTATGCTTACGAAGAAGAGTAAAAGGTGTTTGTCATAGTATGTGGCATAATGTGGTCTAATTATAGGAAAAAGAAGAATTTTTAAGGAAATTTATATCTAGGGGCTTGATGGATAACCGAGAGAGAATCTAGGGGGTTTGTCCACCTCCTTAGCTCCGTAACTAAGCTTGGGATCACACCATCCTCTGTCACTAGTTCAAATTCATTGGAAATTAAGTAAATCCTAGTACAAGTGAAGCTCAAGAGGGAATAGTTCCACCATTTCCTAGATCAAGGAGGGAATCACTCTCATTTTTAAGGGAGTTTCTATCAACTACCATTTTGTATAAATAAACAAGATGAAAGGATCATTAGGATTCAAAGTTTTAGTTCATATAGGTGTAGTTATTTCTCTTAGAACTTGACATTGTCATTTAAAACTTTTATGTGATGTATGAGACTTTTACTTTATGATAATGAGAAGTTGGTTATTAAGTTGCCCGTGAGTTAGTTTCAGAGGGCTGAGACCCTTAGGTTTGAGACCAAACTAGAGGCTTTGGTCCCTCTTTTGTACTTGTGTTTTGTTCTTGATTCCAAGCATTTCATAGTTTCTTTCATTTCAATAGAGGTTAAGCTATAAAAGCCTGTGATTGCTATCTTCTACATCACCTATCTTCTGGTAGAATGGTTGGAAGGATTCATAATCTCAGTAAAAAGATATTGTGTTTATGATTTCTTAGAAAAAGATGAATGTTAGTTGTTCTTCTTCACATTTTGTTTATGTATCTTAGAAGTTAGTTTATTGATTAGAGTAGTGTTATGGCATAAAATAGATGTTATTTAAATTCAACTCATCTTTTCCATCATAGTTTATATCACTTTGTTAATGATCAATGGATGTATGCATGTGGCTGGTTGCAGGGCTGTGTTGATTAGCAAGGGGGGTGCCTATTCCATCTCCATCGTGGACTCCTCAATCTTCTCTCTCCACCCCTCAATTACGTTTGAAAACTCCATTTCGATAGTCACTTTGTCTAGTAAACTTAGGACACCATGAGCATTCATCTCGGTGCAAGAAAAACCTCTGAGCGGTATTGGGATTGGCTAGGGGGTTCAACCCAAAATTCCTTTACTCTCCCTAACATCCATCCACCTCTTCGTTCCATCAAGACATCATTTTCACTATAAAAAGCCTCTTGGAACTCCTCCTATAGCATTACAAGCCCTCTTGTAGCAATACAAGACCCCCACTTCAATGTTAGCTCATTCAAGATGAAAAATGACCCCAAGTTGTGATTTGATGATCAAGGGATGCTCCTAGACCACTCCAACCATTCCTTTTCCTCACTGCAAAACATAGTAGAATTAGTTATTTTCAATCACATGTATGATTCAAGTTATGTTTTTGATTTTCAAGCAAATTTGAAATAGGTAGATGATACATGGAATTACGTTGCTAGTTTGATGAATTATGCAAGATAGAGTAGCTTTATTTCTGCAAGTATATTATCCCTTGTCCTTTCATGAAATGATTAATTAGCATCTTCAAGTTGATCAAATGTTATTTCCAATTTCATAGCTACAATTAGTTTTCAAATGTACTTTCATCAGCAAGCTTTCACTATAGTTTAGTAGGAGGAATGGTCTCTAGGAACTTTGATCTAATGTCATGAATGAGAGTGCATGAGTAGAATCCAAACTAATGTGCATATAACATTGTCACCTCTAAGTTTGTACAAACCTCGTGTTGATAATTTGAGTTGAGGAGCCCTTGGGAGTTGTAACATTCTTGGTACAATACTAGGGCTCACCAATCACTATCAATGAATTCCCTCAACCCATTATCTTCCAGCACTGCCTCCATGTGGTCCTTCCAAGAAACATAATTTGAGCTTCCCTCATAGACACACTCGAGCCTTAGTCCATAGAAATCTATCCTTCTAGTTTTGATTAATTGATCCTGAAAATCCAATCCTCCTACAATAACAACTTTGAAATATCTGCTCTATAGTCAATCCAACTCTGATGCCATGTAGAAATTAATGTGTATATCTAAAAGTGTTGATGAAATTTACTAAATCACAAGATTTGAAGCTACTCTATTGATATATGGAAGGTTATTCACCATATAGAACAAAAATCATAGACATGCAAAAAGAAACATCACACATCCACAAAGATTTATCTAGGGGAAAGAAATTGCTCAAAACCCCTTCATATATGTACTACATTAATTAGAGAATAGAGATTAAATACATATGCTTGCTCAACCTTGAGCACACCCTACAAGTGTATAGTCTATCCCTCTTCCTGATTGTCCGACTTTGGCCACCACTTAGCCAATTTTCAAGCCCTACAAGCTCCTATTTCTTTTCTATTTTTCTCGAGGAGATTGGCCCGTATTATTAAGAAATTTCCCACTATTGAATTACGGAATTCCTCTAGGTCCTTCCTCTGACTGCATGCACCAACTGTACACATTGGAATATGCTACAACTGATAGTACACTACCTTGTAATCTTCATCTCAAATAGGTAACTCGAATTCTCTGCATGAAAAAAATAGTTTGGTTGATTTATTAATTAGTTGGTTGATCATTGAGTGTGGTTGAAGTTCCACTTCCACAGCTTGACCTCCACTAGTTCATTTGGAAGTTAGAACTAGTTTAACTGACAATAACTCAAATTAACTGAAACGAGTTGCTAAAAATTAGCAATCAACAATATTAAACTAAACTAAAGCTTCCCCAAATTGAATTAATTGTGTTAATTGAGTGACAAGTGCCATGTCACCTTAGTTAACTACCTCCAATATTTATGTTGACGTAGAAATTCTAATTTTCTCTAGTTTGACCAAGGAAAATTCAAACTGATATTTTCTTACTGCATTTTCAACACTTTTCTCTATATTTCTTCCTCATTCCCTCTTCAACTCTCCTTCCTTCTTCTAGCTAGGTTCTTAATATAATTATTTCTTCTTTGAAGATACATTCCTTCTCATAAAAAAATTGAAAACACTTTTCCAGGTCTCTATATTTTGTTAATAGATATTCTATTTCTACCAATGATGCTCTAATTTGGGCTTGATCTTCAATCAATTTCTCCTTTTCTTCATCAATTCTGTAGATTTCTATTCCATGTAGTGCATGCAACCAATGTCAGATATTTCTTGCAGTATTTTGATCAATTATTTTCTCAGCACCGCAATTGTGAAGATTATCACACAATACACATATGGCCTATGTATCTGATAATTGATTTTGGTTTCAATGGCATTTATCATCATATCCATTTATCACCATTTTCCAAACATGATATCCTCGAGAAGATATTTCTGACTTCACCTTTTCTCTACATGCTAAAAAATTTACCATTGAGCCATGGAACATCCTGATAATGAATGATTTTCCCAAGTCTGCCTTACAAGGATTAATCAACCACAAAGGAACTTGATGTGATCCCACTTGTTATAAATGTAGATCACTACTAAGTGTGGGGGTGAATTAGTAGTGATAATCCTTATATAATCTTAACTTATTTTTCTGGTTTACTGAATAAAAACACACATCAATAACATCAATAGTTCTAAATATAAATGAAACACAAACTCAACACATAAAACCCATGATAAACATCAATACGAGTGTGCACAAAGAGACCCAAGTATTTATGGTGGAAATTGTTAAGGGGAGAAAACCACCCTGCTATTGTTGCACTGCTTTGAATATTTTATTATTGAAATAAATATTTTATCTTTTAGTTGGCCTCCAACAGCAAGGAGCCACCACCCCTATAATAATTTAGCTGGCCACCATCAACAAGAAGTCATCACCCCTTTCACAATTTAGTTGGTCACCATCAACAAAGAGCCACTACCCCTGTAACAATTTAGTTGGTCACCACCAACAATGAGCCACTAGCCTTGTAACTCTCTTAGGCCACTTTTCAAAATATTTCAAACTAGAACCCAATCATCAAAGAAACTCTCTTTGTAGAACAACCTCAACAAATTAGTAGCAAAAAATCTCCATAGCAAGTCTCCCTCGATCACACAATCCACTGCAACTTCTCCTCAACTACGAACACTGATACTTGTATACATTACTTCCTCGGACCTGCACAACAAGTTCTGATTTGCTTTAGATATTCAATATGCTCCTACAACCATACTACATCTCTCCCAATGCCCTCTCAATGGGCCTCCCTCTTAATGGATCCAACCACAACTCCTTAACGTATTCTCATATATATAATTTTTTCTTCTCAAACTTTCAACTTTAGGCACCTTCAAGATGAATAGAAAACATTCTCGGACAATTAGATCATTTACCATGAGCAAATACCATAGTAGACACCCAAAGAATTAACCATAAAGCACATGAAATCTAGGAAAAGCCACCCATAGGGACTAACACAGGTCCTACCTTCGGGAAGTGCATTATAACACATCCTAGTACACTACTTATATGTGTTATAATGCATGGATTCTTCAGGTAACTTTTATTACCTTGATTTAACTTCATTTTTGAAGCCTTCTCTGATCAATTTGCCACTCAGCTTCAGGGCATGGACATGCAACTTTGAGACATTGTTCCAAACATAGGAGACCATACATTAGAGTTGTACACTTATAGAAATGTTTGTTACAAAGATGAACACCGCTAAGCATTGGTTGACATCAATGAAAACACTACAACGCGAACAAAATATTTAGCGTCAAGTTAGTGTGTTATGCTTAACTAGACTAATATCTAAAAATGGAGTATATTTTCAATTGAATAGTCATATAGTTCAATATGAATTAACTTTACGGAATAATGATGAACCAGGTGATAAGCATTGAGATAAACAATTTTACATCAATAAATTTGAATGCTTAATTAATTATGGAAAATAAAATCTCCCTGTAGAAAATCATTATTAAATCCACTTGTTACCTTATAAAACAATCTCTTATCTTATATAAAAGCCAAAATGGTTTTTTCTTGTATCATCAATAACATGTAAAATTTAAAAATACTAGTAACTCACCAAGAAATAAGTGAAAAGAGAGTAAATAGCGGTCATATATATATAAATATAATATTTTTAAAATAGTATAAATCATTAGATATTAAATATTAAAAAAAAACTATTAATGGAATAAGATCTCTATATATAATATTAATGTTAAAATATTTTAATTAACATGGTTTTTTAATTATTAATATTTTCTTAATATTATATTTCACCTTTATTTTAAAAAGAACAAATCGACATCTTCTCTATATATATGATTAAACTCAAAACCTTTTAATGGACATATTTATAACCTATGTTAAACTTATCGACATATTTATAACCTAGGTTGAACTTATTTTTTTTATTGTTATTCATATTATATATCACTTTCATATTAATATATTTTAATATTACCCCGTTAACTATTAAAATTTCTTAAAATATTACATGTTAAATGAAATAAATATTACATATTAAGTTATGACTAGGGTATTTTTTAATCCATATTAAATATTTTTTATTAATCTTTCTTAATATTGTATGTCACTTTTATATTAAAACGAAATTTCAAAACATTAAGAAATTTTTTAATTTAAATTACTTAATTTTTTAAATAATTTTAATATAAAATTATAAAATTTAATATGAACACTAAAATATTTTATTTATATTTAACAATAAAATATATTGTGCTATTATTAATATATTCTTGTTTAAAATCTTACATATCAAATAAAACATAAAATAAATTACATATGATATGGAATATGATTATTCCATATTAAGTAGTTAAAAAAACATAACCGAGTCTTATTTCCTTTCCTAAACCAACAAAACGTAATTCTTATTTGCCACGCTTCCCTTTCCGTAAAATAATCGACTTAAATAATGTATTTAAATCCGAATGTTGCCATTGAATGCCGGTAATTATGGAAGCTTAGTCTTCCATCGCCCTCTCCCATGCGCGCAAACACTATTTAGGCAAAGTCAACGTCATCCTTGTTCCCAATCAACATCATGCGATCCTTTTTCCCAATAGACATAACGCGTTCTTTTTCCTTCCCGCCCGAGAGTTATCTATGACACTTGAAATTTGTTGTATTTTTTCGTTTGGTATTCGTTTTCTGTGAAGTAGGGTTTCCTGGTTGCCCAGTTAAAGTTGCAGGTATTGCGCCATAGCTGAACGCTGCCTTCGCCACAGACAGAAAGAATAACACCTAAATTTCACCGCAGCAAGAAAGATCTGTATTACTCGCCACGCCACCTCTCCAGAATCAGTAGGTTCCATGGAAAGGAAGGAATTAGAGATTACATGGTCCCGTTGGACGCCCACGAAAAGACAGAGAGATTTTGGAAGACCTCTTCAGACAAGGCCATCGTAACCCTAGTCGCTCTCGAATAAATGAGATTATCACTCTGCTCAAACAACGCGGCAAAGTAGAAGCAAAAAATGTGTTTTATTGGTTTCAGAATACTCAAGCACGCAGCAAGAGTAAACAGATTCAGACAAGGCCATCGTAACCCTAGTCGCTCTCGAATAAATGAGATTACCACTCTGCTCAAACAACACGGCAAAGTAGAAGCAAAAAATGTGTTTTATTGGTTTCAGAATACTCAAGCACGCAGCAAGAGTAAACAGAAAATGAAGACCCGTCAGATGCAGCGATCTCGATTTGAATCAACGCGTCAGGTTCTAAATGAAAAAGATACTCTGAAGAGCTTGGAGGGCCAAACCTCTTATCCTCCACAAACTATAGTTACATTGTTTTTTTAACAGTCTTAAGCGTTTCCATTTTTAGTTGCCTACTTATCCTGTAGCCATGTCTGTCTATGTTCAGCTGATGGCAAGATCGTGGATTATACAAAGGATATGGCCCAGTTTTCACCTCAGGTAGCGAAAATCTAGTGGGCAGCTTGTTATTCTCTTCCCTTTTTAATTGTTAAATCTAGGTTTCACGTATTTGTTTCGCTCTCTGATTCATTATCCACGTATTTTAGATTATTGTCCAGGAAACCACAAATTCACCAGTATCAGCCTTCGGTACGTCAACACAAAGGCTCATACCTATTGATTTGTCATCGAAACAACATTTGCAATCTGTTGGGGTCGAAACGTTCTCAGAACCCGATCATTTCACATACAATATGTGGAACAAAGAAGCCCATAGAAAAGATGGATGGCTGCATAATTTTACAGACCCTCGCAGAAGTAATGTCATGACGAATTGTGCAGCTGCCCAGGAACATGAGAAAAGAGAGGAATTGCTGGAGCTGTTTCCTTTGCACCCGGATGGTAACCTCAGGTCCAAGTGCAACAGTAGTTTGAACGGTGAACAACAAACCAACAACCTGAGGTTGGGTGGTGGTGTATTCTTGTCATTAAAGTTTGTGCCTTAGATACAAACGAATTGCATGCTCAAAGTTTCCCTCTATTTTATTCATTTCCATGATCATAAATCCCGTCCAATCCGTTCACAAATTTTGTCATTTGAAATGTACGTTGAGGTCAGGTTTATCATACAATCGAAATGTTTAGTTGAATAAATAAATGTCTCTTCCCTTTTTACGATAAATATCTTCACTCTCAATTCATAACCATTTTTGAGTTTACTAATCTGGGGAAATAAAAATATTTTTGAGGTTCGCATTGTTGTAAAGTAAAATGTTTTGCTAGGATTAGAGGGCCACATTGTTAGTTCAAGTTCATCCTTAATCTGGATAGCATGAATACAAAATTTAACTAAACCTAGTTTCATAGAAAGGTTTGATTTTCACTGTGGAACTTGAATTGGCTACGAGGAAGTGTGCATTTGCTAAATGAAGCATACCGCATTACCCTATAGGATGAAGAAGCATTTTCGCTTGCAAATGGAGAAAACTTTAATAGGTGAAAACTGGTGTAAACGATCAATATTTAACGACCAATAGATTTAGGTTTTGTAATATTTTTATATTTTTGGGAGGAACTTATTAGAATTACAATAATGTCAAATCAGAAGGAAATAGGAACTTGGTGAGTGGGGAGCCACATAGCACTAATCAAAATTTTAACATTTATTAAAACTAATGTATCATTTTGTTAATTTAGCTAAAATTAAGTTTGTTATTTATTTATTTTTAATGTTTTTGTAAAAGAATAATAAAAATAATGATAATGTAATTTTAAGATTATGGCAAAATTAGATATTAAATTGATATATGAATTTTTTCATTTAAAGTTTATAAAGGTATATATATTTTAATCCTGCTTAAATTTGAACCTATAATATTCTACTAATATAATAATGAGGAACTTATCATGGAGGAACATATTAGAATTGGAATACTCAATACCCTAGGAAATTGTTGGGTGGGAGCCATGTGATACGAATGTAATCTTTTAAATTTATTAAAAGTAATGGAAGATTTTGCTAATTGAATTAACTTTTAATAACTAAATTAAAATTAAGTTTGTTATTTACTTATTTTTAATGTTTTTGTAAAAGAATAATAATAATAATGATAATTTAATTTAACTTATTTCCAAAGTAAAAATCGAACTTTTTATTAAAAAAAAAAAGTTACATCGGTAGATGTTATAAGCATTCTTGAAGTCTTGTTCACATTGTTGCAAAAAACTAGAACCTCTATGAAGACATATAAAACAAAACCTCCCCATAAGAGAAATAGCATTGAAGAGCCTACTCAACATTGGAGAAAAGAACTTGTCTTGCCCCACATCTATTTTGAACATTCGATGCTCTGTCAAAACAGGCCAAGGATATAAGAGGGTTTATCTATTCTTCCTTTATGATTCAGGAGATTTGTGGGGTAGTAGTCAATGAGAGGAGAGAAAAACTTGATGTGCATTCCGCTGCAATGAGGTATGGTGCCAAGGGGACATCCCTAAATATCACCTTATTTCTAGCCAACCAAATTCCCTAGGAGATGATGGGTGGAATATGTTTTGGATTTTCCTCTTGATTTTGTTGCCACAGGACTTGCCAAGCCTCCATGACAGACTTCCCTCACCATCACTCCCTGATTCTCATGAGATTCAATGCGAGCTCCCAAACTTTTGAGGTGAAAGGAGAAGTTAGGAAAACATAGTTTGTAGTTTCTTCTACATTCTTGGAAAGTGTACACCATCTAGGTCTATTCTTATTCCTTTTTTGCACATTATCTCAAGTACAGACTTTATTCCTAAGGAGACACCAAAAGAATAACCGTTCTTTTGTTGGGCACTTCAATTGCGAGAGGGATATCCACCACCATCGCTCACTTCCATGGGATCTTCTATCAATCTGGTAATCATAGCCATATTTTGGGGAGTAAAAGCCATTTTGGGCATGTACCCACCGAAGCTCATTTGGATGGTCTCTTAACCTGATATTTGATTGAATCATGTCTATGATAAAGGACTGCCATATACGTCTCCACCATGAATGAATTTGAAGTGCTTCGATAATTTTCCAACCTTGTTCCCAAAGAGAGGACTCTTCAGGGGTCGTAATCTGGTTAAGGGAGTTTATTCCTTGATCTCCTCAAGGAAAGAAAAATTTTCGTTGCATCCCACCCACGGATCGTCCCCTATTCTCACTTTTCCCCATTCCCAACCATCCAAGCTAGCCCTTCTTCAATTATGACTATTGATTCCAGAGTAGCCTTCCATATTGATGTTGCACTGGCTGGTTTTTTATTTACTCAGCAAATCCACTTCTCCATAGATTTAGGGCCTATATTTTCTCTTTACTACCATTGTCCATAGGTATTCCTTTGTTATGAGCCTCCATGCCAATTTTTTCGCTAGTGACAATGCGAAAATGGGGAGATACTTAATACCAAAACCTCCCTAAACCTTTGGGATGGATTTTTTCTCCCAAGCAACCCATGGAAGGATACCCTCATTTTTTCAACTGGCCCACATAAATCGCCCACACAGTTTCCTGATCTGAGCTAAAATTCCTTTTGCTACCCATGTGAGGGAAATCTAGTAAATTGGAATGGCCACTAGAACTAATTTGCTTCCATCGCTTGAAAGAAAATTATAGCTCTAATGTTTAATCCTCCTTTCCACTTTTGATGACAGCTAGTGCTAGTCGTGTTTTCTATAGTTATATGGCTTCAATTGAAAGCATAAGTATTTGAATTTGTTTGTCATAGGAATTGCTGGATGAGAGAGGCTTGTAGTGACTTTTTTTATCTCCACAACCAAGCAGCCTTCATAACCTATGGAATATATATGCTCAATCCCATAGCTTTTAAGAAAATATCAAGTGTGATTTTCAGTTTTTGGCTGTCTTATTTCACCCCATTACTTAAAAACAAGATATCATCTACAAAAAAGATATGGGTGATGAAAAATTTTCTAGCTACTTTGATCCCTTTTATCTCCCCTTTGCGCTTTGCTACAACGATTAGCTGACTAAGACCTTCGGCTGCTAGTAAGAACAAAAAGGGTGAGAGGGGACATCCCTGCCTAATCCCTCTTTGGCTATGAAAAATGGGGAAGCAAGTATGTTGATAAGTATGAAAAAGATTACACTTGTAATGAATCCTATGACCCAATTTATGAAACCAATGTTGAACCCCAAATGGGTTAAAATTAAGTGAAGGTATACCCAAATAATTCTATCATAGGCCTTCAATAGATCTATCTTCACAATGAACCCTTTTTTATTGTTCCTTTCCATAATGTGGATGGCTTCCTCAGAAACTCTAATGGCTTCATGCATCTGTCTTCTATCCAAGAATAAAAATTATTCTCTTTAGATGTTCGTGGAGAGGATGGATTTTAGGTGTACAACTATAACGTTTTATATGATTTTATAGATACAATTACAAAGCAAAATAGGCCTAAATTCCTCAAAATGTTTTGGATAGTCAATTTTGGGGATGAGGGCTATGAAAGTTGAGTGTTGAAGATAGTAACAAGAAATGCTAAAAATAGAAAATGCTAAAAATAACATTTCTATAAATAGCAGTTTCATCTAGTGTTGAACTTAGCTACAATGGATGAAAAGTGAAAGTGCCAAAAATAGCTTTTCTATAAATAACATTTCAAGATACCTTCCTATTTTAGTTAGCCCATAAACTATAATAGGAAGTAAACTTCGAATTTGAACTTAAGAGCTGTTTGAAAATAAATTAATTAATTCACCATGAGTTAATTAGTAGTGAAAAATAAAACATGAAGTCTATTTGAGGACATGCAACATTTTCTCCATTAATTGAGGAATTTATCCATTAGTTAAAGAGATAAGGATGAGTTTTAATTTGAGTAGTAATAAGTTGGCTCAGTTAGCTGAGTCAAGTCTAGTTAGATTCATTTAAACATTTTGTTTAAATTAATGTAAGTTTAGTTAGTTAATGCATGCTTGCATATAACTGCTGCTCTTCAGATAACTGTATATTCTCTCATACATAACTCATGCATGTCAGTTTAGACAGAGACCTAGTTGAGATCAAATGGAGGGACAGTGTACTATCAGCTGCTAGGATATTCCTTGGTGAAAATTCCTAGCATGGAGAAGGATTCATTTCCAAGAGAATTGCCTTGTTACTTCTTCTTGTTTAGTGAGTTTGATGAGGACAATTCACACATGTGGCTTCACTGGACCCCAAGAAAAATTGTGCAAAGAAATAGGGGCTTAGAGGACTTGAGGAGGATATATATACTTGTCTATTCAATCTATGAGCTTCATTGTTTGATTACAGAGAGAGCAAGAAAGATTTTGAGCTAATTCTTTTTGTAACTTGGACAATATTTCCACTTGTATGATAATACAAAGTTGGGGTTTTAGGCTTGTTCTTTCCCCTGGTTATATCTTCTCTATTATGTGTGATTTATTTCTTCTTATCAGTTATATGTGTTCTTATTGATGTTGCTCAATTCGATTAAGCTTCTGCATAATTGTTTGTAGAAGTAGATCAAGTATTTTGGTTTAGTATATTTCATCATTAGGTGATCTATAGGTGGAAATTTCTACATGGTATCAAAGCAAAGGTGATCAAGGAAGAATAGTATACAAGAAGGGAGAAGTTTGAAGTTTTTGATTCCTGAATATAGAAATCAAGTTCTTATGAAATATCTATTTCACTTATGGTGTTCAGTGGTTTAAGACTCGAGTATGCCCTTGATGGTAGCTCGAATTAGATAGCCTGGAACAATCGCATGGAAGCAGTATTAGAGGATAATAGTTTAAAGGACTCCATTGATCAAGAAGTCCCCAAGCCGACTGATGCTACTCAATTGGCAGAATGGAAAAAGTGTGTGGCTAGAGCAAGGAGAATCCTTTTAGAGGGAGTTCGAGACCACATAGTCTCAAGTCTCCATGGGAAGGAGACATCGTTTTCAATGTGGAAAACATTGAAAGATCTATATCAAAATAACAGTGATCAGAGGAAGCTAGCATTGAAAGACAAGCTTTGTAAGATCAAGTGTGAAAAGGGCGATACGATCTATATGTATCTCAACAGGCTCACCACCTATAGGGATGAGCTTGGAAGTGTAGGGATCACGACAACAGATGATGACATGGTGAGTCTTGCACTCCTTAGTCTTCCTAAGAGCTGGCATGGCTACCAAGACTCGGTTAATGGAAGAGAGAAACTACTAGATTGGGAACGACTTTCGTCAGATCTGATGCAGGAGGAGATAAGAAGAAGAACCCGATATGGATCCTCATCAAAGCAAGATGATGAGGAAAATCTAGCCTTAGCAAGTAAGGTGAGGAAAGGGAAAGGGAAGGCATCCCATCCCAAATCCGGTTCTTCCCATGGTGGGAAGAATATTGACTAATCAAAAGTGCGATACTTTCATTATCATGAAGTGGGCGATTATGCTACAAATTGTCCACCAAAGAAATCCAAGAAGGGTTCCTCAAAGGGATTTGATGGTGAGGCACTAGCCTCACAGTTTGAGCTAGATTTCTCTCTTATCATATGCATGGTTTCATCCATGGTGGGATGTGTTTGGTACTTGGAAAGTGGAGCCTCTTTCCACATGTGATGTGAAAAGGATCTCTTTAGTACCCTGGAGGAGAAGGATCTCCAGATTCAGATTGAGATGGGCGATGATGGAAAGTACTGTGTCCCAGGTGAAGGTAGGGTTGTGTTTTAGAGGGAGCATAGAGCTCCCCTCACACTGAATGATGTAAAGTATGTACTAGGTCTGAAGAAGAATCTTGTGTTCATTGGTGTGCTAGAAGATAAAGGCTATGATGTAGTCTTTAGCAAAGGAAAGGTATTGCTAAGGCATATCGGCACTGGAAAGAAAAAGCAAATAGGGATTCGAGTCAAGAATCTCTACAAGCTGGAGTTAGATGACCGTGCTGCTTTGAGTTCCAAAGCAGAGATGCAGAGCCAAGATGTTGGCGAGCTATGGCATAGAAGACTAGGCCACTTACACCATTGAGCCCTGAAGATCATGCAACAGATTTCTACCAGATTACCCAAGGGAAAACTTGAGCAGATGAGTACATGCCAAGGTTGTACCTTGGGTAAGTATGTGAAATCTTCCTTTCTGGATCGAGATAGTAGAGCTGGAGAAATCTTGGAGTGAGTTCACTTAGATGTTTTTCGACATTTGTCTACAGCTCCCACCGCTAAACAAAGGCACTATGTTATTTTTATTGATGATTTTTCTTGTAGATGCTGGATCTACTTTATGGAAAAGAAGGATCAAACCTTCTTGAGGTTTTGTGAGTTTAAAGCCTTGGTAGAGAAAGAATCAGGAAAGAAAATAAAAGCCTTGTGTAGCGATAATGGTGGAGAGTATGTCTCCTAACAGTTTAAGGACTTTTGCGCTATAGAAGGAATTAAACAGGAATTGACGGCACCCCATAACCCACAGCAGAATGAGGTGGCCGAAAGGAAGAATAGGTCAACTGGGGGAGTAGCTCAAGTGATGTTGCATGAACAAAGTCTACCACTGCATTTGTGGGCTGAGGCATGAAATATAGTAGTATACTTGTAGAATAGAAGCCTGCACCATATACTGGGGATGAAGAAACCTATGGAGGCCTATTCTGGGAAGCGACGTGATGTAAGTCACTTCTGAATCTTTGGATCATCAGTTTACTGTCATGTGACGAAAGATGCTAGGAAGAAGCTAGACCCAACAACTAAGTTGGGAATGCTTGTGAGGTACACCGATACACCTCACAACTACTAGGTGTACCTACCTTCCAATTAGAGGACTATGGTACACAGGGATCTGAAGTTTGATGAGTAGAAAGCCATGCAAGTGTCACTTGAGAGGGAGCTCAAGTTGCATGCATATGAGGAACCTTCTGTTCCTAAGGAGGAGGAGCCTCAGATTGATGCGAAGCAGTTGCATGCAGAGGATCCATGAGTGGAGACATCCATTCATGCTAAGACTTCTATAGATGGTCGGAAACACTCAAGGGAAGCTGACAGGTTGATGTTGGATGCGCAGGAGAATGTGGGATAGCCATCTTCTCATCGCAGATAGAAGAGGTCGCTAGAGCAGTACACTGGTTACATGGCCCTGGTTGGGGAGTGTGTAGATTCCGAGCCCTCTCCATTTAAGGAGGCAGTGCAGTAACCAGTTTGGGTTGATGCAATGGTGGAGGAGTATGACTCCATCATGTGAATGTTTGGGATGCTATCCCAAGACCTCAGGACAAGTCAGTGGTGAGTTCCAGATGGCTTTACAAGGTAAAGCAAGCAGTTGATGGCAGTGTTGCGAAACACAAGGCAAGGTTTATTGCCCGAGGTTTCTCATAGGTCAAGGGGATCGACTATGATGAGACTTTTTCTCCTGTAGCAAGGTACTCATCGATTAGATTAATATTGGCACTATCAACTCAGATGGGGTGGAAGATCCACCAGATGGATGTGAAGACAACATTCCTGAATGGGATGATTGAGGAGGAGGTGTACATTAAGCATCCAAAAGATTTTGAAACCTTCGATAGTGAGTCACATGTGTGCAGACCCAAGAGGGCTCTCTATGGGCTGAAGCAAGCACCCCATGCTTGGTACACCAGGATTGTCAACTATTTCACCGGGTTGGGCTTCACCAAGAGTGAAGTAGTTACGAACCCTTACCACATCATGCTAGAAGGTAAGCCATTGATCGTTGTACTTTATGTCGATGATCGATTTTGACAAGTGATGATTAGCTGATACAGTCTTGTAAAGAGGACCTTGTAAGAGAGTCCGAGATGAAGGACATGGGCCTTATGCACTACTTTCTCGGCATGGAGGTGTGGTAGAGAGATTGGGAAGTATTTGTGTCTCAAGGCAAGTATGCCAATGAGATACTCTGGCGCTTTCACATGGAGAAGTGCAAGCCCATGTAGACTCCTCTAGGTGGGAACTGGAGGAAGGAGGATGCTACTTTAGGTGAGTAGTAGTTGCTACTGTTTATCAACAACTGGTGGGTTCAGTTATGTATCTGGTGAACACATGACCTGACTTATGTTTTGCGGTGACCTAGCTAAGTCAAGTTATGGTTCAACCTACCAAGTTGTTTTGGAAGGTAGTGAAGCATGTGTTGAGATACCTTAGAGGCACATTCCAGTTTGGATTGTGGTACAAATGGATAGAGGGAGTGAAGCTTCAAGGCTTCACAGATGCATATTTGGTAGGGAGTCCATCAGACAGTGTTATAGACATTTTTGTGCCTTACAGCATAGAGCATGAAATGTCAATAATCTGAGGGATCCAAAGTCCCTAAACATGTTGTTCCTACCCCTAGAGGAACAAGGTCAGCAAACCACAGCACTTCAGATCAGTTCTCCACTGAAAAACACTCAAAAACAGGTCAATTTTGGATCAAAGCAGCTGCTCCACTGGGCATCTGCGCTGAATGTCAACTGCTCCATGGTGTACCTGCGCTGAATGTCAACTTCATCAAAGGCTACCTGCGCTGAGCGAATTTGGACATGTGGAGGAATCTTTCCTCAATGTGTCAGTGCCCAGGAAGCTTCCAAATTGACACTTGGATCAGAAGATTCGCCTAATGATGAGTAAAGAGGTTCTGAAACTCCAAGTGGAAGGTAGAATCTCCGAGTGGACTCAAGAACTAAAGAACAACTGGGGTTGAAGAGGACAACAGTCACACATCAAGCTGACTTATCTTCACTCCAAAACTCTATATAAGGATCTCATCCCATGGGATCTGGAGGCCGGAATTTTCTGCAAAGAATTGCTGTTGGTTTACAGTTGAGAGTATTGGGTGATTGCTTGAGGGAGGTGAAGAGGAGATTTCTTTCCGTCGGGAAGGTGATGCTGGATTGGACCTCTTATGGTTGTATCACCGCCTGAACCTTACTTTCTTCCATTAATAAAGCATTTGAGGTTCTTCTATTCGCATGTGTTTCAATGGTGTATTGTCTTACTTGCATATTTGATTTATGCTAATCCTTGAATCAATTATGAATGCATGCTTCTTGTAGTTTCCTTTTCTCGTCTTGTTTGCAGGATCTTGTGTAGCTGGGCCCGTGAGAAGACAAGGAGCTGGGAGCAAGCAGCAAAGAGAGAAGATTGGATCGACCATTTGCGCAAGACATCGGTAAGTGGATCTCTTCCTTTCCTCTTTTGCATGTCATAAAGAAGTAACCTTAGATAGCTTTGCTTCGGCTGTTGCTAAGGAACTATCACCCTTAGAGTGGGATAGGGTCATTCCGTGTTGGATACTTTTCCCCACAACAGACTGGCGACTCCACTGGGGATCGTGTCTTGTTGGTAGCTTGTGTTTCTTGCTATTCATTTCTTAAACAAAGGGAGTACCGAATCGAACTGCATTCAAATCATTCGAAGGCAAAGTAGAGGGCAGCTACTCTAGCTCAGTTCTGGGCATGTTTATGATTTGAAGAGCTGATCCACAAGGACTCTTATTAGCTCTTTGTGATAGTGTTCATCTTCCTTTAATCATCCTCTAGTGTATACTTGACTGATAGCCTCTGATTTGGCCAAAAACCATTGATTTTTGAGCAATCTGTGACCCGGAACCAAAGAGAGACGAGAGTTTTCTCTTCAGTGTAGCTGCAGTGAAGGCTACCTGCGCTGCAACGCAGGTGCCAAAGGGGCTACCTGCGCTGAATGTCAAACTGACAGTGTTCTACCTGCGCTGATCCAGTCTTGCATTGTGCAACTGGGGTTCCCTGCTTTCTGTTGCCCAGTTTTCAGTATTGTTTTTGCAGCCTGTTTTCAACCTGTATACCCATCTGAAACTATCTTTCTTTGCCATCATTCCGCCTCAGTTGTATGAATAAACTGTGATTGTTCTTGTTGTATTTCTTATATTCATTTACAGTTTCCGATAACGAAAGTGAACTAGTCTTGCTGTGGCCTCTTGAATCTAGACCTGTGATAAAGTGTCGTTGTGATTCTAAGAGCTAGTTTATTGCTGTTCATAGCTGCTTGAGCATTTGCTTTCGTTATATGGTTCAGATTTCAGTATTTCTTGTGTCGAAACGAGTGAATCTTAAGGTGTTATTTTGATTATTGGACAAAAACTTGTTTGCTTTCGTTTGAAATTGAATTAGAAATTATACAACAGCTTTCTTTTTGTAATACATCAACATTAAGGAAGAAGAAAAGAAATACTTGCATTGTGCATGTGCATTTTGACAGTTTGCATGTCGATTTAGGAAAAGTGCATCAGTGTGTGCTCTATGATCTGTTTGAAAAGATGATGTCTTTCTTTACCCTCAGTAGTTAAGATTTTCATAAGTTGAAAGAATTGAAAAAGCTTGCTTATCATTCTTAGACTGCATTTAGGAGTTGTATTATACATCACGTGGTGATCCATAAAGGCAAACTGCTAAGCAAGATCAACCTAAAACGAACTGAATTTACATAACAACGCTTTGAAACATAACGAAACACAGTAGAGGTCTAGGTAGAGACGTGTTCCGGCGTCGTTAAACATAGTGACTGTCGATCTCTACGAAGGTGGGAGATTCCTCCTGAGGGACGATAGCACTAATACGGACTTGTGCTCCCACGTACCGTCGCGTATATTGGGAGACCCCTATAGGAACAAATCCTTTATCCATAGGAAGCCGTGTCAGCCGCCCTACTGATCGCGATGCAGTGAACACAGCATTCACGAAGATCGACCACTCGTACCGTAAAACGTATTCTGTGGTTTCGCGAAAGGTTTGGCACACCCTCTGCCTAGAACTCCAGAGTAGTTTCTTTTGGCCTTTTTCAAACTCTATAACTGAAAAAGTCCATCCGAGCATTTGTCACTTCGGGCTCGTTAATACATCGAAGGAGACTAGAGTCATCTTTAGCTTTTTCTCGACTCTTAAAAAGTGAAAAAGCAAGTTGTGTCTAAAGCGTCGTCATATAAAATTCATTCTAAACGGAACATAATCACCCCTTATTCCTGCGTTGATCTTGAGGTTGAGAACATGGAACACGCCAACCAAGGGATTCCACATGATGGGAACCCTAGCCCTTTCTCCTCTTGGGGAGAAGTTGGTGTGCCCCACATGGCCACATTGTCGCTTCCAGGATTGACAATTGGCCTGCCAGTTTGGCTATTCTCAACCACTGTAGTTCAGACCACCAGGATTCCTGAACAGTCGAGTCAACAGTTAGACCAGTCTAGAGCTGCCCTCCAGCCTTCCGCTTCTTACAGATCTTCCTCCGATCCTTCCTCTTCGAAGGGTCGAGCCGCCGAAAGCCGAGCTCCCATAGAGAAGAAGAATGATTCCGATCCTTCCTCTTCGAAAGGTCGAGCCGCCGAAAGCCGAGCTCCCATAGAGAAGAAAAAGGAGAAGAAGAAGAAGGAAAAGAAGCAGAAGGAGCCAAAGGCGGCTGGGGGCAAGCAAAAGACATCTAACCAAAATCCACACACGGCACAGACCAGGCCTAAGCCGCCATGTGTCATATGTGAAGGAGACCACTTCCACCATGATTGTCCCAGTATTCCCTGAATACTAAGGGACTGGTCCCCTCGTTTGCACAGTTCGGAAGCATCAACCTCTGACAGCCAGGTTGAATGCTTACCATCGACCAGCGAAAGTGAAGGTTCTAGACGACGAAGGGGAATGAGATTCCCCTGCGAACTGTGTGAAGGCAATCACACCCTCCGCCGTTGTCCCTTTTTAGACAAAGGAAAGAGATTTTTGGAAGATCAACCGGTTGCACCGTTGCTTCTTCCTCCTGGATATCAAAAACTCGCGCCAAGTCCTTCGTTGGTTGAAAATACGGCTGCCCCGCTCGTGGGGCCAGCTGAAGTGTCAGTCACTGAAAATGAGCCTACTGAATCCGGACCGGACGAAAGTCCAAAGGTCGAAATGGCAGTTGACCCGGTTCTCCCTTCAGAAGTTTCGTCTTCAAATGACACCGTCACTGAAGATTCATCTTCGGCTGACACCCTCACCGAAGAGAGTAAGGATGACACCATCCAGATTCTTTTCATCAACACCGATTCTGACGAGCATCAGGGCAATGCGCCCACTCCTTTACCGCAGGAAGGAGCATCGTTAGGATCATATCCGGCCGTATATTCGGTCCCACCACCAAGCAACCTGGTTGTGTCCTTTGATTGGAACCAACTAGGCAGACCCCGGTTGCCAGCCAATATACCATTTAGAATTATAGTCCAAATATACAAAATGGTGATGGCTGGAACTATCGTTGATGAAGGGGCATCTGTGAGTATCCTGTCCTCTATTGCTTGGAAAGCACTGGGTTGCTCGGTGCTTTTGCCTGAGATAAGGAATCTCTCGGGTTTTGACAAAGGAACCAGTCGACCATTAGGGATTCTACCTAATGTGCCTATTACATTGAAAGGGAAGGCTGTCAAGATGAATTTGATGGTCATCCAAGGACCCTTGGATTATAACCTACTCCTTGGACGAGACTACATATATTGCATGGAAGCAATAGTCTCCTCACTCTTTCGAATAATGTGTTTTCCATACGAAGGAAGAATGGTCAAACTCGTAGACCAACTTTCATTTCCGGGATCACGCATCGCAAATAGTCACATACCTATCCTGAATGGTCTTTTCAATCAAGAAAGGTCTCTACCTCCTGTTCTTCTTCCTGATGAGTTCGAGTGATTCGGGAAAGTAGGGCCGGAACCCAGGGGGCATGCATCCTGGTCTGCTGGGGTCAGAAAAAACCTTGGGTTTAAAGTAGAATTTCCGCGGGAGAATATGACTAGTCCGTACCCCGTCCCCTCCTTCATCTTCGTAAGAGTAAGAGCCGGCAAGAAAGTCCGGCTCTCATGAGGAAGAAGGGGCAGTTAGGAATGGGGTTGTTCTAGAAAAAGATTCTTTTGTTAAAGTTATGTGGGAGGACGGGGGCCCGTTACTCACCCTTGTCTATCTTAGGTAGGCATCGCCGAAGAAAGTTTCTGTTTGAAAGGATTAGCAGAACGATCTTTGGGTAACCTGAAAGAGGTAGGCCTCACCCGTTGAAAACAAGAGTTTTTAACGGAAAAGTAGGGGCGACCTTGAAATTAGACTTTATACCTGGGGGCATGCAAACCTCTTGGAATGCAAGCACGGGCGACTTTTTAGTTTTTTAGGTAGATCTAACCCCTCTAACCCGTAGGATAAGTCGATACCCAGCTTGCATAAAGAGAGTATATGGAGCAAAGCATAGCGAGATGAAGCTCCTTAAAAAATAGCGAGCAACCTACCAGGAGACCTTCCTACTTTATGACTGGTAAAAAACGAGCAGTTTTGGCAAAGTTCATGCTCGTTAAAAAATAAACGCAAAAAAGAGCAGTTTTGGTAAAGTTCATGGTCGTTAAAAAATAAACGCAAAACCGAGCAGTTTTAGCAAGAGATTCATGCTCGTTAAAAAATAAATGCACATGTGAGCAAGCTTCCCCCAGAGTTCAAGCTCATCCGGAAAAAATGAACCGGTAAATAACCATTTGAGACCGTAAATTCATCAGCCATAAAAGCCTTGGTCATGTTTGCACCGTCACCTCCACTTTTCATTTGGCCGATCATTCACATCCACTTGATTGTTTACCTATTTTGAGGAACAACTGCGAAGAGTGATTTCACCTAGCCATCCTTGTGACACTGCCGTGATTGGAAAATTCCAACCTGTACCTGGAATCTGCTGCTATCCCTGTTTATCACTCGTTCCTCAAAATACGAGTCTTCTTTGAGCTCTTTTCACTGACTCGTAAAATATGAAAAGTTTGCCGAGTTTTGGCCTTCCAGCTCGTTAAAAGGACCGGAAGAGCTATCCCTCCTCTAAATTTTAATCTTTTTGGACCTGAGGGATTATTGCACAAAAAGATCGAGCGCTTGTCTAGTTCGGCTCGATAAAGATATCGAACATTCATCCCTTCTGTATTGTTTTATACTTTTTCGAACTTAAGGGATTAGATGACGAAAAAGGACCTTTGGAATTAACTTTACGTACCTTTTTAGACTCTCTAAAAATGAAAAGGACCGAGTTGTCTTTGTTGCTAGACTCGTTAAATACATTAAATAGCGACAAACTTGTCTTTAGACGAGAATGAGTTTCCCTATCGCTAGGCTCGTTAAAACATAGCGATGGGCTTGCCCGAAGGGCAGGTTATAGAACAAGCATATGTTATCCTCCTCAAGCTTGACAAAAATAAAGAGGTACTGGTCAGAAATGACTGGGGAAAAATTGGGAGAACCTCAAAGCTTAATGGTAGCAAGTTGCTCTTGAACATGACACTTTTGCCTCCGTAAAAACATCGGGTTGGGTTGTTTTCATTCATCGGTCCCTTCACCATGGTCTCGCCATACCATCCACATTTGGGGTAATGCTACCAATCCATCACATCAGTGTCGTTATATGTTCAAGAGATGTCATTCAGAGAGTGTCAACCGGGTCCCATCCACTGCCATACATCATCTTTCATCCTTTCACGACCGCCACCCTGAATCATATTTCACAGATCGTTTTCACCATCATCACAATTACTAGCTCCGTTCCGTGTCACTGATGTGGGATTCATTAAGGCCCTCCTTTGACAGATCGCTTCTTGTCGACATCAGCTCATTATCCAAGAAGTTGATCTAGGAACACCCCCTCAGTACTTTGAAGCTTGCATGCCTCAATGGCAAGTTTCTCACTTCCGGCGACAAGTATACATTAATGACCTTCGACCGGGAGACTTTGCGTGGTGTTCGACGCCAAATCCTATATTCATGCCACGTGAATTGTGCTGCAGTACCTTGAGGGTCATCATCATTATCGGTGATTCCTCTCGCGCTTGTTAACAGTTTACATCATTGACTGGTAATCAAGCGATGTCTTTCCATGTTCGACTCCAAGAAATTCTCACATGGATCGACCTGTACTTAGAGTGAAGATCGGACAAGTTTGAAGACCCCGGATCTAGTTTCATCCATCCGGGCTGCGATATATATTCAGGAGATAAAGACATAGACATGTGCAACAGATGATCATCCTACTAAAAGGATGATAATTTAAGCAAAGAATTATCAGTCTACTATCAGACGATCGTCTGTTTATGTACAGAAAATGTATTTATAAAGCTGAGCATGGGAAATGCCCGCATCAGCTAGATCATGAAGGCAGTATGAAAAATAATGTATTGTATTGTATTTTGTTACAGGTCACCTCCCGACGATTGAATGAACTTCGGATCCTCCTAATAAAGCATTTCACCCGATAAACGACCTCATACTTTAGGGGGCAACTGTTATAGACATTTTTGTGCCTTACAGCATAGAGCATGAAATGTCAATAATCTGAGGGATCCAAAGTCCCTAAACATGTTGTTCCTACCCCTAGAGGAACAAGGTCAGCAAACCACAGCACTTCAGATCAGTTCTCCACTGAAAAACACTCAAAAACAGGTCAATTTTGGATCAAAGCAGCTGCTCCACTGGGCATCTGCGCTGAATGTCAACTGCTCCATGGTGTACCTGCGCTGAATGTCAACTTCATCAAAGGCTACCTGCGCTGAGCGAATTTGGACATGTGGAGGAATCTTTCCTCAATGTGTCAGTGCCCAGGAAGCTTCCAAATTGACACTTGGATCAGAAGATTCGCCTAATGATGAGTAAAGAGGTTCTAAAACTCCAAGTGGAAGGTAGAATCTCCGAGTGGACTCAAGAACTAAAGAACAACTGGGGTTGAAGAGGACAACAGTCACACATCAAGCTGACTTATCTTCACTCCAAAACTCTATATAAGGATCTCATCCCATGGGATCTGGAGGCCGGAATTTTGTGCAAAGAATTGCTGTTGGTTTACAGTTGAGAGTATTGGGTGATTGCTTGAGGGAGGTGAAGAGGAGATTTCTTTCCGTCGGGAAGGTGATGCTGGATTGGACCTCTTATGGTTGTATCACCGCCTGAACCTTACTTTCTTCCATTAATAAAGCATTTGAGGTTCTTCTATTCGCATGTGTTTCAATGGTGTATTGTCTTACTTGCGTATTTGATTTATGCTAATCCTTGAATCAATTATGAATGCATGCTTCTTGTAGTTTCCTTTTCTCGTCTTGTTTGCAGGATCTTGTGTAGCTGGGCCCGTGAGAAGACAAGGAGCTGGGAGCAAGCAGCAAAGAGAGAAGATTGGATCGACCATTTGCGCAAGACATCGGTAAGTGGATCTCTTCCTTTCCTCTTTTGCATGTCATAAAGAAGTAACCTTAGATAGCTTTGCTTCGGCTATTGCTAAGGAACTATCACCCTTAGAGTGGGATAGGGTCATTTCGTGTTGGATACTTTTCCCCACAACAGACAGGATGAGCACATTTGGAAGAATCTTCAACCTTGGTTCAGCTGC
Source organism: Pinus tabuliformis (assembly GCA_031772625.1). Taxonomy (NCBI): domain Eukaryota; kingdom Viridiplantae; phylum Streptophyta; class Pinopsida; order Pinales; family Pinaceae; genus Pinus; species Pinus tabuliformis. Next base: position 281,049,683 of record CM062804.1, on the reverse strand, counting down.
AGTTTCATGGAACAATAGGAAACAGATATCAGTTGCACTTAGCTCAGCAGAGGCTTAATATGTGGCTGCTAGTCAGGCTACATGTGAGGCCATATGGATGTGGAAGACTCTAGTGGGATTGTTTGGTCAGAGGATGGATCCTACAGTGATCTACTGTGATAATTAGAGTTGCATCAAACTCTTTGAGAATCTAGTTTTTAATGACAGGTCCAACCACAATAATATTTGGTATCACCATCTTCGAGACTGTGTGGTCAAGACGATAATGTTGTTGATGTATGTTTTGACTGAGGAACACGATGCAGATATTTTGACAAAGGCATTGTCAAAATGCAAGTTCGAGTTCCACAGAGACAGGATTGGGGTTACTGATAATCCCTTTCTTGTTAAGAGGGAGTGTTGAAGATAGCAACAAGAAATGCTAAAAATAGAAAATGATAAAAATAGCACTGCTATAAATAATAGTTTCATCCAGTGTTGAACTTATCTACAATGGATGAAAAGTGAAAGTGATAAAAATAGCTTTTCTATAAATAGCATTTCGGGATACCTTCCTATTTTAGTTAGTCCCTAAACTATAATAGGAAGTAAAATTCGAATTTGAACTTAACAACTATTTGAAAATAAATTAATTAATTCACCATTCGTTAATTAGTTGTGAAAAATCAAACCTGAAGTCTATGTGAGGACATGCAACAGTTTCTCCATTAATTGAGGAATTTATCCATCAGTTAAAGAGATAAGGATGAGTTCTAATTTGAGTAGTAATTAGTTGGCCCAGTTAACTAAGTCAAGTCCAGTTAGATTGATTTAAATAGTTTGTTTAAATTAATGTAAGTTCAGTTAGTTAATGCATACTTACATATAACTGCTGCTTTTCAGATAACTAAATACTATCTCATACATAACTCATGCATGTCAGTTTAGATAGAGACCTAGTTGAGATCAGATGGAGGGACAGTGTACTATAATTTTCTAGGATATTCCTTGGTGAAAATTCCTTGCATGCAGAAGGATTTCTTCCTAAGAGAATTGTGTTGTTACTTCTTATTGTTCAATGAGTGTGATGAGGCCAATTCACACACGTGACTTTGCTGGACACCAAGAAAAATTTCACAAAGAAATAGGGGCTTAGAGGACTTGAGGAGGATATATGTACTTGTCTATTCAGTCTATGAGCTTCATTGTTTGATTATAGAGAGAGCAGGAAAGCTTTTGAGTTGATTCTTTTTGTAACTTGGACAAGATTTCCACTCGTATGATAATACAGATTTGGGGTTTTAGGCTGGTGCTTTCCCTTGGTTATATCTTTTGTGTTACGTGTGATTGATTTCTTCTTATCAGTTATATGTGTTCTTATTGATGTTGCTCAATTCGATTAAGCATCCGCATAATTGTTTGTAGAAGTAGATCAAGTATTTTGCTTTAGTATATTGCATTGTCAGGTGATCTACAGGTGGGAATTTCTACATTGAGTTGAATGGTTCATGTATCGATCCTCTAACTCTCGATTCCTCCACCACCCCAGTTAATTCATTCCCCATAAGCTCAAAAAAGTGTTGGAAGAGTTATACCATCCATCGATCAGGCCTCAGACTCTTATCCTTCTGCATTTTTTTGAGAATTCCTTCTACTTCTCCCTTTGTAACAGATCCCATTATCATATCGTCTTCTTCATCTTCCACATATATGGGAAACAATTGAACCACTTGAATAACCTATGCTATAGTGGCTTCTTTTGGAGCTCTGAACATGCCTCTAAAGTGGTCCCGCCCAAGCCTGTTATCTCATCAAAGGATTTTTCTATTCCTCACTCAGGTCGTTGTGTTTCCTAGATAGTGTTGCAATTCTTCCTACCTTTTGCGTTATTTTGAAAGAATTTTGTGTTTTCATCCCCAACCAAGATCCATAATTATCTACTTTTGAGTCTTCACTTCTCCACCATTCTGCTCTACATCTTCCTTTTTGAAATTTCCAGTTGTTTGTAAACTTATTCCCCGATCCTTCTTACCTTATCCAATTCTATTGATGTATGTTTCAACTGTGTGAGTTTTCCCATGAAAATATCAGTTAATGACAAGCCCTGATCAGCAGTCGCACACCTCCATGTTTCATAAACTAAGGTATTATTTTCAGGGTCTTTTAGACATTAAAAATTGAATTTAAAATGGTAGCTTGGATTTCTGCAATACCCTTTTAGTTCGAGGATAATACAAAAATGATCAAAATCACCACCAGATCCAATCCATTATTTGAAAAAAGCTAAATTGTTGACCAGATCCTCTATTAGCAGAAACCGATCCAATCTCTTAGCAACCCAGGCCTCTCTTGCTCACTGATTCCTCCAATTGGTTTGAGATTTTATCAAGTTTACATGAATGAGATTCCCCATCATGATTTTATTTGTAAAGTAGTTAGCGAGAGGGTCCGCTTGAGCAAGAGAATCCCTAGTTTCTGACATGCCTAGAGAGAAGTTCATATCCCCTTCCATCACCAAATTTGGGGCCTTCATGAAGGATTTAATAAGCAAAAAGTTCCAAAATGTGACCCTATGCTGACATGGACCATAGAAATTCAGTATATTTAGCTCCGATCCAAGCTTCAATAAATCTATCTTCACAATGAACCCTTTTTTCTTGCTCCTCTTCATACTGTGGATGACTTCCTGAGAAACTCTGATGGATTCATTCATCTATCTTCTATCCAAGAATCTAAATTATTCTCTTGATATGTTCGTGGAGCGGATGGATTTTAGCTGTACAACTATAACATTTTCTATGATTTTATAGATAAAATTACAAAGCAAAATAGGCCTGAATTCCTCAAAATGTTTTGGATCATTAGTTTTGGGGATGAGGGCTATGAAAGTTGAGCTAAATGGTTAATGTATTGATCCTCTAACTCTCGATTCCTCCACCACTCCAGTTAATTCATTCCCCATAAGCTCAAAAAAGTGTTTGAAGAGTTATACCATCCATTGATCAAGCCTCAGACACTTATCCTTCTGCATTTTTTTGAGAATTCCTTCTACTTCTCCCTTTGTAACAGATGCCATTATCATATCGTCTTGTTCATATTCCACATATATGGGAAACAATTGAACCACTTGAATAACCTCTACTATAATGGCTTCTTTTGGGCTCTAAACATGCCTTTAAAGTGGTCTCGCCCAACCCTGTTATGTCGTTAAAGGATTTTTCTATTCCTTGCTCAGGTCGTTACATTTCCTAGATAGCATTGCAATTATTTCTACCTTTTGCGTAATTTTGAAAGAATTTTGTGTTTTCATCCCAAGCCAAGATCCATAATTATCTAATTTTCAGTCTTCACTTCTCCTCCATTCTGCTCTACATCTTCCTTTTTGAAATTTCCAGTTGTTTGATTCTTTCATTTTTTTGTTTTGTCTCATAGACATCCACCTCCAGACTTTAGAGAGTCTCTAGTGTTTCCTTTATAAGAATAATATCAACTTATTCACTGATCCATTTCTCCTTTCCTAATTCTATTTATGCATGTTTCAACTGTGTGAGTTTTCCCATGAAAATATTAGTTAATGACAGGCCCTGATCAGCAGTCGCACACCTCCATGTTTCATAAACTAAGGTATTATATTCAAGGTCTTTTAGACATTCAAAATTGAATTTGAAAGGGTAGCTTGGATTTCTGCAAGACCGTTTTAGTTCGAGGATAATACAAAAATGATCAGAATGACTAGCAGATCCAATCCATTATCTGAAAAAAGTTAAATTGTTGACCAGATCCTCTGTCAGCAGAAACCAATCCAGTCTCTTAGCAACCCAGGCCTCTCCCGCTCACTGATTCCTCCATTTGGTTTGATATTTTATAAAGTTTACATGAATGAGATTCCCCATCATGAGTTAGCGAGAGGGTTCGCTTTAGCATGAGAATCCCCAATCTCTGACATGCCTAGAGAGAAGTTCATATCCCCTTCCATCACCAAATTTGGGGTCTTCATGAAGGATTTAATAAGTAAATAATTCCAAAATGTGACCCTATCCTCACATGGACCATAGAAATTTAGGATATTTAGCACCAATCCAAGTTTATAAGAGTAAATCTTGACGCCCAATATGTGATCCAATCACCTAGAATTTAGGAGTTTTATGTTTTTGTCATTTAGTCGCACCATAAGCCCCTCCGATCTTGATTTGGCATCCAACATCATAAATGACCTTCCAGGCATCATTTTACACATATATGCCTTCACCACATCCCCATCACCTAGGGTTCCTTTTAACAAAATAACATCTAGACAAAGAGATTTGAATAATTCCTTAAGGGCTAGCTTTTTATGAATGTTAGAAAAACCTCTGCAATTGAGGGAAAGGATGATCATTTAGAAACCACCTCAAGGGACTATGTTTCTCTTAGCACCCCTTTCAAATAAAGTTCTTTCCCATCCGCTATTTCCAACTTGTATTTCAACTTGGCTTTTAAGACATTTGATTTTCTACCTCTAGCTTTTTGGGGCACAAAGGGAGTCCTTTGATTTCACACTTGGAATTCATAGAGGATAATCAAGGCCTGGAGGGACTAGGCCATGATACAACATCATAAAAAAAGGGTGATGCATATTCAAAGGTAATGGAGGGTAGAAGAATATGGGCTAGCTGAGATGTTGGTTCGGTATATATCACTTTGTTCTATACCTCTTAATGGCACTCACTTCCTTGGATATATTTATTCCCCTGAAGACTAGGTTGTGCTTTCTCAATCTCCATTTCAGCCGAATCAGGATCCCTCTAAATGCCATCAATCACTACTTGTCCTCCTTCCTCTAACTCCGCTACCCCCTGCTCATCAGTCCTCAAATTTCCCTTCCCGTGCCTTCTCAAAGAAACCTCAATGGATAATCGCTCACCACATGACCATGTTTGTGGCAAATGTGGAATCATAAAGGCAACTCATCATAATCAATTATATGAGAATGTGTATACCCGTGGAGCTCAAAGTTGATTTTTCCGCTAAACCCTCCCTTGGGTTCAATTGTACTAGTAAGAGAGCCACAATTATATTCTTTGTTTCCAAAAATGTCATTTTTTCTTCTAAGAATGTTCTTAGCTCATTCACAATGGCATTGAATACATCCTTTATCCATAAGTGAGGAGCAGTGCAGGAAGTCATAGTTAGACTGGAATCTTCTCCAGTTTGTCCATTTACACAACAAATAATTGTATCCATGTTTTGAAAAGTATAGGAGAACTCTCGAAACACCAATTTCGCTTGAGAACCTATTCAAGCATGTCATCCTTACTAACGCGAAGCATGAACTGAGCCATAGCTAATATGGTCACTTATACCTAGGCATTTAGTTCTCCTTCCCATTCCTTGTTAGTCCATTCAAGTATATATTGAGGCGAATAGCATCTTCCTTTGGCTCTCCCAACTAAGATCAACTCTGAGGCTTCCATGGCCTTGTCAAACTCAATATCAACTCCAAGAACCAATTTTGGACATTCCAACTTTTTCTTTATTACTTTCCCCTTTTTTCACTTTGCTCCTGTTGTTTGGCCATTTCCTCCCTCCCTTGATGCTGAGTTTTCCTTTTCTTCGCCCACATATTCTAGATCTTCAAAAACCATATCTAATCTCTCCTCTACTGGTACTGACTATACAAAGAATTCCCATAAATCAGTTGATACCCTTCCACTTCAGACGTGCGAAATGTGACCCTCCCTCCTGTTGCCAAGAGGTTAAACTCTCATTCTTCCCCAAATCCATTTCCCTACCTTTCTAGTGTGCAGTCACTGCCACTTCCATCCCTTGATTTCCATAGAGATTCATGGCTCTCCACCAACTTCCACTCACCACCAATGGCTTGATGTAGACCCCCTGATGGAGTTGGATATTTTGACGCGATTTAGGTCTCCTCCTCCCTTATTCGAGCGACTAAATTCCATGTCACCACTCTCTCAATCCATTGAGCTAAACCCCCTTCCTTAGTGTAATTTCCTGATACAAAGCTTGATCTTAGTCCTTCATTGCACCATAGATCACTACCTCAATCTATGTATTCCAAGCCTCCCAAGAGGTACATGGGTGAAGAGTGTCCAGAGATATTTAAGCAACCTGATTCCCTACCAACACCTCTGTAAACTAAACCCCCAGAATCGTCGAAGACTTGAAAACCTCCCGCAAACCATTATCAAGGCTTCTAAAACCCTTTGAGGCAATGTTTGGCTTCCCTGAAACCGTAAAGCCAAAACCATCCTCCAAACTCCATTCAACCTCGTAACACCTTTCTTTCCACCTGGAAACCGATGTGGAGGCCTGACCTTATCTAGGTTTTTTTGAGTTCGTTCTATCCCCCATATAGATAAAATATCCTCTAGTTCTAGCTCCAAGTCCACATAGTCCCTTGGGCTGACCATAATCGCTAGCTCATAGAAAAATGTAGACTGGTATGTGAAAATACCCCCACAGTTGTTACCTCATACACAAGGCACATGTTGCCAACTTACCAGATCACCTAAGCTTCCATACAACTTCTTATTCCTATCCAGAACACGGGTCATCCAACAAATAATTTGATGTAGTTTACCCCCCCCCCCCTCCATTTTCCTACCACATACCATTATTTTTTGTCAGGGGAGATACCATGGGGTCCATGCAAGCGCCTAAGACCTCCCCTCAAGGAAGCCCTACCACGGATCGTATAAAACCCTAGCCGCCATCCTCCAATCACCTATTCATGCTAGGAGAGTTCCACCTAATAATTTAATTTTAATATTATGGCTAAATTAGATATTAAATTGATATCTCAGCAAGAAATAAATAAAATTTTAACATCCACAATGCTAAATATAGCCTATGGGACCTATTTTAGAGTGCAAAACTTAAAAAAAGTATGCACCTCAAGAGATTTAATCCTCTTCGAAATAGATCAATATTGGTTCTATATATGCATATAGAATGTGTAACATTTTATTTTTAAAACTTTATTTTTGAATGCATAAATGGATACAATGCCTTAAAATTTTACCTGTACAACTAGATTGTGTAAACTACACCACATAAATTTGCAATTCCAACAAATCTTTGCTAGACGAAATTTAAATTTAAATTTAAAATTGGAATTAATGGCTCCAAATTCTAAAATAAACCCATTTCTTTATGTTGATTTCAAAATATCATGAAATTTGAAGGTCACTCCAATGAAAGATGCTATCTATTTAATCTCATTATCAACACACACTGACTTTAGTCATTTCCTATGTGCAATTACATTTTTGATGTGTGAGTGCCCACGAGGACCTATGGTAATGCTTCTCCTCATTACTTTTCATGTTATAGCTTGGATATAATATGTTTATAAGATTTTGACATAGTGGTATGATTGGAAAAAAAATGATTTAGTGAGGTCCTTTGAGAAACCTTTGTGAGACAGGCATCGGCACAAGTGTGAGACTATTGCAAGCATGAACACATTTTGTCCCCTCTATTTGTCACCATTTAGGTTGTTCTCTTTCCTTTGCTACAACAATTTTTCACTAACATCATAGGCATGCTCAATTCCTTGAGTGTATCTTTGCACCTTTAGGGGAAATTACTAGTATTATAAAGAATACTAGTATTGACAACCTTGAAAGTATATGTGAAAGAATACTAATAGATAAACATACCTTAATTTAACTAATATTTTTTTTCTAATGACATCCATTAATAGATTACTAGATTACAAGATTATTTCGTGTCTTAGTCATTTTATTAAGTTAAATAAATTAAATCTGAGACTAACCATATTTTATCTCAAATCCAAATACATCAACCATTTAAAATACCAACACCAAATCTCTTTTGGAAATGTCTCTTCACGTGCAAGCTTTTCCTTAAATTTCACTCCTAAAATGGTTCTAAATTATTTGATCCCTTTAAGTGAAAGACCAATTCTAAATTAAAATGAGAAATAATAAAAGCATTTTCCATTTTTTCGTATAGTTTATTTAGTTGATTTTTCTATAACAGAAAATGTATATTAAGCCTTTAACCACACACCTTAGTGAATTTCCTTGTGAGTATGAAAACATTTTAGTGAGATATATATTAAAATATTAAAAAATGAAAATTTATATCAAAGTTACAATTTCACATTAATATTTCATAAAGATTCTTATAAATATAGCGATATAAATTAAATGGATCATAAATATCCATAAACATTAAAACACTTATCTCTTTATATATTTAGTATTGGAAAAATTAAAAAAATCATAAAAAATAATTAAATTGTAACAACAATATTATTAATATTATTATAAAAAGAATTCATATATGAGCGAAATATAGATACTTTTTAAAAAACATGTAACACTATTTTTAACTATGGAGCTTCCACCCATGTTATCATGGAGATTCTTAATTTATAAATAGGCTCTATCACAATACTATAAGACAACATCATGGTTTACTAATATGACATGTCCAAAAAAACATAATCTATGCTCATACGATAGATGGTCAAATAACATTATTTTAATTAATTTAATTGAAAGTTAAAAAAAATTACTTTTAAAATAAATATCAACCTTTGATTTATGATTAATATTAAAAACATTATAAAATATTTTATAAAAATCTAGTAAATTTCATGACAATTTTTTTTTAATAGAATTTCTTCATCTTCATTCATTTTTTGCATTTTTCAACCCATGGTTTTGCTAAAAACAATTTTGTGGCACATGGTGGTTTTGACCATTGTTTTTGTAGTTTCAGTTCTGTAACTATGGTTCAATTAGAAATTCATATTCCATGAGATGTATATTATATTGTAATATTACATATAAAATATAATGATTTTTTTTTGGTTTTCTAGATTTTGGGTTTCTAGGATTATCCTTTCTAATTTTATTAAAAATATATATACAAAAAATAAATGTACAAGGTTAAAATGTACATTTGGTATGATGTTGGAGTAATTTCAAAGTAACACCTACAATCGGCCAAGAATAATCCAAAGGGGTGGGAAGGTATATTAAAAATTGATATAAAACAGAAGGATCAACACTTGATCTAATGAGGCTCACATGCACATACCAAGGATGAGTGTTTAAACTACTAGTTAGTTTTTATGCAATGATGTGTGTTTATTTTAAAATAAAATTGATATCATGTTTGATTTTATAAAATTATAATTGGTTATCTTATATTTAAATCATCATACTACTTCGGAATTGATGTTTTAGATGGTTTCACATCAACATGATTGTTGCAAATAATCCAAGGTGATGGGTAATTGTGTTTATTTTCATTTTTATTTTTTAGCAAATTTGCCAGTAACATCACATAAGAAAACCTAAAGGAATGACAAGTGTGTAAAAATGATGAGTAACAATATTGGCCTATAAGGCACAAATAGATCCCAATATGATGAAGAATAAAATTCGGTTGGGCAAAGGATAGAAGAAGGTTGTCCTGATTGGATGGACATCCTTAGAACCCTAAGAGATAAACTAAGAAGATGCAAAGTAGATAATGAAAATATTGTTAGGGCACAATAAATGGAAGAAGTGGTAAATATAGTAACATTGTAGAGCTTATCAAGCCTACAAAAGAAGAAGCAAAACGATTTTGATGCCATTCATCTAGACAAGTACAAGTCCAAACCTAGAGTGTGAGATATTCAAAGGAAATGGTTGGATAAAAATAGGTCATGAAGTCATTAGTCAAGGAAAATACGTCGACATGTAGATGAAGGAATAGTTATACTCGACACTTTTGAAATTGATTTAGGCAACCCTGACCAATTATCAAATATTGTAGTTAAGAAACACCATCATCATAGGAGAAGTAGTAAGAGTTCAATGCTAGAAGAATTCAATGAATCAAATCCTCCCACCTTCAGTGGAGAGAAAAATAAGGATGAAGAGGTAAAGGCTTAGTTATTGGGGATGAGGAAATACTTTAGGATGCATGACTACTCTAAGAACATGAAGGATAAAGTAACTACTTTTAGCTTGAAAGGAAAAGCTGATATATGGTGAGGCAATTTGAAGAATGTTAAATAAATAAGGGATAAAGAGTTTCTGGATAATTTTCTGCAAATACTTATAGGAGAAGTACTTGTTGTAGAGGTACTATGATAGAAAGATCAAGTAATTCCATGAGCATAAGCTAGGGTAACTCACTACTGATGAATACACCAATAGACTTATGGAATTATTGAGGTATTTAACATATATTAGAGATGCGAAGGTGAAGATTCAAAGGTACCTTGGTGGGTTACTGTAATATTATCAAGATTTTGTGAACCAAGAACACTTGAGGACACAATTAGGAACTCCATCTAGTTTTTCAATTCTGGTTAATGGTTCTCCATCTAAAACTTTTAAACCTTCAAGAGGCCTCAGGCAGGGAGATCCTCTCTCCCCGTTTCTCTTTATCCTCATGATGGAAGGACTTGGTCGATCTATTAAGCATTCTAAACAAGTGGGTACTATCCAGGGTCTCAGAATCTCCGAGACTGGACAGGCTTTGACCCATCAGCAATTTGTAGATGATACTATGCTTCAGGGCATCCCCACAGTCAAAGAGGTGCTAGCATATAAACAAATCCTAAGTGACTTTTCCATGGCAGCTGGTACAGAGGTAAGCCTCTCCAAATCTAAGATTTTCTTCTTTAATACTAATATTGCTATTCAGCAGAATATCTCCAGAATTCTGGGCTTTCAAAGAGATGTGCTACCTTCCAAATACTTGGGAGTTCCACTAACTGAAAAACCTCTGCATAAGAGTATCTGGGAGCCAGTGATTAACAAGATGCAGGACAAGACCAGGAAATGGACCATTAGATCTTTGAACTTGGCAGGCCGACTGGTGCTTACAAAAGATGTCCTTCAATCAATCCCCACCTTCATGCTTTCAGCCCTTCTAGATCCAAAAGGAGTCTTACATCAATTTAGAATCATTCAAAGAGACTTTCTTTGGGGTAAGGGGGAGGAGAAAAAGAAATGGGCCTTGGTAGCCAGGGATACTATTTGCAGACCTAAGAACCACGGAGGTCTTGGTCTGGATGAACCAAAAGTGCTAAACAAAGTTTTAGGGGCTAAACTATGGTGGAGATGGGTTAAAGATCTAGAGGCACAGTGGGCTATTATTTGAAAGGAGAAATACACTAGTAATTGGCAAAATAGTGACCTTATAAGGATGTCTGGCATCATAAAAGGCTCCTACATCTGGAATAAAGCATGGGAAAATAGAAGCATAGTTGAAAAAAATAGTTTTTGGGAAATCAGAGTAGGAGATCTAGCTTTGTTTTGGGAGGATAAATGGCAACAAGAACCTATACTGCTAAGAGAGGACTTTTTGGAGCTCAAGAAAGATTTTTGGGATCAGACTAGCAGTGAAGGAAAATGGCGTACTTGGAAGAATATGGAGTACAGGGATGAATTCCCCTTGAAAGTAAAAGCTGATGCACTTCTAACAATGTTGGACCAAAGGAAAATACTAGTATCAGAGGATCATGACCAACTTAGATGGGGCAGTAATAATGAAAGCACCTTTAATCTTAAGGAGGCAAAGCGCTTAGTCCTGGAGCTTGATTCTAAGGAACTGGATAGGGTTTGGTAGAACCTATGGAGACATCAAGGATGGATGAAAACCAAACTTTTCATGTGGTTGGCACATCATAAGAAAATTCTTACTTGGGGGAGCATTAGGAAGAGGGGTGTTCTAGGACCTTCTAGATTCCAGCTTTGTGAGTCTCAAGAGGAAACGATGGAGCACCTACTCAACACCTGCATATTCACCTCCAACTTGTGGGATGCTTTTGCCTTCATTTTCAGAACGACAAACAGGGACAGAGGGAACATCACCAATACCGTTAATAACTGGAGAGGAAACTTTTCTAATTATGAAATAATCAACAAAGCTTGGGCTTTAAATCCAAGCTTCATAATATGGAATGTATGGAAAGAAAGGAACAATAGTATCTTCAAACATAAAAAAAAAATTCCTACCAGATCATCATGACTTAGATCTTAAGTCAGATCAAGGAGATGATGGGAACTTTATTGCAGACTCACCCAAAAAATCCCCCTTCAGATGTTCATATGCAAATACTTCCTCAGTTGTTTATGCAGGGGCTTATTCCTCAGGGTATGGATGTGAAGGTCAAGAAACTGGTCACTGAAAAAGACTTTTGGCATCCTCCCCCTCAGGGTTTTATGAAATTCAAGATAGATGGAGCCTCAAAAGGAAATTCGGGTATTGTTGGTTATGGTGGGGTGTTAAGGGATGAAAACAGATGCATCCATTTTATTTTTCACTGCCATCTGGGAAGAACCACAAATAATATGGCGACGCTAATAGCACTAGAACAAAGTCTAGATATCCTTAAGCAGGACAATCATCAGAACATCATCATTGAAGATAACTCTGAGCTAATCATCAATGTGGTCAAGAGAATCGATTATGGTTTGGCACCGAAAAAGGTCTCAAGATACTGGAGGCTGCTTCAGGTCTTTCAAAGGATATAATTCCACCTTCTGCACTTGAGAACCGTAAGCTTCATTCATGTGCAAAGGACGACCAATAAATTGGCAGACATTCTGGCTAATAAAGGGGTTCTTTGCACCAAAAGCAGTGTCAAGTTTAGATGGCAAGAGATACCACAGGGCAGTTTGAGGGAGAATTGTCTCATTCAGGTGGATGAGGACCGTTCGCTCTATCGAAACAGAGTAGGTCATCAGCCGCAGAGACTAGGTCTAGCTGATATGGATCCAATATGAAGTGGTGTTTCAGAGGGGTTTTTGCAATAGGGATGCAGGTCTCTGCCATCTTTCTCAGCCCAGGAAAGTACGATCACAGGGGTCTTAGGTGGAAGTTGCTTAAAAGCCAGCGATTCTCGGAGGCTCAGACGATGAATACCAAGGGTGGTAAATTGAGTTCCCTCTTCCTGGGGATCAAGCAAATGAGGAGCAGAGGTGTTGTGAAGGACCACAGTCTCGGCTTTCTCAGCCGACATGAAACCCTCCGAATTACTACTTGTGGTGTCAATACCAGCCGTGGGGTGGTATATGGTATATCACGCACCCTTAAAGCCGGGAGCGGTTTTTCTGAGTTGAGAGAAATTCCACTCACCACTCTACACGTGGCCAAGGCATGAGAGAGAATACCTAATTCTCTAAGCTTTTTGATCATGCGATATGATTTTCCACCATTGGATCAGGCAAAGATAATTGACGGCTATGATACTGCATGCTTGTTGGTGGGTCTGGGCGAGGCATTACTACCCGTGGTGTCAATACCAGCCATGGGGTGGTTTACTGTATATCGCACTCCCACAAAGTCGAGAGTGGTTTTTTTGAATTAACAGCAATTCCACTCACCACTCTACATGTGGCCAAGGTTGGAGAGAGAATACCGCCCTCATCGGGTGGTAATTCTCTGAGATTTTTGTCCATGCGATATGATCCTCCACTGTTGGATCGGGCGAGGATAATCAACGGCTATGATATGGCGTGCATGTTGGTGGGTCCGAGCAAGCTACTCATCTTTTGCTTTTAATGTCTTTGTTGTATGGGTCTCTGATTAGTTCAACCTTTGGGTTAGGGAGTAAAACCTTAGGCTAAATGGTTCAGCCTCTGGTTGTTTGTATTATATGTAATTTCATCCTTTTGATTATTTGAAATAGAAGGCACGACTCCTGCATTAACAAAAAAAATATATAAAAATATTACATATTAAGTTATGGCTAGAGTATTTTCGTAATCCAGATTAAATATTTTTTAATTAATATTTCTTAATATTGTATATCACTTTTAAATTTCTAAAAATAAAGAATTTTTTAAATTAATTAATTAATTTTTAAATAAATTTAATATAAAATTACAAAATTTAATATAAGCACTAAAATATTTTATTTATATTCCACAATAAAATATATGGCTAGTATTAATATATTCTTATTTTGAAAATTACATATCAAATAAATATAAAATAAATTACACATATAATATCAAAAATAATAGAGGCTTATTCTTCCATCGCCCTCTCCGATGCGTGCAAACACTATTTAGGAAAAGTCAACGTCATCCTATTTCCCAATCAACATCATGCGATCCTTTTTCCCAATCGACATCACGCGATCTTTCTCCTTCCCGCCCGAGAGTTATCTATGACACTTGAAATTTGTTGTATTTTTGCGTTTGGTATTCGTTTTCTCTGAAGTAGGTGTTCTTGGTTGCCCCGTTAAACTTGGAGGAACTGCGCCATAGCTGAACCCGGCCTTCGCCACAGACAGAAAGAATAACAGCCTAAATTTCACCGCAGGAAGACAAATCTGTATTACCTGCCATGCCACGCCACGTCAGCTCTCCAGAATCAGTAGGTTCCATGGAAAGGAAGGAATTAGAGATTACATGGTCCCGTTGGAAGCCCACAAAAAGACAGAAAGAGATTTTGGAAGACCTCTTCAGACAAGGGCATCGTAACCCTAGTCGTTCTCGAATAAATGAGATTACTACTCTACTCAAACAACACGGCAAAGTAGAAGCAAAAAATGTGTTTTATTGGTTTCAGAATACTCAAGCACGCAGCAAGAGGAAAGAGAAAATGAAGACCCGTCCGATGCAGCGATCTCGATTAGAATCAGTGCGTCAGGTTCTGAATGAAAAAGATACTGTGAAAAGCTTGGAGGGCGAAACCTGTTATCCTCCAACTAAGGGTAAACTATAGTTACTTTGTTTTTTAAACAGTCTTAAGCGTTTCCATTTTTAGTTGCTTACTTATACTGTAGCCATGTTTGTCTATGTTCAGCTGATGGCATGATCGTGGATTATACAAAGCATATGGCCCAGTTCTCACCTCAGGTAGCGACAATCTAATGGGCAGCTTGTTATTCTCTTCCCTTTTTTTATTGTTAAATCTAGGTTTCACATATGTTTTTCGCTCTCTGATTCATTATCCACGTATTTTAGATTATGGTCCAGGAAACCACAAATTCACCAGAATCAGCCTCCGGTATGCCAACACAAAAGCTCATACCTATTGATTTGTCATCGAAACAACATTTGCAATCTGTTGGGGTCGAAACGTTCTCAGAACCCGATCATTTCACATACAATATGTGGAACAAAGAAGCCCATAGAAAAGATGGATGGCTGCACCATTTTACAGACCCTCGCAGAAGTAACGTCATGACGAATTGTGCAGCTGCCCAGGAACATGAGAAAAGAGAGGAATTGCTGGAGCTGTTTCCTTTGCATCCGGATGGTAACCTCAGGTCCAAGTGCAACAGTAGTTTGAACGGTGAACAACAAACCAACAACCTGAAGTTGGGTGGTGCTGTATTCTTGTCATTAAAGTTTGTGCCTTAGATACAAACGAATTGCATACTCAAAGTTTACCCCTATTTTATTCATTTCCATGATCATAAATCCCGTCCAATCCGTTAACAAATTTTGTCATTTGAAATATACGTTGAGGTCTGGTTTATCATACAATCTAAATAAATCAAACAATCTCAGCGTTTTACTTGAATAAATAAATGCATCTTCCATTTTTGTGACAAATATCTTCATTCTCTCCATTCATAACCATTTTGAGTTTACTAATGTGGGGAAATAGAAATATTTTTGAGGTTCGCAATGTTGCAAAATAAAATGTTTTGGCAAGATTAGAGGGTTACATTGTTAGTTCAAGTTTATCCTTAATCTGGATAGCATGAATAGAAAATTTGCCTAAACCTAATTTCATAAAAAGGTTTGATTTTCACTGTGGAACTTGAATAATTTGCCCAAACCTAATTTCATAAAAAGGTTTGATTTTTACTGTGCAACTTGAATTGACTAGAGGAAGTGTGCATTTGCTAAATGAAGCATACCACATTACCCTAGAGGATGCAGAAGCAATTTTACTTGCAAATGGAGAAAACTTACACCATAGTTTTCTCTCAAACTCATCTCTACAAAATTTTTAATAGCATGAAATTTTTTGTAAGCGGTCAATATTTATAATCCCAACCACCAATAGGCTTAGGTTTTGTAATTTTTTTCTATTTTTACATTATAGTTGTTCTCTTTTTGAAAATGGTGAGGATAGTCATTATCTACCTTTTTCATTTCCATTTGACATTTGTCCTTCTGCCCTTCTCACATGTATAAACTTTAACTTGAGAAAAAAAAAGGAATTACACATCTTATTGTAAAATGGACCATTTTACTAAATAATTATTTCTCTATATAAAAAGAATGTTATAAATAATAATGAAGAACTTATTATAATTAGAATAATCTAAAATCCCTAGGAAATTGGTGGGTGTGGGAGCTAGTTGGAATTTATTTAGTTTTAAGATTATGGCTAAATCAGATATTAAATTGATATATGAGATTTTTTAATTTAAAGTTTATAAAGGTATATATATTTTAATCTTTTTTGAATTTGAACCTATAACATTTTACCAAAGAAATACATACTCCTTTGTATATATGCTTTGTTAATATGAAATTGATATTTATAATTTATGCATTCTACATACAAGACAAATATATGTAAAATAAACAATTCAATAGTCATATTATATATTTAGTAGGTACTACAGGGTTGGAATTTGACGGGCAAATTGCCCGTCATGGGATGATTTGACCTTGAAATATAGGTTAAAAAATTACAAAACCCTAAAAAATCTCCCTTGAAACTATGTTTATATATTTAGTACGCACTGCATGGTTGGAATTTGACACTGCCCATCATGTGTTGATTTTCCCATGTAATACAAGTTAAAAAATTACAAAACCCTCAAAAATCTTCCTTGAAACTATGAAAACACGTAGGAAACTCTCAAAAAAATTCAAATTTGAAGCGCTAGTCTTTTTTGAAATTCCAACCCTAGTAGGTAGTCCTTAGGGCTATGTATTGTCTACCTTTTTCTTCTCCATTTGACATTTGTCCTTCATGTTTTGACATGGGTCAATTTTAACTAAAGAAAAAAAAGAATTACACCTCTTATTGTAATATGGACCATTTTTCGGAATAAAATTTTCTTATATATGAATGAGTGTTGTAAATAATAATTAGGAACTTAGCATGGATGAACTTATTAGAATTGGAATAATCTCAAATCCCTGTGAAATTGGAGGGTGGGGAACCACACTATTCTAATTTTTTTAATTTATTAAAAGTAATGGACCATTTTGTTAATTCAATTAAATTTAAGTTTGTTATTTATTTATTTTTAATGTTTTTGTAAAAGAATAATAATAATAATAATAATAATAATGATAATTTAATTTTAAGATTATGGCTAAATTAGATATTAAATTGATATATGAGATTTTTTCATTTAAACTTTATAAAGGTTTATATATTTTAATCCTCTTTGAATTTAAACTTATAACAATTTACCAAAGAAATACATACTCTTAATTGTTTATATATATATATATATATATATATATATATATATATATATATATATATATATATATTAAAGTTCTCTCAACAATTCAATAACATGAAATTTTTCCAAACTATAAATGCATATCATATACTTAGGAGGTACTCCTCATTGTCTACCTTTTCCATCTCCATTTGACATTTGTCCTTTTGCTATTTTGACATGGGTCAACTTTAACTTAAGAAAAAAAGGGAATTACACATCTTATTGTAAAATGAACCATTTTGTAAATAAAATTTTCTTATACATAAATGAATGTTATAAATAATAATGAGGACCTTATCATGGAGGAACTTATTAGAATTGGAATAATCTCAAATCCCTAAGAAATTGGTCACATGCACGAATCTAATTTTTTAAATTTATTAAAAGTAATGGACCATTTTGCTAATTGAGTTAATTTTCAATATCTAATTTAAGTCTATTGTTCACATTGTTGCAAAAAACTAGAACCTCCATGAAGACATATAAAACACACCCTCCCCAAAAGGACTAAGTTGTTTCTCTATCATCATCATAGTATCAAAAAAACCATAAGAGAAATAACATAGAAGGTCCTCCCCAACATTGGAGAAAACAACCATCTTGTAAATAAGTTTTACATCAATGTTTGATGAAATAGATCGAGTACCCATACAAAAATGCAAAAAGTATATTGTAAGCATAATTAGAAAAACAAAAACATAAAAGTAAAGCTTTGATGGTACTCCAAGGTTTGCATAGAAGATAAAAGGTATCATCTCATTGGATATAAGGTGGTTGATTTGACACACGAGTCAAACCATTCTCATATGTTGATACTCTCCAAGTGCCTAGATCCTATTGTATACCTTACTTAGAAAGGAAATATATTATGGTGTCCAGCTCCCTGTAGGTGTGAAAACAACTATGTAATGAAAAATCATTTTAATTTGTGAAATTTCTTGAATAATTGGGAATAGAATGTGGTTTTGACTCTCATTAATCCAATTAATAACATTTAATGAATCTTCAAAGATTTGCACATAATAAATCCATAAGTCCGTGATCTAGCACAACAATAGTTTCAGTGTTTGGAGCTCTGCAAAGTTGTTTGTTCCTTCCCCAAGGCCTACTGAGGATTTATAGTACTTATGTTCTTTATGATAAATGACTAGTCTTGCCCCACATCTATTTTGAGCATTCGATGCTCTGTCAAAATAAGCCTAGGTTATAAGAGGGTTTATCTATTCTTCCTTTATGATTCGAGAGATTTGTGGGGAAGTAGTCAATGGGAGGAGAGAAAAAAATGATGCGTATTTGACTACAATGAGGTATGGTGCCAAAGGGACATCCATAAATATCCATTTATTTCTAGCCAACCAAATGCCCCAGGAGATGATGGGTGGAATATTTTCTGGATTTTCCTCTTGATTTTCTTGCACCAACATTTCCAAGCTTCCATGAGAGACTACCCTCTCCAACCCCACCTGATTCCCATGAGATTCAATGCAAGCTCCCAAACTTTTGAAGTGAAAGGATAGACTAGGAAAACATGGTTTGTAGTTTCTTCTAAATTTTTGCAAAGTGTACACCATCTAGGTCCATTCTTGTTCCTTTTATGTAGATTAGCCCACGTAGGAACTTTACTCCTAAGGAGACACCAAAAGAGAAACCTTGATTTTGTTGGGCACTTTAGCTGTGAGATGGATCTCCACAACCATTGCTGGCCTCCCTGTAACCTTCATTCAATTTGGTAATCGTAGCCATATTTTGGGGAGTATAGGCCATTTGGGGATTGTACACACCGAAGCTCATCTAGACAGTATCTTAACCTGATATTTGATCAAATAATGTCTCTAATGAAGGACTTCCATATACCTCTCTAGCACAGATGAATTTGAATGGCTCCAGTAGTTTTCCAAACTTGTTTCCAAAGAGAGGACTCTTTAGGGGTTGCAATCTGGTTAAGGGAGGAACTCCTTGATCTCCCTTGGGGGAGAAAATTGTTCGTTGTATCCCACCCATGGATCATCCCCTATTCTTACTTTTTCCCCATTCTTAGCCATCCAAGCCAACCCTTCTTAAATTATGCCTATTGATTCTAGAGTAGCCTTCCATATTGATGATGCATTGGCTAGTTTTTTAGTTACTCTCCAAATCCACTCCTTCATAGGTTCATGGTCTATATATTTTCTTTACTACCACTCTCCAAACGTTTTCCTTTGTTATCGGCCTCCATACCGATTTTGCCGCTAGTGGGAATACGAGAATGGGGAGATCCTTAGTACCCCATCCAATCCAAGCCTTTAGGATGGCTATT
Source organism: Pinus tabuliformis (assembly GCA_031772625.1). Classification (NCBI taxonomy): domain Eukaryota; kingdom Viridiplantae; phylum Streptophyta; class Pinopsida; order Pinales; family Pinaceae; genus Pinus; species Pinus tabuliformis. The sequence continues at coordinate 281,029,989 of CM062804.1, read as the reverse complement.
TTGTCCCAAGCAACCTATGGAAGGACACCCTCCTTTTTTTAACCGACCCACATAAACTACCCACACAGTTTCCTGATCTAATCTAAAATTCATTTTGGTACCCATGTGAGGGAAATCCAGTAAACCAGAATGGCCATTAGAATTGATTTGATTAGTACCAACCTACCAGTCCTTGAAAGCCACTTATAGCTCTAGTGTTTAAACCTCTTGTCAACTTTTCCCAGCAGCGAGTGCCAGTCATGTTTTCTATAGTTATCTGGATTCAGGTGAAAGCCTAAGCATTTGAAGTTGTCAATCATAGGCATTTTTGGATAAGGGAGGCTTGTAGTGAGTCTCTTTATCTCCACCACCGAGCAACCATCATAAACTATGCAATATTTCTTCTTGTTTATGCTCATTCCCATAGCTTTTAATAAAAGATCAAGTGTGATTTTCATTTTTTAGACGTCTCCTCTCACCCCATTACTGAACAAGAGGATATCATCTACAAAAAGGAGATGGGTAATGGAAAAATTTGTAGCTACTGTGATCCCTTTTATCTCCCTTTTGTGCTTTGCTGCAATGATTAGCTGACTAAGACCTTCAGTTGCTAGTAAGAACAACAAGGATGGCAGGGGGCATTCATGCCTTAGCCCTCTCTAGCTATGAAAAATGGGGGAAGCAACTCCATTGATAAGTATGGAAAATCATACATTTTTAATGCATCCCATGACCTAATTTATGAAACCAATGTTGAACCGTAGATTGGTTACAAGTAGGTGAAGGTATATCCAAATAATTTTTTCATAGGCCTTCGATAGATGTATCTTTACAATGAACTCTTTTTTCTTGCTCCTTTTCATACTATGCATGGATTCTTGAGCAACTTTGATGGCTTCATGTATCTTTCTTCCATCTAAGAATCTGAATTGTTCTCTTGAGATGTTCCTAGAGAGGATGGGTTTTAGGCATAGAAATATAATTTTTCTATGATTTTATAGATACAATTACAAAGATAAATAGGCCCAAATTCCTCAAAATGCTTTGGATCATCAGTTTTAGGGATGAGGGTTATGAAATTTGAGTTGGATGGTTCATGTATTGATCCTATAACTCTCGATTACTCGACCACGCTAGTTAATTCATCCCCCATATGCTCAAAAAAGTGTTGGAAGAGTTCTACCGTCCATCCATCAGGCCCTAGACTCTTATCCTTTTGCATCTTTTTGAGAATTCCTTCGACTTCTCCCTTTGTAGCAAATGTCATTATCATATCATTTTCCTCTTATTCCACACATCTGGGAAACAATTGAGCCACTTGAATAGCCTCTGGTGGCTTCTTCTGTAGCTCTGAACATGCCTTTAAAGTGGTCCCTACCCAGGCCTACTATCTCATCAAAGGATTTTTCTATTCCTCCCTTAGATCATTGCATTTCCTAGATATCATTACAATTCTTCCTATATTTCGCATAATTTTGAAATAATTATGTGTTTTCATCACTAACTGAGAGCCGTACTGCTATAATTTTGAGTCTCTACTGATCCTCCATTCCTCTGAATATATTACTTTTTGAAATTTCCAGTTGTTTGATTCTTTCCTTTTTCACTTGTGTCTCATAGCCATCTACCTCTGGATTTTTGAGGGTCTCAATTATTTCCTTTATATGTTAAAGTGCGACTTCTTCCCTATTCCTTTTCTCCTTTTTCCTTTTTCCCATGATATTGTTTCCTGCTTCAATCGTTTGAGTTTTCCTAGAAATATCGGCTGATGACAGGCCCTGATCATCAGTTACAAACCTCCATGTTTCATTAACTAAGGTATTGTATGCAAGGTCTTTTAGCCATTTAGGATTGAATTTAAAAGGGGAGGCTGGATTTCTACAAGGACATTTCAATTCGAGGATAGTAGGAAAATGATCAGAATCACCACTAGATCCAATCCATTGTCTGAACAAAGTTAAATTGTTGACCAAATCCTCCATCATCAGAAACCAGTCCAATCTCTTAGCAACCTGAGCCTCTCCCATTCACTGATTCCTCCAAGTGGGTTGGGATTTTATAAAGTTTACATCAATGAGCTTCCACATCATTTGTTTATTTTTAAAGTAGCCAACTAGAGTGTGTGCTTGAACATGAGGCCCCCAAGTCTCTGACATGCCTAGAGAGAAGTTCATATCCCTCCCATCACCAAATTTGAGGCCTTCATGAAGGATTTAATAAATAAAGAGTTACAAAATGTGACACTATATTTAGCTCTGATCCAAGTTCAGAAGAGTAAATTTCGACCCCCAATATTTGATCTGATCCCCAGGAATTTAGGATTTTTATGTGTTGGATTGATGGGGCCTGACCCAGGTTCGGAGTTATTTAGCCAAACAAATTCCTACACTACTGGCCCTTTCAACATCATCCCACGGGGTGTGGACTGAAGTCTCACCCGAAGTAGTATGGGGGGATGTTGCAACCAAGTTTCTGCATCCTCTAGATGTTTGAGGTGTTGATTTAGTTCAACAGTGCCTACCTTCGTGCAGGTCACTTTGCGCACTGTGCTGACCTGCAAGACCTTTGCGATCTATTGTAATCACCTTCGCGTAGCCCTAACCAGGGGTTAAGGTGCTTTCGCACTACTATGGCAGTGATCTGCGCTATTTCCCCAAACTATACCACAGATCTTACTTATCTTCTTAACGATCTTAGTTAACTTCGCGTAAATAGATACTTTATCTCAAATTCACTTAATTAACATAGTCACATATGTTTGCGCATCATATAAAAAATAGAAATGCAATTCATACCCAATACATTCAATGCAGAAAATAAGAAATAAATGCATAGGAATGGTATAAAACTTCTCTTTATTAATGCTTCCAACTGTTACAGACTTGAATCTTTGCGCACTCAGCTGTAGGGGTCCACATACTCAGTTGTGGACTACTAGGCCTCTGTGCACTTAACTATAGAGCCTTCTCCTACTCTACAACCCAAACTAGACTTGACACTCTAGATAAAACTCAACTCTTCATCCTTAGATTTTTCTTATTTTTTCCATTATTTTTCTATAATTAACATTAAACTACAAAATTAAGGGTGGAAAACCCTATGACTCATTTACAAGCTACGCACTCCACGCCCACAAAATCTAGAGTCTTTACATCGAAGTTACAATTTGTGACCAAAATCTAGGCTCTAAGCCCTAAAACTTCCCTTGGGGGATCTTGAGCCCAACAAGCCCCCAACACAAACATCGTGACTTGCTCTCAAGTCACTCTATCGGTGTGGATATCTTTGCGTGAAGACCTCCCAATTCTGCTCAGATCGCTGCAAGATTGACAGTGCACTCAGCGGCTTCCTGTTGCACTTCCTCGATGCATTGTTCAGAAACCGCTATAACTGAACTGCTTCCCTGAACCTGTTCATATGTGCCCTGCATTTGAATGAGATTTGCTTCAATAGCGGCTGTAATGATGAATGCCTGATCAATCCATGGACGTATGCGTGCCTTCAGAATGGCTTCCTTGTGTCGAGAAAAATCCACCTACTCCTTGAGTGTTTTTTCCTTCTGCATCCGCGCGAGCCTTTGTGTAAGGGCAACTATCTGCACGGTCCCTTTTATCTCATCATATTTTTGTTGCAGCTCATGCGCCTCTATTTCTAAGTGCTGTATGTTCAGGTCCTCCTCTAGAATGGTGAGAACCTCGAATGACTCTTTAAATAGCCTGGTGTAGTCTTTCACTACGCTGTTGACCTCTACTATGGCCATTGTAATCGTGCTGGCGGGCTGTTCCTTAACCTCCAGCAGCGTTGAAGGCTATGTCTTCAATTGTAGCTTGGTTATCTAAAGGTTTAGCTCCAGCTAAACCTTGGCCATCTCTTCCTTAGCCTCGAGCACCCCTGTTGCTAGTTTCCAGATGTGCACCTCCGCTGGTTCCTCTGCTTGGATGGCCAGCTCTGGGACCATCTGCCAAGCTTCGTCGACCACCTGCATAATCCATCAGTTCTGCGCCACTACCTCGCCGTGCTGCAGGCCCAACTGTTTGATGTTGATGCGATGCTCGCTCATGACCTCGAGCGCGTGACCCTTCCTAGATCGCAGTTCTGCAGTAACTCCCTCCTGCAAAACATAGAGTGTCTCCCGTATTGCAACCATATTTATCCCAATCCCCTTTAATCGACTGACCATTGGCCTATCGGCCTTATTTTATGTCACAAGTCCTCCCTTTGGTAGTACTATGGTGTAGGTCATGCGGAGGCGCAACATTTCCTTAGTCGTTGCCATTCATAATGCGAGGTTGGTTGACATAGTACTAGCCTATGGAGTGTGCACCTGCAACTCCTGTATCTGCACTTGGAGGGCCCCGAACACCATCTAGTGTTCCTCCGCAAACTGCTGGAGGGCCTCCGCAGTGACGTCCCTCACCATCCCCCTCAGTGAGGGTGATTGGGTCGAAAGAAGTATTTGAGGCCTTCGACTTCTTCTGCAGCCCTACCTGCTCTCTTGGGGAATGTTGTTTCAACTGTGTGGACATCGTCTGTGGGTCTGTACCACCTTCCTCTGGATCCATTTCCTGTTCGGGCGAAGGCGACTTCTAGCCTTTGCATTCCTTCTCTACTGCCTTCCGCTGCTCTTTCGCCGCCTTCGCAACGCTACGCACCTCCTGCACCTTGGTAGCTGCTGCTTTGTTGCTTCTCTTCTCTGCCAACTGCGCCATCTGCAGTTTTTCCTCCTCCTTTTTCCTCTGTGCAACAGACTTCTCCGCTTCTACCGTAGATCTGGCTGGAGCGCACCACTCTGGCAGCCACAAATCAAGGATAGTGAATATGACATCGTCTATCACCAGATAATGTAGCTCCTTCCATGGCTTCGTGGGGTCCTTCCTCGCCCTAATGTACACGTGGTGAAAGTCTGCCTTGAACTTCGCAAAGCTCTGCAGACTGTTATAAACTATGGGTGATAACCATGGCTTGCAGTGAATCCGTATTCTGATGTTCATCTCCATGAACACCCAGAATATCTTACTATCTCTGATCCTCTATGCATCTCTGGTTTCCCACAGCGAAGCATACTTTGCTGCCTTTGGAAGATCCTACGCAATCGCTGTGAACTGGCTGTCCTCAGGAAATTCCCAAGCCACCAGCACTATGGATAGTAGAAGCCATACATAGTGGAAAGCTTTCCCCTGCTTGTGTACCTCGCAACAGTTCTCCAGGAACTTTGTGCATAGGTAGTCTGCCCAATTAAACTGGAACCCTTCTGCGCATTACATGACAAGCGTAACCGCTAGTGCGGGCACCTCATTCGTGTGGCACTTTTGCATAACATTTCTAGCCAGTATCTGTGTCGTGGCTTTGACCACTGCATTGTTGATGCTGAAGATCGTGTACCCTCTTTTCTTTTTCTCCAGCTTCAACTTTTTCTTCATGGCCTCTGTGATGACCAAATCATCACTTTTACCCTCTGAGATATTCGTTGGATCCTCCCCTTTGCAAGGGATCTGGGTAATTCTATGAATCAGATGATCTGTGATGGGGATGGGCTCCTCCAGCCACAAACACCCATCATGCACCAGGTAGAGCAGCTGCCTGATGAACAAAATAGTCACTAGGGCACGATGGTAATGCAGCACCCAGAGCATGTTTAACAATCCTGCTTTCTCTACACCTTGCAACCACTGGCGCAGCTCCAACTCTATAACTCTCGGCGGTGTGTTTTTGTTCTGGCGCATGAGTTGCATGGTTGCCAAATGTGGGAATTTATCATGGTCTGTGATATCCTAGTCCTCAAATTTTAATACCGATACTCGCCCCAAGTGTGCTCCATCAAAAATGGTGTCGTCAGGGAGTAGAGAGGTTTGTAGAGAGCTCTTTCTATCATCTAGGTCCTTGGGTGCCCTTGCTTTCCCTTTCTGTGGAGGAACATACACATGTAACCTGGTCAGAGGGTCCGCACCATAGGTTTCCACCTCCATCTCTATGTCATCTTCCTCCTCTACCAGGATTTCTTCAAAGTCTTCCTCCTCCTCACCGGCTTCCAAATTGATCGCATTCCCCTTTTCTTCCATGGTGAGCCTCATTCTTAACAGATTCCTGGGGGACATGCACACCGGTACCATAGGCTACTTACCTTTCTGGGTCTCAACGTGCATGGCGATTTAGGGATTTCTGCAACTATCTCGACACTTTCTGGGGCTTCACCTATCGTCAGGGCTTGTGTGGTCTCCTCAGCGGTCATTGCTCTGGTATCCATGGCTTCCTCAGGCACTGCCATACTGCTATTCCACAATTCTCTCAATGGCTCGGGTAAGTGCTCAAACAATGCCTTCGACTTCATAAGATCAAACAAATCTGGGTTCATGAATCTCTGGGTGTGCAACAACTCAATTCTCAAATGGCCAAGTGTTGTTTGTTGGGCATCCCTTTACAATTTAAAGCACCTTTTGAATTCAAATTTGACTGTTCCCCCATTTTTGGTCCATTAATGCTCCCTTGGTGGTAGATTTTCCCAAATCTAGCCCATAAAGTTCACCTTAAATGACTGCCGCCAGCTCCATTTTGTCTCAAACCGAGCATCACATCATGAATAGTGATTGTAACGACCACTTTCTAGCCAACCCGTGGGGTAGTGTAGCTACCCTCGCGCTGTCGCATACCTTGTGACACTTCGCTACTGTGCGCATTCCTGTCATCACGCAGTTCCCAAGTAGAGTAGTTTATAGTCCTGTGCCTCCTTTCAGCTGCCTGGAGCACTAAGATTGTCCTTCCTACGGTTAGTCAGATGGCTGAGCCACATGTGTATAGCTTCAAACGACTGCCATTGACTTTTCTTGGGAAGAGTTCTCCATTTAACTTTACCAACTACACTGCGCCAACATCTATGATTTCCTTAATAACATATGGTCCCAGCCAATGCATTCTAAGTTTCCCCAAGAATTTATCAAAATTACTATCATATAGAAACACCAAATAATTTGCCTTGAAGGCGTGTAACTTAATATGTTGATGATGCCAGACCTTTTCGTGCTACTTTTGTACCTACTAGTGAAATCCAACCAAAAGCCGTTCTTCTTTGAGCTCCTCCAATTGCGTGAGCCTCTCCTCTAGGGTTCCATGGTCCGTCATACCTGTGAGCGCCGCTATGCGTAGAATAGGCATGATGTACTCCATAGGCATTACAGCTTCCACTCCATAAACAAGCCAGAAAGGTGTCTGTCCCATTTTTTTCTTGTATGTCGTCCTATAAGCCCATAATACTACGGGTACGTACAGGTCCCAAAAAATTTGCTGCGCATTGCATACCTTGGTCAGTGTAGTCTGCAGTACTTTGTTAAACGCTTCTACTGTCCCATTAGCTTGTAGGTGATACGGTGTGCTTTTATGATGATACACCTAAAAATTTTCTATCAGCGTGCTGATTGTCTCGTTCAGGAAATGTGTACCGCGATCACTCATCAAGATCTTCGTACATCCAAATCATGTCAATACATGTTCAAACAGAAACTTCGCGGCCGTTGTGGCCATGCAATCTTTTACCAGCTACGCTTTTGCCCAACAAGTCAGGTACTCTGTCGTAGTGATAATATATCTTGCGCTTGTCTTTCCCTGAGGTTTAATAGGTCCTACAAAGTCGATCACCCACTTTTCAAAAGGCTGCAACGTCATTTGCAGATTCAAAGGAATCTCATCCCTCCGCGATGGTTTACCCGTTCTTTGACATAAATCACAGGCCTTGCAATGTGTTTTTGAATATTAATGAAGGGTTAGCCACCACAACCCTGCATGGAGAATCTTCTACGTGGTTGCTCTCCCTACAAAATGTCCTCTTGCAGCGCCCCCATGAGCGTCTGTGAGGATATTGCTTCATTCAAATTCAGGTACATACCTTCATAGTATGTCATCATTCCCCATCTTATATATGTGCCCCGCAATGACAGAGAAATCTATCATGAAAACCACTAGTTCCTTCTTTTGCTGGATAGAGTACCCTTTCAGCGCAGTTCCATTCATGAGAAAGTGAATTATATCTTCAAAATGTCCATCCGCTATGCGCACACCAAAGAGTTGTGCATCAGGTAATCCTTCCTCTAGATTAGTAGGTTCCTCTCCTGTCTCAATGCGCAACAAGTGATTTGGTCCCGCGCTTAATCGTCCACGATTCACAACAACTTCAAAATAATATTCTTGTATCAATAAAAGCCATCTGCATATGCACCTCCCAACACAGGCTTATTGACCAAGTATTTCAATGCAAAATGATCTGTATACATATTGAAGTGTCCCCCTAGAAAGTAGTGTCAATACTCTTGGAGCGCATACACGATAGCTAGTCTCTCGCGTTTAATGGTGGAATAATTCTTTTTTGCTTTAGATAATCTGCGACTGGTGAATGTGATAAGGTGATCCAAGCCTTCTCCATCCTCCTGTGTTAGTACTGCCCCCAACGCTATGCTCGACGCATCAAGATGGACATGAAAATATTTCTTCCAGTTTGGGAAGACCAGAATCAATGCAGTGACCATCTTTTCTTTCAATACATCTAGGCTTTCCTTACAGTCATCGTTCAAGCAGAACGTGATATCCTTTTTCAATAGCTTTTCCATCAACATGCTGATCTAGGCATAGCTTTTGATGAACTTCTTGTAGTACCACGTACGCCTTAGAGTAGCGTGCAGCTGTTTCACACTCTACAGAGCTTGCAAATTTAGAATCACTACGATTTTCACGGGGTCTACCATCAACCCTTGTCTACAAACCACATGCCCCAATAGGTTCCCAAAAGGAATGAGGAACATACACTTTTTGAGGTTGAACATGATTTGGCATCTTCGGCATGTATCCACCATCAAGCACAGGTTTGCTACATGGCACCTAACCAGCCCAAATAAAGTCTAATCATCAAAATAGACCTCCAAGAACTTATGAATATATTCCCTGAATATCACAACAATTACGCGTAAAAAGATAGCAAGGGCATTCTTCAATCCAAATGGCATGGCAATATATTGAAAGCAACCCCACTCAGTCACGAAGGTTGTCTTGCTCCTATCTTCTGACACAATTTTGATCTGGTGGTACCTTGAGAACCCATCAGTGAAAGAATATGCTTCCTAACCGCCTACATTGTCCAACACCTCATCTATGAATGGAGTTGGGAATGGATCATGTACACACGCATTGTTAAAATTTCTAAGATCCACGTATATTCTTATTTCTTCCAGCTGCTTCTTCTCTTGTACCACCATCGGGCTTACCCAATCTGTTGGGTCCCTATAATACTAGTGATTACCCCATTACTATTGTAGTTATACCCCTTATTTATATTGTTGTGCTCCTATTACCCCCATATTGTTATTTCTGTGCCCCATAGAATCCCTCTATTGTTATTTTTGTGGCTTTATATTATTATTGTTAGGTCGGCTGGATTATATTGTGACTTCTTAGACTCCTATATTTAGAAAGGAGGTTTTTCATTTGTATCATCCAAGAATTGTTCATTTATGTAATGTAAAGGAGGTTGCCCCCTCGAAGAGGCTGAATTCTAAGGAGTGGATTTATCTTTTCTATCTTTTCTTGAGCTGGTTTCATAACATTTGGTATCAGAGCTTTGGATTCTAGGGTTTCGCTGCTCCAAACAGGTCATCGTGGAATTTTCGCTATAACTTTTTTTATGTGACGTTTCAGAAGTCGCAAAAAAAACCCATTTGAGAAGAAATCACTTTGAACCTCGGGTCCAAATTTCAGAGCTTTTCGCGTGATATTTGTGGAGATATGATCTGAGGAAGTATGTCTTTTTGCAGACTCCTGAATTACATTCAAAACAGGTGACCTGGGAAAAATCGTCATAACTTTCTCTCTGGGAATCAGATTGAAATTTCATAAGAAGGTGAAAAAAGAGGACAGACTGTAGTTTCCTGTATATCGTTTTTAGAACCAAAGATCGAAAATTGTAGACGTGGCACTTCATACAAGTTTGCTCTTCTGGAAAGGTCTATAATCAGGTCATCTTGGGAGATTGTGCATAACTCTTTCTTGGAGAATCCAATTTGGATCAGACTGGTGGCATTGGAAAGAGGACACAAAGAGCTACTACAGCTCACAAATTCAGAACTAGATGATTGGAAAGTACAGAGATACATCAGAGGCAATATCAAGCTCCTACAAAGTGAAAAAAGGTGTGTAGATTTTTTTAAATTTTTGCTTAAGCTTGGTTTGAAAATTTATTTTGAAGGAATTCAAAGGGCATAGTAGGGCATTATTATCGGTAACTGATGCCCCGAGGAAAGAAAATGCAAACACCTAGTAAGGAACCTGAAAGCTCTAGCATGACTCATGAAGAAGAGGAAGAAATGCTACATGATATATCAAAATTACAAGAACAAGTGCAACAAATGTCACGCTCACAAAAGTTAACAGAAGCTAAGATAAATGGTGTGGAAGCTAAGATGAATGGCATGGAAGCTAAGATGGACAATTTTAAGATAGATTTGAACACAAATTTGAAGACAGGCATGGCAGATCTGAAGACAAATTTGACAAATTTTCTACAAGAAATACTTACTAATGGTGAAAAGGTAGTAAAGGAAACTCATGATGAGAACAAAAGAAATGTTAATCATGATTCCATAGACGCTAATGTTGGATCGAAGAATCACCATATTCCAAAAATCGATATGAGGAAGTTTGATGGCAAGGATCCCGCCACATGGATATTACAGATGGAGCATTTCTTCGATCTCAATAATGTGCAAAACGCACAAAAGGTACGTATGGCAACTGTATATTTGGAACCAAATCAGTTTGTATGGTATCAATGGCTTTGTTCTCGTAAACAATTTATCACTTGGGCAATTTTTACGGAAGAATTGATAGCACATTATGAGGATACAAAAAGCAACACTTTTTTTAGCCAATTGATAAGTCTCAAACAAAAGGGTTCAATAATGGAGCACATTGAGGAGTTCCAAAAATTGAACATAAGGGTAAAAGATATTCCAGAGGAGCATAGGATTGATGTGTTCATAGGGTCTTTAAAGGATAATATCCAACATGATGTTCGCCTTTGGGAACCTGATTCATTAGAGAAGGCATTCAGGTTAGCAAGAAAAATGGAAAGCAAAATTATGGCAACTAGGAAGCATACCATTCACAACTATAAAGACGGAAGTGTTGTTGCCCCTAGTCTTCCACAACCTACAAGGTTGACACCACAACAATTGGAAGAAAAAAGAGCAAAAGGGCTTTGTTACAATTGTGATAGCAAATACACAAAAGGTCATAAGTGTGCTGAGAAGAAATTATTCTACATAGATTGTGAAGAGGAAGAAGAAAAGGAGCAAGAAAGGTCAAAAGAAGAGGATATACTCCAGGAACAAAGCCTAGATGAAGAACAAATAAATCCGACCATATCTTGTAATGCATTGGCGGGAATTACCACTCCTCAAACCATCAAGATAGAAGGACAAATCAAGAAGAAAAAGGTAATAGTGTTGATTGATTCAGGAAGCACCCACAATTTTATTCATTGTAGGGTAGCAAAAGAATTGAATTGCTTCCTATATCCAGCACCAGAGTGTCAAGTGATGATTGCAAATGGAGGAACAATAAATTGCTCTGGAAAGTGCCATAATATCAAGCTATCCATGGGAGAATATGTATTGACTAGCCCAATGCTTTCCATTCCAATGGGAGGTGCTGATGTTGTACTAGGAGTCCAATGGCTACAATCCTTGGGTACAATAGCTTTTAATTTTCAAGAACTTTTCATCAAATTTTCTACGGAAGGAAAGGAAGTTGAATTAAGGGGTATTGCAGGGAAACCAGGAAAGATAATCAGCTCTAATGGCATGACAAAGCTTCTAAAAAAGGAGCAAAGAGGTGTAATTGCACAATTATGTTCGCTAGATGTTTCCACATTGGAATCATCTATTTCTCCAGATCTCCAAAAAGTCCTGGACAATCATTCCAAGGTATTTGAGACTCCCAAAGGTCTCCCACCTATGCGTGATCATGATCATGCTATTCATCTGATTCCAGGAAGTGTTCCTCCAAACATCAGGCCGTACAGATATCCCTATGTCCAAAAAAGTGAAATTGAACGTATGGTTGCAGAAATGCTAGAGGCTGGTATAATTCAACCGAGTCAAAGTTCTTTCTCAGCTCCAGTAGTATTGGTGCACAAGAAGGATGGATCATGGCGCATGTGTCCGGATTATAGGGAGCTCAACAAGCTCACTATTAAAGATAAGTTCCCCATTCCTGTCATTGATGAATTACTGGATGAATTGCATGGATCAATTTACTTCACCAAGTTGGATCTTCGTTCGGGATATCATCAAATCAGAATGAAGATTGAAGACATTCCGAAAACGACATTTAGAACTCATGAGGGTCATTATGAATTTTTGGTCATGCCTTTTGGCCTTACCAATGCACCTTCAACATTTCAAGGTTTGATGAATTCAATTTTCAAACCATTCCTTAGAAAATTTGTGTTAGTATTTTTTGATGATATACTAATCTACAACAAGTCTTGGAAGGATCATGTTGAACATGTTGACAGGGTGCTACAACTATTGGAGGAGAAACAATTATATGCAAAAAGATCCAAATGTTTCTTTGGAGTCCAGGAGGTGGAATATTTGGGTCATATTGTATCTCATGAAGGAGTTAAGGTAGACCCTAGCAAAATTAAAGCCATTAAGGAATGGAAAATCCCCACATCCATAAAGCATCTGCGAGGATTTCTTGGGTTGACAGGGTATTATCGCAAGTTTGTTAAGAATTATGGGAGAATAGCAGCACCTCTAACAACATTATTGAAGAAAGATTCATTTTCATGGACTCCGGAAGCAACAAAGGCCTTTGAACATCTTAAAGAGGCAATGTGCCAAGCACCGGTCTTAGCTACACCGGACTTCACAAAAACCTTTATTGTGGAATGTGATGCTTCAGGAAATGGAATTGGTGCTGTTCTAATGCAAGATGAAAGACCCATTGCTTTTGAAAGTCGTCCAATCAAGGGAAAGTTTTTAAGCAAAGCTATTTATGAGAAGGAAATGTTGGCAATACTCCATGCACTTAAGAAATGGCGACCCTACCTAATGGGAAGACACTTCAAGGTAAAAACGGATCATGATAGCCTTAAATACTTTTTAGAACAAAGATTATCCTCTGAAGAGCAACAAAAGTGGGTCACAAAGATGTTGGGTTATGACTTTGAAATCATCTACAAAAAAGGGAAGCAAAATGTGGTGGCAGATGCACTCTCAAGAAAGGATGAGGATGTGGAAGCATTGTTGTGTGCCATTTCTATTATCCAACCAGATTGGATAAACGAAGCAAGGGAGGAATGGAAGAATGACGAAGAAGTGTGGGCACTTATTCGAAAGCTACAACAAGATTCCAGTACTTCTGATACATTTAGCTGGCAAAATGATTCGTTATGGTACAAAGATCGCTTATACCTCTGTAAGAATTCCCAGCTAAAACAAAAGATTCTTATGGAATTGCACACTTCTCCCTTAGGAGGGCACTCAGGATTTTTAAAAACTTACCACAGGGTTAAGAAGGAATTTTTTTGGGATGGCCTTAAATCAGATATTCAAAAGTTTGTGGCGGAATGTTTGGTTTGCCAAAAAAATAAAGTTGAAACAATTAAGACACCGGGTCTATTACAACCTTTATCCATTCCAAGCCAACGTTGGGAGGAGGTTTCAATGGATTTTATCACAGGTTTACCCAAGTCTGAGGGAAAGAGTGTCATCATGGTGGTAGTTGACAGACTTACCAAGTATGCACACTTTTGTGCATTATCACATCCATTTAAAGCCAGTACAGTTTCTACTGCATTTATGGAAACAGTTCAAAAGCTACATGGAAACCCAAAGATTATTGTAAGTGACAGAGATCCCATTTTCACTGGAAATTTTTGGACAGAATTATTTTCTTGTCTTGGTACTCAGTTAGCTCATAGCTCATCTTATCATCCTCAATCTGATGGGCAAACTGAGATAGTAAACAAATGTTTGGAAGGATATCTTCGTTGCTTTGTATCTGATAAACAGACACAATGGGTCAAATGGTTGCCTCTGGCTGAATGGTGGTATAACACTTCCTTCCATACAACAACAAAAATGACCCCATTTATGGCACTTTATGGGTATCAACCACCATCCATCACATCATATTTAAGAGAAAATTCTAAGGTTCAGGCAGTGGAACATCACATCGAACATCAACAACAAGTCCTCCAACTCTTAAAGGATAACCTCGTGTTGGCACAAAATAGAATGAAACAACAGGCAGATCAACATCGCAGTGAAAGAAGTTTTGATGTAGGTGATTGGGTATTCCTACGGCTACAACCATATAAGCAAATGTCCCTAAAGCAAGCTAAGAAGGATAATAAATTATCACCAAAGTATTATGGTCCGTACAAGGTGTTGCAAAAGATTGGTACTATGGCATACAAATTGGAGCTTCCTGCAGCTTCTCGATTGCACCCAGTTTTCCATGTTTCATGTTTAAAGAAGGTTATAGGTGACAAGCTCCCAATTCAAACAATATTGCCAGAACTTGACGAGGAAGGAAAAATTATATTGGAACTGGAAGCAGTCACAGAAACAAGAACTCGACAGCTACGAAATCGATCAATTTCAGAGTATCTTATCAAGTGGAAGAACTTATCCGCTGAAGATTCCACATGGGAGGATGAGAATTTTATGCAGAAGTATCCAGAACTACTCAAGCGTTGAGGACAACACTTTTTTGAAGGAGAGGGGCATGTTGGGTCCCTATAATACTAGTGATTACCCCATTACTATTGTAGTTATACCCCTTATTTATATTGTTGTGCCCCTATTACCCCCATATTGTTATTTCTGTGCCCCATAGAATCCCTCTATTGTTATTTTTGTGGCTTTATATTATTATTGTTAGGTCGGCTGGATTATATTGTGACTCCTTAGACTCCTATATATAGAAAGGAGGTTTTGTCATTTGTATCATCAAAGAATTGTTCATTTATGTAATGTAAAGGAGGTTGCCCCCTCGAAGAGGCTGAATTCTAAGGAGTGGATTTATCTTTTCTATCTTTTCTTGAGCTGGTTTCATAACACAATCAAATTCCTCCATGGGCTCGATGATGCCTGCCGTGAGCATCTTGTCTAGTTCTACATGAACCTTCTCCTTGTATTTCGAATTTAAGTGATACATCCTCTACTTAACTGGCTTCGCATCGAGTTTTAATGTGATCTTCATTACCCCTAAATCTCTGATTATTCTCTTCAAATCCATAAACTTGGTCGAGAATAGGTCATGATATTCGCAGAGTAATTCAACGACCTTATCCACCGTCGGGCCGTCCCAATAGTCTCTAATCTTTGCAATTTTAGGTTCCACCTCCATACCAATATTCACCTACATAGTCTTCACTAGCGTGGTTATGTCAGGGTTCTCAATCTGTGGTCCCTGAACCTTGTGGTGGCCTTCAGTTTCAGGAATGTTAATTTTCCACGGATATTTGTCTTCTTCTTCAACAATTACATTATAATATTCCAGCACGCACTTCAACTGAGTAGCCCATTCAGGCTGAATTGATTCTACTAGCTCCTGTGGTATCCTAAAGATGGCTGCTTTTACCTCTTGTAACGTTTCATCAACACTGTCCCACTCATCCTCAAAACTAAAGGTCATCATGAACCCTTCACGTAGATCATCCCATTCACCTGTCCCGTGCTGGAGCTCTGTTTCTATATTCCATTTCATTAGTGAAACATCCAAAGTATGATAGAACAGGTGTACCCACTCAGGCTGTGGCTTCTCCCCATAAGCCTACGCCCATTTGGCCAGATGTGTGCACGGATCATCCTACCCATTGTACATATCTGTCAGTTGCACCCTAGGCTTCCCAAATCGTAAGCACATCATTCCCCTACACTCGCACCAGTCGTCAAATCTCCCTTTGTGTGTACCCCACCACCTCGTGGGCATAGTGCGTAGTAGCCAATCCAAGGCCTAGAAGCATTGCTTTTTCGGCACCTCCCTTTTGAATTTATTCAAGAAGTTGTCTACCTCACCTAGGCCATCATAAGTAGGCAGGTCTCTTACTTCTGTTGATACACAGCACATCGACCTTGTCATCATATTACAATTCAGTGTAGTTACCTCATGTAACCAATTTTTCCATCGCTCTGTCTCCTCATCTAAATCCGACGTATAGGAGATTTTGTGCTCCCATGCAATCCGCCCATCCGTAGTGGGATTCACCCAGTCCTGGTTTTGCATTGTTACCTTATAGATGCAGTCCAAATCATCATCACTTTCATTGTCGCGCACTCGCTTTGTATAGCGTGATCCTTCCACAAGGCCCAGGGGTATAACTACGTGTAGTGACTTCTTCTCAAAAATCATCTTGTGCTTCTTCAGATTAATCACCCTATTCATGCTAGTGGCCCAATCAATTCCTATTAGCGTGGGGTAGGGATTGCTGTCATCAACAATCTCTATCACTTCAAAGTCTACTAGCGCACTCCCTCCCTCAATGTCCACGGTTATGCCCTATAATCGCCCCATGGGTATTATTTTCTGTTGGTTCACCATTCATAGTTGAATAGGAGACCATTGCAGCGTAGGTCTCCCCATTCTCTCCCATGTCTGATTCAACAGAACTTTTGCATCCGACCCTAAATCCAAAATTACTTGGTCCATTTCATATTCTCCAATTTTTGCGGCTAGTCTCATTTCTCTTCCCATTCTTGTCTTATGTTTTTCGATCTTCTGGACTACACACGGTTCTCCTAGCATGGTCCCAGCGCATCTGTTAATGAGTTCTTGTAACCCTTTTACCACCTTACTGTCGTGTAGTAGCTTCATACATGTTTCAAGGAATGTTGTGAGCATGGATGGGTCCATCTCCGACTTTGGTCGATATTTTCTTCCTGAAGTGGAGGCATCCGTGAAGCTCTTCTTAGCTTCCATGAAGGTTTCCCAAGCGCGCTACAAATCAAACTCTCCTTCCTTCGCTGGAGTTTTGTGAACCTAAGTACTATCCTCTAGTTGTTTTCCTTTGTCATCTCCCGTCACGATTCCACTTCAGAGCACAATGTTTACATTTGGGTCTTCCTCACGCAGCTTAGACCTCATCATCTGTAGGTTCTAAGTCGGGGGAGGCGGTAGTGCTCCTTTGTCACGTATCCTAGCTATCAGCGTAGGAAAATCTTCGGTCTCATGATCAAACAAGTTGCAATACAAACATAACGGGCACATTGGGTTTTTACAATCATGGGGATAATGTCTTGACCCTCTGCAATTGTAGCATATCAACTGTCCGCGACCTCTTCTAGGTCCCCCTCCTCCTCGGCCTCATCCGTGCCCTTGAAATCCTGTTTGCGCCACTCCTTCATTCTATTCTAGGGGTTGCGATTTGACCTGAACTCTGTAGGTGGGAGTTCTATCCATCATAAACTCATAGCTTCTACAAGTGTGCTCATCATGTCCCATTGACCTACGAAAGTTGCAGAACAATTGCTGCGAATTTTGTGTATACTTATGTAACAAATGGAAATTGTTCGTAGCATGTTTTCCACCTATTTGACAAATCAGACACCATAAACCAAGCACCGTGCTAGGTCCTACTTGTGCTTCCAACCTTAATGGCATTGGTCCTCCTCCTGCTAGGTAATTCGTGAAAATCGGGCAATTCTCCTTGTCATGACCTTCACCTTTGCATTTTACGTGCCACACCTCTTCGCACACTTCTGGTCGAGCCATCCTGTCCTGTTTTGGACTCTACATGTTCAGGCATATATTCTTCAGCTGGGCGTGGATCTGTTGAACTCTTAAGTTAGGATCCTGCTTCGGGGTCTCATGCAGCCTCATCGTGAACTCTAAGGCCTCTGCTTGAGTTGTTCACTTCTATTGTGATAGTGTACTCCTCAGATGTGGTTTTAGTGACGCTACAAACCATTCACGATGTTTTCCATCCATCAGATTCATATTAGCTTTGTGAATCGTACACTTCAGCCTCTGATCCAACTCCCAAGGAGTCTCGCCTGGTAGCATTGTAATCTCTTTGAATCTAATGATTGACTGCACTTTAGACTTCGGCATGCTAAATTCGTTATTTAGTGCTACTTGGATATCCGTGATTCCTGCATTTGGATTATCATTGGAGTCCTTAATATAAATGGTCAACGCGCGGTCCTGTAGGGCACTAACTAGTGTCGCTTTATTTATATTGTCATCTGTAACTCCTTGTGCTTCCCATACGGCTCTTACAATGAACCAAAATTGGTCTGGATCCTCATTTCCCATTCTCTTGAACACATGCAACTTCACTGTGCTTGCCATATTGAATCGTGGTGGTGGTGGAGGTGGTACAGGTGAAGATGGAGGTGATGGTGACGAAGCTGGTGGACGTGTGGGTGGGGGTTGTATTTGCAGAATTATTTTTCTTATCAAATGGATCAAACTTCGTGGCGAGACCTTCACGAGCTCTTCCTCATCCCCTCGTGGAGGTGAAATCATGGGGCTATTTTCTGGTCCCTTATTTCCTTCGTTCCTGTAAGTTTTTCCAGTTCACGTAGCCCCAAACATCAAGGTAACTGCATAACCCTCTTTCTGCACAATAGCATTTTAATCCACGAACTCCATAATGAATCCACCTATAATCCAATTGAGCCAATGATCAATGGAGCACACGATCTTATCCTCTGATGCTTCCAACCTTCTTACTAATTCTAGGGTCCACACAATAGGATTGTTGAGTTTCCACCTTCCTTGGCTATCTGCTAGCTTCGCGATCCACTCGTACAGCTTAGTAGGGAAATATGTGAAGAAAATTTTGTGGATCTCTCTGTATAGGTAGTAGTCTAACCACTCTTCTTTTGGTAGTCGTGGGTTCCTATTTTCCTACGTTGCAAACTCGTGGATTCTTTTGTCCAACCACCCTTAAATTTCCTTCTTAGTTGGATTCCAATGATACAACATTAGACATATCTCATGCAGATTCGGTCCCGACAATGGAACCATTTGTTGGCTTGATGGGTCCTGACCCAGGTTCAAAGTTATTTAGCCAAAAAAATCCCTACACTACTAGCCCTTTCTCCATCAGCCCATGGGGTGTGGACTGAAGTCTCACCCGAAGTAGTATGGGGGGATGTTGGAACCAAGTTTCCACACCCTCGAGATGTTTGAGGTGTCGATTTAGTCCAACTATGCCTACCAATGTGCAGGTCACTTCATGCATTGTGCTGACCTACGAGACCTTCGTGATCTATTATAATCACCTTCGCGTAGCCCTAACCAGGGGCTGAGGTGCTTTTGCGCTACTATGGCATCGATCTGCGCTATTTCCCAAAAATATACCGCAGATCTTACTTATCTTCTTAAAGATCTTAGTTAACTTGACGTAAATAGATACTTTATCTCACATTCACTGAATTAACACAGTCACATATGTTCGTGCATCATATAAATAGTAGAAATGTAATTCATACCCAATGCATTCAATGCAGAAAACAGAAAAAAATACACAGGACTGGTATAAAACTTCTCTTTATTAATGCTTTCAACTATTACAAACTCGACTCACCCTGCGCATTTAGCTGCAGGGGTCCGCGTAATCAGCTACGGACTACTAGGCCTCAGTGCACTCAACTGCAGAGCCTTCTCCTACTCTACGACTCAAACTAGGCTTTACGCTCTAGATACAGCTCAACTATTCATCCTTAGGTTTTTCTTATTTTTTCCATTATTGATTTAGAGTTAGAGCCTCGCTCTATTTATACAATCCCATGGTCTGTAGACCATGGGTAGATCTATATAACCAAAATTACATTACAAAATTAAGGTTGGACAACACTATGACTCATTTACAAGATATGCACTTCACGCCCACAAAATGTGGAGTCTTTACATCAAAGTTAGAATTTGTGACCAAAATATGGGTTGTAAGCCCCAAAAATTCCCTCGGGGGATCCCGCGCCCAACGTTATGTTTCTGTCATTTCGTCGCACCACAAGCCCCCTCGATCTTCCTTTGGCACCCAAGGTCACAAATGACCATTTAGGCATCCTTTTACATAGAGATTCCTTCAACACATCTCCATCCTGTAGGGCTTCTTATGAAAAAATAATATTCTGACAAAGATATTTGAATAATTCCATAAGGACTAGCTTTTTACAGCTGCTATAAAAACCTTTACAATTGAAGGAAGGGATGATAATTTATAGACCAGCTCAGGGGGCTGCACTTCTCAAAGTTCCCCTTGTAAAGAAAGTTGTTTCCCATATGTTATGTCCAACTTGGATTTCAACTGGGCTTTTGAGAGATTTGATTTTCTACCTTTAGATTTTTGGGGCATAGAGGGCTCCTGAGGACTCCCCAACCCACCCATGGAGTCAGGAATGAGTTATTTTTTGTCCCTAAGTGGAAGGTTATAGTGAGGTCCCGCCAAAAGTGAGGGCACAGGTAGTTGGTTGGGAAACATGAAGGAGGAGGGAACCTCGAGGATAAGGACAAGGATTGAAGTGATGATTCTATCCAACGAATTGGATATTTCACACTTGGAATTCATAGAGGATAATAAATGGCTGGAGGGACCAAGCCATGATACAACATAATAAAAAGAAATTAGTGATTCAGATTCAAAGATAATGGAGGCTAAAGGAATATCAACTAGCTGAGACGTTGGTTCAGTATGTCTTACTTTGTTTTGAGCCTCTTAATGTTGCTCGCTTCCTGACCTATCTTGATTCCCTTGAAGACTAGGCATCGTTTCCTCAATCTCCATTTCATATGGATTGAGATTCCTCTAAACACCCTTAATCAGTACTTGTCCTGCTTCCTCCCCCTCCATTGCCACCTACTCATCAGTCCTCGAATTTCCCTTTTGACACCTTCTCCTACAAAATCCCAATGGAGAATACCTTTCCAGATGACCATGTTTATGACAACAGTGGCATCAGAAAGAAAATTCTTCATATTCAATTATATGAGAATGTGTATACCCCTAGATTTGGAAGTTGATTATTTCCGCTGAACCCTCCTTTGGCTTCAATTTTACCCTTAAGCGAGCCATAATTCTATTATTTGTTTCCAAAAATGTCATGTTTTCTTCCAGGAATGTTCCTAAGTCATTCTTGATGGCCCTCAATACATCCCCATAACTAAGAAGGTAGTGTCGAGAGCTATACCCAGACCAAAATCTGCTCCAGTTTTTCCCTTTACACATCAAATAATGGTGTCCATTTTTTAAAAAATATGGGATAAATCACGAAACACTAATTTTGCTCAAGCACCCATTCAAGCATCTCACCTTTACTGAAGCGAACGATGCACCAACCTCTAGCTAATATAGTCACTTCTACCTGGGCCTCCAGTGCTCCTTTCCATTCCTTGTGAATGCATTCAAGTATATATGGATCCAAATAACATCTTCCTTTGGCTCTCCCAACTAAGATCAACTCTGAGGCTTCCATGGTCTTATCCAACTGATATCATCTCCAAGAACCAGTTTGGGACATTCTGAATCTTTCCTTATTACTTTCCCCTTTTTCATTTTTCTCCTCTGGTTTGGCCATTTCTTCCCTCCCTTGATGCCGAGTTTTCTTACTCTTCACCCACATATTCCAGAGCTTCAAAAATCCTATCTAATATCTCCTCTACTGATACCGACTGCATGAATAATTCCCTTAAATCGGCTGATACCCCTTCCACTTTGGATCCACGAGCTGTGCCCCTCGTTCTCGTCACTAAGAGGTCGACTCTCATTCTTCCTTAGGCCCATTTCCCTTCTTTTCTTGTATGCATTCACCGTCACTTCACTCCCTTGATTTCCATGGATATTCATATCTCTCTAGTGACTTCCACTCATCATTAATGGCCTCATGTACACCCTCCAATGGAGCTGGAGTTTTTCATGCTATTTGGGTCTCCTCCTCCCTTGTTCGAGGGACTAAATTCCATGTCACCACTCTCTCAATCCTTTGAGATGAATCCCCTTCCTTAGCCTAATTTCCTGATACCAAGCATGATCTTAGTCCTTCATTCCCTAATAGACCACTACTTCGAACTATGTCTTCGAGGTCTCCCAAGAGGTACATGGGTTCAAAGTGTCTAAATACTATTTAAGCGACCTGATTCCCTGCTGACACCTCTGTTACCTAGATCCCTGAAACTGCCGAAGACTTGAAAACCTCCTGTAAAGAATTGTCAGGGCTTCTGAACCCCTATGATGCACTATTTGGCTTCCCTAAATCGTAAAGCGAAAACCATCCCCTGAACTCCATTCAAACCCTGTAACACCCTTATTTCAACCTGACGACTGATGTGGAGGCTTGAACTTATCTAGGTTTCATTGAGTTGGCTCCAGCCTCCATACAGATAGAATATCCTTCAGTTCTGATTTCAAGTCCACACAATCCCTTGGGCTGACCATCTCCGCTAGCTTGTAGAAGAATGCAGACCGATATGCGAGAAAAACACCGCAATTGTTACCTACTACACTAGGCATGTGCTACCAACTTCCAAGATCACCTAAGCTTCTAGCTGACTCCTTCTTCCTAGAGAGAATGCAGATACTTCGATGAACTTTATCCCCCCACCATTTTCCTATTGCGTACCATCCTTTTTTACTAGGGGAGATACCATGCAGTCAATGTAGGCACCTAGGACCTCCTCTTGAGGTAGCCTTGGCATGAATCCCTTATAACCCTAGCTACCATCCTCCAATCACTTATTGATGCTAGGAGAGTTCCACCCAATAATTTAATTTTAATATTATTGCTAAATTATAGATTAAATTGATGTATGATAAAGAAAGAAATAAAATTTTAACATCCACAATGCTAAAGATAGCCTGTGGGACCTCCTTTAGAGTGCAAAACTTAAAAAATGTATGCACCTCAAGAGATTTAATCCACTTCAAAATGGATCTATATTAGTTATATATATGCATATAACATGTGTAACTTTTTATTTTTAAAACTATATTTTTGAATGCATAAATGGATTCAATGCCTTGAAAGTTTACTTGGACAAATGGATTGTGTAAACTACACCACATAAATTTTCAATTCCAACAAATCTTTGCTAGATGAAATTTAAATTTAAATTTAAAATTGGAATTAATGGCTCAAGGAAAATGACTCCAAATTTTAAAACAAACCCCCTTCTTTATGGTCATCGCAAAATATCATGGAATCAGAAGGTCACTCTAGTGAAAGATGTTATTTATTTAATCTCATTATCAATACACACTGAATTTAGTCATTTCCTATGTGAAAATACATTTTTGGTGCATCAGTACCCACGAGGACCTATAGTAATGTTTCTTCTCATTACCTTGCATGATATAGCTTGGATATAATATGCATATAATATTTTGACACAGTGGTATGATTGGAAAAAAATGATTTAGTGAGGTTGTTTGAGCAACATTTTTTTGAAAACTATCGACACAAGTGTGAGACTATTGGAAGCATGAGCACATTTTCTCCCCTCCATCCTCAACCCTTTAGGTTGTTATTTTCCTTTGTTGCAACATTTTTGCAATAACATCATAGGCATGCTCAATTCCTTGGGTGTATCTTTCCACCTTTAGGGGAAATTGCTAATATTATAAGGCTACACTCTATTTAAGGATGAGAAACACCTTGAACAGGGGGTTCATGATGAGTCCCATCAATAGGTATATTTTGAAGATCATCATGCCATCCTCCAGCCTTAAAACTATCCTTTTCTCACATTAATTCAATTTTTTGTTATATTATGCTTACGAAGAAGAGTAAAAGGTGTTTGTCATAGTATGTGGCATAATGTGGTCTAATTATAGGAAAAAGAAGAATTTTTAAGGAAATTTATATGTAGGGGGTTGATGGACATCCAAGAGAGAATCTAGGGGGTTTGTCCACCTCCTTAGCTCCCTGACTCAGGTTGGGATCACACCATCCTCTCTCACTAGTTCAAATTCATTGGAAATTGAGTAAATCCTAGTACAAGTGAAGCTCAAGAGGGAATAGTTCCACCATTTCCTAGATCAAGGAGGGAATCACTCTCATTTTTAAGGGATTTTATATCAACTACCATTTTGCATAAATAAACAAGATGAAAAGATCATTAGGATTCAAAGTTTTAGTTCATATAGGTGTAGTCATTTCTCTTAGATCTTGACATTGTAATTTTAAACTTTTATGTGATGTATGAGACTTTTACTTTATGATAATGAGAAGTTGGTTATTAAGTTGCCCTTGAGTTAGTTTCAAAGGGCTGAGACCCTTAGGTTTGAGACCAAACTAGAGGCTTTGGTCCCTCTTTTGTACTTGTGTTTTGTTCTTCATTCCAAGCATTTCATAGTTTCTTTCATTTCAGTAGAGGTTAAGCTATAAAATCCTGTGATTTCTATCTTCTACATCACCTCTCTTCTGGTAGAATGGTTGGAAGGATTCATAATCTCAGTAAAAGGATATTGTGTTTATGATTTCTTAGAAATAGATGAATGTTAGTTGTTCTTCTTCACATTTTATTTATGTATCTTAGAAGTCAGTTTATTGATTAGAGTAGTGTTATGGCATAAAATAGATGTTATTTAAATTCAACTCATCTTTTCCATCATAGTTTATATCACTTTGTTAATGATCCATGGATGTATGCATGTGGCTGGTTGCAGGGCTGTGTTGATCAGCAAGGGGGGCGCCTATTCCACCTCCATAGTGGACTCCTCAATCTTCTCTCTCCACCCCTCAATTACGTTCGAAAACTCTATTTCCATAGTCACTTTGTCTAGTAAACTTAAGACACCATGAGCATTCATCTTGGGGCAAGAAAAACCTCTGAGAGGTTTTGGGATTGGCTAGGCGGCTCAAGCCGAACTTCCTTTACTCTCCCTAACATCCATCCACCTCTTCATTCCATCAAGACATCATTTTCACTATAAAAAGCCTCTTGGAACTCCTCCTATAGCATTACAAGCCCTCTTGTAGCAATACAAGACCCCTACTTCAATGTTAGCTCATTTAATATGAAAATGGACCCCAAGTTGTGATTTGATGATCAAGGGATGCTCCTATACCACTCCAACCATTCCGTTTCCTCACTGCAAAACATAGTATAATTAGTTATTTTCAATCACAAGTATGATGAAAGTTATGTTTTTTATTTTCAAGCAAATTTGAAATAGGTAGATGATACATGGAATTATGTTGCTAGTTTGATGAATTATGTAAGATAGAGTAGCTTTCTTTCTGCAAGTATATTATCCCTTTTCCTTTCATGAAATGATTAATTAACATCTTCAAGTTGAACAAATGGTATTTCCAATTTCATAGCTACAATTAGTTTTCAAATGTACTTTCATCAGCAAGCTTTCACTATAGTTTAGTAGGAGGAATGGTCTCTAATAACTTTGATCTAATGTCATGAATGAGAGTGCATGAGTAGAATCCAAACTAATTTGCATATAACATTGTCACCTCTAAGTTTGTACAAACCTCGTGTTG
The DNA here is from genome assembly GCA_031772625.1 of Pinus tabuliformis. Lineage (NCBI taxonomy): Eukaryota > Viridiplantae > Streptophyta > Pinopsida > Pinales > Pinaceae > Pinus > Pinus tabuliformis. Next base: position 281,004,520 of record CM062804.1, on the reverse strand, counting down.
ATAATTTGAGTTGAGGAGCCCTTGGGAGTTGTAACATTCTTGGTGCAATACTGGGGCTCACCAATCGCTATCAATGAATTCCTTCAACCCATTATCTTCCAGCACTGCCTCCATGTGGTCCTTCCAAGAAACATAATTCGAGCTTCCCTCATAGACACACTCGAGCCTTAGTCCATAGAAATCTATCCTTCTAGTTTTGATTAATTGATCCTAAAAATCCAATCCTCATACAATAAAAACTTTGAAATATCTGCTCTATAGTCAATCCAACTCTGATGCCATGTAGAAATTAATGTGTAGATCTAAAAGTGTTGATGAAATTTACTAAATCACAATATTTGAAGCTACTCTACTGATCTGTGGAAGTTTATTCACCATATAGAACAAAAATCATAGACATGCAAAAGGAAACATCATACATCCACAAAGATTTATCTAGGGGAAAGAAATTGCTCAAAACCCCTTCATATATGTATTACATTAATTAGAGAGTAGAGATTAAATACATATGCTTGCTCAACCTTGAGCACACCCTACAAGTGTATAGTCTATCCCTCTTCCCTATTGTCCGACTCTGGCCACCACTTAGCCAATTTTCAAGCCCTACAAGCTCCTATTTCTTTTCAATTTTTCTCGAGGATATTGGCCCGTATTATTAAGGAATTTCCCACTATTGAATTATGGAATTCCTCTAGGTCCTTCCTCTAACTGCATGCACCACCTGTACACATTGGAATATGCTACAACTGATAGTACACTACCTTGGAATCTTCATCTCAAATAGGTAACTCGAATTCTCTACATGAAAAAAATAGTCTGGTTGATTGATTAGTTAGTTGGTTGATCATTGAGTGTGGTTGAAGTTCCACTTCCACAGCTTGACCTCCACTAGTTCATCTAGCAGTTAGAACTTGTTTAACTGACAATAACTCAAATTAACTAAAACGAGTTGCTACAAATTAGCAATCAACAATATTAAACTGAACTGAAGCTTCCATAAATTGAATTAACTGTGTTAACTGAGTGACAAGTGCCATGTCACCTTAGTTAACTACCTCCAATATTTATGTTGATGTAGAAATTCTATTTTTCTCTAGTTTGACCAAGGAAAATTCAAATCGATATTTTCTTACTGCATTTTCAACACTTTTCTCTGTATTTCTTCCTCATTACCTCTTCAACTCTCCTTCCTTCTTCTAGCTAGGTTCTTAATATAATGATTTCTTCTTTGAAGACACATTCCTTCTCATACAAAATTTGAAAACACTTTTCCAGGTCTCTATATTTTTTTAGATATTCTATTTCTACCAATGATGCTCTAATTTGGGCTTGATCTTCAATCAATTTCTCCTTTTCTTCATCAATTCTCTAGATTTCTATTCCATGCAATGCATGCAACCAATGTCAGATATTTCTTGTAGTATTTCGATCGATTATTTTCTCAGCACCCCAATTGTGAAGATTATCACACAATACACATATGGCCTATGGATCTGATAATTGATTTTGGTTTCAATGTCGTTTATCATCATATCCTTTTATCGCCATTTTCCAAACATGATATCCTCGAGAAGATATTTATGACTTCACCTTTTCTCTACATGCTAAAAAAATTACCATTGAGCCGTGGAACATCCTGATAGCGCATGATTTTCCCAAGTTTGCCTTACAAGGATTAGTCAACCATAAAGGAACTAGATGTGATACCACTTGTTATAAATTTAAATCACTACTAAGTGTGGGGGTGAATTAGTAGTGATAATCCTTATATAATTTTAACTTATTTTTTCTGGTTTACTTAATAACAACACACATCAATAACATCAATAGTTCTAAATATAAAAGAAACACAAACTCAACACATAAAACCCATGATAAACATCAATACGAGCATGCACAAAGAGACCCAAGTATTTATGGTGGAAATTGTCAAGGGGAGAAAACCACCCTGCTATTGTTGCATTGCTTTGAATATTTTATTATTGAAATAAATATTTTATCTTTTAGTTGGCCTCCAATAGCAAGGAGCCACCACCCCTATAATAATTTAGCTGGCCATCATCAACAAGAAGCCATCACCCCTTTCACAATTTAGTTGGCCACCATCAACAAAGAGCCACTACCCCTGTAACAATTTAGTTGGCCACCACCAACAATGAGCCACTAACCTTGTAACTCTCTTAGGCCACTTTTCAAAATATTTCAAACTAGAATCCAATCATCAAAGAAACTCTCTTTGTAGCACAACCTCAACAAATTAGTAGAAACAAATATCCATAGCAAGTCCTCTCCCTCGATCACACAATCCACTGCAGCTTCTCCTCAACTACGATCACTGATACTTGTATACAATCCTTCCTAGGACCTGCACAACAAGCTCTGATTTGCTTTAGATATTCAATATGCTCCTACAACCATATTACATCTCTCCCAATGCCCTCTCAATGGGCCTCCCTCTTAATTGATCCAACCACAACTCCTCAAGGTATTCTCATATATATAATTTTTTCTTCTCAAACATTCAACTTTAGTCACCTTCAAGATGAATATAAAACCTTCTTGGACAATTAGATCATTTACCATGAGAAAATGCCATAGTAGACACCCAAAGAATTAACCATAAAGCACATGAAATCTAGGAAAAGCCACCCATAGGGACTAACACAGGTCCTACCTTCGGGAAGTGCATTATAATGCGTCCTATTACAATACTTATAGGTGTTATAATGCATCGATTCTTCAGGTAACTTTTGTTACCTTGATTTAACTTCATTTTTGAAGCCTTCTCTGATCAATTTTCCACTCAGCTTCAGGGCATGGACATGAAACTTTGAGACATTGTTCCAAACATAGGAGACCATACATTAGACTTGTACAATCATAGAAATGATTGTTACAAAGATGAACACCGCTATGCGTTGGTTGACATCAATGACAACACTACAACGCGGACAAAATATTTAGCGTCAAGTTAGTGTGTTATGCTTAACTAGACTAATATCTAAAAATGGAGTATATTTTCAATTGAATAGTCATATAGTCCAATATGAATTAACTTTACGGAGTAATGATGAACCAGGTGATAAGCATTGAGATAAACAATGTTACATCAATAAATTGAATGCTTAATTAAATATGGAAAATAAAATCTCTCTATAGAAAATCATTATTAAATCCACTTGTTACCTTATAAAATAACCTCTTATCTTATATAAAAGCCAAAACAGTTTTTTCATGTATCATCAATAACATGTAAAATTTAAAAATACTAATAGCTAACCATTAAATAAGTGAAAAGAGAGTAAATAGCGGTCATATATATATATATATATAGATATATATAAATAATATTTTTAAAATAGTATAAACCATTAGATATTAAATATTAAAAAAAAAATCTATTAATGGAATAAGATCTCTATATATACTATTAATGTTAAAATATTTTAATCAACATGTTTTTTTTAATTATTAATATTTTCTTAATATTATATGTCACTTTCATTTTAAAAAGAACAAATCCACATCCTTCTCTATATATATGATTAAACTCAAAACATTTTAATAAACATATTTATAACCTACATTAAACTTACTTTTTTTTATTGTTATTAATATTATATATCACTTTCATATTAATATATTTTAATATTACCTTTTAACTATTAAAATTTCTTAAAATATTACATGTTAAATGAAATAAATATTGCATATTAAGTTATGAGTAAGGTATTTTTGTAATCCATATTAAATATTTTTTAATTAATCTTTCTTAATATTGTATATGACTTTTATATTAAAACGAAATTTCAAAACATTTAAGAAATTTTTTAATTTAAATTATTTAATTTTTTTTATAATTTTAATATAAAATTACAAAATTTAATATACACATTAAAATATTTTATTTATATTTAATGATAAAATATATTGCTATTATTAATATATTCTTGTTTTAAATATTGCATATCAAATAAACATAAAATAAATGACGTATCATATGATTATTCCATATTAGGTAGGTAAAAAAAAAAAAAACCTGAGTCTTATTTCCTTTCCTAAACCGACAAAACGTAATTCTTATTTGCCTCGCTCCCCTTTCCGTAAAATAATCGACTTAAATAATGTATTTAAATCCGAATGTCGCCTTGAATTTACAATAAATTTTAGTTTCCGATCCACGGTTTTACATATTCCAACACGTGTGGCTTTACGCAATATCATTTAATGGCTTTTCCTTATGATACGAAATTGTGATAGATAACCCAGATGCCATTGAATGCCGGTAATTATGGAAGCTCAGTCTTCCATCGCCCTCTCCCATGCGTGCAAATACTATTTAGGCAAAGTCAACGTCATCCTTGTTTCCAATCAACACCATGCGATCCTTTTTCCCAATAAACACTTGAAATTTGTTGTATTTTTTCGTTTGAGTTAGCTATGACACTTGAAATTTGTTGTATTTTTTCGTTTGGTATTCGTTTTCTGTGAAGTAGGGTTTCCTGGTTGCCCAGTTAAAGTTGCAGGTATTGCGCCATAGCTGAACGCGGCCTTCGCCACAGACAGAAAGAATAACACCTAAATTTCACCGCAGCAAGACAGATCTGTATTACTCGCCACGCCACGCCATGCCACCTCTCCAGAATCAGTAGGTTCCATGGAAAGGAAGGAATTAGAGATTACATGGTCCCGTTGGCCGCCCACGAAAAGACAGAAAGAGATTTTGGAAGACCTCTTCAGACAAGGCCATCGTAACCCTAGTCGCTCTCGAATAAATGAGATTACCACTCTGCTCAAACAACACGGCAAAGTAGAAGCAAAAAATGTGTTTTATTGGTTTCAGAATACTCAAGCACGCAGCAAGAGTAAACAGAAAATGAAGACCCGTCAGATGCAGCGATCTCGATTTGAATCAACGCGTCAGGTTCTGAATGAAGAAGCTACTGTGAAAAGCTTGGAGGGCCAAACCTCTTATCCTCCAACTAAGGGTAAACTATAGTTACTTTGTTTTTTTAACAGTCTTAAGCGTTTCCATTTTTAGTTGCCTACTTATCCTGTAGCCATGTCTGTCTATGTTCAGCTGATGGCAAGATCGTGGATTATACAAAGGATATGGCCCAGTTTTCACCTCAGGTAGCGAAAATCTAGTGGGCAGCTTGTTATTCTCTTCCCTTTTTAATTGTTAAATCTAGGTTTCACGTATTTGTTTCGCTCTCTGATTCATTAACAACAAATTCACCCGTATCAGCCTCCGGTACGTCATCACAAAGGCTCATACCTATTGATTTGTCATCGAAACAACATTTGCAATCTGTTGGGGTCGATCATTTCACATACAATATGTGGAACAAAGAAGCCCATAGAAAAGATGGATGGCTGCATAATTTTACAGGCCCTCGCAGAAGTAACGTCATGACGAATTGTGCAGCTGCCCAGGAACATGAGAAAAGAGAGGAATTGCTGGAGCTGTTTCCTTTGCACCCGGATGGTAACCTCAGGTCCAAGTGCAACAGTAGTTTGAACGGTGAACAACAAACCAACAACCTGAGGTTGGGTGGTGGTGTATTCTTGTCATTAAAGTTTGTGCCTTAGATACAAACGAATTGCATGCTCAAAGTTTCCCTCTATTTCATTCATTTCCATGATCATAAATCCCGTCCAATCCGTTCACAAATTTTGTCATTTGAAATGTACGTTGAGGTCAGGTTTATCATACAATCGAAATACCTCAAACAATATGAGTGTTTTAGTTGAATAAATAAATGTCTCTTCCCTTTTTATGATAAATATCTTCATTCTCTCAATTCATAACCATTTTTGAGTTTACTAATCTGGCGAAATAAAAATATTTTTGAGGTTCGCATTGTTGTAAAGTAAAATGTTTTGCTAGGATTAGAGGGCCACATTGTTAGTTCAAGTTCATCCTTAATGTGGATAGCATGAATACAAAATTTGCCTAAAACTAATTTCATAAAAAGGTTTGATTTTCACTGTGGAACTTGAATTGGCTACGAGGAAGTGTGCATTTGCTAAATGAAGCATACCGGTAACCGCATTACCCTATAGGATGAAGAAGCATTTTCGCTTGCAAATGGAGAAAACTTTAATAGATGAAAACTGGTGTAAACGATCAATATTTAACGACCAATAGATTTAGGTTTTGTAATATTTTTATATTTTTGGGAAGAACTTATTAGAATTACAATAATGTCAAATCAGAAGGAAATAGGAAATTGGTGAGTGGGGAGCCACATATCACTAATCAAAATTTTAACATTTATTAAAACTAATGTATCATTTTGTTAATTTAGCTAAAATTAAGTTTGTTATTTATTTATTTTTAATGTTTTTGTAAAAGAATAATAAAAATAATGATAACGTAATTTTAAGATTATGGCAAAATTAGATATTAAATTGATATATGAATTTTTTCATTTAAAGTTTATAAAGGTATATATATTTTAATCCTGCTTAAATTTGAACCTATAACATTCGATGCTTTGTCAAAACAGGCCAAGGATATAAGAGGGTTTATCTATTCTTCCTTTATGATTCAGGAGATTTGTGGTGAAGTAGTCAAAGAGAGGAGAGAAAAACTTGATGTGCATTCTGCTGCAATGAGGTATGGTGCCAAGGGGACATCCCTAAATATCACCTTATTTCTAGCCAACCAAATTCCCTAGGAGATGATGGGTGGAATATGTTTTGTATTTTCCTCTTGATTTTGTTGCCACAGGACTTGCCAAGCCTCCATGACAGACTTCCCTCACCATCACTCCGTGATTCTCATGAGATTCAATGCGAGCTCCCAAACTTTTGAGGTGAAAGGACAGGTTAGGAAAACATGGTTTGTAGGTTCTTCTACATTATTGGAAAGTGTACACCATCCAGCTCTGTTCTTATTCCTTTTTTGTACATTATCTTAAGTACGGACTTTATTCCTAAGGAGACACCAAAAGAATAACCATTCTTTTGTTGGGCACTTCAATTGCGAGAGGGATATCCACCGCCATCGCTCACTTCCATGGGATCTTCTATCAATCTCGTAATCATAGCCATATTTTGGGGAGTAAAAGCCATTTTGGGCATGTATCCACTAAAGCTCATTTGGACGGTCTCTTAACCTGATATTTGATTGAATCATGTCTATGATGAAGGACTGCCATATACTTCTCCACCATGAATGAATTTGAAACGCTTCGACAATTTTCCAACCTTGTTGCCAAAGAGAGGACTCTTTAGGGGTCGTAATCTGGTTAAGGGAGGTTGTTCCTAGATCTCCTCTAGGAAAGAAAAATTTTCGTTGCATCCCACCCACGGATCGTCCCCTATTCTCACTTTTTCCCCATTCCCAACCATCCAAGCTATCCCTTCTTCAATTATGACTATTGATTCCAGAGTAGCCTTCCATATTGATGTTACATTGGATGGTTTTTTATTTACTTTGCAAATCCACTTCTCCATAGATTCAGGGCCTATATTTTCTCTTTACTACCATTGTCCACAGGTATTCGTTTGTTATGAGCCTCCATGCCAATTTTTTCGCTAGTGATAATGCGAAAATGGGGAGATACTTAATACCGAGACCTCCCTAAACCTTTGGGGTGGATTTTTTTCCCAAGAAACCCATGGAAGGATACACTCATTTTTTCAACCGGCCCACATAAATCGCCCACACAATTTCCTGATCTGTCGTGTTTTCTATAGTTATCTGGCTTCACTTGAAAGCATAAGTATTTGAATTTGTTTGTCATAGGAATTGTTGGATGAGGGAGGCTTGTAGTGACTTTTTTTATCTCTGCGACCAAGCAGCCTTCATAACCTATGGAAGATTTATGCTTAATCCCATAGCTTTTAAGAAAATTCAAGTGTGATTTTCAGTTTTTGGATGTCGTATTTCACCCCATTACTGAACAACAAGATATCATCTACAAAAAAGATATGGGTGATGAAAAAATTTCTAGCTACTTTGATCCCTTTTATCTCCCCTTTGTGCTTTGCTGCAACGATTAGCTGACTAAGACCTTCAACTGCTAGTAAGAACAAAAAGGGTGAGAGGGGGCATCCCTGCCTCATCCCTCTCTAGCTATGAAAAATGGGGAAGCAAGTATGTTGATAAGTACGAAAAAGCTTACAATTGTAATGAATCCTATGACCCAATTTATGAAACCAATGTCGAACCCCAAATGGGTTAAAATTAAGTGAAGGTATATCCAAATAATTCTATCATAGGCCTTCAATAGATCTATCTTCACAATGAACCCTTTTTTATTGTTCCTTTCCATAATGTGCATGGCTTCCTGAGAAACTCTAATGGCTTCATGCATATGTCTTCTATCCAAGAATATAAATTATTCTCTTGAGATGTTCGTGGAGAGGATGGATTTTAGGTGTACAACTATAGCGTTTTATATGATTTTATAGATACAATTACAAAGCGAAATGGCCTGAATTCCTCAAAATGTTTTGGATCGTCGATTTTGGACATGAGGGCTATGAAAGTTGAGTGTTGAAGATAGTAACAAGAAATGCTAAAAATAGAAAATGCTAAAAATAGCATTGCTATAAATAGCAGTTTCATCCAGTGTTGAACTTATCTACAATGGATGAAAAGTGAAAGTGCCAAAAATATCTTTTCTATAAATAACATTTCAGGATACCTTCCTATTTTAGTTAGTCCCTAAACTATAATAGGAAGTAAAATTCGAATTTGAACTTAAGAGCTATTTGAAAATAAATTAATTAATTCACCATGAGTTAATTAGTTGTGAAAAATCAAACATGAAGTCTATGTGAGGACATGCAACATTTTCTCCATTAATTGAGGAATTTATCCATTAGTTAAAGAGATAAGGATGAGTTTTAATTTGAGTAGTAATAAGTTTGTTTAGTTAGCTGAGTCAAGTCCAGTTAGATTGATTTAAAGAGTTTGTTTAAATTAATTTAAGTTCAGTTAGTTAATGCATGCTTGCATATAACTGCTGCTCTTTAGATAACTGAATATTCTCTCATACATAACTCATGCATGTCAGTTCAGAGAGAGACCTAGTTGAGATCAAATGGAGGGAAAATGTACTATTAGTTGCTAGGATATTCCTTGGTGAAAATTCCTTGCATGGAGAAGGATTCGTTTCCAAGAGAATTGCCTTGTTACTTCTTCTTGTTCAGTGAGTGTGATGAGGCCAATTCACACATGTGGCTTCACTGGACCCCAAGAAAAATTGTGCGAAGAAATAGGGGCTTAGAGGACTTGAGGAGGATATATGTACTTGTTTATTCAATCTATGAGCTTCATTGTTTGATTACAGAGAGAGCAGGAAAGCTTTTGAGCTAATTCTTTTTGTAACTTGGACAAGATTTCCACTTGTATGATAATACAAAGTTGGGGTTTTAGGCTAGTTCTTTCCCGTAGTTATATCTTCTCTATTATGTGTGATTTATTTCTTCTTATCAGTTATATGTGTTCATATTGATGTTGCTCAATTCGATCAAGCTTCCGCATAATTGTTTGTAGAAGTAGATCAAGAATTTTTCTTCAGTATATTGCATTATTAGGTGATCTACAGGTGGAAATTTCTACATGGTATCAGAGCAAAGGTGATCAAGGGAGAACAATATACAAGAAGGGAGAAGTTTGAAGTTTGTGATTCCTGAATATAGAAATCAAGTTCTTATGAAATATCTATTTCACCTATGGTGTTTAGTGGTTTAAGACTCCAGTATGCCCTTGATGGCAGCTCGAATTAGATAGATTGGAAGGATCACATGGAAGAAATATTAGAGGATAACAGTCTAAAGGACTCCATTGATCAAGAAGTCCCCAAGCCGACTGATGCTACTCAATTGGTGGAATGGAAAAAGTGTGTGGCTAGATCAAGGAGAATCCTTCTAGAGGGAGTTCGAGACCACATAGTCTCAAGTCTCCATGGGAAGGAGACATCATTTTCAATGTGGAAAACATTGAAAGATCTATATCAAAATAATAGTGATCATAGGAAGCTGGCACTGAATGACAAGCTTCATAAGATCAAGTGTGAAAAGGGCGATACGATATATATGTATCTCAACAGGCTCACCACCTGTAGGGATGAGCTTGGAAGTGTAGGGATCACAACAGTAGATGATGACATGGTGAGTCTTGCACTCCTTGGTCTTCCTAAGAGCTAGCATGGCTACCAAGACTTGGTTAATGGAAGAGAGAAACTACCAGATTGGGAATGACTTTGGTCAGATCTGATGCAGGAGGAGATAAGAAGAAGAACCCGAGATGGATCCTCATCAAAGCAAGATGATGAGGAAAATCTAGCCTTAGCAAGTAAGGCGAGGAAAGGGAAACGGAAGGCATCCCATCCCAAATCCGGTTCTTCCCACGGTGGGAAGAATATTGACAAATCAAAAGTGTGATACTTTCATTGTCATGAAGTAGGTGATTATGCTACAAATTGTCCACAAAAGAAATCCAAGAAGGGTTCGTCAAAGGGATTTGATGGTGAGGCACTAGCCTCACAATTTGAGCTAGATTTCTCTCTTATCATATGCATGGTTTCATCCATGGTGGGATGTGTTTGGTACCTATAAAGTGGAGCCTCCTTCCACATGTGATGTGACAAGGATCTCTTCAGTACCCTGGAGGAGAAGGATCTCCAGATGTAGATTGAGATGGGCAATGATGGAAAGTACTGTGTCCCAGGTGAAGGTATGGTTGTGTTTTAGAGGGAGCATAGAGCTCCCCTCACACTGAATGATGTAAAGTATGTACCAGGTCTGAAGAAGAATCTTGTGTTCATTGTTGTGCTAGAAGATAAAGGCTATGATGTAGTCTTTAGCAAAGGAAAGGTATTCCTGAGGCATATTGGCACTGGATAGACAAAGAAAATAGGGATTCGAGTAAAGAATCTCTACAAGTCGGAGGTATATGACTGTGCTGCTTTGAGTTCCAAAGCAGAGATGCAGAGCCAAGATGTTGGAGAGCTATGGCATAGAAGACTAGGCCACTTACACCATGGAGCCGTGAAGATCATGCAATAGATTTCTACCGGATTACCCAAGGGAAAACTTGAGTAGATGAGTACATTCCAACGTTGTACCTTGGGTAAGTATGTGAAATCTTCCTTTCCAAATCGAGACAGTAGAGCTGGAGAAATCTTGGAGTGAGTTCACTTAGATGTTTGTCAACATTTTTCTATAGCTCCCACAACTAAACAAAGGTACTATGTTATTTTTATTGAGGATTTTCTTATAGATGCTGGATCTACTTTATGGAAAAGAAGGATCAAACCTTCTTGAGGTTTTGTGAGTTTAAAGCCTTCGCAGAGAAAGAATCAGGAAGGAAAATAAAAGCCTTGTGTAGCGACAATGGTGGAGAGTATGTCTCCTAGCAGTTTAATGAATTCTACGCTATAGAAGGAATTAAACAGGAACTGACAACACCCCATAACCCACAGCAAAATGAGGTGTCCAAAAGGAAGAATAGATCGATTATGGGAGTAGCATGAAATACAGTAGTATACTTGCAGAATAGAAGCCTGCACTGTATATTGGGGATGAAGACACCTGTGGAGGCCTATTCTGGGAAGCGACCTAATGTAAGTCACCTCTGAATCTTTGGATCATCAATTTACTGTCATGTGACCAAAGATGCTAGGAAGAAGCTAGACCCAACAACTAAGTTGGGAATGCTTGTGAGGTACACGAATACACCTCACAACTACTAGGTGTACCTACCTTCCAATCAGAGGACTATGGTACACAAGGATTTGAAGTTTGATGAGCAGAAAGCCATGCAAGTGTCACTGGAGAGGGAGCTCAAGTTGCATGTAGATGAGGAACCTTCTGTTCCTAAGGAGGAGGAGCCTCAGATTGATGCGAAGTAGCCGCATGCAGAGGATCCATGAGTGGAGACATCCATTCATGCTAAGACTTACAGAGATGGTCGGAAACACTCAAGGGAAGCTGACAGGTTGATGCTGGATGCGCAGGAGAATGTGGGATAGCCATCTTCTCATCGTAGATAGAAGAGGTTGCTAGAGCAGTACACTGGTTACATGGCCCTGGTTGGGGAGTGTGTAGATTATGAGCCCTCTCCATTCGAGGAGGCAGTGCAGTAACCAGTATGGGTTAATGCAATGGTGGAGAAGTATGACTCCATCATGTGAAATTGTGTTTTAGGCTGGTGCTTTCCCTTGGTTATATCTTTTGTGTTACGTGTGATTGATTTCTTCTTATCAGTTATATGTGTTCTTATTGATGTTGCTCAATTCAATTAAGCATCCGCATAATTGTTTGTAGAAGTAGATCAAGTATTTTGCTTTAGTATATTGCATTGTCAGGTGATCTACAGGTGGGAATTTCTACATTGAGTTGAATGGTTCATGTATCGATCCTCTAACTCTCGATTCCTCCACCACCCTAGTTAATTCATTCCCCATAAGCTCAAAAAAGTGTTGGAAGAGTTATACCATCCATCCATGAGGCCTCAGACTCTTATCCTTCTGCATTTTTTTGAGAATTCCCTCTACTTCTCCCTTTGTAACAGATCCCATTATCATATCATCTTCTTCATCTTCCACATATATGGGAAACAATTGAACCACTTGAATAACCTATGCTATAGTGGCTTCTTTTGGAGCTCTAAACATGCCTCTAAAGTGGTCCCGCCCAAGCCTGTTATCTCATCAAAGGATTTTTCTATTCCTCACTCAGGTTGTTGTGTTTCCTAGATAGTGTTGCAATTCTTCCTACCTTTTGCGTTATTTTGAAAGAGTTTTGTGTTTTCATCCCTAGCCAAGATCCATAATTATCTACTTTTGAGTCTTCACTTCTCCACCATTCTGCACTACATCTTCCTTTTTGAAATTTCTAGTTGTTTGTAAACTTATTCCTCGATCCTTCTCTCCTTATCCAATTCTATTGATGTATGTTTCAACTATGTGAGTTTTCCCATGAAAATATCGGTTAATGACAGGCCCTGATCAGCAGTCACACACCTCCATGTTTCATAAACTAAGGTATTATTTTTAGGGTCTTTTAGACATTAAAAATTGAATTTAAAAGGGTAGCTTGGATTTCTACAAGACCCTTTTAGTTCGAGGATAATACAAAAATGATTAGAATCACCACCAGATCCAATCCATTATTTGAAAAAAGTTAAATTGTTGACCAGATCCAATCTCTTAGCAACCCAGGCCTCTCTCGCTCACTGATTCCTCCAATTGGTTTGAGATTTTATCAAGTTTACATGAATGAGATTCCCCATCATGATTTTATTTGTAAAGTAGTTAGTGAGAGAGTCCACTTGAGCAAGAGAATCCCCAGTTTCTGACATGCCTAGACAGAAGTTCATATCCCCTTCCATCACAAAATTTGGGGCCTTCATGAAGGATTTAATAAGCAAAGAGTTCCAAAATGTGACCCTATGTTGACATGGACCATAGAAATTCAGGATATTTAGCTTTGATCCAAGCTTCAATAGATCTATCTTCACAATGAACCCTTTTTTCTTGCTCCTCTTCATACTATGGATGGCTTCCTGAGAAACTCTGATAGCTTCATTCATCTATCTTCTATCCAAGAATCTAAATTATTATCTTGAGATGTTCATGGAGAGGATGGATTTTAGCTGTACAACTATAACGTTTTCTATGATTATATAGATACAATTACAAAGAAAAATAGGCCTGAATTGCTTAAAATGTTTTGGATCATTGGTTTTGGGGATGAGGGATATGAAAGTTGAGCTAAATGGTTCATGTATCGATCCTATAACTCTCGATTCCTCCACAACCCCAGTTAATTCATTCCCCATTAGCTCAAAAAAGTGTTTGAAGAGTTCTACCATCCATCAATTAGGCCTCAGACACTTATCCTTCTGCATTTTTTTGAGAATTCCTTCACTTCTCCCTTTGTAACAAATGCCATTATCATATCGTCTTGTTCATCTTCCACATATATGGGAAACAATTGAACCACTTGAATAACCTCTACTATAGTGGCTTCTTTTGGGCTCTAAACATGCCTTTAAAGTGGTCGCGCCCAAACCTGTTATTGCAATTATTCCTACCTTTTGCGTAATTTTGAAAGAATTTTGTGTTTTCATCCCGAGCCAAGATCCATAATTATCTAATTTTCAGTCTTCACTTCTCCTCCATTCTGCTCTACATCTTCCTTTTTGAAATTTGTAGTTGTTTGATTCTTTCATTTTTCTGTTTTGTCTCATAGACATCCACCTCCACACTTTAGAGGGTCTCTAGTGTTTCCTTTATAAGAATAAGATCAACTTATTCACTGATCCATTTCTCCTTTCCTAATTCTATTGATGCATGTTTCAACTGTGTGAGTTTTCCCATGAAAATATTATTTAATGACAGGCCCTGATTAGCAGTCGCACACCTCAATGTTTCATAAACTAAGGTATTATTTTCAAGGTCTTTTTGACATTAAAAATTGAATTTGAAAGGGTAGCTTGGATTTCTGCAAGACCCTTTTATTTCGCGGATAATACAAAAATGATCAGAATGACTAGCAGATCCAATCCATTTTCTGAAAAAAGTTAAATTGTTGACCAGATCCTCTGTCAGCAGAAACCAATCGAGTCTCTTAGCAACCCAGGCCTCTTCCGCTCACTGATTCCTCCAATTGGTTTGAGATTTTATAAAGTTTACATGAATGAGATTCCCCATCATGAGTTTATTTGTAAAGTAGTTAGCGAGAGGGTCTGCTTGAGCATGAGAATCCCCAGTCTCTGACATGCCTAGAGAGAAGTTCATATCCCCTTCCATCACCAAATTTGGGGCCTTCATGAAGGATTTAATAAGCAAATAATTCCAAAATGTGACCCTATCCTGACATGGACCATAGAAATTTAGGATATTTAGCCCTGATCCAAGTTTAGAAGAGTAAATCTTGACCCCCGATATGTGATCCAATCACCTAGAATTTAGGAGTTTTATGTTTTTGTCATTTATTCGCACCATAAGCCCCTCCGATCTTGATTTAGCATCCAACTTCACAAATGACCTTCCAAGCATCATTTTACACATATATGCCTTCACCACATCCCCATCACCTAGGGTTCCTTTTAACAAAATAACATCCAGACAAAGAGATTTGAATAATTCCTTAAGGGTTAGCTTTTTACGAATGTTAGAAAAACCTTTGCAATTGAGGGAAAGGATGATCATTTATAAACCATCTCAAGAGACTATGTTCCTCTTAGCACACCTTGCAAATAAAGTTCTTTCCCATCCACTATTTCCAACTTGTATTTCAACTTGGCTTTTGAGACATTTGATTTTCTACCTCTAGCTTTTCGGGGCACAAAGGGAGTCCATGGACTCCCTAGCCCACACATGGAGGGAGGCATGAGTTATTTTTTGTCCCTAGGCCAAAGGATATAGTGGGGTTCCTCTGAAAAGAAGGCCACAGGTAGTCGTCTAAGCAGCGCGTAGGAGGAGGTCATCTCTATGCTAAGGATAGGGATTGACGTAATGATAATATCTCGAGAATTGGATATTTCACACTTGGAATTCATAGAGGATAATCAAGGCCTCAAGGGACTAGGCCATGATACAACATCATAAAAAAATGTGATTCATATTCAAAGGTAATGGAGGATACAAGAATATGGGCTAAATGAGATGCTGGTTCGGTATGTATCACTTCGTTCTATGCCTCTTAATGGCACTCACTTCCTTGGCTATATTTATTCCCCTAAAGAGTAGGTTGTGCTTTCTCAATCTCCATTTCAGCCGAATCAGGATCCCTCTAAACGCCATCAATCACTACTTGTCCTACTTCCTCTAACTCTGCTACCCCCTTCTCATCAGTCCTCAAATTTCCCTTCCCGCGCCTTCTCAAAGAAACCCCAATGGACAATCGCTCGCCACATGACCACGTTTGTGACAAATGTGGAATTAGAAAGGCAATTCATCATAATCAATTATATGAGAATGTATATACCCCTGGAGCTCAAGGTTGATTTTTTCCGCTAAGAGAGCCACCATTATATTCTTTGTTTCCAGAAATGTCATTTTTTCTTCTAAGAATGTTCTTAGCTCATTCACAATGGCATTGAATACATCCTCTATCCATAAGTGAGGAGCAGCGTAGGAAGTCATACCTAGACTAGAACCTTCTCCAGTTTGTCCATTTACACATCAAATAATTGCATCCATGTTTTGAAAAGTATAGGAGAACTCTCGAAACACCAATTTCACTTGAGAACCTATTCAAGCATCTCATCCTTACTGAAGCGAAACATAAACCGAGCCATAGCTAATATGGTCACTTATACCTAGCATTTAGTGCTCCTTCCCATTCCTTGTTAGTCCATTCAAGTATATATTGAGGCGAATAACGTCTTCCTTTGGCTCTCCCAACTAAGATCAACTCTGAAGCTTCCATGGCCTTGTCCAACTCAATATCAACTCCAAGAACCAATTTGGGACATTCCAACCTTTTCTTTATTGCTTTCCCCTTTTTTCACTTTGCTCCTGTTGCTTGGCCATTTCCTCCCTCCCTTGATGCTGAGTTTTCCTTCTCTTCACCCACATATTCTAGATCTTCAAAAACCATATCTAATCTCTCCTCTACTGGTACTGAATATACAAAGAATTCCCCTAAATCAGTTGATACCCCTTTCGCTTCGAATGTGCGAGATGTGCCCCTCCCTCATGTTGCCAAGAGGTTAAACTCTCATTCTTCCCCAAATCCATTTCCGTACTAGTCTAGTGTGCAGTCACCACCACTTTCATCCCTTGATTTCCATAGAGATTCATGGCTCTCCACCAACTTCCACTCACCACCAATGGCTTGATGTAGACCCCCTGATGGAGTTGGATATTTTTACACGATTTGGGTCTCCTCCTCCCTTATCCGAGGGACTAAAGTCCATGTCACCACTCTCTCAATCCATTGAGCTAAACCCCCTTCCTTAGTGTAATTTCCCGATACAAAGCTTGATCTTAGTCCTTCATTGCACCATAGACCACTACCTCAATCTATGTATTCCAAGCCTCCCAAGAGGTACATGGGTGAAGATTGTCCAGAGACCATTTAAGCAACCTGATTCCCAACCAACACCTCTGTTACCTAAAACCCCAGAATTGTCGAAGAATTGAAAACCTCCCGCAAACCATTATCAAGGCTTCTAAACCCCTTTGAGGCAATGTTCAGCTTCCCTGAAACCGTAAAGCTGAAACCATCCTCCAAACTCCATTCAAACTTCGTAACACCTTTCTTTCCACCTGGAAACTGATGTGGAGGCCTGAACTTATCTAGGTTTTGTTGAGTTCGCTCTATCCCCCATATAGATAAAATATCCTCTAGTTCTGGCTCCAAGTCCACATAGTCCCTTGGGCTGACCATCATCGTTAGCTCATAGAAAAATGTAGACTGGTATGTGAAAAAAACCCCACAGTTGTTACCTCATACACAAGGCACATGTTACCAACTTTCCAGATCACCTAAGCTTCCATACAACTTCTTATTCCTATCCAGAACATGGGTCATCCAACAAATAATTTGATGTAGTTTACCCCCCCTCCATTTTCCTGCCACGTACCATTATTTTTTGTTAGGGGAGATACCACAGGGTCCATGCAAGTGCCTAAGACCTCCCCTCAAGGAAGCCCTTCCACGGATCCTCTAAAACCCTAGCCGCCATCCTCCAATCACCTATTCATGCTAGGAGAGTTCCACCTAATAATTTAATTTTAATATTATGGCTAAATTAGATATTAAATTGATATCTCAGCAAGAAAGAAATAAAATTTGAACATCCACAATGCTAAATATAGCCTATGGGACCTATTTTAGAGTGCAAAACTTAAAAAAAGTATGCAGCTCAAGAGATTTAATCCTCTTCGAAATGGATCTATATTGGTTCTATATATGCATATAGAATGTGTAACATTTTATTTTTAAAACTTTATTTTTGAATGTATAAATGGATACAATGCCTTGAAATTTTACCTGTACAACTGGATTGTGTAAACTACACCACATAAATTTGCAATTCCAACAAATCTTTGCTAGACGAAATTTAAATTTAAATTTAAAATTGGAATTAATGGCTCCAAATTCTAAAATAAACCCATTTCTTTATGTTGATTTCAAAATATCATGAAATCTGAAGGTCACTCCAATGAAAGATGCTATCTATTTAATCTCATTATCAACACACACTGACTTTAGTCATTTCTTATGTCCAATTACATTTTTGATGTGTGAGTGCCCACAAGGACCTATGGTAATGCTTCTCCTCATTACCTTGCATGTTATAGCTTAGATATAATATGTATATAAGATTTTGACATATTGGTATGATTGGAAAAAAAATGATTTAGTGAGGTCCTTTTAGAAACCTTTGTGAGACAGGCATCGGCACGAGTGTGAGACTATTGCAAGTGTGAACACATTTTGTCCCCTCTATCCGCCACCATTTAGGTTGTTCTCTTTCCTTTGCTACAACATTTTTTCACTAAAATCATAGGCATGCTCAATTCCTTGGGTGTATCTTTGCACCTTTAGGAGCAATTACTAGTATTATAAAGATACAGTCTATTTAATACAGTGATTGACAACCTTGAAAGTATATGTGAAAAAATAGTAGTAAATAAAGATACCTTAATTTAACTAATATTTTTTTTCTAATGACATCCATTAATAGATTACAAGATTATTTTGTGTCTTAATCATTTTATTAAGTTAAATAAATTAAATCTGAGACTAACCATATTTTATCTCAAATCCAAATACATCAACCATTTAAAATACCAACACCAAATATCTTTTGGAAATGTCTCTTCACATGCAAGCTTTTCCTTAAATTTCACTCCTAAAATGGTTCTAAATTATTTGATCCCTTTAAGTGAAAAATCAATTCTAAATTAAAATGAGAAATAACAAAAGCATTTGCCATTTTTTTGTATAGTTTATTTACTTGATTTTTCTATAATAGGAAAATGTATATTAAGCCTTTAACCACAAACCTTAGTGAATTTCCTTCTCAGTATAAAAACATTTTAGTGAGATATATATTAAAATATTAAAAAATGAAAATTTATATCAAAGTTACAATTTCACGTTAATATTTCATAGAGATTCTTATAAGTATAGTGATATAAATTAAATGGATCATAAATATCGATAAAGATTAAAACACTTATCTCTTTATATATTTAGTATTGGAAAAATAAAAAAAATCATAAAAAATAATTAAATTGTAACAACAATATTATTAATATTATTATAAAAAGAATTCATATATGAGCGAAATATAGATACTTTTTAAAAAACATGTAACACTATTTTTAACTATGGAGCTTCCACCCGTGTTATCATGGAGATTCTTAATTTATAAATAGGCTCTATTACAATACTATAAGACAACATCATGGTTTACTAATATGATATCTCCAAAAAAACATAATCTATGCTCATACCATAGATGGTCAAATAACATTCTTTTAATTTTTTAATTTAATTGAAAGTTAAAAAAAAAATACTTTTAAAATAAATATCAACCTTTGATTTATGATTAATATTAAAAACATTATAAAATATTTTATAAAAATCTAGTAAATTTCATGACGATTTTTTTTTAATAGAATTTCTTCATCTTCATTCATTCGTTTTTTGCATTTTTCAACCCATGGTTTTGCTAAAAACAATTTTGTGGCACATGGTGGTTTTGACCATTGTTTTGTAGTTTTAGTTTTGTAACTATGGTTCAACTATAAATTCATATTCCATGAGATGTATATTATATTGTAATATTACATATAAAATATAATGATTTTTTTTTTGGTTTTCTCGATTTTGGGTTTCCGGGATAAAATATCTATGTAAATTTATGATTATGCCGTTGTATCCTTTCTATTTTTATTAAAAATATATTTACAAAAAATAAATGTACAAGGTTAAAATGTACATTTGGTATGATGTTGGAGTAATTTCAGAGTAACACCTACAATCGGCCAAGAATAATCCAAAGGGGTGGGAACGTATATTAAAAATTGGTATAAAAGAGAAGGATCAACACTGCATCTAATGAGGCTCACATGCACATACCAAGGATGAGTGTTTAAACTACTAGTTAGTTTTTATGCAATGATGTGTGTTTATTTTAAAATAAAATTGATATCATGTTTGATTTTACAAAATTATAATTGGTTATCTTATATTTAAATCATCATACTACTTCATAATTGATGTTTTAGATGGTTTCACATCAACATGATCGTTGCAAATAATCCAAGGTGATGGGTAATTGTGTTTATTTTCATTTTTTATTTTCTAACAACTTTTCCTGTAACATCACATAAGAAAACCTAAACAAATGACAAGTGTGTAAAAAGGATGAGTAACAATATTGGCTTGTAAGGCACAAATAGATCCCAATATGATGAAGAATAAAATTCGGTTGGGCAAAGGATAGAAGAAGGTTGTCCTGATTGGATGGACACCCTTAGAACCATAAGAGATAAACTAAGAAGATGCAAAGTAGATAATGAAAATATTGTTAGGGCACAATAAATGGAATAAGTGGTAAATATAGTAATATTGTAGAGCTTATCAAGCCTACAAAAGAAGAAGCAAAAGGATTTTGATGCCATTCATCTAGACAAGCACAAGTCCAAACCTAGAGTGTGAGATATTCAAAGGAAATGGTTGGATAAAAATAGGTCATGAAGTCGTTAGTCAAGGAAAATACGTCAACATGCAGATGAAGGAATAGTTATTCTCAACACTTTCGAAATTGATTCAGGCAACCCTAAACGATCATCAAATATTGCAGTTAAGAAACACCATCATCATAGGAGAAGCAGTAAGTGTTCAATGCTAGAAGAATTCAATGAATCAAATCCTCCCACCTTCAGTGGAGAGAAAAATAAGGATGAAGAGGTAAAGGCTTAGTTATTGGGGATGAGGAAATACTTAGGATGCATGACTACTCTAAGAACATGAAGGATAAAGTAATTACTTTTAGCTTGAAAGGAAAAGCTGATATATGGTGAGGCGATTTGAATAATGTTAAATAAATAAGGGATAAAGAGTTCTCTGGAGAATTTTCTGCAAATACTTACAGTAGAAGTACTTGTTGCAGAGGTACTATGATAGAAAGATCAAGTAATTCCATGAGCATAAGCTAGGGTAACTCACTACTGACGAATACACCAATAGAATTATGGAATTATTGAGGTATGTACCATATATTAGAGATGCGAAGGTGAAGATTCAAAGGTACCTTAGTGGGTTATTGTAATATTATCAAGATTTTGTGAACCAAGAACACTTGAGGACACAATTAGGAACTCCATATATTACTATGAGCAATCGAAACACAAAACTAAAGTTAAAATAGATTGGAAGAAGAAAGATAAGGTAAAATTCAAAGGAAAATGGTTGAAATCCTAAAGCTATAAGGAAGGAGGGAAAAATGGGAAGTTCACCACTTCTTCTAGGAATAAATATTAGCTATATTTCATAACAATCGATAGAAATGGACCCTCAAATTAACAAAAGAAGAGTATGAAGGTTCGAGGAAAGGGCTTGTATAGTGTTCGACTTTTGGCGAAAAACATCTATGGAGGAAGTATCCTCGGTGAAAATATAACAACTCGAAATGATACAATGTAAAAGAAGAAAAAATAGTAAATGATGTGGCCCAAAACATACCACATATTTATGTTGCACTGGATAATATACAATGAAGACCAACAAGTTGTAGTAATCCAAATTGAAGGTACAATCATTACCGAACTTGTTTCAGATTTAACTGTCCCACGTTATAATTTCAATCCCAATGTTGGATTGATATAAAAATTATTTTAGTATAATATCTTGATGAGCTAAACACAATGGTGGCATTGTTTTACAGTTTTGGGGAGGTTTGGAAAAGAGGAGTTTTTTTTACCCTATCTTCATAATAGACCTTAGACATATGGTTAATTTCAAGGTAGCACCTTCCATTTCCTAAGAATAACCCAAGTGGTGGGAGGGACTATTACGAAGTGGTATGAGATAGAAGATTCAACACTAGACTTGAAGAGGCCCACATGCACCCACCTAGGAATATTATTTAATCTCCTAGTTCTTTTTTGTACAATGATGTGTGTTGATTTTAAAGTAAAACTGATATAATGTTTTATTTGACATAATTATTTTGTTGGTTATTTTATCTTTAAATAAACATACTAACTAAGATTTTATGTTTCAAATTGGTTTTCATCAACATGCTTATTTTTTAATAAGCCAAGGTAATGGGTAATTGTGTTTATTTGTAGTTTTTGATGGTGAACAACTATGTGTGTGTAACAACACATAAGAAAACATCAAAGAAAAACAAGAGAGTGAAAAGGATGAGTAGTAGGATGGATAAATATGCTATAAATAGATCCTAGCAATATCAAAGAGAAGATTTAGTTGGGAAAAGAAAAGAAGAAGACTCTCTTATCTGGATGGCCACCCTTAGAAGCATAACAAAAGAAAAATAAGTTAAAGAAAAGATAAGGAAAATATCGTTAGATCACATGAAAGTAAATTAGAGGTAAATGTAGTAGCATTACAGAGCTTATCAAACCTTTGAGAGCATAAAAAACATGATCTCAGTGCCAGTGATATCGACAAACACAAGTCTAAACCTAGGATGTAAAAGGTCCAAACACAAAGGTTGGATATCAATAGGGAAGGGGGTTGCAATTCAAGGAAAATAAATAGGCATGTAGATGAAGGGACATTTCTATTCAACACTTCATAAAGAGAGTTAAGCAACCTTTACTGATCATCTAATACTATAGTTAAGAAACTCCATTTTAGAGGAGAAGGAATAGGACTTCAATGCTAGAGGATTTCAACAAAGAAAATCCTCACCAACTTCAGTGTAGAGATAAATAATGTTGAAGAGGAAAAGGCTTGGATTTTGTGGATGAGGAAACAATTTAGGGTGTATGAATATTCTGAGAACATGAAGGCCGCAGTAGTTTTTTTCAGTTTGAAAGGGAAGGATGGTATATGGCGCGAAGATTTGAAGAATGTTAAATACATTAGGGAGAAATATTTGTCATGTAGAAGGTTCGATAAATACTTCCGAATGAAGTACATTTATAACATGTACTATGATAGCAAGGCCAAATAATTCCACGAGCATTAGTTGGGGAAGCTCACTGTTGATGAATACACCAATAGACTTATGGAATTATTTAGGATTCCTATCATCATTCAGAATAGGAATCCTATCCATTATGTTGGCTCGAATAACACCATCATTTTTTCCTCTTGGCTATCAAATGAAGAAATGCTAATATGAGTACAAGAATAAGATACTTGAAGAATGAGGACCAAACCAACCCATAATTGATAACTTGTAGAACAAGGTACAAGAATATCACAACAAAGTAATGTGTATATCTCAATAAGGAATGAGTGAGATAAAACCATATAAGACACACAGAAATAAGAAATTACTAGAGGTTAATTGAAAATTAGTTCACAATTGGTTACCAACATTAGTGTGGAATGAAAGAGAAAATATTCAAAGAAAACATAGGACCCATAAGGAAGAAATTAGTTCATCAACATATACCCAATGTGTAAGAAAAAATTCAAAAACGGTAGTAGTGTCTAATAGCCATTAAAACCACCATGAAAGGGAATGGGAATTGATGCCAAAAGTGAAGATATTATCATTGATAACATTCAAAATCCAATCACATGTACAACAAGTCCATCAAAATCCAATAGTGGAAGGTTGGTTGCTCATATCATCTTCAACATAAGAACTTTTCCTCACCAAATCTACCAAGAGAAAGAGTGCTCAAAGCTATCTAAGTGCTCACAACTATTTAAATGCTAAATGAAATGATGTGCTAAAATTCCCTCCTTTAGAGGCATGAGGAGACATTCATACAAGTGCGTAGATGACTTTTCAACTCCACACCATGACCATTATAAATCTTATTTATTTTTACATTATTTAGCTTTTTTACAATTATAAGAAAATAATAAAATGAAAGTTATGTGTGGGGTCATTCACTACATTATCTCTCCTTCAACATATGAGTGTTTTCTTAATTCACTCATGAAGGTTAAAACACCTTGGTTTTTCTTGGTTCTCCTTAAATTTGAATGAGTCCCGGGTGCTTTCTCCACTTTTATATCTTAACAAACTTGACCAAAATCTATCATGAAATAACATATGCACACATTTTCTGATTTTAACAACCCCTTCAATTTCCTCAATTACTGTGAATGGATTATTTTAGATGTTTGGCCCTTTCATGAAAATATTAAACTTATTTTCCTTGAAAATTCCTTATCTATCAATGAGTTTAACAGAGCAACATGGTTTCTAGAAAACGTGTCATAGCTGATGTCATTTGTAGCGAAGGTGGTGACAAGTAATCACCAACTATTTTTCTCAATGGATGTTTTATATTGTGAGAAACAATCACATATGTAGTAATAAAATTGGAGTTCAAATCCTTTGCTAGTGGAATTTCTACATAAGCTTGAAGAAACACTAACAATAATCTATCTAATCAAGACATTTGTAGTTTCTATGCACATCTTCCCTTTAACTCTGAATAGATGACCAAGTAGTAGGATTGAGTCATGTGTGGCCTCAATTGTATTTTAGTCCATTCAAACTATAACCAACCACCAAATTTATCACACAAATCTTACTGGGATAATAATATACCCAAAATGCATTGTCTTTGATTATTGTCATACTCATGTTCCTTTCTGGGGATAATCTTTAATTCAATAATGTCAATATCCTAATGAAGTAGCATCATATGTGAGAAAGAAAAAATTGATGGTCCTATGCAAAGGAAACCTTATATTTTTTAAAATCTATTTATGTTCATTCTAACCCTACCATTTCACCCAAGTTTCTCATATCAGGTTCAATTGTTAAAAGCCTTGTGAAAGCCTATATCATAAACATAGGTAGAGATGAAGGTACACATTTTTTTATAACTTCAACCCATAGAAGTGGAATGACAAACCATTCTAACTTATCTTTAGATGTCAATTTTTTCAACATGATGAGAGTTTGTCTCTACCTATTCAATTTCATTCATAGGTTTTGATTCATCATTGTCCTCGTCAATCACATCGGTAATTTTTCAAACGATATATGGTGATTGCATTGACTAGACCATAGGGATGTAAATATTGCTACATTGGCAACAATAATTGTTTGAATAATATCTAACTTAGGCTCACTAAGATATGTGTAAAGCGACGGATTCCTCACAAAATTAGAAATAGGCCCCACATGTGTGCATAAACGAAAGGTGGGAAAGGTGGAATAATTTTGTAACCACACTCAACTATAAACATATTGATCTAAAAATCCCTTTTTTCATTATAATAATATAATTTCTTACATGAAAAACTTGATATAGAAGGAAAGAAAAAAGAAAAGAAGTGATGTTATGTTTGATATTCTCTAACTTCCAAAGATTGAAGTGATTGTAGAAATGGATGGAACAAATCAGAAATCACTCTAGGGTGTCTTCATTATGTCCCTAATAAGTCCAACAAGTTGAAAATGAATTTATTAGGTTTATTAAACAATATGCAAGAATATCTTCATACTCCTCTTGGAAAAAGGCCCTGGAAATTTTACCCTTGAATTAACATCTCTAAGAAGCTTGGCTACACTTTCCTCAAAAAGGATTTGTAACTCTACTTATTGATGAGAAAGTCATTTGGAAAAGGTATAACTTTCCCATTGACTCGAACACCAATTTTGTTTATTCAACTTCTAATATTTGTAGTATTCTCTAGCTAGGGTTGTGCATTTGAAGCTTATGTATTGATCACCGAGGTAGCATTTTGGTGCATAGGGGTGAGTAGATTGGAGGGCTTCATAGTAGTTTGAAATGGAGCTACTATTATTACTTTGCTGCCACTATAGTGTAATGTAGGGGACAAGAGTGTTGATAGGATCTATAACATTTTCATGTGCAATATTACCATGAATTGCACTGCATCTTTTGTAATATCCCTCCCCTTAATAATAATAATAAATAATAAAAACAATAAATAATAGTATAATAATAAATAATAAATAATACAAATAATAAATAATAAAAAAATAATAAATAATAATATAAATAATAAATAATAATAAATAATTCACTTAATAATAAATAATAGAAATAATAAATCATAAATGTTAAATAATAAATAAGATTAAAAATATATACAAAGAAAATAAATAAAAATAATAAAAATAAAAATAGTAATAACCATAATAAAGCTCTAGATAAGAATAAATAGAAATAAAATAAGGAAACTATCAAAAAGAAGGAAATAAAAGAAGAAAAGCTAAAAATCAAAAGGAAAGTAAGAAATAAAATAGGAAAGCAAAAAAAATCAATAGAAAGTTGCATGTAGACACATGGAGTGTGTGCATGTGGTTCCCCTTCCAATGTTTGTTCTATTTAATAGATGGTGAGGAAGATGAGAGGCATTCCTGCATTCCATCTTTTTGAGATTCTATCTTTTATTCTCTTGGGAGAATGGTGTTTTAAGACATAGGAGTCATTGGCAGTAGTACAATGATTGAGGGCTTGGGGGTGGCTAGTTGTAGCAAATCCTTGCACAATTAAGCCTACGGTTGGGTGGAGAGTCGTCCCCGAAAACCTTATTGCAGTAATCCTACGTCTACCATAGGTAAGCACTATTCATAGTTGAATTTAGTTTATTAATTACATGTTTATTTGGCTAGGTAAGTGCCACTCTAATTTAAATTTAATGTTAATTAGTAAAGATAATTAGATAGTTAATTTTGGACTGTTACATCTTTGCATCTTTATCTATCTATTTTCACTGCATTGCATCTTGATCTCATAACTCAGATATATGATTTGTGTTATGATATTTAGACACAACTTGTCTTCCATTTCTGGGATTAATTTCAAAACTTTCTTTGCAATTAATCACACTTGGCCTTGCTTTTCCTATGATTGAGTCACAATTCTTGCCAAATTTATTGTGTTATCACATATTCTCTTACCTTCCTTCAAAACTACTTTCCTATGTACTCTGCCTCCAAGTATTGCAATAATAATGTCATCCCTTTTATATTTAGCATGATTAAAACACTTCCCATTAGATATCATGAATTATCTCCTAATGCAACACAATGTTTGAGTTCAATAAGGAGATTTTCTCTAGATGGCTAGGGAGCACTTTAATATTTCATATAAGGCCAAATGGAATGCTTGTACATGATTTAGTGAGATAGAACATTATTATATTATGTGCGTGCATTATTTGGAGAATACCCATTTTGACATTAGCTTGAGCATAGGATCATCCACGCTCCATGTTGGGGTCGCATGTTCAATAATATGGTAGGTGCATGAATGTATGATGGTGAAATGACAAGGGAAAATCATTAAAGGTACATGACTAACACCACTTTTTCTTCCAATAGGGAAATTTTTTGACCTAAAAACATTTTTGGACTAGATCCAAATAACATGAATTATAGTGGACCCTTCACATTCTTTGCAATCCCATCACTAAAGAACCTAAGATTAGAATCATTTGCATGATTTCTCAACAAATATGGATCATGATGCTCTTGTATTTATTCTACTCTTAGTATCAAATCCATTGGAAATGATTTCAATAGAAGAAAGTGAATAACTCACACACTCTTGGAAAATTATTGTATGGACACCTAATAATTAACAATATGTCACTTTCTAAGAGTTCATGTCTCGTTGAAAACACCAAAAGCAAAAGGCATGATATCGATATTGAACAATAGGCTTATACACCAACTCTAGGTATATCACACAAAGGAAGAACTTGATATCGTTATTCACATCCATAGCTCTCGAAGTAAAAGAGTTTCGACCTTCTATATTTCTCTCTATATTACTATTATTTTTTTCTTAAGTATCCAAGGTCGTTACTTTCTCCTCCCTTGGTTCATCAATTCCATCCATATAACTTATATCGACACTCTCCATGCCTATCATGTGCAACTCCAAATTGAAGGTTTTCATGGTCACTTTCAAGTGAAGTGACTTAGATACCCCAATCAGTATTAAGTTGGTCCCATCTATAAGAGATTGATGCACTACTAATGTTTAGAAAAGATATATGAAGCACTTCTCACCTAAATTTCAACTTTGTTTAACCATAAATTAGTAGCAAACATAGGACATTAAATATATAATATCTAGAATATTTTCCATTAGTTTAGGTTCAAATTTCAAATGTTCTCGATTACTTGGTATATATGTAGAGTTAAGACCCTCGAAACATATGGTGTGACATCATCATAGACTTTGTTGGTAGCTAGATAAAAAACTTTATAGGACTGTAGGACCTAGTGAAGGAAAGATTGAGGAGGTCATTCGTCCTAGAACCAAAACTAATTCACATGTAGCATCTATGGGTAGTCCCACTACTAGGTCAATAACCTTCAAGAAGTGAAGGACAAAAGTTTTCTTTGAGAAAAGAGAAGAATATAATCTACAAGAGAGACATGGTTTGCTACAGGATGGGCAAATTCTACTACATGTGGAATATGGGAAGCTACAAGAGCACAAAAAAGAGCTACAAAAGGAAGAAACCACCTAAAAATCAGTTGGAAAGGACTTGCAAGAGCTTTGAGAGTCTGTTCCACAACCTAGCTTGGGGTCTTACTACAAATTTTTTGAAGGAGGAAGGATTATCCCGAAAAAATATGCAGTCCCACTCCTCTATGTGCTGGAGATAGAGAGAGGAAGAACCCACAGGTGGATTAAAATTACCAAATATAAGAACATGGAAGATTTTGGATTCATGGAGGAGAAAGTCAAATGGGTAAGGAATTAAGTGATTTGAGATTAAGGGAGTATATTAGGAAGGAGTAGCTATAGGAAGAAAACACAAGGTTTAGAGAGAGGCTGCAGGAGAAAGAAACAAAACTTACCACCATGGATAGTATCTCTATGGAAGCCCTCCAATGCAGGAAAACATCAAAATTTTATGCTCTCTTCCTGAAAGAATAGTTGCTGCAGCTCCAAACAAAAACGCTATCATAATATGAGTCTCTGCCTTTTTAGGACTACAAGTAGTTGATTGAGTTTTGCAACCAAACTAGTATGGAAGATAGGGAAGCATTAGTTGAATTCTAGATGCATACTTTCATTTTGACAGATCTGAATTATAGGGATCCCAATTCAAGATTGGGAGACATGCAGCTAATTGCTTCAACATCTTGGTTGAATCATGACGAGACAAGGGCTGGGGAGGTGAAAATGGTAATGGAAAAGGAGGAGAAGGTACCCTTTTATATCAGAGCAAAGCTAGTCAACCCTAAGGCTATCATCAAAAATCATAACCTCATCTCCAATGATGTTACTTTGGCACCAACTCTAGCCAAAAAAACCCCTAAGAGACATGAAAAATAGTGCTAAAAATGAAAAGTGTGTATACTAGAATGATGTGTTTTTTTAGGGTTAATTTTCAACATATTTAAAAAATGGTAGTAAAACCGATTTTTTATGTAGAAAACAATTGTTTTTGAGGAAAAAAATACACTAATGTTTTTGGTAGAAACAATTGAGCCACTTGAATAGCCTCTGGTGGCTTCTTCTGGAGCTCTGAACATGCCTTTAAAGTGGTCCCTACCCAGGCCTACTATCTCATCAAAGGATTTTTCTATTCCTCCCTTAGATCATTGCATTTCCTAGATAGTATTGCAATTCTTCCTATATTTCGCATAATTTTGAAATAATTATGTGTTTTCATCACTAACTGAGAGCCATATTGCTATACTTTCGAGTCTCTACTGCTCCTTTATTCCTCTCAATATATTACTTTTTGAAATTTCCAGTTGTTTGATTCTTTCCTTTTTCACTTGTGTCTCATAGCCATCCACCTCTGGACTTTCGAGGGTCTCAATTGTTTCCTTTATATGTTAAAGTGTGACTTCTTCCCTATTCATTTTCTCCTTTTTCCCTTTTCCCATGCTATTGTTTCCTGTTTCAACCGTTTGAGTTTTCCCATGAAAATATCGGCTGATGACAGGACCTAATCATCAGTTACAAACCTCCATGTTTCATTAACTAAGGTATTATATGCAAGGTATTTTAGCCATTTAGGATTGAATTTAAAAGGGGAGGTTGGATTTCTACAAGGTCATTTCACTTCGAGGATAGTAGGAAAATGATCAGAATCACCACTAGATCCAATCCATTGTCTGAATAAAGTTAAATTGTTGACCAAATCCTCCATCATCAGAAACTGGTCCAATCTCTTAGCAACCCGAGCCTCTCCCATTCACTGATTCCTCCAAGTGGGTTGGGATTTTATAAAGTTTACATCAATGAGCTTCCCCATCATGAGTTTATTTTTAAAGTAGCCAACTAGAGTGTGTGCTTGAACATGAGGCCCCCAAGTCTCTGACATGCCTAGAGAGAAGTTCATATCCCCTCCCATCACCAAATTTTAGGCCTTCACGAAGGATTTAATAAATAAAGAGTTACAAAATGTGACACTATACTAACACAAACCATATACATTCAAGATATTTAGCTCTAATCCAATTTCAGAAGAGTAAATCTCAACCCACAATATTTGATCCAATCCCCAAGAATTTAGGTGTTTTATGCGTTGGCTTGATGGGGCCTGACCCAGGTTCGGAGTTATTTAGCCAAACAAATTCCTACACTACTGGCCCTTTCGGCATTAGCCCACGGGGTGTGGACTGAAGTCTCACCCGAAGTAGTATGGGGGGATGTTGGAACCAAGTTTCTGCACCCTCGAGATGTTTGAGGTGTCGATTTAGTCCAACAGTGCCTACCTTCGCGCAGGTGACTTCGCGCACTGTGCTAACCTGCAAGACCTCGTGATTTGTTATAATCACCTTCGCGTATCCCTAACCAGGGTTAAGGTGCTTTCAGGCTACTATGGCAGTGATCTGTGCTATTTCCCCAAACTATACCACAGATCTTACTTATCTTCTTAAAGATCTTAGTTAACTTCACGTAAATAAATACTTTATCTCAAATTCACTTAATTAACACAGTCACATATGTTTGCGCATCATATAAACACTAGAAATGCAATTCATACCCAATACATTCAATGCAGAAAATAAGAAATAAATACACAAGAATGGTATAAAACTTCTCTTTATTAATGCTTCCAACTGTTACAGACTTGACTCGCTCTGCGCACTCATCTGTAGGGGTCCACGAAGTCAGCTGTGGACTACTAGGCCTCTGTGCACTTAGCTACAAAGCCTTCTCCTACTCTATGACCCAAACTAGACTTTACGCTCTAGATAAAACTCAACTCTTCATCCTTAGATTTTTCTTATTTTTTCCATTATTTTTCTATAGTTGACATTACATTACAAAACTAAGGGTGGACAACCCTATGACTCATTTACAAGCTACACGCTCCACACCCACAAAATCCAGAGTCTTTACATCGAAGTTACAATTTGTGACCAAAATCTAGGCTCTAAGCCCTAAAACCTCCCTTGGGGGATCTCGGCCCAACAAGCCACCAACACAAACATCGTGACTCGCCCTCAAGTCACTCTATTGGTGCGGATATCTTTGTGTGAAGACCTCCCACTTCTTCTCGGACCACTGCAAGATCGACAGTGCACTCAGTGGCTTCCTGTTGCACTTCCTGGATGCATTGTTCAGAAACCGCTGTAACTGAACTGCTTCGCTGAACCTGTTCCTATGTGCCCTGCATCTGCGTGAGATTTTCTTCAATAGCGGCTGTAATGATGAATGCCTCATCAATCCATGGATGTACGCGTGCCTTCAGAACGACTTCCTTGTGTCGAGAAAAATCCACCCGCTCCTTGAGCGCTTTTTCCTTCTGCATCCACGCGAGCCTTTGTGTAAGGGCAACTATCTGCGCAATCCCTTTTATCTCATCATATTTCTACTGCAGCTCACATGCCTTTTTTTCTAAGTGTTGTATGTTCAGGTCCTCCTGTAGAATGGTGAGAACCTCAAATGACTCTTGAAATAGTCTGGTGTAGTCTTTCACTATGTTGTTGACCTCTACTATGGCCGTTGTAATTGCGCTGGCGGGATGTTCCTTAACCTCTGGTAGCGTTGAAGGCTATGCCTTCAATTGTAGCTTAGTTATCTAAAGGTTTAGCTCCAGCCAAACCTTGGCCATCTCTTCCTTAGCCTTGAGCACCCCTGTTGCTAGTTTTCGGATGTGCGTTTCTGCTGGTTCCTCTGCTTGGATGGCCAGCTCTGGGACCATCTGCCAAGCTTCGTCGACCACCTGCATAATCTGTCGGTTCTGTGCCACTACCTTGCCACGCTGTAGGCTCAACTGTTCAATGTTGATGCGATGCTCGCTCATGACCTCGAGCGTGTGACCCTTCCTGGATCACAGTTCTGCAGTAACTCCCTCCTGCAAAACATAGAGCATCTCTCGGAGTGCAACCATGTTTATCCTGATCCCCTTTAATTGGCTGACCATAGGCCTGTCAGCCTCATTTTCTGTCACAAGTGCTCCCTTTGGTAGTACTATGGTGTTGGTCATGCAGACGCGCAACATTTCCTTAGTCGTTGCCATTCCTAGTGCTAGGTTGGTTGACATAGTACGAGCCTGTGGAGTGTGCACCTGCAACTCCTGTATCTACACTTGGAGGACCTCGAACACCATCTGGTGTTCCTCCGCAAACTGCTGGAGGGCCTCCAACGTGACGTCCCGCACCGTCTCCCTAGTGTCATGTAGATCGCCCTCAGTGAGGGTGATTGGGTCGAAAGAAGTCTTTGAGGCCTTCGACTTCTTCTGTAGCCCTACTTGCTCTCTTAGGCAATGCTGTTTGAACTGTGTGGACACCGTCTGTGGGTCCGTGCCACCTTCCTCTAGATCCATTTCCTGTTTGGGAGAAGGCGACTTCTAGCCTTTGCACTCCTTCTCTACTACCTTCTGCTGCTCTTTCGCCGCCTTCGCAGCATTGCGCACCTCCTGCACCTTGGTTGCTGCTACTTCGTTGCTTCTCTTCTCTGCCAACTGCGCCATCTGTAGTTTTTCCTCCTCCTTTTTCCTCTGTGCAACGGACTTCTCTGCTTCCACCATAGAGCTGGCTGGAGAGCACCACTCTTGCGGCCACGAATCAAGGATAGTGAATATGACATTGTATGTCACCAGATAAGGTAGCTCCTTCCATGGCTTCGTGGGGTCTTTCCTCGCCCTAATTTACATGTGGTGAAAGTATACCTTGAACTCCGCGAAGCTCTGCAGACTGTTATAAACTGTGGGTGATAACCGTGGCTTGTGGTTAATCCCTATTCTGATGTTCATCTCCATGAACACCCATAATATCTTGCTGTCTCTGATCCTCTATGCATCTCTGGTTTCCCACAGCGAAGCGTACTTCACTGCCTTTGGAAGATCCTACGCAATCGCTGTGAACTGGCTGTCCTCATGAAATTCCCAAGCCACCAGCACTATGGATAGTAGAAGCCATGCATAGTGGAAAGTTTTCCCCTACTCGTGTACCTCGCGACAGTGCTCCAGGAACTCTCTGCACAGGTAGTCTACCCAGTTAAACTTGACCCCTTCTGTGCATTGCATGATAAGCGCAACCAGTGGTGTGGGCACCTCATCCGCGTGGCACTTCTGCATAACATTGCCAGCCAGTATCTGTGTCGTGACTCTGACCACCGCAATGTTGATGCTGAAGATCATGTACCCTCTTTTCTTCTTCTCCAGCTTCAACTTTTTCTTCATGGCCTCTGTGATGACCAAATCATCACTTTTACCCTCTGAGATATTCATTGGATCCTCCCCTTTGTAAGGGATCTAGGTAATTCTGTGAATCAGATGATCTGTGATGGGGATGGGCTCCTCCAGCCACAAACACCAATCATGCACCAGGCAGGGCAGCTGCCTGATGAACAAAATAGTCACTGGGGCGCGATGGTAATGCGACACCCAGAGCATGTTTAACAATCCTGCTTTCTCTACACCTCGCAACCACTGGCACAGATCCAAATCTATAATTCTCGGTGCTGTGTTTTTGTTCTGGTGCATGAGTTGCATGGTTGCCAAATGTGGGAATTTCTCGTGGTCCGTAATATCCCAGTCCTCAAATTTCAATAACGATACTCGCCCCAAGTGTTCTCCATCAAAAATGGTGTCGTTAGGGAGTAGCGAGGTCTGCAGAGAGCTCTTGCTCTCGTCTAGGTCCTGGGACACCCTTGCTTTCCCCTTTTGTGGAGGAACATACACGGGAAACCTGGTCAGAGGGTCCGCACCATGGGTTTTCACCTCCATCTCTACGTCATCTTCCTCCTCTATCAGGATTTCTTCAAAGTATTCCTCCTCCTCACCGGCTTCCAAATTGATCGCCTTCCCCTTTTCTTCCATGGTGAGCCTCGTTCTTAATGGATTCCTGGGGGACACGCACACCGGTACCATAGGCTGCTTGCCTTTCTAGGTCTCAATGTGCGTGGTGATTTAGGGATTTTTGCAACTATCCCGACAGTTTCTGGGGCTTCACCTACCATCAGGGCCTGTGCGGTCTCCTTAGCGGTCATTGCTCTGGTATCCATGGCTTGCTTAGGCACTGCCATACTACTATTCCACACTTCTCTCAACGGCTCAGGTAAGTGCTTAAACAATGCCTTCGACTTCAAAAGATCAAACAAATCTAGGTTCATGAATCTCTGGGTGTGCAACAACTCAATTCTCAAATGGCCAAGTGTTGTTTGTTGGGAATACCTTTGCAATTTATAGCACCTTTTGAATTCGAATTTGACTGCTCCCCCCATTTTCGGTCCATTAATGCTCCCTTGGTGGTAGATTTTCCCAAATCTAGCCCATAAAGTTCACCTTAAATGCTTTCCGCCCACCCCATTTTGTCTCAAACCAAGCATCACATCATGAATAGTGACTATAACGACCACTTTCCAGCCAACCCGCGGGGTAGCGCAACTACCTCACGCTATCGGAGATCCTGTGACACTTCTCTACTGTGCGCATTCCTGTCATCACGCAGCCCTACGGCTAGTCAGATGGCTGAGCCACATGTGTATAACTTCAAACGACTGCCATTGACTTTTCTTGGGAAGGGTTCTCCATTTAACTTTACCAACTGCGCTGCGCCAACATCTATGATTTCCTTAATAACATATGGTCCTAGCAATTGCATTCTGAGTTTCCCTAATAATTGAAAAAATTACTATCATATAGAAACACCAAATCATTTGCCTTGAAGGTGCGTAACTTAATATGTTGATCATGCCAGACCTTTTCGTGCTACTTTTGTACCTGCTGGTGAAATCCAACCAAAGGCCGTTCTTCTTTGAGCTCCTCCAACTACGTGAGCCTCTCCTCTAGGGTTCCACGGTCCGTCATACCTGTGAGTGCCACTATGCGCAGACTAGGTATGATGTACTCCATAGGCATTACGGCTTCCACTCCATAAACAAGCCAGAAAGGTGTCTGTCCTGTCAGTTTCTTGTATGTCATCCTATGAGCCCATAATACTGCGGGTATGTACAGGTCCCAATCAATTTGCTGTGCATTTCATACCTTGGTTAGTGTAGTCTCCAGTGCTTTGTTAAACACTTCTACTGTCCCATTAGCTTGTAGGTGATACGGTGTGCTTTTATGATGATACACCTGAAACTTTTCTATCAGCGCGCTGATTGTCTCGTTCAGGAAATGTGTACCACAATCGCTCATCAAGATCTTTGTACATCCAAATCATTTTCATATGTGTTCAAACATAAAATTCACGGCCATTGCGGCCATGCAATCTTTTACCGGCTACTCTTTTTCCCAACAAGTCAGGTACTCTGTCATAGTGATAATATATCTTGCGCTTGTCTTTCCCTGAGGTTTAATAGGTCCTACAAAGTCGATCACCCACATTTCAAAAGGCTGGAATGTCGTTTGCGGATTCAAAGGCATCTCATCCCTCTGCGATGGTTTACCCGTTCTTTGACATAAATCACAGGCCTTGCAATGTGCTTTTGAATATTGATGAAGGGTTAGCCACCACAACCCTGCATGGAGAATCTTCTGCGCGGTCGCTTTCCCTACAAAATTTCCTCTTGTAGCGCCCACATGAGCATCTGTGAGGATATTGCTTCGTTAAAATTCAGGTACATACCTTCATAGTATCTCATCATTCCCCATCTTATATATGTGCCCCGCAATGACAGAGAAATTTGTCGTGCGCACCACTAGTTCCTTCTTTTGCTGGATAGAGTACCCTTTCAGCTCAATTCCATTCGTGAGAAAGTGAATTATATCTTCAAAATGTCCATCCGCTACGCACACCAAAGAGCTGTGCGTCAGGTAATCCTTCCTCCAGATTAGTAGGTTCCTCTCTTGTCTCAATGCGCAACAGGTGATCTGGTCCCGCGCTTAATCATCCACGATTCACAACAACTTCAAAATAATATTCTTGGAATAATAAAAGCCATCTGCATATGCGCCTCCCAACACAGGCTTATTGACCAAGTATTTCAATGCAGAATGATCTGTATACATATTGAAGTGTCCCCCTAGAAAGTAGTGTCAATACTCCTGGAGCGCATACACCATAGCTAGTCCCTCGCATTTAATGGTGGAATAATTATTTTTTGCTTTAGATAATCTGCGACTGGTGAATGTGATAAGGTGATCCAAGCCTTCTCCACCCTCCTATGTTAGTACTTCCCCCAACGCTATGCTCGATGCGTCAATATGGACATGAACCTTTCTTCCAGTTTGGGAAGACCAGAATCGATGCAGTGACCATCTTTTCTTTCAATACATCCAGGCTTTCCTTACAGTCATTGTTCCAGTAGAACGTGATATCCTTTTTCAATAGATTTTCCATCGGCATGGTGATCTAGGCTTAGCATTTGATGAAATTCTTGTAGTACCCTGTATGCCCTAGAGTAGAGTGCAGCTGTTTCACACTCTATGGAGCTTGCAAATTCAGAATCACTGCGATTTTCACGGGGTCTACCATCAATCCTTGTCTACAAACCACATGCCCCAACAAGTTCCCAAAAGGAATGAGGAACATACACTTTTTGAGGTTGAGCATGATTTGGTATCTTCAACATGTATCCACCATCAAGCACAAGTTTGCTACATGGCACCTAACCAGCCCAAATACAGTCTAATCATCAAAATAGACCTCCAAGAACTTATGAATATATTCCCTGAATGTCACAACAATTATGCGTAAAATGATAGCAAGGGCATTCTTTAATCCAAATGGCATGACAATATATTGAAAGCAACCCCACTCAGTCATGAAGGTTGTCTTGCTCCTATCTTCTGACACGATTTTGATTTGGTGGTACCTTGAGAACCCATCAGTGAAAGAATATGCTTCCTAACCGCCTACATTGTCCAACACCTCATCTATGAACGGAGTTGGGAATGGATCATGTACATACGCGTTGTTCAACTTTCTAAGATCCACATATATTCTTATTTCTTCCAGCTGCTTCTTCTCTTGTACCACCATCGGGCTTACCCAATTAGATTCCTCCATGGGCTTGATGATGCCTGCCATGAGCATCTTGTCTAGTTCTACATGAACCTTCTCCTTGTATTTCGAATTTAAGCGATACAACCTCTACTTAACTGGCTTCGCATCGAGTTTTAATGTGATCTTCATTACCCATAAATCTTTGATTATTCCCTTCAAATCCATAAACTTGGTCAAGAATAGGTCATGATATTTGCAGAGTAATTCAACGACCTTATCCACCATCGGGCCATCCCAATAGTCTCTAATCTTTGCAATTTTAGGTTCCACCTCCATACCAATATTCACCTGCTTAGTCTTCACCAGCGTGGTTATGTCAGGGTTCTCAATTTGTGGTCCTTGAACCTCGCGGTGGCCTTCAGTTTCGGGAATGTTAGTTTTCCACGGATATCTGTCTTCTTCTTCAACCATTACATTATAATATTCCAGCACGCACTTCAACTGAGTAGCCCATTCAGGCTGAATCGATTCTACTGGCTCTTGTGGTATCCTAAAGATGGCTTCTTTTACCTCTTGTAACGCTTCATCAATACTGTCCCACTCATCCTCAAAACTGAAGGTCATCACGAACCCTTCACGTAGAACATCCCATTCACCTGTCCCGTGCTGGAGCTCTGTTTCTATATTCCAGTTCATTAGTAAAACATCCAAAGTATGATAGAACAGGTGTACCCACTCAGGTTGTGGCTTCTCCCCATAAACCTGCACCCATTTGGCCAAATGTGTGCACGGATCATCCTGCCCATTGTACATATCTGTCACTCGCACCCTAGGCTTCCCAAATCATAAGCACATCATTCCCCTACACTCGCACTATTCGTCAAAGCTCCCTTTGTGCATACCCCACCACCTCGTGGGCGTAGCGCGCAATAGCCAATCTAAGGCCTGGAAGCATTGCTTTTCCAGCACCTCCTTTTTGAATTTATTCAACAAGTTGTCTATCTCACTTAGGCCGTCATAAGTAGGCACGTCTCTTACTTCTGTTGATACATAGCGCATCGACCTTGTCATCATATTACAATTCAGTGTAGTTACCTCATGTAACCAATTTTGCCATCGCTCTGTCTCCTCATTTGAATCTGACATATAGGAGATTTCGTGCTCCCATGCAATCCGCCCATCCGTAGTGGGATTCACCCAGTCCTGGTTTTGCATTGTTAACTTATAGATGCAGTCCAAATCATCATCAATTTCATAGTCGTGCACTCGCTTTGTATAGCGTGATCCTTCCGCAGGGCCCAGGGGTATAATTATGTGTAGTGACTTCTTCTCAAAAATCATTTTGTGCTTCTTCAGATTAATCACCCTGTTCATGCCTGTGGCCCAATCAATTCCTAGTAGCGTGGGGTAGGGATTGGTGTCATCAACAATCTCTATCACTTCAAAGTCTACTAGCGCACTCGCTCCCTCAATGTCCACGGTTATGCCCTATAATCGCCCCATGGGTATTATTTTCTATTGGTTCACCATTCATACTTGAATAGGAGACCATTACAACGTAGGTCTCCCCATTCGCTCCCATGTCTGATTCAACAGAACTTTTGCATCCGACCCTAAATCCAGAATTACTTGGTCCATTTCATATTCTCCAATTTTCACGGTTAGTCTCATTTTCTCTTCCCATTCTTGTCTTATGTTTTCCGATCTTCTGGACTACACGTAGTTCTCCTAGCGCGGTCCCAGCGCATCTGTTAATGAGTTCTTGTAACCCTTTTACCGCCTTACTGTCGCGTAGTAGCTTCATAAATGTTTCCAGGAATGTTGTGAGCATGGATGGGTCCATCTCCGACTCTGGTCAATATTTTCTTCCTGAAGTGGAGGCATCAGCGAAGCTCTTCTTAGCTTCCATGAAGGTTTCCCAAGCGCGCTACAAATCAAACTCTGCTTCCTTCGCCGGAGCTTTGCAAACCCAAGTACTATCCTCTAGTTGTTTTCATTTGTCATCTCCCGTCACGATTCCACTTCGGAGCACAATGTTTACATTTGGGTCTTCCTTGCACAGCTTAGACCTCATCATCTGTAGGTTCTAAGTCGGGGGAGGCGGTAGTGCTCCTTTGTCGCGTATCCTAGCTATCAGCGTAGGAAAATCTTCGGTCTCATGATCAAACAAGTTGCAATACAAACATAACGAGTACATTGGGTTTGTACAATCACGGTTATAATGTCTTGACCCTCTGCAATTGTAGCATATCAACTGTCCATTTCCTCTTCTATGTCCCCCTCTACCTCGGCCTTGTCCGCGCCCCTGAAATCATGTTTGCGCCACTCCTTCATTCTAGTCTAGGGATCGCGATTTTACCTGAACTCCGTAGGTGGGAGTTTTATCCATCATCAACTCATAGCTTCTACAAGTGTGCTCATCGTGTCCCATCGACCTACAAAATTTGCAGAACAATTGCTGCAATTTTTGTGTATACTTCTATAACAAATGGAAATTGTCCGTAGCATGTTTTCCACCTATTTGACAAATCAGGCACCACAAAGCAGGCACCATGCTAGGCCCTGCTTACGCTTCCAACCTTAATGGCATGGGTCCTCCTCCTACCAGGTAATTCATGAAAATCGGGAAATTCTCCTTGTCATGACCTTGAGCTTTGCATTTTACGTGCCACACCTCTTCGCACACTTCTAGTCGAGCCATCCTGTCCTGTTTTAGACTCTACATCTCCAGGCATAGATTCTTCAGCTCGGCATGGATCACTGAACTCTTAAGTTAGGATCCTGCTTCGGGGTCTCATGCAGCCTCGTCGTGAACTATAAGGCCTCTTCTTGATTCGTTCACTTCTATTGTGATAGCGCACTCCTCAGATGTGGTTTTAGTGATGCTACAAACCATTCACGATGTTGTCCACCTGTCAGATTCATATTAGCTTTGTAAATCATACATTTCAGCCTTTGTTCCAACTCCCAAGGAGTCTCGCCTGGTAGCATCATAATCTCTTTGAATCCAATGATCGGTTGTGCTTCAGACTTCAGCATGCCAAATTCTCTGTTTAGTGCTGCTTGGATATCTGCGATTCCTGCATTTGGATTATCATTGGAGTGCTTAATATACTAGGTCAATGCATGGTCCTGTAGGGCACTAACTGTTACAGGGAAAAGTGTCTACACAGAACTGTTTATCCCACTAAGGTGTGATAGCTACCTAAGAAACAAACAAAGTAAAGCTACTTTCATTTTTCCTTTATGAAATATAGAAGAGAGAAGAACAAAGAAGACCAACCTCTGTCTTGCGCTAATCTCCTTGTTTGATTCCTCTCTCTTGATAGTCTTTTGCTACTTGTTCCTTTGTATGCCCAGCTTCATAGAGTACATGTAATATCACAGTAGCATAGCACTATACAAGAACATGGATCTATAATTACAAACAATCTAGGATCAGATGTAAATTGACCATACAAATGCATAAAATATAAATGACACAAGAGTATGGAGGAAAACTTGAATAACTTTTATTGATAAACAAGAAAGAGCCAAGGAAGTTACAACCCGTTTTTCTAACCCAGCATCATCCTCTTAGCAAGTAAGCCCCTCTTCACCTCATACAAAGCTTAGATCACCCAACACTCTGATGTTGTCTCAAGAAACCAACATCAATTCCTTACAATATGCAAAATTCCAGCCTCTGGATCTCTGGGATGAGGGATCCATATATAGATATCTGTAAGGGAGATGAGTCAGCCTGTGATTTGATTAGTGTCTTCCCTCTGATAGTTCTTGCTTCCACTTGGAGATTGATGATCTCTTACTCATCCTTGGTCGAATTCAAAGAGGCAAGTGTCATAGGAGAAGTTTCTGGAAGATTCCATGCCTCTCCACCTCGCGGAATGACACTGCCATTTGTCACTTCTCGCCCATCGCACCCCATAGAAGGGATTTTTGAAATGCAATGCACCCACACAGTGTATTTAGGTGAGATACAATGCACTTAGCCTATGGAGCAACTGAAATGATCCTGTTTTGACCAGTTCTGAGTAGTTTTTCATGGAGAACTTCTGGGAGAAGCTGTAATCAGTTGACCTTGTTCCTTTAGGGGTTAGAATAACACTTTTAGGGACTTAGGAGCCCTTGGTTTATGGACATTTCATGCTTGGGGTTGTAGTTCCCAAAAATGTCTATAACAGTTGCCCCCTAAAGCATGAGGTCGTTAATCCTTTTTTTTTTGATGTCGGGTGAAATGCTTTATCATGAGGATCCGAAGTTCTTTCAAGCTGGAAGGAGACCTGTAATAAGATACAATACAATACATTATCTTCATAATATTTTCATGATCTAGCTGAGTCGGGCATTCCCATGCTCAGATTTATAAATTCATTTTCATGTACATAGGACAGACAATCGTCTAAGTGTAGACTGATGATTCTGGTAGAGCCATCATCCCTTTGATTGGATGATTATCTGTGCAGCAACGATGTACACTTGATGTCTTTATTTCCCTGAATATATATCACAACCCAGATGGATGAAACTAGATCCAGGGTCTTCAATCTCATTCGATCATCACTCGAAGTACAAGTCTATCCATGTGAGAGATGTTCTGGAGTTGAACATGGAAAGACATCGCCTGATTACCAGCTAATGATGTAAGCTATTAACAGGCGCAAGATGGATCACCGATAATGATAATGACCCTCAAGGTATTGCAGTACAATTCAGGTGGTGTGAATAAAGGACTTGGCATTGAACACCACGCAAAATCTTTCGGTTGAAGGCCATTGATGTAAACCTGTCACCGGAAGTGAGAAACTTGACATTGAGGCATGCAAGCTTCAAAGTACTGGAAGGGGTGTTCCTAGATCAACTTCTTGGATAATGAGCTGAAGTCGACAAGAAGTGATCCGTCATAGGAGGGCCTTAATGAATCCCACATCAATGACACGGAACGGAGCAAATGATTTTAATGGAGGTGAAAATGATCTGGTGATATAAGGTTCAGGGTGGCGGTCATGAAAGAATGGAGTGTAAATGTATTGCAGCGAGTGAGACACAGGTGAATTCTTTGAATGACTTCTCTTGAACATATCGGCGACACTGACGTGATGGATTGGTAGCATTAACCCCAAATGTGGATGGTGTGATGGGACCATGGTGATGTGACCGGTGAATGAAACAACCCAACCCGACTTGGATGTAGAGTGAAAGTGTCATGTTCAAGAGTGACTTGCTACCAACAAAGTTTCTTCAAGTTTTCTTCCCAATTTTTCCCCAGTCATTGCTGACCAGTACCTCTTTATTTTTGTCAAGCTTGAGGAGGATAACATATGCTTGTTCTATAATTTTCCCTTCGGGCAAACCCATCGCTATGTTTTAACGAGCCTAGCGATAGTGAAACTCGTTCTTGTCTGCTATGGACAAGTTTGTCGCTATTAGGTTTTAACGAGTTTAACGACAAAGATAACTCGGTCCTTTTCAATTTTAGAGAGTCTGAAAAGGGACGTAAAGGAAACTCCAAAATTCCCTTTTCGTCATCTAATCCCTTAAGTCTGAAAAAGTATAAAACAATATAGAAGGGATGAATTTTCGATACTTTTAACGAGCCGAACAAAACAAGCGCTTGATCTTTTTGTGTAATAATCCCTCAAGTCCAAAAAGATTAAAATCTAAAGGAGGGATAGAATTTCCGGTCCCTTTAACGAGCTGAGGAGGCCAATGGCTCGGCAATCTTTTCATATTTTATGAGTCAGTTGAAAAGAGATTAAATGAGACTCGTCTTTTGAGGAACGAGTGATAAAATTGGGTAGCAGCTGATTCCAAGTAAGGTTTGGAATTTTCCAATCACGGCAGTGTTACAAGGATGGCTAGTGGGATCACTCTTCGCAGCTGTTCCTAAAAAAGAGGTAAACAATCAAATGGAGGTGAATGATCTGCCAATACAGAGTGGAGCTGATGATGAGAACACGACCATGGCTTTAAAGGCTGAAGTACTACATTCACGATGGTTATTTACCGCGAAATAGTTCATTTTTTAATGAGCTTAAACGCGGGGAGAAACATTTGCTCATGACTTATGTTTATTTTTCAACGAGCTTGAACTATGTGCTAAAACTGCTCGATGCAGGATTTTTTTTTTTAACGAGCTTGAACCCTGTAATAACATTTCTTGTGGCGGGTTTATTTTTTAATGAGCTTGAACCCTGCAGTAACACTGCGCGTGATAAGTTTGCATGCCCCCAACATAGTAACGCAAATCGAGGTGCATGCCCCCCAAGCTTCATTACATTCAACTCGGTGGTTGGAATGAAGGTTTGCCTTCGAGATCTTTGAAAGTCTCGACTTGGAAAGGGAGTTGTTTCATTTTTTAATGAGATTGGCACAGTAAAAGAACTATCCTCATGAATCCTTGTTTCATTTTTTAACGAGGTCGACACGAGATAAGAACCGTCCTCAGAATCCACCATATTTACAGTATTTGATAGAGAATTAAAAAATGAAGGATGATTAAGGTTGTTGGAATAATCTTCGTGGTAATTTGGAAGATGGGAGCGATGGTGGTAATCTTCCCATGGTGCCTCTCCTATCATTGAATGAATGATTCCTTCGTCTGTTGAATGTACATGCGACGAAG
The DNA here is from genome assembly GCA_031772625.1 of Pinus tabuliformis. Classification (NCBI taxonomy): domain Eukaryota; kingdom Viridiplantae; phylum Streptophyta; class Pinopsida; order Pinales; family Pinaceae; genus Pinus; species Pinus tabuliformis. The sequence continues at coordinate 280,960,445 of CM062804.1, read as the reverse complement.
GATTTGAAGAGGTGCCATATTCCTTAGACCTATCTATCCAAACACTCGATGAGTGTTGATTTGGGTTTTCCTCCCAGGCCAAGAAAATTGATTGCTACAATATTTCTAAAATGGCGATGATCCATGCTGACAAAATGTTTAGGAATCTTTCGAATCCATTAGATATAGAAGAATTCATATTGTAGGTTTCCACTGTGGCCACTTCCGCCAGATTACTCGGAGGCAGTAGGGAAAAAGTACCCATTAAGGCAGGGTATTTTAGGAGGCCTACTCCAATATTTTGAAGCGAATGATTGCTTCCATGGATCATTGGAATGCTTCCCGTAACTTGTGAACTGTTGGGGAGAAATGTTTGTTGGTCGACGATTGTAATTCCTCCTTGGAAGGGAAATGCAATCTTCCTGAAGTAGGTCGACACAACTGCGGCCATGGCATATATCCAGGGCCTTCCGAGTAGGATGTTGTAATCGAGGTTTCCGTCGATTACTTCAACATCTATTTCTACTGTTTTGCCCCCCAGTTCAACTTGCAAGTTACTTAAAATCCCGTATGGAGTGTATGATCGTCCATCAAATGCCTTTAACATCGTTGACGATCTCGAAAAGGGTGGTGAGCCTAAATTTTTCCAGCAACTCATCGACATAATACATGTAGATGCCCCCTCATCAATAATTGTTCGTTGAACAATTTTGTTGAGGGCTTTCACTTGAATAAGGAATGCTAGTTGAGCTGGTATCTGAGGGTCATATCCTTTATGATCAAAGGCCACAAGATTGGAATCCATTGGGTCAATCCCACCTATTGCTGATAATAAAGCTTGCTTTTGGGAGGGGCAATTTTGCGGTACCTCAAGTGTCGACATAACGGACGGCGATTGGGCGAGGTCCTCTATTATATTATAATTCTTTGCTACTTTTGCACGAGGATTAAATGTCGATTTGTGTACTACTCCCTTTAGTGATTTTACTATTATTTCAGGAATGATGGGTGGCACAACTTTGGTCAAAGTTGTTGTCGAACTACTAGGTTGTTCATTAGCCTTGTTATTCGACAGCTGTGGATTCTCGTAATCTTTATTCCTTGTCAAAGCATCATTTTGTTGCTTTGAGATAGACAACATAAGCACTTGGGATCGGGAAGCATTTTGATTAGCAACCAATTTGGTTCCTGGGTTTGGAAATGGATCAGTCAATATTGTTGAGTTTTTTGAACTCTTAAAGAGTTTCTTAACTTCAGCTTTATGTGGACAATCTCTCGTCCGATGATCCTCATCGCATATATGACACCCCGCAGGGGGTTTCCTTTGCCCAGAAGGGTTTGCAGAAGCTTTTTCAGGAGATGACTCATCCTGCTTCTTTTTTCTCCCTTTATTTTTCTTCTTGCCTCCTGGTTGCTTCAGTTGTATGCCCTTGTCGGTCGACACGGCATTTACTTCTGAGGCAAGAAGTTCTTCATTTGCATTTTGATCAGAAATCTTACGGGCTTTCTTAGATGTAGGCTTTGTCGATTTCGTGTTCGTCGTACCTATCACGCCATCGCTGGCATGAGAGTCTTTGTTTGATTTAGGAGGGGGAGGAACGGAAAATTCCAGTCTAGGAGCATCAGGTATTTTATCGTAGAGCGTGCTAGACTGAGTATAGATCAAGTCTAGATATTGTGCACGAGCAATAACTTGCTCTTCAGTGACGACTCCTCCCTTTGCCACATCTTCTGTGATAGAAGGTAATAACGACTTAATAAACCATTCAGCTAGCAGCTGATCAGGAACATATGTTTTTATCATTCTGCGACGACGTCGCCACTCATGAATATGATCAGATATGTGAGTGGCCGTTGTCTGTTTGAAATTGGTAAGCAGCTCTGTTCCTGTTTCGTACCTTATTGGTAATTGAAAATGGGTTAAAAAGGTTGTGGCTAGGGTACTAAAGTTTTCAAACGAAGCTCTAGGTAACTCGATATACCATTTTGCTGTTGGACCAGTTAACGTCCTCTGGAAAAGGCGAAGCCTAATCAAATAATCGTTTAGGGTGTTTGATGAACACCACAGATGAAATGTCATCACATGATTCGACGGGTCTTCACCCGGATTTCCATTAAATTTAGGAATATCTGACGGAAGTTTATGCGGAATTGCTGGCCACCAAGGGGCATAAGCAATTGGATCATTCGTCAGCCGGTTTAGATCCGGTAATTCTAGAGTGTCTGCAAAGGGCAACTGTTGATTCAGGTTAGGCGAAGCATACCCAGGATAAGATGGAATCGCCTGAGCAGTGGGTCTTTGCATACCAGCATAATGTATTTGATGCTGGCAACTTTGACAAGGTTGATGGGCATAACCATTATAGCATGGTTGTTGATAACCGCTTTGGAAATGCGCTTGCCCATTACTTACAAAGACTTGTTGCTCAGGTCCTTGATATGATTACTGGAATTGCGGTTGTTGAGATTGAACCAGCCATGGTTGTTGGACCATTTGCTGTTGCCCAATATTGGATGATTGACCAAGATGAGGAGTCATAGTACATGTTTGAATCTGAGTCGCTCTAGATAAGGAGGCACTAACTGAGGTTGTGATTGAGTCGTTGAGACAAGAGGCTGTTGTATTGCAACCTGGGAAACCTGGGGTTGACATACAACAGGTAGCGCTTGTACTTGCGACGCAGTCACCATAGCAGGTATAGTGGGAATATTTGACACAGGGTGGACTGGTTGCATTGAATATACAACCCTTGGTTGTTGAGGCAGTATTGGTACCCAACCGCTGGATGTAATTCCAGTTTGACCTGAACTTTGTTGTAAACTCCCATATGGTTGTTCTCACGGAGGGAACAATGGAAAGGCATATTGCCCTCCATATGGTGGAAATCCAGTACATAAAGGGTAGATTGGCCTTTGAAGACACATTGCATCAATTTGTTGAGTTTCAACATAAGACATACCAGATGATAATCCGGATGAAGAAATAGGAACTGACCATGTCGTCGAAACAGTCCCTGATTGGACTCCGGCTTGTTGTTGATAACTTTCCGGGACAGATGGTATACCGGTGAACATTGTTGGAGTAGCAACAGGAGGCTCTACCGCTACTACATTATATGACACTGTTCTGGATGTCAACGGTTGTTTAGACATATCTAGTCTATCCAAAAGATTTCCTAGCGATTCTACAAGAACTTGTGATGAAGGGAGACTAACTTCTAAGACCAACGAGGGAAAAGTGATGTTATTCCGATTAAAATAAATTTTAGACACTTTGACACAACTTGTTTTTTCAATTTTTAAGAGTCAAGAAAAAACAAAAGATGACTCTAGTCGCCTTCGATTTTTAATGAGCCTGAAGTGACAACTGTTCAGCTGGACCTTTTCTGTTAATGAGTCTGAAAAGGAATGAAAGGGAATGCTCTGGAAATCTAGGTAAAGGGATTACCAAACCAATCGCAAAACTGCAAAATATTTTTTACGGTACGGAAGTCAATCTTCCCGAATGCTGTGTTCAGTGCATTGCGATCGATAGGGCGGCAGACACGACTTCCTATGGATAAAGGATTAAGCCTATTGTGGTCTCCCAAAATATACTTGACGGTACGTGGGAGCACAAGTCCGTACTGGAACTTATCATCTCAAAGTGGAGGAATCACCCAACCATCAGTGAGAGCAACAATTACCAGGCTTTACGACGCCGGAATACGTCTCTAGCCTAGACTTCTAGATGTTGTGCATTAGGTTCCAAAGCGTTGTTAGATTCATTAAGTTTATTTTATAGTTGATCTTGCTTAAGAAATTTTCCTTTCAGGTTCAGCGCGAGATGTAGATGTATAATTCCTAAAATGCAATCTAAGATGATAAATCGTCTTTTATCTTCTTTGTGCAATGAAAATCCTAGCTACTAAGGAAAGAGAGACATTATTATTTCACAAAGAGCAAAGAGCACACACTAAACGCACTGTCCTAAATCAAACCAATCAAACAGTCTAAATGCAAATGCACATGCATGTATTTGTTTTTTGCTTTCTTACTATATGAATGGTAAAAAGAAAGCTAATGCACAAATCTGAATTACTTTTCAAGCGACAATTATTAACAAGTTTCTTTTCGAAATAAAAAATGGAGACAATCACAACACTTTACGATTTGGAAATGAATACTTGCTTTCGACACTAGAAAAATTACAAATTCAGACCAAATACAATAGTAACAGGATAATCGACTATCTATAGCAACCAAACTCTTTCCTATGACTGAAAACGACACTTGCGACACTTTCAAATCAAAGGACGACAGTACGATTATGTTACTTTTTGCAAAGGAGAACCGAAAATGACTCAACAAATACACAAAAACATTTACAGTTCTTTTGTACAACGGAGGCGGAATAACAACAAGGAAAAGGGGTTTCAAACAGAGATATACTGATTACAGGCAGCAAAATTCATGAATAGAACTGGAAAGAATGAATCACAGAAACCAAAACTGAACAATGCCTAGTCTGATCAGCGCACCTATAACACAGGGAATTTGAAATGTAGCGCACCTACTACACTCGGGAAGTGCGCTGAATTTTAGATTCACAGAACAATACCTGCGCTGGGCCAGAGACGAGACTTTGCTTGGGTTCCGGGTCACAGTTTGCAGTTCAATTCATGGGTTTTGGCCGAGCAAATGGTAATCAGTAATGCAGTAATCAAGGGTAGATCTAAGGAGGTTCTAAGAGCTACCACAAGGGGCAATGAGAGAGTTTGTAAATCAGTTGTTTAATTTATAAACAAATCTCGGAGATTGACTGAAGCGACATTTATCTACTTTGCATTTGCATAGCAAATGTAGTTCGAAAGCTACCTGGCTCGACTTCAGGCTCCATCTGTAAGTTTATAAAATAGACAACAAGGAAGATAAACAAACAAACTAATTCGTCCCCAGCGGAGTCGCCATTTTGTTACAGGGAAAAGTGTCTACACAGAACTGCTTATCCCACTAAGGTGTGATAGCTACCTTAGAAACAAACAAATTAAAGCTACTTTCATTTTTCCTTTATGAAATATAGAGGAGAGAAGAACAAAGAAGACCAACCTCTGTCTTGCGCTAATCTCCTAGTTTGATTCCTCTCTCTCTTGATAGTCTTTTGCTACTTGTTCCTTTGTACGCCCAGCTTCACAGAGTACCTGTAAGATCACAGTAGCATAGCACTATACAAGAACATGGATCTATAATCATAAAAAATCTAGGATCAGATGTAAATTGACCATACAAATGCATAAAATATAAATGACACAAGAGTATGGAGGAAAACTTGAATAGCTTTTATTTATAAACAAGAAAGAGCCAAGGGAGTTACAACCAGTTGTTCTGACCCAACATCATCCTCTCAGCAAGTAAGCCCCTCTTCACCTCATACAAAGCTTAGATCACCCAACACTCTGATGTTGTCTCAAGAAACCAACAACAATTCCTTATAATATGCAAAATTCCAGCCTCTGGATCTCTGGGATGAGGGATCCATATATAGATATCTGTAAGGGAGATGAGTCAGCTTGTGATTTGATTAGTGTCTTCCCTCTGATAGTTCTTGCTTCCACTTGGAGATTGATGATCTCTTACTCATCCTTGGTCGAATTCAGAGAGGCAAGTGTCACAGGAGAAGTTTCTGGAAGATTCCATGCCTCTCCACCTCACGGAATGACACTGCCATTTGTCACTTCTCGCCCATCGGACCCCATAGAAGGGATTTTTGAAATGCAATGCACCCACACAATGTATTTAGGTGAGATGCAACGGACTTAGCTTATGGAGCAGTTGAAATGATCCTGTTTTGACCAGTTCTGAGTAGTTTTTCATGGAGAACTTTTGGGAGAAGCTGTAATCAGTTGACCTTGTTCCTTTAGGGGTTAGAAAAACAATTTTAGGGACTTAGGAGCCCTTGGTTTATGGAAATTTCATGCTTGGGGTTGTAGTGCCCAAAAATGTCTATAACACTAACCAGTGTCACTTTATTTATATTGTCATCTGTAACTCCTTGTGCTTCCCATAAGGCTCTTACAATGAGCCAAAATTGGTCTGGATCCTCATTTCCCAATCTCTTGAACACATGCAACTTCACTATGCTTGCCATATTGAATTGCAGTGGTGGCGGAGGTGGTACGGGTGAAGATGGAGGTGATGGTGGCAAAGCTGGTGGACGTGTGGGTGGGGGTTTTATTCGCAAAATTCTTTTTCTTATCAAATGGATCGCACTTCGTGGCGAGACCTTCACGAGCTCTTCCTCATCCCCTCATGGAGGTGAAATCAGGGGGCTAGTTTCGTGACCCTTATTCCCTTCGTTCTTATAAGTTTTTCCACTTCACATAGCCCCAAACATCAAGGTAACTGCATAACCCTCTTTTCGCATAATAGCATTTTAATCCAAGTATTCAGAGACTTTACATACTTACCTCATGGTCCTTTGAGAAAGTGTTGCTATGCCTCGCTATAGTTGATTGAGGTGTCGACCACGAACTCCGTAATGAATCCTCCTATAATCCGATCGAGCCAATGACCAACGGAGCACGTGATCTTATCCTCTGATGCTTCCAACCTTCTTACTAATTCTAGGGTCCACACAATAGGATTGTTGAGTTTCCACCTTCCTTGGCTATCTGCTAGCTTTGCGATCCACTCGTACAGCTTAGTAGGGAAAGACGTGAAGAAAATTTTGTGGATCTATGTGTACAGGTAGTAGTCTAACCACTCTTCTTTTGGTAGTCGTGGGTTCCTATTTTCCTGCGCTGCGAACTCGTGAATTCTTTTGTCCAACCAACCTCAAATTTCCTTCTTAGTTGGATTCCAATGATACGACATTAGACATATCTCACGCAAAGTCAGTCTCGGAAATGGAACCATTTGTTGGCTTGATGGGGCCTGACCCAGGTTCAAAGTTATTTAGCCAAAAAAATCCCTACACTACTAGCCCTTTCGCCATCAGCCCATGGGGTGTGGACTGAAGTCTCGCCCGAAGTAGTATGGGGGGATGTTGGAACCAGGTTTCCACACCCTCGAGATGTCTGAGGTGTTGATTTAGTCCAACTGTGCCTACCTATGTGTAGGTCACTTCGCGCATTGTGCTGACCTGTGAGACCTTTGTGATCTATTATAATCACCTTCTCTCAGCCGTAACTAGGGGCTGAGGTGCTTTCACGCTACTATGGCAGCAATCTGCGCTATTTCCCCAAACTATACCGCGGATCTTACTTATCTTCTTAAAGATCTTAGTTAACTTCACGTAAATAGATACTTTATCCCACATTCATTGAATTAACACAGTCACATACGTTTGTGCATCATATAAATAGTAGAAATGCAATTCATACCCAATGCATTCAATGCAGAAAATAGAAAATAAATACATAGGAATGGTATAAAACTTCTCTTTATTAATGCTTTCAACTATTACAAACTCGACTTGCCCTGCGCATTCAGCTGCAGGGGTCTGCGCACTCAGCTACAGACTACTAGGCCTCTGTGCACTCAACTGCAAAGCCTTCTCCTACTCTACGACTCAAACTAGGCTTTATGCTCTAGATACAACGCAACTATTCATCCTTAGGTTTTTCTTATTTTTTCCATTATTGATTTAGAGTTAGAGCCTCGCTCTATTTATACAATCCCATGGTCTGCAGACCATGGGTAGATCTATATAGCTGACATTGCATTACAAAATTAAGGTTGGACAACACTATGACTCATTTACAAGCTATGCACTTCACGCCCACAAAATGTGGAGTCTTTACATCGAAGTTAGAATTTCTGACCAAAATCTGGGCTCTAAGCCCCAAAAATTCCCTTGGGGGATCCTGCGCCCAATATTATGTTTCTGTCATTCTGTCCCACCACAAGCCCCCTCGATCTTCCTTTCGCACCCAAGGTCACAAATGACCATCTAGGCATCCTTTTACATATAGATTCCTTCATCACATCTCCATACCCTAGGGCTTCTTATGAAAAAATAATATTCTGATAAAGATATTTGAATAATTCCATAAGGGCTAGCTTTTTATGGGTGCTATAAAAACCTTTACAATTGAAGGAAGGGATGATAATTTATAAACCACCTCAGGGGGCTGCACTTCTCTAAGTTCCCCTTGTAAAGAAAGTTGTTTCCCATATGCTATTTCCAACTTGGATTTCAACTGGGCTTTTGAGAGATTTTATTTTCTACCTCTAGATTTTTGGGGCATAGAGGGCTCCTGAGGACTCCCCAACCCACCCATGGAGTCAGGAATGAGTTATTTTTTGTCCCTAGGTGGAAGGTTATAGTGAGGTCTCGCCGAAAGTGAGGGCATAGGTAGTTGGTTGGGAAACATGAAGGAGGAGGGAACCTCGAGGATAAGGACAAGGATTGAAGTGATGATTCTATCCAACGAATTGGATATTTCACACTTGGAATTCATATAGGATAATAAATGCCTGGAGGGACCAAGCCATGATACAACATAATAAAAAGAAATCAGTGATTCAGATTCAGAGATAATGGAGGGTAAAGGAATACCAACTGGCTGAGATGTTGGTTCAGTTTGTATTACTTTGTTTTGAGCCTCTTAATGTTGCTTGCTTCCTGACCTATCTTGATTCCCTTGAAGACTAGGCATCATTTCCTCAATCTCCATTTCATATGGATTGAGATTCCTCTAAACACCCTTAATCACTACTTGTACTGCTTCCTCCCCCTCCATTGCCCCCTACTCATCAATCCTTGAATTTCCCCTCTGACGCCTTCTCCTACAAAACCCCAATGGAGAATACCTTGCCAGATGACCATGTTTTTGACAACAGTGGCATCAGAAAGAAAATTCTTCATAATCAATTGTATGACAATGGGTATACCCCTGGATCTGGAAGTTGATTTTTTCTGCTAAACCCTCCCTTGGCTTCAATTTTACCCTTAAGAGAGCCATAATTATATTATTTGTTTCCAAAAATGTTATTTTTTCTTCCAAGAATGTTCCTAAGTCATTCTCGATGGCCCTCAATACATCCTTTGTCCATAACTAAGAAGGCAGAACCAGACCAAAATCTGCTCCAGTTTTTCCCTTTACACATCAAATAATGGTGTCCATTTTTTAAAAAATATGGGAGAAATCATGAAACACTAATTTCGCTCGAGCACCCATTCAAGCATCTCACCTTTGCTGAAGCGAACGATGCACCAACCTCTAGCTAATATAGTCACTTCTACTTGGGCCTCCAGTGCTCCTTTCCATTCCTTGTTAATGCATTCAAGTATATATGGAGCCAAATAACATCTTCCTTTGGCTCTCCCAACTAATATCAACTCTGAGGCTTCCATGGCCTTATCCAACTAAATATCAACTCCAAGAACCAGTTTGGGACATTCTAAATCTTTCCTTATTACTTTCCCCTTTTTCGTTTTTCTCCTCTGGTTTGGCCATTTCTTCCCTCCCCTGATGTCGAGTTTTCTTGCTCTTCACCCACATATTCTAGATCTTCAAAAATCCTATCTAATATCTCCTCTACCTATACCGACTGCATGAATAATTACCTTAAATCGGCTGATACCCCTTCCACTTTGGATCCGCAAGTTGTGCCCCTCGTTCTCGTCACCAAGAGGTCGACTCTCATTCTTCTTGAGGCCCATTTCCCTTCTTTTCTTGTATGCACTCACCATCACTTCACTCCCTTGATTTCCATGGATATTCATATCTCTCTAGTGACTTCCACTCATCATTAATGGCCTCATGTACACCCTCCAATGGAGCCAATGTTTTTCACGCTATTTGGGTCTCCTCCTCCCTTGTCCGAGGGACTAAATTCCATGTCACCACTCTTTCAATCCTTTGAGATGAATCCCCTTCCTTAGCCTAATTTCCTGATACCAAGCATGATCTTAGTCCTTCATTCCCCCATAGACCACTACTTCGAACTATGTCTTCGAGGCCTCCCAAGAGGTAAATGGGTTCAAAGTCTCTAAATACTGTTTAAGTGACTTGATTCCCTGCTGACACCTCTGTTACCTAGACCCCCGAAACTACCAAAGACTTGAAAACGTCCTGTAAAGAATTGTCAGGGCTTCTGAACCCCTCTAATGCACTATTTGGCTTCCCTAAAATTGTAAAGCCAAAACCATCCCCTGAACTCCATTCAAACCCTGTAACACCCTTATTTCCAACTGACGACTGATGTGGAGGCCTGAACTTATCTAGGTTTCATTGAGTTGGCTCTAGCCTCCATACAGATAGAATATCCTTCAGTTCCGATTTCAAGTCCACACAATCCCTTGGGTTGACCATCTCTGCTAGCTTGTAGAAGAATGTAGACCGATATGCGAGAAAAACACTGCAGTTGTTACCTACTACACTAGGCACGTGCTACCAACTTCCAAGATCACCTAAGCTTCTAGCCGACTCCTTCTTCCTAGAGAGAATGCAGATACTTCGATGAATTTTACCCCCCCACCATTTTCCTATCGCGTACCATCCTTTTTTTCTAGGGGAGATACCACGCAGTCCATGTAGGCACCTAGGACCTCCTCTTGAGGTAGCCTTGTCATGAATCCCTTATAACCCTAGCTACCATACTCCAATAACCTATTGATGCTAGGAGAGTTCCACCCAATAATTTAATTTCAATATTATTGCTAAATTAGATATTAAATTGATGTATGAGAAAGAAAGAAATAAAATTTTAACGTCCACAATGCTAAAGATAGCCTATGGGACCTCTTTTAGAGTGCAAAACTTAAAAAACGTATGCACCTCAAGAGATTTAATCCACTTCAAAATGGATCTATATTAGTTATATATATGCATATAACATGTGTAACTTTTTATTTTTAAAACTATATTTTTGAATGCATAAATGGATTCAATGCCTTGAAAGTTTACTTGGACAAATGGATTGTGTAAACTACACCACATAAATTTTCAATTCCAACAAATCTTTGCTAGATGAAATTTAAATTTAAATTTAAAAATGGAATTAATGGCTCGAGGAAAATGACTCCAAATTTTAAAACAAACCCCCTTCTTTATGGTCATTGCAGAATATCATGGAATCTGAAGGTCACTCTAGTGAAAGATGTTATTTATTTAATCTCATTATCAATACACACTGACTTTAGTCATTTCCTGTGTGCAAATACATTTTTGGTGCATCAGTGCCCACGAGGGCCTATAGTAATGTTTCTTCTCATTACCTTGCATGTTATAGCTTGGATATAATATGCATATAATATTTTGACATAGTGGTATGATTGGAAAAAAATGATTTAGTGAGGTCGTTTGAGCAACATTTGTTGGACAACTATCGACACAAGTGTGAGACTATTGCAAGCATGAGCACATTTTTTCCCCTCCATCCTCCACCCTTTAGGTTGTTATCTTTCCTTTGTTGCAACATTTTTGCAGTAACATCATAGGAATGCTCAATTCCTTGGGTGTATCTTTCCACCTTTAGGGGAAATTGCTAATATTATAAGGCTACACTCTATTTAAGGATGAGAAACACCTTGAACAGGGGGTTCATGATGAGTCCCATCAATAGGTATATTTTGAAGATCATCATGCCATCCTCCAGCCTTAAAACTATCCTTTTCTCACATTAATTCAATTTTTTTTTTATATTATGCTTACGAGGAAGAGTAAAAGGTGTTTGTCATAGTATGTGGCATAATGTGGTCTAATTATAGGAAAAAGAAGAATTTTTAAGGAAATTTATATGTAGGGGCTTGATGGACAACCGAGAGAGAATCTAGGGGGTTTGTCCACCTCCTTAGCTCCCTAACTCAGCTTGGGATCACACCGTCCTCTCTCACTAGTTCAAATTCATTGGAAATTAAGTAAATCCTAGTACAAGTGAAGCTCAAGAGGGAATAGTTCCACCATTTCCTAGATCAAGGAGGGAATCACTCTCATTTTTAAGGGAGTTTCTATCAACTACCATTTTGTATAAATAAACAAGATGAAAAGATCATTAGGATTCAAAGTTTTAGTTCATATAGGTGTAGTTATTTCTCTTAGAATGAGAAGTTGGTTATTAAGTTGCCCTTGAGTTAGTTTCAGAGGGCTGAGACCCTTAGGTTTGAGACCAAACTAGAGGCTTTGGTCCCTCTTTTGTACTTGTGTTTTGTTCTTGATTCCAAGCATTTCATAGTTTCTTTCATTTCAATAGAGGTTAAGTTATAAAAGCCTGTGATTGCTATCTTCTACATCACCTCTCTTCTGGTAGAATGGTTGGAAGGATTCGTAATCTCAGTAAAAAGATATTGTGTTTATGATTTCTTAGAAATAGATGAATGTTAGTTGTTCTTCTTCACATTTTGTTTATGTATCTTAGAAGTCAGTTCATTGATTAGAGTAGTGCTATGGCATAAAATAGATGTTATTTAAATTCAACTCATCTTTTCCATCATAGTTTATATCACATTGTTAATGATCAATGGATGTATGCATGTGGCTGGTTGCAGGGCTGCGTTGATTAGCAAGGGGGGTGCCTATTCCACCTCCATCATGGACTCCTCAATCTTCTCTCTCCACCCCTCAATTACGTTCGAAAACTCCATTTCCATAGTCACTTTGTCTAGTAAACTTAGGACATCGTGAGCATTCATCTCGGTGCAAGGAAAACCTTTGAGAGGTATTGGGATTGGCTAGGGGGCTCAACCCAAACTTCCTTTACTCTCCCTAACATCCATCCACCTCTTCATTCCATCAAGGCATCATTTTCACTATAAAAATCCTCTTGGAACTCCTCCTATAGCATTAAAAGCCCTCTTATAGCAACACAAGACCCCCACTTCAATGTTAGCTCATTCAAGATGAAAAATAACCCCAAGTTGTGATTTGATGATCAAGGGATGGTCCTATACCACTCCAACCATTCCTTTTCCTCACTGCAAAACATAGTAGAATTAGTTATTTTCAATCACAAGTATGATGCAATTTAGGTTTTTGATTTTCAAGCAAATTTGAAATAGGTAGATGATACATGGAATTACGTTGCTAGTTTGATGAATTATGCAAGATAGAGTAGCTTTCTTTCTGTAAGTATATTATCCCTTGTCCTTTCATGAAATGATTAATTAGCATCTTCAAGTTGAGCAAATGGTATTTCCAATTTCATAGCTACAATTAGTTTTCAAATGTACTTTCATCAGCAAGCTTTCATTATAGTTTAATAGGAGGAATGGTCTCTAAGAACTTTGATCTAATGTCATGAATGAGAGTGCATCATTAGAATCCAAACTAATGTTCATATAACATTGTCACCTCTAAGTTTGTACGAACCCCGTGTTGATAATTTGAGTTGAGGAGCCCTTGGGAGTTGTAACATTCTTGGTGCAATACTAGGGCTCACCAATCACTATCAATGAATTCCTTCAACCCATTATCTTCCAGCACTGCCTCCATGTGGTCCTTCCAAGGAACATAATTCGGGCTTCCCTCATAGACACACTCGAGCGTTAGTCCATAGAAATCTATCCTTCTAGTTTTGATTAATTGATCCTGAAAATCCAATCATCCTACAATAACAACTTTGAAATATCTAGTTTATAGTCAATCCAACTCTGATGCCATGTAGAAATTAATGTGTAGATCTAAAAGTGTTGATGAAATTTACTAAATCACAAGATTTGAAGCTACTCTACTGATGTGTGGAAGTTTATTCACCATATAGAACAAAAATCATAGACATGCAAAAGGAAACATTACACATCCACAAAGATTTATCTAGGGGAAAGAAATTGCTCAAAAACCCTTCATATATGTATTCCATTAATTAGAGAATAGAGATTAAATACATATGCTTGCTCAACCTTGAGCACACCCTACAAGTGTATAGTCTATCCCTCTTCCTGATTGTCCGACTCTAGCCACCACTTAGCCAATTTTCAAGCCCTACAAGCTCCTATTTCTTTTCAATTTTTCTCGAGGAGATTGGTCCGTATTATTAAGGAATTTCCCACTATTGAATTACAGAATTCCTGTAGGTCCTTCCTCTGACTGCATGCACCACTTGTACACATTGGAATATGCTACAACTGATAGTACACTACCTTGGAATCTTCATCTCAAATAGGTAACTCGAATTCTCTGCATGAAAAAAATAGTTTGGGTTGATTTATTAGTTAGTTGGTTGATCATTGAGTGTGGTTGAAGTTCCACTTCCACAGCTTGACCTCCACTAGTTCATTTGGCGGTTAGAACTAGTTTAACTGACAATAACTCAAATTAACTGAATCGAGTTGCTACAAATTAGCAATCAACAATATTAAACTGAACTGAAGCTTCCCCAAATTTAATTAACTATGTTAATTGAGTGACAAGTGCCATGTCACCTTAGTTAACTACCTCCAATATTTATGTTGATGTAGAAATTCTAATTTTCTCTAGTTTGACCAAGGAAAATTCAAACTGATATTTTCTTACTGCATTTTCAACACTTTTCTCTGTATTTCTTCCTCATTCCCTCTTCAAATCTCCTTCCTTCTTCTAGCTAGGTTCTTAATATAATGATTTCTTCTTTGAAGACACATTCCTTCTCATAAAAAAATTGAAAACACTTTTCCAGGTCTCTATATTTTGTTAATAGATATTCTATTTCTACCAATGATGCTCTAATTTGGGCTTGATCTTCAATCAATTTCTCCTTTTCTTCATCAATTCTCTAGATTTCTATTCCATGCAGTGCATGCAACCAATGTCAGATATTTCTTGCAGTATTTTGATCGATTATTTTCTCAGCACCCCAATTGTGAAGATTATCACACAATACACATATGGATGGATCTGATAATTGATTTTGGTTTCAATGGCGTTTATCATCATATCCATTTATCACCATTTTCAAAACATGATATCCTCGAGAAGATATTTCTGACTTCACCTTTTCTCTACATGATAAAAAATTTACCATTGAGCCATGGAACATCCTGATAATGTATGATTTTCCCAAGTCCGCCTTACAAGGATTAATCAACCACAAAGGAACTTGATGTGATACCACTTGTTATAAATGTATATCACTACTAAGTGTGGGGGTGAATCAGTAGTGATAATCCTTATATAATTTTAACTTATTTTTTCTGGTTTACTGAATAAAAACACACATCAATAACATTAATAGTTCTAAATATAAAAGAAACACAAACTCAACACATAAAACCCATGATAAACATCAATACGAGTGTGCACAGAGAGACCCAAGTATTTATGGTGGAAATTTTCAAGGGGAGAAAACCACCCTGCTATTGTTGCACTACTTTGAATATTTTATTATTGA
Organism: Pinus tabuliformis; assembly: GCA_031772625.1. NCBI lineage: Eukaryota > Viridiplantae > Streptophyta > Pinopsida > Pinales > Pinaceae > Pinus > Pinus tabuliformis. Next base: position 280,945,178 of record CM062804.1, on the reverse strand, counting down.
AATAAATATTTTATCTTTTAGTTGGCCTCCAACAGCAAGGAGCCACCACCCCGATAATAATTTAGCTAGCCACCATCAACAAGAAGCCATCACCCCTTTCACAATTTAGTTGGCCACCATCAACAAAGAGCCACTACCCCTGTAACAATTTAGTTGGCCACCACCAACAATGAGCCACTAGCCTTGTAACTCTCTTAGGCCACTTTTCAAAATATTTCAAACTAGAACCCAATGATTAAAGAAAATCTCTTTGTAGCACAACCTCAACAAGTTAGTAGCAACAAATCTCCATAGCAAGTCCTCTCCCTCGATCACACAATCCGCTGCAGCTTCTGCTCAACTACGATCACTGATACTTGTATACAATACTTCCTAGGACCTGCACAACAAGCTTTGATTTGCTTTAGATATTCAATATGCTCCTACAACCATACTACATCTCTCCCAATGCCCTCTCAATGGGCCTCCCTCTTAATGGATCCAACCACAACTCCTCAAGGTATTCTCATATATATAATTTTTCTTCTCAAACTTTCAACTTAGGCACCTTCAAGATGAATAGAAAACCTTCTCAGACAATTAGATCATTTACCATGAGCAAATACCATAGTAGACACCCAAAGAATTAACCATAAAGCACATGAAATCTAGGAAAAGCCACCCACAGGGACTAACACAGGTCCTACCTTCGGGAAGTGCATTATAACGCATTCTAGTACACTACTTATATGAGTTATAATGCATGGATTCTTCAGGTAACTTTTGTTACCTTGATTTAACTTCATTTTTGAAGTCTTCTCTGATCAATTTGCCACTCAGCTTTAGGGCATGGACATGCAACTTTGAAACATTGTTCCAAACATAGGAGACCATACATTAGACTTGTACAATCATAGAAATGATTGTTACAAAGATGAACACCACTAAGCATTGGTTGACATCAATGACAACACTACAACGCGAACAAAATATTTAGCGTCAAGTTAATGTGTTCGGATTTACTAGACTAATATCTAAAAATGGAGTATATTTTCAATTGAATAGTCATATAGTCCAATATGAATTAACTTTACAGAGTAATGATGAACCAGGTGATAAGCATTGAGATAAACAATTTTACATCAATAAATTTGAATGCTTAATTAATTATGGAAAATAAAATCTCTATAGAGAATCATTACTAAATTCACTTGTTACCTTATAAAACAACCTCTTATCTTATATGAAAGCCAAAACAATTTGCTACGTTAAGGAATTCTTTTTCCTGTATCATCAATAACATGTAAAATTTAAAAATACTAGTAGCTCACCATTAAATAAGCGAAAAGAGAGTAAATAGCGGTCATATATATATATATATATATATATATAATAGTATAAACCATTTGATATTAAATATTAAAAGAAAAATCTATTAATGGAATAAGATCTCTATATATACGATTAATGTTAAAATATTTTAATCAACATGGTTTTTTTAATTATTAATATTTTCTTAATATTATATGTCACTTTCATTTTAAAAAGAACAAATCCACATTTTTCTCTCTATATATGATTAAACTCAAAACCTTTTAATGGACATATTTATAACCTACTTTAAACTTATTTTTTTATTGTTATTAATATTAGATATCACTTTCATATTAATATATTTTAATATTACGGGTTAACTATTAAAATTTCTTAAAATATTACATGTTAAATGAAATAAATATTACATATTAATTTATGACTAGGATATTTTTGTAATCCATATTAAATATTTTTTAATTAATATTTCCTAATATTGTATATCACTTTTATATTAAAACCAAATTTCAAGACATTAAGAAATTTTTTAATTTAAATTACTTAATTTTTTAAATAATTTTAATATAAAATTACAAAATTTAATATGGACACTAAAATATTTTATTTATATTTAACAATAAAATATATTGCTATTATTAATATATTCTTGTTTTAAATATTACATATAAACTTAAAATAAATTACATATCATATGATTATTCCATATTAGGTAGGTAAAAAAAAATAAACCTGAGTCTTATTTCCTTTCCTAAACCGACAAAACGTAATTCTTATTTGCCTCGCTTCCCTTCCGTAAAATAATCGACTTAAATAATGTATTTAAATCCGAATGTCGCCTTGAATTTACAATAAATTTTAGTTTCCGATCCACGGTTTTACATATTCCAACACGTGTGGCTTTACGCAATATCATTTAATGGCTTTTCCTTATGATATGAAATTGTGATGGATAACGCGGATGCCATTGAATGCCGGTAATTATGGAAGCTTAGTCTTCCATCGCCCTCTCCCATGCGTGCAAACACTATTTAGGCAAAGTCAACGTCATCCTTGTTCCCAATCAACATCATGCGATCCTTTTTCCCAATAGACATAACGCGTTCTTTTTCCTTCCCGCCCGAGAGTTATCTATGACACTTGAAATTTGTTGTATTTTTTCGTTTGGTATTCATTTTCTGTGAAGTAGGGTTTCCTGGTTGCCCAGTTAAAGTTGCAGGTATTGCGCCATAGCTGAACGCGGCTTTCGCCACAGACAGAAAGAATAACACCTAAATTTCACCGCAGCAAGAAAGATCTGTATTATTCGCCACGCCACGCCACCTCTCCAGAATCAGTAGGTTCCATGGAAAGGAAGGAATTAGAGATTACATGGTCCCGTTGGACGCCCACGAAAAGACAGAAAGAGATTTTGGAAGACCTCTTCAGACAAGGCCATCGTAACCCTAGTCGCTCTCGAATAAATGAGATTACCACTCTGCTCAAACAACACGGCAAAGTAGAAGCAAAAAATGTGTTTTATTGGTTTCAGAATACTCAGGCACGCAGCAAGAGTAAACAGAAAACGAAGACCCGTCAGATGCAGCGATCTCGATTTGAATCAACGCGTCAGGTTCTGAATGAAGAAGCTACTGTGAAAAGCTTGGAGGGCCAAACCTCTTATCCTCCAACTAAGGGTAAAGTATAGTTACTTTGTTTTTTTAACAGTCTCAAGCGTTTCCATTTTTCGTTGCCTACTTATCCCGTAGCCATGTCTGTCTATGTTCAGCTGATGGCAAGATCGTGGATTATACAAAGGATATGGCCCAGTTTTCACCTCAGGTAGCGAAAATCTAGTGGGCAGCTTGTTATTCTCTTCCCTTTTTAATTGTTAAATCTAGGTTTCACGTATTTGTTTCGCTCTCTGATTCATTATCCACGTATTTTAGATTATTGTCCAGGAAACCACAAATTCACCAGTATCAGCCTTCGGTACGTCAACACAAAGGCTCATACCTATTGATTTGTCATCGAAACAACATTTGCAATCTGTTGGGGTCGAAACTTTCTCACAACCCGATCATTTCACATACAATATGTGGAACAAAGAAGCTCATAGAAAAGATGGATGGCTGCACCATTTTCCAGACCCTCGCAGAAGTAACGTCATGACGAATTGTGCAGCTGCCCAGGAACATGAGAAAAGAGAGGAATTGCTGGAGCTGTTTCCTTTGCACCCGGATGGTAACCTCAGGTCCAAGTGCAACAGTAGTTTGAACGGTGAACAACAAACCAACAACCTGAGGTTGGGTGGTGGTGCATTCTTGTCATTAAAGTTTGTGCCTTAGATACAAACGAATTGCATGCTCAAAGTTTCCCTCTATTTTATTCATTTCCATGATCATAAATCCCGTCCAATCCGTTCACAAATTTTGTCATTTGAAATGTACGTTGAAGTCAGGTTTAGCATACAATCGAAATACCTCAAACAATATGAGTGTTTTAGTTGAATAAATAAATGTCTCTTCCCTTTTTATGATAAATATCTTCATTCTCTCAATTCATAACCATTTTTGAGTTTAGTAATATGTGGAAATAAAAATATTTTTGAGGTTAGCATTGTTGTAAAGTAAAATGTTTTGCTAGGATTAGAGGGCCACGTTGTTAGTTCAAGCTCATCCTTAATCTGGATAGCATGAATACAAAATTTGCCTAAACCTAATTTCATAAACAGGTTTGATTTTCACTGTGGAACTTGAATTGGCGACGACGAAGTGTGCATTTGCTAAATGAACATACAGCATTACCCTATAGGATGAAGAAGCATTTTCGCTTGCAAATGGAGAAAACTTTAACGGATGAAAACTCGTGTAAACGATCAATATTTAACGACCAATAGATTTAGGTTTTGTAATATTTTTATATTTTTGGGATGGAAATAGGAAATTGAAAATTGGTGAGTGGGGAGCCACATAGCACTGATCAAAATTTTAACATTTATTAAAACTAATGTATTATTTTGTTAATTTAACTAAAATTAAATTTGTTATTTATTTATTTTTAATGTTTTTGTAAAAGAATAATAAAAATAATGATAATGTAATTTTAAGATTATGGCAAAATTAGATATTAAATTGATATATGAATTTTTTCATTTAAAGTTTATAAAGGTATATATATTTTAATCCTGCTTAAATTTGAACCTATAATATTCTACTAAAGAAATACATAGTTTTAGTCATTGTTTTATATATATTTATTAAATTTCTCTCCTTCATATATATACTTTGTTAATATGAAATTGAGGTTTATAATTTCTGCATTCTACATACAAAATAAATATATGTAAAATAAACAATTCAATAATGTGAACAATTTTAAAACTAAAAATGTATATCATAGACTTAGTTGGTAGTCTTTTAGGCTCTACATTGTCTACATTTTCATCTCCATTTGACATTTGTCCTTCTGATGTTTTGACATGGATCAACTTTAACTAAAGAAAAATAAATACTCTTAATTTGAAATTATAATAATTTACCAAAGAAATACATACTCTTAATCATTCATACACACACACACTCTCCTTTGTATATATACTTTTTTTTGACATGGTTCAACTTTAGCTTAAGAAAAAAATGAATTACACATCTTATTGTAAAATATTTTTTTCGTATATATATAAATGAAATGTTATATATAATAATGAGGAACTTATAATGGAGGAACATATTAGAATTGGAATACTCAATACCCTAGGAAATTGTTGGGTGGGAGCCATGTGATATGAATGTGATCTTTTAAATTTATTAAAAGTAATGGAAGATTTTGCTAATTGAATTAACTTCTAATATCTAAATTAAAATTAAGTTTGTTATTTATTTATTTTTAATGTTTTTGTAAAAGAATAACAATAATAATGATAATTTAATTTAACTTATTTCCAAAGGAAAAATCAAACTTTTTATTGAAAAAATAAAAAGTTACATCTGTAGATGCTATAAGCATTCTTGAAGTCTTGTTCACATTGTTGCAAAATACCAGAACCTCTATGAAGACATATAAAACACAACCTCCCCATAAGAGAAATAACATTGAACAACCTACTCAACTTTGGAGAAAAGAACTAGTCTTGCCCCACATCTATTTTGAACACTCGATGCTCTGCCAAAACAGGCCAAGGATATAAGAGGGTTTATCTATTCATCCTAGTCAACGAGAGAAGAGAAAAACTTGATGTGCATTCTTCCCTATGTTTTGGCTTTTCCTCTTGATTTTCTTGCCACAGGACTTGCTAAGCCTCCATGACAGACTTCCTCACCATCACTCGATTCTCATGAGATTTAATGCGAGCTTTTTGAGGTGCTAGGAAAACATGGTTTGTAGTTTCTTCTACATTCAAGTGTACACCATCCACGTTCTTATTCCTTTTTTGTACATTATCTCAAGTACGGACTTTATTTCTAAGGAGACACCAAAAGAATAACCGTTCTTTTGTTGGGCACTTCAATTGCTAGAGGGATATCCACCGCCATTGATCACTTCCATGGGATCTTCTATCAATCTGGTAATCATAGCCATATTTTGGGGAGTAAAAGCCATTTTGGGCATTTACCCACCGAAGCTCATTTGGACAGTCCCTTAACCTAATATTTGATTGAATCATGTCTATGATGAAGGACTGCCATATACATCTCCACCATGAATTAATTTGAAGTGCTTCGACAATTTTCCAACCTTGTTGCCAAAGAGAGGACTCTTCAGGGGTCGTAATCTGGTTAAGGGAGGTTATTCCTTGATCTCCTCTAGGAAAGAAAAATTTTCGTTGCATCCCACCCATGGATCGTCCCCTATTCTCACTTTTTCCCCTTTCCCAACCATCCAAGCTAGCCCTTCTTCAATTATGACTATTGATTGCAGAGTAGCCTTCCATATTGATGTTGCACTGGTTGGTTTTTTATTTACTCAACAAATCCACTTCTCCATATATTCAGGGTCTATGATGAAGGACTGCCATATTAGATGTTCATGGAGAGGATGGATTTTAGGTGTACAACTATAACGTTTTATATGATTTTATATATACTGCCTGAATTCCTCAAAATGTTTTGGATCGTCAATTTTTGGGATGAGGGCTCTGAAAGTTGAGTGTTGAAGATAGTAACAAGAAATGCTAAAAATAGAAAATGCTAAAAATAACATTGCTATAAATAGCAGTTTCATCTAGTGTTGAACTTAGCTACAATGGATGAAAAGTGAAAGTGCCAAAAATAGCTTTTCTATAAATAACATTTCAAGATACCTTCCTATTTTAGTTAGTCCCTAAACTATAATAGGAAGTAAAATTCGAATTTGAACTTAAGAGCTGTTTGAAAATAAATTAATTAATTCACCATGAGTTAATTAGTTGTGAAAAATCAAACATGAAGTCTATGTGAGGACATGCAACATTTTCTCCATTAATTAAGGAATTTATCCATTAGTTAAAGAGATGAGGATGAGTTTTAATTTGAGTAGTAATAAGTTGGCTCAGTTAGCTGAGTCAAGTCCAGTTAGATTGATTTAAACAGTTTGTTTAAATTAAAGGAAGTTCAGTTAGTTAATGCATGCTTGCATATAACTACTGCTCTTCAGATAACTAAATATTCTCTCATACATAACTCATGCATGTCAGTTTAGACAGAGACCTAGTTGAGATCAAATGGAGGGACAATGTACTATGAGTTGCTAGGATATTCCTTTGTGAAAATTCATCGCATGGAGAAGGATTCATTTCCAAGAGAATTGCCTTGTTACTTCTTCTTGTTCAGTGAGTGTGATGAGGACAATTCACACATGTGGCTTCACTAGACCCCAAGAAAAATTGTGCAAAGAAATAGGGGCTTAGAGGACTTGAGGAGGATATATATACTTTTCTATTCAATCTATGAGCTTCATTGTTTGATTATAGAGAGAGCAAGAAAGATTTTGAGCTAATTCTTTTTGTAACTTGGACAAGATTTCCACTTGTATGATAATACAAAGTTGGGGTTTTAGGCTGGTTCTTTCCCCTGGTTATATCTTCTGTATTATGTGTGATTTATTTCTTCTTATCAGTTATATGTTTTCTTATTGATGTTGCTCAATTCGATTAAGCTTTTGCGTAATTGTTTGTAGAAGTAGATCAAGTAATTTGCTTTAGTATATTTCATTATTAGGTGATCTATAGGTGGAAATTTCTACATGGTATCAGAGCAAAGGTGATCAAGGAAGAACAATATACAGGAAGGGAAAAGTTTGAAGTTTTTGATTCTTGAATATATAAATCAAGTTCTTATGAAATATCTATTTCACTTATGGTGTTCAATGGTTTAAGACTCGAGTATGCCCTTGATGGTAGCTCGAATTAGATAGCTTGGAACAATCGTATGGAAGCAGTATTAGAGGATAATAGTCTAAAGGACTCCATTGATCAAGAAGTCCCCAAGCCGACTGATGCTACTCAATTGGTGGAATGGAAAAAGTGTGTGGCTAGAGCAAGGAGAATCCTTCTAGAGGGAGTTCGAGACCACATAGTCTCAAGTCTCCATGGGAAGGAGACATCGTTTTCAATGTGGAAAACATTGAAATATCTATATCAAAATAATAATGATCAGAGGAAGTTGGCATTGAAGGACAAGCTTTGTAAGATCAAGTGTGAAAAGGGCAATACGATCTATATGTATCTCAACAGGCTCACCACCTATAGGGATGAGCTTGGAAGTGTAGGGATCATGACAACATATGATGACATGGTGAGTCTTGCACTCCTTAATCTTCCTAAGAGCTGGCATGGCTACCAAGAATCGGTTAATGGAAGAGAGAAACTACAAGATTTGGAATGACATTGGTCAGATCTGATGCAGGAGGAGATAAGAAGAAGAAACCGAGATGGATCCTCATCAAAGCAAGATGATGAGGAAAATCTAGCCTTAGCAAGTAAGGTGAGGAAAGGGAAAGGGAAGGCATCCCATCCCAAATCTGGTTCTTCCCACGGTGGGAAGAATATTGACAAATCGAAAGTGCGATACTTTCATTATCATGAAGTGGGCGATTATGCTACAAATTGTCCACAAAAGAAATCCAAGAAGGGTTCCTCAAAGGGATTTGATGGTGAGGCACTAGCCTCACAGTTTGAGCTAGATTTCTCTCTTATCATATGCATGGTTTGATCCATGGTGGGATGTGTTTGGTACCTGGAAAATGGAGCCTCTTTCCACATGTGATGTGACAAGGATCTCTTCAATACCCTGGAGGAGAAGGATCTCCAAACGCAGATTGAGATGGGTGATGATGGAAAGTACTGTGTCCTAGGTGAAGGTATGGTTGTGTTTTAGAGGGAGCATAGAGCTCCCCTCACACTGAATGATGTAAAGTATGTACCAGGTCTGAAGAAGAATCTTGTGTTCATTGCTGTGCTAGGAGATAAAGGCTATGATGTAGTCTTTAGCAAAGGAAAGGTATTCCTAAGGCATATCGGCACTGGAAAGAAAAAGCAAATAGGGATTCGAGTCAAGAATCTCTACAAGCTGTAGGTAGATGACCGTGCTACTTTGAGTTCCAAAGCAGAGATGCAGAGCCAAGATGTTGGCGAGCCATGACATAGAAGACTAGGCCACTTACACCATGGAGCCCTGAAGATCATGCAACAGATTTCTACCAGATTACCCAAGGGAAAACCTGAGCAGATGAGTACATGCCAAGGTTGTACCTTGGGTAATTATGCGAAATATTCCTTTCCGGATCGAGACAGTAGAGTTGGAGAAATCTTGGAGTGAGTTCACTTAGATGTTTGTCGACATTTGTCTACAACTCCCACCGCTAAACAAAGGTACTATGTTATTTTTATTGATGATTTTTCTTGTAGATGCTGGATCTACTTTATTGAAAAGAAGGATCAAACCTTCTTGAGGTTTTGTGAGTTTAAAGCCTTGGTAGAGAAAGAATCAGGAAAAAAATAAAAGCCTTGTGTAGCGATAATGGTGGAGAGTATGTCTCCTAGCAGTTTAAGGACTTCTGCGCTATAGAAGGAGTTAAACAGGAATTGACGGCACCCCATAACCCACAACAGAATGAGGTGGCCAAAAGGAAGAATAGATCGATTGTGGGAGTAGCTCGAGCGATGTTGCATGAACAAAGTCTACCACTGCATTTGTGGGCTGAGGCATGAAATACAGTAGTATACTTGCAGAATAGAAGCCTGCACCGTATACTGGGGATGAAGAAACCTATGGAGGCCTATTCTGGGAAGCGACCTGATGTAAGTCACTTCTGAATCTTTGGATCATCAATTTACTGTCATGTGACCAAAGATGCTAGGAAGAAGGTAGACCCAACAACTAAGTTGAGAGTACTTGTGACATACACCAATACACCTCACAACTACTAGGTGTACCTACCTTCCAATTAGAGGACTATGGTACACAGGGATCTGAAGTTTGATGAGCAGAAAGCGATGCAAGTGTCACTTGAGAGGGAGCTCAAGTTGCATGGAGATGAGGAATCTTCTGTTCCTAAGGAGGAGGAGCCTCAGATTGATGCGAAGCAGCTGCATGCAGAGGATCCATGAGTGGAGACATCCATTCTTGCTAAGACTTCTAGAGATGGTCGGAAACACTCAAGGGAAGCTGACATGTTGATGCTGGATGTGCAGGAGAATGTGGCATAGCCATATTCTCATCGCAGATAGAAGAGGTCGCTAGAGCAGTACACTGGTTACATGGCCCTAGTTGGGGAGTGTGTAGATTCCGAGCCCTCTCCATTCGAGGAGGCAGTGCAGTAACCAGTATGGGTGGATGCAATGGTGGAGGAGTATGACTCCATCATGTCGAACCATGTATGGGATGTTGTCCCAAGACCTCAGGACAAGTCAGTGGTGAGTTCCAGATGGCTTTACAAGGTAAAGCAAGCAGCTGATGGCAGTGTTGAGAAACACAAGGCAAGGTTTATTGCTCGAGGTTTCTCAAAGGTCGAGGGGATCAACTATGATGAGAATTTTGCTCCTGTAGCAAGGTACTCATCGATTAGATTAATATTGGCACTATCAACTCAGATGGGGTGGAAGATCCACCAGATGGATGTGAAGACAACATTCCTCAATGGGATGATTAAGGAGGAGGTGTACGTTAAGCATCCAAAAGATTTTGAAACCTTCGATAGTGAGTCACATGTGTGCAGACCCAAGAGGTCTCTCTATGGGCTGAAGCAAGCACCCCATGCTTGGTACACTAGGATTGTCAACTATTTCATCGGGTTGGGCTTCACCAAGAGTGAAGTAGTTGTGAACCCTTACCACATCATGGTAGAAGGTAAGCCATTGATCGTTGTACTTTATGTCGATGATCTGATTTTGACAGGTGATGATTAGCTGATACAGTCTTGCAAGGAGGACCTTGCAAGAGATTTCGAGATGAAGGACATGGGCCTTATGCACTACTTTCTAGGCATGGAGGTGTGGCAGAGAGATGGGGAAGTATTTGTGTCTCAAGGCAAGTATGCCAATGAGATACTCTGGCGCTTTCACATGGAGAAGTGCAAGCCCATGTAGACTCCTCTAGCTGAGAATTGGAGGAAGGAGGATGCTACTTTAGGTGAGTAGTAGTTGCTACTATTTATCAACAACTGGTGGGTTCACTTATGTATCTCGTGAACACATGACCTGACTTATGTTTTGCAGTGAACTAACTAAGTCAAGCTATGGTTCAACCTACCAATTTGTTTTGGAAGGCAGCGAAGCATGTGCTGAGATACCTTAGAGGCACATTTCAGTTTGGATTGTGGTACAAATGGATAGAGGGAGTGAAGCTTCAAGGCTTCACAGATGCAGATTTGGAAGGGAGTCCATCAGTTAGGAAGAGAACATTTGGAGGAACCTTAAACCTTGGTTTAGCTGCAGTTTCATGGTACAATAGGAAAAAGATATCAGTTGCACTTAGCTAAGCAGAGGCTTAATATGTGGCTGCTAGTCAGGCTGCATGTGAGGCCATTTGGATATGGAAGAATCTAGTGGGATTGTTTGGTCAGAGGATGGATCCTACAGTGATTTACTGTGATAATTAGAGTTGCATCAAACTCTTTAAGAATCCAGTTTTTAGTGACAGGTCCAACCACATTGATATCTGGTATCACCATCTTCAAGATTGTGTGGTCAAGACGATAATGTTGTTGTTGTATGTTTTGACTGAGGAACACGATGCAGATATTTTGACAAAGGCATTGTCAAAATGCAAGTTCGAGTTCCACAGAGATAGGATTGGGGTTACTGACAATCCATTTCTTGTTGAGAGGGAGTGTTGAAGATAGCAACAAGAAATGCTAAAAATAGAAAATGCTAAAAATAGCACTGCTATAAATAACACTTCTATAAATAATAGTTTCATCCAGTGTTGAACTTATCTACAATGGATGAAAAGTGAAAGTGATAAAAATAGCTTTTCTATAAATAGCATTTCAGGATACCTTCCTATTTTAGTTAGTCCCTAAACTATAATAGGAAGTAAAATTCAAATTTGAACTTAACATCTATTTGAAAATAAATTAATTAATTCACCATTCATTAATTAATTGTGAAAAATCAAACATGAAGTCTATGTGAGGACATGCAACAGTTTCTCCATTAATTGATGAATTTATCCATCAATTAAAGAGATAAGGATGAGTTCTAATTTGAGTAGTAATTAGTTGGCCCAGTTAACTAAGTTAAGTCTAGTTTAAAATTAATGTAAGTTCAGTTAGTTAATGCATGCTTACATATAACTGCTGCTTTTAAGATAACTAAATACTATCTCATACATAACTCATGCATGTCAATTTAGATAGAGACCTAGTTGAGATAAGATGGGGGGACAGTGTACTATAATTTTCTAGGATATTCCTTGGTGAAAATTCCTTGCATGCAGAAGGATTTCTTCCCAAGAGAGTTGTGTTATTACTTCTTCTTGTTCAATGAGTGTGATGAGGCCAATTCACACATGCGACTTTGTTGGACCCCAAGAAAAATTTCGCAAAGAAATAGGGGCTTAGAGGACTTGAGGAAGATATAGGTACTTGTCTATTCAGTCTATGAGCTTCATTGTTTGATTACAAAGAGAGAAGGAAAGCTTTTCAGCTGATTCTTTTTGTAACTCGGACAAGATTTCCATTCGTATGATAATACAGAGTTGGGGTTTTAGGCTGGTGCTTTCCCTTGGTTATATCTTTTGTGTTACGTGTGATTGATTTCTTCTTATCAGTTATATGTGTTCTTATTGATGTTTCTCAATTCAATTAAGCATCCGCATAATTGTTTGTAGAAGTAGATCAAGTATTTTGCTTTAGTATATTGCATTGTCAGGTGATCTACAGGTGGGAATTTCTACATTGAGTTGAATGGTTCATGTATCGATCCTCTAACTCTCGATTCCTCCACCACCCCAGTTAATCCATTCCCCATAAGCTTAAAAATGTGTTGGAAGAGTTATATCATCCATCGATCAGGCCTCAGACTCTTATCCTTCTGCATTTTTTTTGAGAATTCCTTCTACTTCTCCCTTTGTAACAGATCCCATTATCATATCATCCTCTTTATCTTCCACATATATGGGAAAAAAATTGAACCACTTGAATAACCTATTCTATAGTGGCTTCTTTTGGAGCTCTGAACATGCCTCTAAATTGGTCCCGCCCAAGCCTGTTATCTCATCAAAGGATTTTTCTTTTCCTCACTTAGGTCATTGTGTTTCTTAGATAGTTTTGCAATTCTTCCTACCTTTTTCGTTATTTTGAAAGAATTTTGTGTTTTCATCCCCAACCAAGATCCATAATTATCTAATTTTGAGTCTTCACTTCACCATTTTGTTCTACATCTTCCTTTTTGAAATTTCCAGTTGTTTGTAAACTTATTCCCCGATCCTTCTCTCCTTATCCAATTCTATTGATGTATGTTTCAACTGTGTGAGTTTTCCCATGAAAATATCAGTTAATTACAGGCCCTGATCAGCAGTCACACACCTCCATGTTTCATAAACTAAGGTATTATTTTCAGGGTCTTTTAGACATTAAAAAATGAATTTAAAAGGGTAGCTTGGATTTCTACAAGACCCTTTTAGTTTGAGGATAATACAAAAATGATCAAAATCACCACCAGATCCAATCCATTATTTGAAAAAAGTTAAATTGTTGACCAGATCCTCTATTAGCATAAACCGATCCAATCTCTTAGCAAGCCAGGCCTCTCTTGCTCACTAATTCGTCCAATTGGTTTGAAATTTTATCAAGTTTACATGAATGAGATTCCCCATCATGATTTTATTTGTAAAGTAGTTAGCGAGAGGGTTCGCTTGAGCAAGAGAATCCCTAGTTTCTGACATGCGTAGAGAGAAGTTCATATCCCCTTCCATCACCAAATTTGGGGCCATCATGAAGGATTTAATAAGCAAAGAGTTCCAAAATGTGACCCTATGCTGACATGGACCATAAAAATTTAGGATATTTAGCTTCGATCCAAGCTTCAATAGATCTATCTTCACAATGAACCCCTTTTTCTTGCTCCTCTTCATACTGTGGATGGCTTCCTAAGAAACTATGATGGCTTCATTCATCTATCTTCTATCCAAGAATCTAAATTATTCTCTTGAGATGTTCGTGGAGAGGATGGATTTTAGCTGTACAACTATAACATTTTCTATAATTTTATAGATAAAATTACAAAGCAAAATAGGCCCGAATTCCGCAAAATGTTTTGGATCGTCAGTTTTGGGGATGAGGGCTATTAAAGTTGAGCTAAATGGTTCATGTATCGATCCTTTAACTCTCGATTCCTCCACCACCCCAGTTAATTCATTCCCCATAAGCTCAAAAAAGTGTTTGAAGAGTTCTACCATCCATTGATCAGGCCTCAGACACTTATCCTTCTGCATTTTTTTGAGAATTCATTCTACTTCTCGCTTTGTAACTGATGCCATTATCATATCGTCTTGTTCATCTTCCACATATATGGGAAACAATTGAACCACTTGAATAACCTCTACTATAATGGCTTCTTTTGGGCTCTAAACATGCCTTTAAAGCGGTCTCGCCCAAGCTTGTTATGTCGTCAAAGGATTTTTCTATTCCTCGCTCAGGTCGTTACATTTCCTAGATACCATTGCAATTATTCCTACCTTTTGCGTAATTTTGAAAGAATTTTGTGTTTTCATCCCGAGCCAAGATCCATAATTATCTAATTTTCAGTCTTCACTTCTCCTCCATTCTACTCTACATCTTCCTTTTTGAAATTTCCAGTTGTTTGATTCTTTAATTTTTCTGTTTTGTCTCATAGACATCCACCTCCAGACTTTAGAGGGTCTCTAGTGTTTCCTTTATAAGAATAAGATCAACTTATTCACTGATCCATTTCTCCTTTCCTAATTCTATTGATGCATGTTTCAACTGTGTGAGTTTTCCCATGAAAATATTAGTTAATGACAGGCCTTGATCAGCAGTCGCACACCTCCATGTTTCATAAACTAAGGTATTATTTTCAAGGTCTTTTAGACATTAAAAATTGAATTTGAAAGGGTAGCTTGGATTTCTGCAAGACCCTTTTAGTTCGAGGATAATACAAAAATGATCAGAATGACTAGCAGATCCAATCCATTGTCTGAAAAAGGTTAAATTGTTGACCAGTTCCTCTGTCAGCAGAAACCAATCCAGTCTCTTAGGAACCCAGGCCTCTCCCACTCACTGATTCCTCCAATTGGTTTGAGATTTTATAAAGTTTACATGAATGAGATTCCCCATCATGAGTTTATTTGTAAAGTAGTTAGCGAGAGGGTTTGCTTGAGCATGAGAATCCCCAATCTCTAACATGCCTAGAGAGAAGTTCATATCCCCTTCCATCACCAAATTTGGGGCCTTCATGAGGGATTTAATAAGCAAATAATTCCAAAATGTGACCCTATCCTGACATGGACCATAGAAATTTAGGATATTTAGCCCTGATCCAAGTTTATAAGAGTAAATATTGACGCCCAATATGTGATCCAATCACCTAGAATTTAGGAGTTTTATGTTTTTGTCATTTAGTCGCACCATAAGCCCCTCCGATCTTGATTTGGCATCCAACGTCACAAATGACCTTCCAGGCATCATTTTACACATATGCCTTCACCACATCCCCATCACCTAGGGTTCCTTTTAACAAAATAACATCTAGACAAAGAGATTTGAATAATTCCTTAAGGGCTAGCTTTTTATGAATGTTAGAAAAATCTCTGCAATTGAGGGAGAGGATGATCATTTAGAAACCACCTCAAGGGACTATGTTTCTCTTAGCACCCCTTTCAAATAAAGTTCTTTCCCATCCGCTATTTCCAACTTGTATTTCAAATTGGCTTTTGAGACATTTTATTTTCTACCTCTAGCTTTTTGGGGCACAAAGGGAGTCCATGGACTCCCTAGCTCACACATGGAGGTAGGCATGAGTTATTTTTTTTCCCTAGGCTGAATGATATAGTGAGTTTCCTCTAAAAAAAAGGGCACAGGTAGTCGGCTAAGCAACGCGTAGGAGGAGGTCATCTCTATGCTAAGGACAAGGATTGACGTAATGATAATATCTCGAGAATTGGAGATTTCACACATGGAATTCGTAGAGGATAATCAAGACCTGGAGGGACTAGGCCATGATACAACATCATTAAAGGAAGGTGATACATATTCAAAGGTAATGGAGGGTAGAAGAATATGGGCTAGCTGAGATGTTGGTTCGGTATATATCACTTCATTCTATGCCTCTTAATGGCACTCACTTCCTTGGCTATATTTATTTCCCTGAAGACTAGGTTGTGCTTTCTCAATCTCCATTTCAGTCGAATCAGGATCCCTCTAAATGCCATCAATCACTACTTGTCCTGCTTCCTCTAACTCCGCTACCCCCTGCTCATCAATCCTCAAATTTCCCTTCCCGTGCCTTCTCAAAGAAACCGCAATGGACAATCGCTCGCCACATGACCATGTTTGTGACAAATGTGGAATCAGAAAGGAAATTCATCATAATCAATTATATGAGAATGTGTATACCCGTGGAGCTCAAAGTTGATTTTTCCGCTAAACCCTCCCTTGGGTTCAATTGTACCAGTAAGAGAGCCACAAAATATTCTTTGTTTCCAGAAATGTCATTTTTTCTTCCAAGAATGTTCTTAGCTCATTCACAATGGCATTGAATACATCCTCTATCCATAAGTGAGGAGCAGCGCAGGAAGTCATACTTAGACTGGAACCTTCTCCAGTTTGTCCATTTACACAACAAATAATCGCATCCATGTTTTGAAAAGTATAGGAGAACTCTCGAACACCAATTTCACTTGAGAACCTATTCAAGCATGTCATCCTTACTGAAGCGAAGCATGAACTAAGCCATAGCTAATATGGTCACTTATACCTAGGCATTTAGTGCTCCTTCCCATTCCTTGTTAGTCCATTCAAGTATATATTGAGGTGAATAGCTTCTTCCTTTGGCTGTCCCAACTAACATCAACTCTGAGGCTTCCATGGTCTTGTCTAGCTCAATATCAACTCCAAGAACCAATTTGGGACATTCCAACTTTTTCTTTATTACTTTCCCCTTTTTCCACTTTGCTCCTATTGTTTGGCCATTTCCTCCCTCCCTTGATGCTGAGTTTTCCTTCTCTTCACCCACATATTCTAGATCTTCAAAAACCATATCTAATCTCTCCTCTACTGGTACTGACTATAAAAAGAATTTCCATAAATCAGTTGATGCCCCTTCTGCTTCAGACGTGCAAAATGTGCCCCTCCCTCTTGTTACCAAGAGGCTAAACTCTCATTCTTCCCCAAATCCATTTCCCTACCTTTATAGTGTGCAGTCACCGCCACTTCCATCCCTTGATTTCCATAGAGATTCATGGCTCTCCACCAACTTCCCCTCACCACCAATGGCTTGATGTAGACCCCCTGATGGAGTTGGATATTTTGACACGATTTGGGTCTCCTCCTCCCTTAGCTGAGGGACTAAATTCCATGTCACCACTCTCTCAATCCATTGAGCTAAAACCCCTTCCTTAGTGTAATTTACCAATACAAAGCTTGATCTTAGTCCTTCATTACACCATAGACCACTACCTCAATCTATGTATTCCAAGCCTCCCAGGAGGTATACGGGTGAAGAGTGTCCAGACACCATTTAAGCAACTTGATTCCCTACCAACACCTCTATAACCTAAACCCCCAGAATTGTCGAAGACTTGAAAACCTCCCGCAAACCATTATCAAGGCTTCTAAACCCCTTTGAGGCAATGTTCGGCTTCCCTAAAACTGTAAAGCCAAAACCATCCTCCAAACTCCATTCAAACCTCGTAACACCTTTCTTTCCACCTAGAAACTGGTGTGGAGGCCTGACCTTATCTAGGTTTTGTTGAGTTCGCTCTATCCCCCATATAGATAAAATATCCTCTAGTTCTAGCTCCAAGTCCACATAGTCCCTTGGGCTAACCATAATCGCTAGCTCGTAGAAGAAATGTAGACTGGTATGTGTAAAAACCCCGACAGTTGTTACCTCATACACAAGGCACATGTTACCAACTTACCAGATCACCTAAGCTTCCATACAACTTCTTATTCCTATCCAGAACATGGGTCATCCAACAAATAATTTGATGTAGTTTACCCCCCCTCCATTTTACTACCACGTACCATTATTTTTTGTCAGCGAAGATACCATGGGGTCCATGCAAGCACCTAAGACCTCCCCTCAAGTAAGCCCTACCACGGATCCTATAAAACCCTAGCCGCCATCCTCCAATCACCTATTCATGCTAGGAGAGTTCCACCTAATAATTTAATTTTAATATTATGGCTAAATTAGATATTAAATTGATATCTCAACAAGAAAGAAATAAAATTTTAACATCCACAATGCTAAATATAGCCTATGGGACCTATTTTAGAGTGCAAAACTTAAAAAAAGTATGCGCCTCAAGAGATTTAATCCTCTTTGAAATGGATCTATATTGGTTCTATATATGCATATAGAATGTGTAACATTTTATTTTTAAAACTTTATTTTTGAATGCATAAATGGATACAATGCCTTGAAATTTTACCTGTACAACTAGATTGTGTAAACTACACCACATAAATTTGCAATTCCAACAAATCTTTGCTAGACGAAATTTAAATTTAAATTTAAAATTGGAATTAATGGCTCCAAATTCTAAAATAAACCCATTTCTTTATGCCGATCTCAAAATATCATGAAATCTAAAGGTCACTCCAATGAAAGATGCTATCTATTTAATCTCATTATCAACACACACTGACTTTAGTCATTTCCTATGTGCAATTACATTTTTGATGTGTGAGTGCCCACAAGGACCTATGGTAATGCTTCTCCTCATTACCTTGCATGTTATAGCTTGGATATAATATGTATATAAGATTTTGACATAGTGATATGATTGGAAAAAAAATGATTTAGTGAGGTCCTTTGAGAAACCTTTGTGAGACAGGCATCGACACAAGTGTGAGACTATTGCAAGCATGAACACAATTTTTCCCCTATATCCGCCACCATTTAGGTTGTTCTATTTCCTTTGCTACAACATTTTTGCGCTAACATCATAGGCATGCTCAATTCCTTGAGTGTATCTTTGCACCTTTAGGGGTAATTACTAGTATTATAAAGATACAGTCTATTTAATACAGTGATTGACAACCTTGCAAGTATATGTGAAAGAATACTAGTAAATAAAGATACCTTAATTTAACTAATATTTTTTTTCTAGTAACATCCATTAATAGAATACAATATTATTTCGTGTCTTAGTCATTTTATCCTAAAGCTATAAGAAAGGAGGGAAAAATGGGAAGTTCACCACTTCTTCTAGGAATAAATATTAGCTATATTTCATAATAATCGATAGAAATGGACCCTCAAATTAACAAAAGAAGAGTATGAAGGTTTGAGGAAAGGGCTTGTATAGTGTTCGAATGTTGGAGAAAACCATCTATGGAGGAACTATCCTCGGTGAAAATATAACAACTCGACATGATACAATGTAAAAGAAGAAAAAATAGTAGATGATGTGGCCCAAAACATACCACATATTTATGTTGGACTGGATAATAGACAATGAGGACCAACAAGTTGTAGTAATCCAAATTGAAGGTACAATCATTACCGAACTTGTTTCAATTTTAACTGTCCCATGTTATAATTTCAATCCCAATGTTGGATTGATATAAAAATTAATTCAGTATAATATCTTGATGAGCTAAACACAATGGGGGCATTGTTTTATAGTTTTGGGGAGGTTTGGAAAAGAGGAGTATTTTTACCCTATCTTCATAATAGACCTTAGAAATATGGTTAATTTCAAGGTAGCACCTTCCATTTCCTAAGAATAACCCAAGTGGTGGGAGGGACTATTACAAAGTGGTATGAGAGAGAAGATTCAACACTAGACCTGAAGAGGCCCACATGCACCCACCTAGGATTATTATTTAATCTCCTAATTCTTTTTTGTACAATGATGTGTGTTGATTTTAAAGTAAAATTGATATAATGTTTTATTTGACATAATTATTTTGCTGGTTATTTTATCTTTAAATAAACATACTAACTAAGATTTTATGTTTCAAATGGGTTTTCATCAACATGCTTATTTTTTAATAAGTCAAGGTAATGGGTAATTGTGTTTATTTATAGTTTTTGATGGTGAACAACTATGTGTGTGTACCAACACATAAGAAAACATCAAAGAAAAACAAGAGAGTGAAAAGGATGAGTAGTAGGATGGATAAATATGCTACAAATAGATCCTAGCAATATCAAAGAGAAGATTTAGTTGGGAAAAGAAAAGAAGAAGACTCTCTTATCTGGATGGCCACCCTTAGAAGCATAAAAAACGAAAAATAAGTTAAAGAAAAGATAAGGAAAATATCGTTAGATCACATGAAAGTAAATTAGAGGTAAATGTAGTAGCATTATAGAGCTTATCGAACCTTTGAGAGCATAAACAACAAGAGCTCAGTGCCAGTGATATCGGCAAACACAAGTCCAAACCTAGGATGTAAAAGGTCCAAACACAAAGGTTGGATATCAATAGGGAAGGGGGTTGCAATTCAAGGAAAATAAATAGGCATGTAGATGAAGGGACATTTCTATTCAACACTTCATAAAGACATTTAAGCAACCTTTACTGATCATCTGATACTATAGTTAAGAAACACCATTTTAGAGGAGAATCAATAGGACTTCAATGCTAGAGGATTTCAAGAATGAAAATCCTCCCCAACTTCAGTGGAGAGATAAATAATGTTGAAGAGGCAAAGGATTGGATGTTGTGGATGAGGAAACAATTTAGAGTGTATGAATATTCTGAGAACATGAAGGCCGCAATAGTTGTTTTTAGTTTGAAAGGGAAAGATGGTATATGGCGCGAAGATTTCAAGAATGTTAAATACATCAGGGATAAATATTTGTCATGGAGAAGGTTCGATAAATACTTTTGAATGAAGTACATTTATAACATGTACTATGATAGCAAGGCCAAATAATTCCACGAGCATTAATTGGGGAAGCTCACTGTTGATGAATACACCAATAGACTTATGTAATTATTTAGAATTCCTATCATCGTTCAGAATAAGAATCCTATCCATTATGTTGGCTCGAATAACAACATCATTTTTTCCTCTTGGCTATCAAATGAAGAAATGCTAAATATGAGTAAAAGAATATGATACTTGAAGAATGAGAACCAAACCAACCCAAAAAAGATAACTTGTAGAACAAGGTACAAGAATATCACAACAAAGTAATGTGTATATCTCAAGAAAGAATGAGTGAGCTAAAACCATCTAAGACACACAGAAATAAGAAATTACTAGAGGTTAATTTAAAATTAGTTCATAGTTGGTTAGCAACGTTAGTGTGGAATGAAAGAGAAAATATTCAAAGAAAACATAGGACCCATAAGGCAGAAATTAGTTCATCAACATATACCCAATGTGTAAGAAAAAATTCAAAAACGATAGTATTGTCTAATAGCCATTAAAACCACCATGAAAGGGCATGGGAATTGATGCCAAAAGTGAAGATATTATCATTGATAACATTCAAAATCCAATTACATGTACAACAAGTCCATCAAAATCCAATAGTGGAAGGTTGGTTGCTCATATCATCTTCAACATAAGAACTTTTCCTCACCAAATCTACCAATAGAAAGAGTGCTCAAAGCTATCTAAGTGCTCACAACTATTTAAATTCTAAATGAAATGATGTGCTAAAATTCCCTCCTTTAGAGGCATTAGGAGACATTCATACAAGTGCGTAGATGAATTTTCATATCCACACTATGACCATTATAAATATTATTTATTTTTACATTATTTAGCCTTTTTACAATTATAAGAAAATAATAAAATGAAAGTTATGTGTGGGGTCATTCACTGCATTATCTCTCCTTCAACATATGAGTGTTTTCTTAATTCACTCATGAAGGTTAAAAAACCTTGGTTTTTCTTGGTTCTCCTTGAATTTGAATGAGTCCTAGGTGCTTTCTCCACTTTTATATCTTAACAAACATGACCAAACTCTATCATGAAATAACATATGCACACATTTTCCGATTTTAACAATCCCTTCAATTTCCTCAATTACTGTGAATGGCTTAGTTTAGATGTTTGGCCCTTTCATGAAAATATTAAACTTTTTTTCCTTGAAAATTCCTTATCTATCAATGAGTTTAACAGAGCAACATGGTTTCTAGAAAATGTGTCATAGCTGATGTCATTTGTAGCGAAGGTGGTGACAAGTAATTACCAACTATTTTTCTCAATGGATGTTTTATATTGTGAGAAATAATCACATATGTAGTAATAAAATTGGAGTTCAAATCCTTTTCTAGTGGAATTTCTACATAAGCATGAAGAAACACTAACAATAATCTATCTAACCAAGACATTTGTAGTTTCTATCCACATCTTCCCTTTAACTCTGAATAGATGACCAAGTAGTAGGATTGAGTCATGTGTGGCCTCAATTGTATTTTAGTCCATTCAAACTATAACCAAGCACCAAATTTATCACACAAATCTTACTGGGATAATAATATACCCAAAATGCACTGTCTTTGATTATTGTCATACTCATGTTCCTTTCTGGGGATAATCTTTAATTCAATAATGTCAATATCCTAATGAAGTAGCACCATATGTGAGAAAGAAATAATTGATGGTCCTATGCAAAAGAAACATTATATTTTTTAAAATCTATTTATGTTCATTCTAACCCTACCATTTCACCCAAGTTTCTCATATCAGGTTCAATTGTTAAAAGCCTTGTGAATGTCTATTTCATAAACATAGGTAGAGATGAAGGTACACATTTTTTTACAACTTCAACCCATAGAAGTGGAATGAAAAACCATTCTAACTTATCTTTAGATGTCAATTTTTCAACATGATGAGAGTTTGTCTCTACCTATTCAATTTCTTTCATAGGTTTTGATTCATCATTGTCCTCATCAATCACATGGGTAATTTTTCAAATGATATATGGTGATTGCATTGCCTAGACCATAGGGATGTAAATATTGTTGCATTGGCAACAATAATTGTTTGAATAATATCTAACTTAGGCTCACTAAGATAAGTGTAAAGCGATGGATTCCTCACAAAATCAGAAATAGGCCCCACATGTGTGCATAAACGAAAGGTGGGAAAGGTGGAATAGTTTTGTATAAACATATTGATCTAAAAATCCATTTTTTCATTATAATAATATAATTTCTTACATGAAAAACTTGATATAGAAGGAAAGAAAAAAAAAAAGTGATGTTATGTTTGATATTCTCCAACTTCCAAAGATTCAAGTGACTGTAGAAATGGATGGAACAAATCAGAAATCGCTCTATGGTGTCTTTATTATGTCCCTAATAAGTCCAACAAGTTGAAAACAAATTTATTAGGTTTATTAAACAATATGCAAGAATATCCTCATACTCCTCTTGGAAAAAGGCCCTGGGAATTTTACCCTTGAATTAACATCTCTAAGAAGCTTGGCTACAATTTCCTCAAAAAGGATTTGTAACTCTACTTATTGATGAGAAAGTCATTTCTAAAAGGTATAACTTTCCCATTGACTCTAACACCAATTTTGTTTCTTCAACTTCTAATATTTGTAGTATTCGCTAGCTGGGGTTGTGCATTTGAAGCTTATGTATTGATCACCGAGGTAGCATTTTGGTGCATAGGAGTGAGTAGATTGGAGGGCTTCATAGTAGTTTGAAATGTAGCTACTATTATTACTTTACTGCCACTATAGTGTAATGTAGGGGACAAGAGTGTCGATAGGATCTATAACATTTTCATGTGCAATATTACCATGAATTGCGCTGCATATTTTGTAATATCCCTCCCCTTAATAATAATAATAATAAATAATAATATAATAATAAATAATAATATAATAATAAATAATAAATAATGCAAATAATAAATAATACAAAAATAATATTTAATAATATAAATAATAAATAAATCACTTAATAATAAATAATAAAAATAATAAATCATAAATGTTAAATAATAAATAAGATTAAAAATATATACAAAGAAAATAAATAAAAATAAAAATAGTAATAACCATACTAAAGCTCTAGATAAGAATAAATAGAAATAAAATAAGAAAACTATCAAAAAGAAGGAAATAAAACAAGAAAAGCTAAAAATCAAATGGAAAGTAAGAAATAAAATAGGAAAGCTAAAAAAATCAAAAGAAAGTTGCATGTAGACACATGGAGTGTGTGCATGTGGTTCCCCTTCTAATGTTTGTTCTATTTAATAGATGGTGAGGAAGATGAGAGGCATTCCTGCATTCCATCTTTCCGAGATTCTATCTTTCATTCTCTTGGGAGAATGGTGTTTTAAGACATAGGAGTCACTGGCAGTAGTACAATGATCGAGGGCTTGGGGGTGGCCAGTTGTAGCAAATCCTTACATAATTAAGCCTACGGTTGGGTGGAGAGTCGTCCCCGAAAACCTTATTGTGGTATGCCTACGTCTACCATAAGTAAGCACTATTCATTATTGAATTTAGTTTATTAATTACATGTTTATTTGGCTAGGTAAGTGCCACTCTAATTTAAATTTAATGTTAATTAGTAAAGATAATTAGATATTTAATTTTAGACTGTTACATCTTTTCATCTTTATCTATCTATTTTCACTGCACTGCATCTTAATCTCATAACTGAGATATCTGATTTGTGGTATGATATTTAGACACAACTTGTCTTCCATTTCTGTGATTAATTTCAAAACATTCTTTGCAATTAATCACACTTAGCCTTGCTTTTCCTATGATAGAGTCACAATTCTTGCCAAATTTATTGTGTTATCACATATTCTCTTAGCTTCCTTCAAAACTACTTTCCTATGTACTTTGCCTCCAAGTATTGCAATAATAATGTCATCCCTTTTATATATAGCATGATTAAAACACTTCCCATTAGATATCATGAATTATCTCCTAATTCAACACAATGTTTGAGTTTAATAAGGAGATTTTCTCCAGATGGCTAGGGAGCACTTTAATATTTCATATAAGGCCAAATGGAATGCTTGTACATGATTTAGTGAGATAGAACATTATTCTATTATGTGTGTGGATTATTTGGAGAATATTCGTTTTGACATTAGCTTGAGCATAGGATCATCCAGGCTCCATGTTGGGGTTGCAAGTTCAATAATATGGTAGGTGCATGAATGTATGATGGTGAAATGAAAAAGGAAAATCATTAAAGGTACATGACTAACACCACTTCTTCTTCCAACAGGGAAATTTTTTTACCTAAAAATATTTTTGGACTAGATCCAAATAACATGAATTATAGTGGACTGTTCACATTCTTTGCAATCCCATTACTAAAGAACCTAAGATTAAATCATTTGCATGATTTCTCAACAAATATGGATCATGATGCTCTTGTATTTATTTTGCTCTTAGTATCAAATCCATTGGAAATGATTTCAATAGAAGAAAGTGAATAATTCACAAACTCTTGGAAAATTATTGTATGGACACCTAATAATTAACAATATGTCACTTTCTAAGAGTTCATGTCTCGTTGAAAACACCAAAAGCAAAAGGCATGATATTGATATTGAACAATAGGCTTATACACCAACTCTAGGTATATCACACAAAGGAAGAACTTGATATCGTTATCCGCATCCATAGCTCTCGAAGGAAAAGAGTTTCAACCTTCTATATTTCTCTCTATATTACTATTATTTTTTTCTTAAGTATCCAAGGTCGTTACTTTCTCCTCCCTTGGTTCATCAATTCCATCCATATAACTTATATCGACACTCTCCATGCCTATCATGTGCAACTCCAAATTGAAGGTTTTCATGGTCACTTTCAAGTGAAGTGACTTAGATACCCCAATCAGTATCAAGTTGGTCCCATCTATAAGAGATTGATGCACTACTAACTTTTAGAAAAGACATATGAAGCACTTCCCACCTAAATGTCAACTTTGTTTAACCATAAATTAGTAACAAACATAGGACATTAAATATATCATCTCTAAAATATTTTCCATTAGTTTAGGTTCAACTTTCAAATGTTCCCAATTACTTGGTATATATTTAGAGTTAAGACCCTCGAAACATATGGTGTGACATCATCATAGACTTTGTTGGTAGCTAGATAGAAAACTTTATAGGACTGTAGGACCTATTGAAGGAAAGACTGAGGAGGTCACTCGTCCTAGAATCAAAACTAATTCACATGTAGCATCTATGGGTAGTCCCACTACTAGGTCAATAACCTTCAAGAAGTGAAGGACAAAATTGTCTTTGAGAAAAGAGAAGAATATAATCTACAAGAGAGACATGGTTTGCTACAGGATGGGAAAATTCTACTACATGTGGAATATGGGAAGCTACAAGAGCACAAAAAAGAGCTAAAAAAGGAAGAAACCACCTAAAAATCAGTTGGATAGGACTCGCAAGAGCTTTAAGAGTCTGTTCCACAACCTAGCTTGGGGTCTTACTACAAATTTTTTGAAGGAGGAAGGATTATCCCTGAAAAATATGCAGTCCCACTCCTCTATGTGCTGGAGATAGAGAGAGGAAGAACCCACAGGTGGATTAAAATTACCAAATATAAGAACATGGAAGATTTTGGTTTCATGGAGGAGAAAGTCAAATGCGTAAGGAATTAAGTGATTTGAGATTAAGGGAGTATATTATGAAGGAGTAGCTATAGGAAGAAAACACAAGGTTTAGAGAGAGGTTGCAGGAGAAAGAAACAAAACTTACCACCATGGATAGTCTCTCTATGGAAGCCCTCCAATGCAGGAAAACATCAAAATATGATGCTCTCTTCCTCAAAGAATAGTTGTTGCAGCTCCAAAAAAAAACGCTATCACAATATGGGTCTCTGCCTTTTTAGGACTACAAGTAGTTGATTAAGTTTTGCAACCAAACTAGTATGGAAGATAGGGAAGCATTAGTTGAATTCTAGATGCATAATTTCACTTTGACAGATCTGAATTATAGGGATCCCAATTCAAGATTGGGAGACATGTAGCTAGTTGCTTCAGCATCTTGGTTGAATCATGACGAGACAAGGGTTGAGGAGGTGCAAATGGTAATGGAAAAGGAGGAGAAGGTACCCTTTTATATCAGAGAAAAGCTAGTCAACCCTAAGGTTATCATCAAAAATCATAACCTCATCTCCAATGATGTTACTTTGGCACCAACTCTAGCAAAAAAAAACTGCTAAAAGACATGAAGAGCAATGCTAAAAATGAAAAGTGTGTATACTAGAATGATGTGCTTTTTAGGGTTAATTTTCAACATACTTAAAAAATGGCAGTAAAACCGATTTTTTTATGTAGAAGACAATTGTTTTTGAGGAAAAAAATACACTAATGTTTTTGGTAGAATGACTTTTTTCTTTTCCGTGTATAATTTCATAATTTTTTGGTAATGACGATTAAATAAAATATGGGATCCTAAGCACAGTAAATTTCCATTAGTTTTCATCCATGTTGTTAAACATAGAATAGCATGAAAGTAAAGATTGCTAAAATTATAATTGTTTTCAACCATAACATTAAAGATACAAAAAAAATTTGGAAAATTTTCAACCATAGAATTAAAAACTCTAAGTTTTCAACATATTTAAACCATGACATTGTGAACACATTACATGACTAAATTAATCAAAATGTTAATACTTGTAGATTGAATGAAACATAAATTATATCTTTAAGTTATTGTTGCATTGTAGATATTCTAAACAATAAAATTCATCATAATAAAACATATAATCAAGCAAACAAAAAAATGATTCATAACTTAATTCAACACAATATGGAAATTAAAATTTTTATTTCAAGATATGATGCAAACATAAGTTATATAAACAATTTTAGACAATTATTCAAAATCACTCATATTTTCTTACACAACATCAAAAGTCACATCTTTAGATGAACGAATGGATGCAGATGAAGATGTTCCATATTATTTTCTTTCATCAACTAGTGCTGCATCAGAGTCCACATGCATGCCCACCATTTCAGGTTTCAAAATTATTCTTGATCTACGACTGGGTTTAGCAGAATACCATCTCAACATTGTTCCTTCTGGTAACAACCTCTTTAGAATCTCTATTATCTTAAAGCGAAGAGTAACTCTCTTTGTTAAATTGAAATCATAAACAAGTATTTCAACATCCTCCAATTTTAAGAGGTCTGTGTAGTGACGATTTATATTTATTCCCTTTTGTTTTCCCTTTCCAACAATTTTTTTATCAACTACCATCTCTAGCTTGTACACACCATTGAATGGGTGTGTCTTTGTGGCATACCAATGTACTTCAACACCTGCAACATCTTCATTTTATGTAACGACCTTTATAACCTTAGCAACCTAGAATGGATATCCATTGGGATATCCATCTGATAGCACTACAATCATGCAACCCTCCTTAATATCATGTACTGAACCCCTATAAAGGTTTCACATGGCTTCACGTTGTGAATGAGATCTTCTAGAACCAATATACATTTCTCTTTCCTCTACCTGTGAAGAATTAATACCTTGAGATTGTTGTTGTTCAACAATTTTTCTTTCCTCATGTTCATTTGAGACATTTTGTGGCCGAATAAATGGAGTTTTCAAATGTATATCTTCATTTCTTGTTCTATAAATGATATCACATTGATTATTAAAAAAATACTCCCACCAAACTGAATTAACAATACCAAAGTACTCATATGTATACCTAATACATTTTTGAATTTTTTCTAGGTAATCAGAATAATTTATATCTCTATTATGCCTGCGTGCATTAAGAACTTCAACAACTGATTATAATAACAATAAATTAGATGCAAATATTGGAAGATCTAGAATGAACTTCAAAAATGCCAAACTTGATGATGATGCATATTCTATAGTACTTGAATAGTTCTTGCCCCATATTAGTGTTTTCCAATAAATTATTTTGATACGAAATTAATGTTGGAAGTTAATGCCATTAAGTTGTTCAATGCATTTCTCCTCATAACGCGATCCCAGAATAGACCTTTGCATGTCAACAATTTCTTCCAAGACATCAAAAATTGGCTCTAGCATGTATGATTTATTAATACATTCAATTAATGATGGCAAGCTCCCAACTTCCTTCCTCCTCAATGTGACTGAAAAATGACAGAAGATCTGATCAACATGGTCATGACTGTACCCAACAAGATGGAAATGAGCCTTTACCTTCTGAAAATTCTCAATTCGAAAAGCATTATTACATATCCAAAAACAAATTGATTGTTTTTTCACGACAAGTGTTGTCCAATTGTAGATACAAAACTTCAGGAAGATTACCAGACCAATGAGAAAGCACATCATGAATTACGGTTATTTCAATATTTTCATCATTATGAATATTTGGAGCTGTGAAGTATACCCTTGGAAACATTTTCCCATTGAATACCATACAACCAACCAAATAATACTGAATAAAATTTTCCTCTTGTAATTTTTTGGGTGTCTGAACAAAATGTGGTAGAAGTGTTTTCTTCTGGTTCATACCATCAATTATCAAATCCAAATATTTATTTGGATTATCATAACAGTTATTTCAATTCTTGTACAACTTTTTCCTTTCACTTGTTGGTTGTTCGTGATGCTCTTGAAGGGATTTGACAATGGATTCTACACAACATAAAAGAAAGTCATTAATAAATACGTTTTCATAGTTGATGACTATACAATTTTAAAAATTAATGCTATGAATGCTTACTTGTTCTTCCCCTTCACATTTATCCCTTTTTGATTAAGAGAATCACATGTACTACAAATCCCAATCCTTATCTTCTTAGGAATATGAACATTGTTGAATTCTTTCTTCCATATCCTCACAAAATATTGATATGTAATAAATCGACCATGTCCTAAAACACCTCCTGCATATTCTTTGTAGAAGTTGTATATTTCACATCTTGAAAAACTATATGGAATATGTATTGTCTCTCTATTTGGAATACACTCTCCATGCTTTGAAAAGAATTCTTTCATCCATGACATTGTAGTATTTGATAATGGCCCAAACTGTCATTTATGACGTACTTATGAATAAAATGTGGGACCCTTTTCCAAATTTTCTTGGATTCTTGAGAGAAGAAAATTACCCATTGAAAGAAACATTTTGAAAGCTTTTCTACATATAAATAAAGACCCAATATGATAATAATAACCTAACAATGTAGATGGCATCTACCCCACTAAATATGTTTTTT
The DNA here is from genome assembly GCA_031772625.1 of Pinus tabuliformis. Classification (NCBI taxonomy): domain Eukaryota; kingdom Viridiplantae; phylum Streptophyta; class Pinopsida; order Pinales; family Pinaceae; genus Pinus; species Pinus tabuliformis. Next base: position 280,915,071 of record CM062804.1, on the reverse strand, counting down.
TCATGCTTTTATTCATTGACAAATATCTCTTCCTTTCCTCCAATGCAAACTTGAAATACATATGTTTCAAACAATATTTTTGACAACATTCACTTGAAATGAGAGCACTGATAGAAATTCTTCCTGTCATATATTCTGCTCTACCCCTTCTATAACTAGAACATCTTGGATTGATACGAAAAGGTATGCTCCTACTCCTTGATACAATATTTGCTGGCAACATCTCCATCATTGGATCATCATCTGTATAAGAATTTTCATAATCATTATGAGGAATATTATCCTCACTATGATCAACTCTGCTTTTGAAATACTGATTTGGAGGATATTCTTCATTTTTCCTTGTTAAGTGCTACCCTCATAGTCTTTAAAATTAGGACTAAATGGAAATTTTGACTCTATGTTTATTGGATATTATTCTTCATGTGCATTGGCAGTGCTACTCTCATAGTCCATAGGATTAGGACTACATGGAAAATGTTACTCTTTACTTACTTACTTAATAATAAGCTATTTTTTTTTGTAATTTACTAATTTATATAATGGAATTTATGAGGTGCTGGGAAAATTCATAGACATTTGTTTGATACCAGACACTGAAGTTGTTTATGTACTTACAAAGCTACCCAAGTCAAATGACAAGACTAAATGTTGGTATTATGACACAGATTTGGCACTATGACACAGGTGTTGTCCTTGATGGCAACTCACTCAGATGATAGAGCGCAATTCAGACTCACAGAATGAAGAAAGAGAGCTATACGTAGGTTCCCGAGTGACCAAGCCATGTGTACACGCGGGTTAGCAAACCAAAAGGAGCGTATAACGTACACACGCACTTTCATAGAAGGAAAGGCGCGTACATATTGGAAAACTATGTTTTGGTCCATGGTATTGGTCCAAGGTATCTGGTCCGAAGTGTTGACCCCAGGTATTTGGTCCAAGGTATTGGTCCTAAGTGGTTTTAGTCCATGGTATTGAGTAATGCCTAAGACTATAAAAGGAGGAGAAGATCATTAGGCAAAGTACTCAAGAATTGAATATTTGAGGAAAATCAAGATCTAGTTATTGGGTAATGGTGCATAGCTGGATCTTAACAAAGGATGAACCTTATTGCTTGATGAAGGATAAGATATAATGATGGGTCAAGATCTTAAGGCTTGAAGTGTAGTATATTTATGTGGTTTTATCATTTTTCTGAATAATTGGTGCATGTTGTAGTCTATAAATATGATGATCTGGGTATAACTGAAGTATAAAATTGTTGTAAAGTTTAAATAATCATTTATAGATCTATATGTAGGTTCACTTTAGACAAGGTGCATATACATGATAGTTATTCATATCAAAAGAACATATACATCTAAAATTTGATTTGCACTTGAGAAAAGAGTGTATGCATGCAGGTTCGACACATGGAAGTAGAGTATACCTTATAAAACATGTTTTAGCTGATTTTTTTTGCTATTGTAGTGTTCTGGGTTTTGGCTTGGGTTCTCATTATTGTATTCTGGTTACAACATTATAAAAGATCAAATTGAAAGGTTTTCAAAGTGATTTATTGATTCAGTTGTGGCTAGTGCAAAGGAGATTGGTTGATGCAGATATATTTGATGATTGAATGATGTTATTGATGGATCTAGTTTGATAATTTATGAAATGTGGTCCCTGGAAGAAAATAGGAGGTCGTATCCTTCTTTAGGTCGACACCTACGTACTAGTAAATATATTTGCTAGTACAAGAGCTAGGGGGTTGTAGCTCCCTTCTAGTAGAAGCTAGAGAACTAGAGAGGGTTGTAGCCTTCTGCAGGTGGGTTCCTACATAGTGGTATGAGTCTGTGCGAGTACAATATTGTAAATAGGTTTTTCTTATATTAAAGAAAACAATAGCAGGTGGTTTTTGTCCCGCATTGGGTTTCCACCTTATATCATGGTGTTCATGTGTGTCTCTTATATGTGATGATTTGTTCTATTTTTACTACACCTCGTTATTGTTTATATGGTTAATGATGTTCTGATGCACTAATTAAAGATCAACATATGATGAGTTAAATAAATCATAAGTTCGTTGGATATACGGTAGTTTCATTAAACACAATTGCGTGTACACACAGGTTACCTTAACTGAAGTAGCGTATATGAATCTGATTATGGAAATGAAAAGTTATTGATTTTCTAACACTGATTCACCGCCCTCTCAGTATTATTTCCAAAAATTGGTATCAGAGCAAGTCCTTCACAAGAAGCTTGATCACTTGAAGGAAGATCCATCAGCTTGAGTAATCAAGAAAGAGAGGGATCCATCAGACCACCAATCTTTGATGGGAGAAATTTTGTTTACCGGAAGATAAGAACCACAACCTATCTACAATTGCTTGGAATAGATATTTGGGAAATCGTGGAAGGAGGATATACATTTCCATCAGGAATTCGTACATATACAACAGGTAGAAAGCAATATGAAACCATTGCCAAAGTTGTCACTATTTTATTGGGAATTTTGTCAAAATCAGAGTCTGTCAAGGTCATGGAGCTCAAATCAGGCAAAGAAATATGGAAAAAAATCGTTTTAAGCTATGAAGTAGATAATCATGTCAACCTTGAGAAACTACAATCTCTTAGAATTCAATATGAAACTCTCAAAATGCAGAATGATGAAAGCATAGCTAATTACTACCTACGTATAGACGAGATTGTCAATTGTATGAATAATTTGGGTGAAAAAATTAAGGAAGTTGTCTTAGTTGAGAAAGTGTTGAGATAATTGTCTGTTAAACTTGAACCCAAAGTGTTTGCCATAGAAGAAAAATAGGATTTGCAGAATATTACTATGACACAACTTCACGAAATCTTAATTGCCTTTGAGATGAGAAAAGGAGGACCATCAGATATGAGAGAAGCCGCATTTAAAATATCAACAAATGGAAAAGAAAAACTCAATAAATCAGGATACTTTTCAGAAGAAGAATATGAGGTAAATTTTGTCAAGAAGCTTTAATGGGGATCTAGAAGGTTCAAAGGTAAGCTACCTTTCAAATGTTTTTCATGTGGTAGAGTTGGTCATTACACCGCTAGATGCCCTCATAACAAAGGAAAGATGTATGAAGAATGTAATAGAAGTTATTATACTCATGATAATAGTGATGACTTATCCAATAGTGATGAAAATAATCAAGAAATTAATCTTCTCATGGCATATGAAAATAATGACATAGAAAAAAAAGAAATTACCAGATTAAAAGTTTAGTTGGAGAGAGTAACGAGAGTAAGGGAGCAGCTGCATGATGTAGTAAAAGATCGGAGCATAAAATCCAGAGACTTGAATCTAAGATCCTCTCTCTAAAAGATCCTGAAGAATCAAAGAAGTAGAATGAAGAAGCTATTGAAGAATAAGAACATGAAGTGCTCGAATGAAGGCAACAAGTGGAAAAAGGAAGAAAAGCTGAAGAAAACATAAAGAAGAAATATCTAGAGAAGGAAGAACAACATTAGGTTGGGGTAAATATCTTAAAAGGTAAATTAGAAGAAAAGGATAAACTATTACAATTTCAAGATGGTACTAAGATTTTGGATGATATTCTTAGTAGTAAAAGATCCCCTGCTATCAAAATTGGTCTTGGTTTTTATGAATCTGTTGAAGGGAATCTACCTCACAGGGTGAGGAAAGGAACTCTAATGCAAAACCTAAAATGCTCAACAAGGAGATAAGAGGTCAACCCCAGTAACAACCAAGGAAAGAAATTCTTCAAAGAAATTCTTTTGCTCCTAACTGTGGAAGTGATAGATGATTATTTCCTATGATGAATAATGTTGAATGTTATGAATGTCATAATCTTGGACATGTTGTAGCCAGATGCAGAAGTGGAATGGTTCAAGACCGTCACACGGAAAGATCATCATGTTCTAGGTACTTTAAGTGATATTGTTTTTCTTGCAATATGTTTGGTCACAAAGATACTGATTGCAATAAAAGGAATATGAAACATGTAAATGTTATGCATGTAACAAGTTTGGGCATAAAGTAAAGGAATGCAAGAGAAAAATTCAGACACCAAAGGAAAAGGAGCATATATCATCCCAATACCAGGTATTGAAGAAGACAGAATTATTGTCAGATAGATGTGGCATAACTCAGTTAGCAGACATAACAAACCCAGGGGAAGCTGAAAGTGTAAAACTTCAGTATTCCAATTTGCATAAACGAGTTGCATATGGCTAGACTAAGGAAGAAAGGGGTCTGATATGGTTTAGTGAGTTATCTACTCTACCTGATGATGGTTACAGTTTGTGGATGACATGTGGAAATAAATTGTTGGCTTTCATAAGTTGATGTGTATGATGCCTTGATGACCCTTCTATTGTATTAAATGATCATATCTTACAGTGATCATCCGGTACAGGTTCAGGGGGAGCACATGATTCCGATAATTCACTATTTGCATTATCTTAGAAGATCTTTGTACAAACTCACACATTTTTTATTTATTCAGGTGGAATAGGTTCAGGGGGAGAACATGGTTGCTGGTCTTGATGCTGATTGATAGATGTTGCTGATGATAGTTGTTGATGACTATCATGGTCTTGTTTCAGATATTTGGTCTCTATTACATATATGTCATGTATATATTTTAATGTAAAGGTCATGAAACAACCTATTTTGTTACCCCACTATGAATGGGATGGATGATGTAATTTTCTTGTATAAATAATTGGTATATCCCCACTTGGTTGGGTGGATGAGACAAACTTGGTATATCCCCACTTGGTTGGGAGATGAATGTATGTATGATTTATTGGTGATAGGATGGTCATTTATGATGTATGTGTAGAGTCAAGTTCTTCTTTTAGAACATCTTTTTGTATACCTTGCTTAAATGCAAGGGGAGCATGGAGCTCAATCGACACTTCAGCATATTAGAGAATTCAACATGTACTCAGGGGGAGCATAACCCTTTTGCCCTTGATGACAAAGGGGGAGAGTGAATTGGGGTTGCCATCAAGTCCAAAGGGAGAGATTGTTGGCATTATGACACAGATTTGGCACTATGACATAGGTGTTGTCCTTGATGGAAACTCACTTAGATGACAAATCACAATTCAGACTCACATAATGAAGAAAGAGAGCTATACACAAGTTCCCCATTGGCCAATCTGCGTGTACACGCGGGTTAGCAGACCAAAAGGAGAGTATAACATACACATGCAATTTCACAGAAGGAAAGGTGCGTACATCTTTGAAAACTAAGTTTTGGTCTGTGGTATTTGGTCCATGGTATTGGTCCAAGGTATCTAGTCCAAAGTGTTGACCCCATTTATTTTTTCCAAGGTATTGGTCCTAAGTGTTTTTTTTCCATGGTATTGAGTAAGGCCTAAGACTATAAAAGGAGGAGAAGATCATTAGGCAAAGTACTAAAGAATTGAATATCTGAGGAAAAGTAAGATCTAGTTATTGGGTTATGGTGCATAGCTAGATCTGAACAAAGGTTGAACCTTAGCACTTGATGAAGGATAAGATCTAATGATGGGTCAAGATCTTAAGGCTTGAAGTGAAGTATATTTATGTGGTTTGATCATTTTTCTGAATAATTGGCGCATGTTGTAGTCTGTAAATATGATGATTTGGTTATAATTGAAGTCTGAAATTGTTGTAAAGTTTAAATCATCATTTACAAATCTGTACGGAGGTTCAATTTAGACAAGCTGCGTATACATGCTGGTTCTACATATCAAAACAACGTATACATCTTAAATTTGATCTGCAGATTTTTACTCAGGTTCGCCTTGAGAAAAAGCGTATGCACGCAGGTTCGACACAGGGAAGTAGTGTATACCTTATAAAACATGTTTTAGCTACTTTTGTTTGTTGTTGCAGTGTTCTAGGTTTTGGCTTGGGTCCTGGTTACTGTATTCTGAAAGATCAGATTTGGAGGTTGTCAGAGTGATTGATTGATTCAGTGGTGGTTAGTGCAAAGGAGATTGGTTGATGCAGATATATTTGATGATTGAATGATGTTATTGATTGATATAGTGTGAAAATTTATGAAACGTGGTCCCTAGAAGAAAATATAAGGTCGTAGCCTTCTGTAGGCCGATGCCTACGTACTAGTAAATATATTTGCTAGTACACGAACTAAGGGGTTGTAGCTCCCTTCTAGTATAAGCTGGAGAATTAGAGAAGGTTGTAGCCTTTTGCAGGCGGGTACCTGCGTAGTGGTATGAGTTTGTGCTAATACAAGATTGTAAATAGGTTTTTCTTACATTAAAGAAAATAGCAGCAGGTGGTTTTTGTCCAGCATTGGGTTTCCACCTTATATCATGTTGTTCATGTGTGTCTCTTATGTGTGATGATATGTTATATTTTTACTGCACCTGGTTACTGTTTATATGGTTAATGATGTTCTGATTCACTGGTTAAAGATCAACATATGATGAAATAACTGAATCAAAAGTTTGCTAGATATACACTATTTTCATTGAACATAGTTGTGTGTACACGTGAGTTCCCTTAACTGAAGTAGTGTATATGAATCTGATTATGGAAATGAAAATTTATTGATTTGCTAATACTGATTCACCCCCCCTCTCTCAATATTATTTCCAACACTAAATATCAGTTATCGTTGTCACTGTATGACACGACAAAGGAATCTACAAAGTTGCATAAAGAAAGTATAAACGACATTTCACAAGATATGGTAAGTACAGTTATTTATATTTGTGTTTTGCGTTATTGTAACTGTATCATTATGTTTTTATAACTTAGTTTTTATTGATATATGATATTTTGTTTGGAAAATTTTTATTAGAAATCTTTCAATTATGTTGCAAGGCATCCATTTCATAGAGAAAGATATTATGAATGTTGTGAACAATTTCTACTCAGGGTCAAAAGAAGATATGATCAAGAAGAAAAAAATAGTAATTCATGATGCTACAAAACTACATCCAAGGGATCAACAAATAATCTCTATAGCTGATAAATCTAAGAACGGTAGACATGTTACTTTTGAAGATGAGGAAGTTTAAACTAATGCTAAAGAATATGTTTCCATTACTAAGGATTACATTAGAATTGATATTAGAAAGGAGAAGAGCCATAAATGACCAAAAGTAACAATGCCCAAGAATGTCTCTATTCTAGTTAATGATGAGAATATTAGGATGATGAAAATGAAAGATGAACATTTTTAAGTAGTCAATGCCAACAGTGAAGATCCTAGTGAAAATTCAAAAGAAAGCAGGGAAATCATTACACCAGGAGCTGATTTAGAGGATGGCATTATTAAAACAAAACAAAATGCCATTCGACATAACTTGACGAAGACAAAATTATTTGAGGGTGGTCGTACATTTCAACTTAATGTGAGGAAAATCTATAAGACAAGCGAAGGACAATTTAAATATCAAATCATAAAGCCACACTACCTGCATGTTCACAACTTGAATACATTGATGAGTTACAATCCATATGCTCATGTGGTTTATATGATTCTTTTTTATCAAGTTTAAGTTCCCAACAAAGAAGCATTTGATAATTAAAAATGTTTTGAATACAATTAATATGTGCTTGGGGGAACCATTCTATAGAATCTCAAAGACAATTGATGGAGGAATATCCCAATAACCCATGTTTTCAAACAATGAAATGCATCATTTATGCTGGTTTATCAGATACAGAAGAAAAGCTATTGGCATGGGATCATAATACAGATAATGAATATAGGATGTCTATGACTTTCATCCAAAAGGTCAGATTTATTCATAATGAATTTGAAAAAAAATGTGGTGGGGATAAGATAAATGTTACTCTAGAATTTTGAAAGGAATGTTGTACATAAATAGGCTATCAAATTGACGAAAAAATCAATTGAAAAGGAGATAGAGTAAATTTTTATATATTCATAAATATTGATAGCATTTTCCAGTTTCCATTTAGAACTGGAGAGATATGAGAATTTATTAATGAGATTTTTAGTAGGTGGGAGAGCATTGGCATTAAAAACTAGAAGGTCAAAAAGTCTAAACCATTGATATGTAGCAAGAGTAACTCAGGTCCCAAAATGATGTAGCTTACAAAATATATGACTATCACAGCTTCGAGAGAATTTCAAGGAGTGAAGGATAAAAAACTTATCAAAGCAATATTATATCGTGTGAAGTTAGGGGAATTATCATTGAAGGAAATGTGTGAGGAATTTCAAATGTAAGTTTGTTGAATCATTTTTACTTATTTCTAGATTATAATTTTCCTTTGAATATAACATATTGTTCTTGGTAGTATTTGTTATACATATCATTATATTAATTTTTTTTACTTTATCTATTCAGTCACAAAATTTACATGAAAATACAAGAACAAATGGTTAAATTGTTGAATCAAGATAGTTGGGATCATGTTGTACGCAACTATCTAGATTCAAGTTCTACATTAACACTAAAATATTTTTGTCTTGCATTTGAAAAGTTATGTTAATTTATACATTCATTTTTATTCATCTATATACTATTTTTATTTTATAACTTATACATATATTTGTTTATTTTATTAAAGGAGAGGAAGGATGCAAATGGAGCACCATATAGTTTCAGAAGCTTTATTGAAAAAATTAAGATTGAAAGACTCAGAAAGAAGTGTCTTAGGGATGTTGAACTTGATCTAACTCTTACTCATTTCATTTGGAATGGCCTTGACACTATTCAATATCAAGTAATACAAGGTGACTGTGAAGACATTTCTAAACTCATACCTAAAAGTGATTATTCCCTAGTTATTGCGGATATTCCCCATGATTTCAATATACCAAACATTGACTATGATAGCGACCCTTATACTTATTAAGATATTAGTAAAGTGGTTGTTGGATTTGTAGAAGTCACATCATCACTGTTTTGGAGATTTGTGACATTTCATTTAGACACAATTGGTAATTTTATTGACAATATCCAAGGGGAAAAAAACTCAAGGATGCAACTTACATGGTAATACACTGAAAATGTTTGTTTGATTAATGTTAACAAATTCGTTTATGTAAAAGTTAATTGAACTTTTACGATTTCATGTTACATGCAAAAGTCAAATCTTCTTAACTGTGAAGATCAACCAATTATAAATGATTGTGAGTTCATCCATCTTGATAGTTGGACAAAATATGAAGCTATATGTTTATGCTTTTTAATATGGTAGATGGAAAGAGTCATAGCCAAGTACTGGTTTATGATGTTGTGAAAAAACTAAAATATGAAGATAAAGAAGCGAAATGAGAGATAGTTAAAATTTATCAAAAACCACGATAATTGATTAACTATCTTGTAGACTTATGTTGAAATGGAGATTGGGTTCTGGATTTATTTTCTAGCTCAGGTAAGTTTTATTATATAGAATTGAATTTCAATATCTTCTTTCTTAATTTATATGTCAGTATAATAATTTATTTCATTATTTCTTTTGTGCTTCATAATTAGGTACAATGCTAGCATGTCTCTTTTGATGTTTGTGAATCTCATAATGGTGGTTCAAAAACTTCAATGATCCATTAGAAGAGGAAAATGAGAAAAATGAAGTATAAAATATTGTGGAAGAAGACAATGATGAAACTCTAGAGGATGAAGATATTGGATTACATGATATTGTTGATTAAATTTAAGTTATACTTGGAAATGAAGCTCATTTTTTGTAACTATTAATTAGTTATACTTGTAATGTTTTGACTTTGACATTTTATGAGAAGAGGAAGAATTCAATTAATGTTCTCATATGTTCAATACTTTTATTATGTGATTTTTTCTTTAATTTTTATACGAATCATTTTTTTTGAAAAAAAATGTGATTATTATTATTTTTTGACATGAAATTCATAAAAAAAAATTATTATTTAACCATTTTTGTTAAATTTTTCCTATAGTATTTGTGATTTTGACATGTCATTTATGGCAAAAAGTTATCAAAATGTGTATTTTTTTAGTTATATTTATGTTCAAAATGGTTATTTTTATGTCAATTGTTAAAAATTATTATTTTTTAGAGACAATTATTTGATGTGCATTGAAATATTAATTAACGATATATAAATATGTAGAATATCAAAACTTTAAAATATCGACCTTCTTCTTTAACTATGCAAAAAAAAATACTTCACTACAAAAAATAAATACCTCACTACAAAAAAAAATTAAAAGAAAAACAAGAAAATAGGAAGAATAAAACCACTTCAAGTTTTTTTAAATTTAGAAAATAATTATTCGCATTTAATACATTAGAAAATTTAACGTGAAAAAATAAGTCTTTTAAAAAAAGGGCCTGATACATAATCAACACTTTTTAAAATTGGCATCCAAATAACTAACATTCTGAAAACTAATGTATGTGTTAAAAACTATGCTAATATATATCTATATATATATATATATATATATATATATATATATATATATATATATATATATATATATATATATATATATATCGCATCACCACTTTTCATAATCAGTTGACGTTTTTGCTACCTCAACAGCATAGTTAATCGTATCAATTCCCATTTCAAAGTTTAAATTGTTGGAACAGAGAATCTATAATCTTGTCAGATAAGATGGCATGCCTTACCCCACATTCTACAAGTGAGAGAATATCACTCTGCTAAAATGCTATGGAATCCCTTAGAAAGAACACCATTGTACAAGAGAATCATGCAAAGGATGAAAATAAGTTGGTTAGTACTCAAACTCAATCCAACCTTGTTGTTATGCTTACAAGAAGGAGGAGATGAAAAAAAGAGAAAAGGGAGTGGATTGAGATGGAAACAAATGAAGGTTTTTACCCACAAGAGGGAACACCATCTGAGGAGCCTTGGGATGTTAGAGAGGCCACTAAGGCCATGAAAGAGATTCACATGGATTACAAAGTTTCTTAGAATATGAGGAACACCTTCAACAAGGGGGGACGATAAGTCCCATAAATAGGTATATTTTGAATATCATCATGCCATCCTCCAGCCTTAAAACTATCCTTCTCTCACATTAATTCACTTTTTTTTGTTATATTATGCTTAGTAAGAAGAGTAAAATGTGATTTTCATAGTATGTAATCTAATGTGGTTTAATTGTAGGAAAGATAGTCATTTTTGAGGAAATTACTATGCAGGGGGTTGATGGAGAAAACCAAGAGAGAATATAAGGGGATTTTCCACCTCCTTAACTCCCTAACTTAGCTTAGGATCATAACATACTCTCTCTCCATTTTGAATTCATTAGAAGCCAGGTAATGCCTAGTCTAAGTGAAGCTCAAGAGGGGCCATATCCACCATTTCCAAGATCAATGGAGCTCCTATTTTCAATGGAGCTCCTATAAGGGGCTAAATCACTCATATTTTCAATGGAGCTGCTATTAGCTACCATTTTGTATAAGTAAACAAGATGAAAATATCAAAAGGATTCAAAGTTTTGATTTAGCTAGGAGTAGCTATTGAGCTTAGCACTTAACATTGCCATTTTGAACTTGTAGGTGATGTATGATACTTTTACTACTTCTTTGAACCTTTCCAAAATAATATGAAATACGACTAACAAATTATATTGAGAACCCCCTTTTTATATCCATGATAAATACGTCCAAAAAACTAGAAAGTCTTCAAGAGTTTATTTGACGATGATAAGCCATTTTTCAATTTTTGAAATCAATGAATGCCAATCTCCCTTCTTGTAGTCATTGGGTTTCAAATTGAAACCCAAATACTTGATGCTTGCCTCAAAATTTATTGAGTGAAAGGGGAATTGTTCTAAAAATGGAAGAGGTGATCAATTTCCTGTTCTTCAAAAGCAAGGACCATTCTCCAATTCTTTGGAAGGAAAAGTGAGTCTAAATACAAAAAAAGTTTTCTAAACTGTCTCTTCAATATATGAGTTAGTTTTCACATGTAAACTTGGGAATAAGAAACACACCCTTACATTACTCATACAGACATACATGAAGAGCACAACAAAGAATTTTTTGACAAAGTTCACCCCTCCTAGGCTACATCTCCATGCCTGCCAACATAGATAGACCGCTCCATATATTCAATGGAAAAAAAGGAGTACATAATTTTTTTTGGATAAACATGCAATTATTTCCATTCAAGAAAATGTTCTCGTGCAAATAAATCTCACATAAAATCACATGGAAACCTATAGTCATCATGAAAAAATAAACAACACAAGCCATATCCTACAAAGATCCTATAATGCAACTGAAAATGAGCATATATGAGCATAGCAACACTTCAATTCTACACTGAAGGACAAATATAAAACTTTCCTCAACAACACATAGTGATAAAACTATATAAAAGCTGAACCTTACAAGTAAAAATTGCTACAATAAACTTTTGAAGGTAGGAAAACTCCTAGAAATCCTTCTCGATGCTCAAACACCTTCAAGAACTACTCCAAAACATTGATTGTTCCATACACAAATGAAATTGAACCTTCAAAAAGTTCCTTTATATGTGCTCAAATTAGAAAAAATAATTCACCATTGGATCCATAATGTCCAAAAACCCCTAGGTAGACTCTTCTTCAGCTCCAAAAGGACAAAAACTTACAAAGATATGCTCTCCAATCTCTCCATATAGTTTTTGTTATTATCTGTTTGTTGTACTATCCAACAACCCCCATTTTAATATCTTATAAATTTCCTATGAAATTTACTATATTAAAATAGGGACCCTTCATTTTAGAAAAATCTTATAATCAAAGTTTAATACTTAGGCTTTTTAATTAAAACCTAAGTATTAAACCTTGATTTTCCCAAAAAACCAGATTTTAATAGCCCCCAAGATCAAAACTATTCTTAGGCGTAAAAAACCTTAAGTATTAAAAACTATGGGTTATTTAAACAAAATAAATTAGAGTTTTAATCCCCTAAGGTTGAAATGGTAACAAACTCTAACTCATCACGATTCCCTGCATCGCAAATAAAGAAATTTACAAAGGGTCAAGACCCATCCACCAAACTCCATTATGATTGCAATATAAACTATACCTACAAGGATTGTCCAATACAAACCATAAAATCCTGCGTCCCTGACTACCACAGGTTTTAAAAAATATTAAGCCCGCCACACATTATCAATTGAAATATGTGATTAAGCCTAGACGCATGAGATTATAAAATCAATTTCATTTAAATCCCAAGTCAGAGTTACCGGAGTATCTAAGAGTCTAAAGGTTCTTCCTACTACACACTCTCAATTGTAATATGCAATCTAATCAGACCCATGGGGATTATCAACTCCATTTCATTTAAATCCTACATTTGGAGCTATGGAAAGAACCATTTCCTTTGTCGATTGCGATACACAATAAGGCTTGGACCCTCTGTGATTCTACATTGTGATCTATATTTATATCGCGTCCGGTTCCTATACCGTAATCACAAAATTCTAAAAAAGTCATTCCTCATCCTAACACCAATTGCTATATTATGTCAACAATGATGTCAGATCCACATCATCACCATGTCACCTTCCATGCCACTTGTGAGTCACAACATAATTTTTCCAAATGACAATTCCACATCATTTGCCATGTCATAGTGGCATCACTATGACCTCATCCCTGACGTCACCCTAGGATCCCACAAACGCAAAATTTAAAGGGACATGACTTATAATAAACCTTTCACCCCAGCCGATTTGTGATTTGTGATTAGACCGGACCAAATAGGATTATTCACTTCAACTCATACATACCCCTACATCCATGAATATCACAAATAACAAAGAACATTATTTCTCTGTCTCCTACCCATTCTGATTGCGATTGTGATTTTATTTGAGAAGGTCCCTTTTTTGATTTTATATGAAATACTCCTAAGCTATACCAATTGTGATTGTTATGAAGTCCTTCCACAAAACTCTGATTTCTTATAAGACATAAAGCTCCACCTACTCACTCGACATTTCTCCCCATGATGTTCGTGTTAGACTTATTGTGCTCCACATTTTCCTAATTTCTTACAAAAGTGATTTGTTTCAAATAAAACTCACTAATTAGTCTTCATTTATTTATATCTTATTGATTATTGTTTTTCGTGTTTAGGTTCATTACAGAGAAAGAGACATGTGTTGATCAGTGGCAGATCAGTTCAAACAGACAGATAGACATCCAAATAATTCAATGGAACAAATGAAGCTAATGATGACATCAAACCATTTTCAGAATCTTCTACCAAAATATTGTTTTCCTTCAAGAATTGTTGAACGGATCTATTTAATGCCCTCAATGCTCTACACAATAGATTAGAGTTGTTATCTATTATTTAAGATTAGCTGTTGTAGTAAATAAAGGTCCTAAATTTTATGAAGAAAGGCTTACGAAAGCTCTCAATATTGCACTTTCATACTTTTCTCAATAGAATGAATGGAACATTGTTTTTGAATTTTCATAAAAAAATTTGAGAAGTTGCACTACTGTACTTATCGAATAATCTTTGTGAGAAGGAATAAACCACTGCTATTTATTTTATGAGCTGAGCGAAGTATATCTGGTATTTCTACCATTGTACCTCTATTTTGTTCATAAGTAAATAGGAAATTTATCTTTACAAGGTGCTCATTACTTCATACTTAAAGAACAATTTTACATGTATTCATTATTGATCATGCTTCCATTGATATTTTATACATGTTAAGCAATTTTTTATGATATTCTAAATGTGATATGAGTTTACACATTATTTTGATTAACTAGTTAATCGAGCTAATCATCTTGAAATAAGTTTCATTTCCATTAGTGTTTTATCAATATATATTGTCATTGACTAAGGAAAATCATTATAGATCACATCTAGATAAAAGTTAACCAATGTCGGGTTATAGAATAGATTAATGCAATTATTTTTCCATTTGATTCATTGTTGTAAATCCATCTATTTCACTCCACTATAAACATTACACATTCATTAAATCATCTTTCATTGGGAAACTGGCCCCATTCTCCCCAGCTAGAGCCACTACTTAAACGGAAAAGGAGTTGTCTTAAGGTCTGGACTAGGTGGTTTTCTCCTATGTTGAAGTCGAGATTTTTTAGGCCTCAATGCCTTTTAGGTGCTAGGAGGAGGGCATGTAGACTATGAATGGAAAGTAAGTCTAGTCCAAAAAGGAAAGGCCATTCTGAGAGTAATTATCTCTCCAAAAATCTTACAACTTCCAGATTCTCTCCAGAATCTCCTACTTTTAGATCAAGAGTTGCACAATCACCTCTCAAGTCTTCTAGAATACTTCCTAAGATTTTCCCTATGGATTATACTGCAGAATCACTAAAAATTAAAGCTTTTATAAAGAAATTGGAAGATGTCTTCATTTCAGCAGAGAAGCCTGGACCATCCAAAGATTTTGAAGGAAGAATAACTTCTATTTTTCAAGGAATTGGTGTTTTATCTCGGTCCAAAAGTGAAAAACATGGCATCTTGCCATTTTAATTTCCAATTCAATCCCACTAAACGAAAACTACTGCATCAGATTTCCGAACATCTAATAGTGAGATTACCTCATTCTCTCAGTCACCAATATCTCTATTTCTTCCTTTTTCATTTCCTTTCTCTCTACCATTCACTTCATCTATTTATATTTTCTCTACACAAACAACTAGTGCTACCTCAAGTAGTACTATCATAGCTGCTAGTTCTTCTTTCATCACATCCACCTCTCCAGCTATTACAATGGAAGCCAGACCATGGTTCAATCCGGGATCTCTTCAAATTCTAACACCACTTCATCCTCTACCAAAACATCCTGAAATATGGCTTCCCAAATTCAATCCTGATGATGGGTTACCTACTGAAGAACACCTTCACAACTATATGTTAGCCATCAAACTTAATGGGGTATATGAAGAAGATGGTGTTGTTAGATAATTCCTGTACACTCTTACAGGATCAATAGAGAATTGGTACTTTTCATTACCAGCCAATTCTATTACTAGTTGGGATATTTTTGAAGAACTGTTTTTTATTAAATTTAGTGATGATGGGTCAACTGCATCTATTACACAGTAATTTTTCATTGCCTTCACCCCAGTCCTTCTACTGTGTCATGTGTCCCAGTGAAACATTCTCATACTAAACAAATGCTCTCTTATATTGCCAAATGACCCACTTTTCCTAAGTTTTCTGCCTCATCGCAAGAATGGACTTAATATACACGATGAACAGCAATTGTAAATAGTCCAACTATGCTTCTAGCATGGAAGTACATCTGTTTCCCACGACGGTCTGATTTTATGCTCTAGCACGAGGCCACTTGCTATCTTTAGCGATGGTCTGACTCGCTACATTTCCTACTAGTGATGTCAGCGCTAAAGCTTAGTTATAAACTCGCGATGATCCATTTGGGCGAATTCGTTCCAATAGTTGGCCTTCTAGATGTTTCTAGACCTGGTTGTTGGCATAGTTTGTGTCGCCCTTCCTCCTCTGGTATGGCAGTTCCGTTATTTGTGCTACCTTCCTTGGGGATAAGCTCTCTCTTCTACCTTTCATGGAGACTCCTCCTCCTATTTAAACACTCACCATTGCTATGATCAGCTAGTTGGTAGATTCTTGGATTGAGTAGTGTTGTTAGTGCTTTTGAGTTTGATAAATAGCTGGTGTGGGTATGACAAGTGTGGGATTGTTGATAGCTTGTGGAAGGTTGTGAAGTGCCCTTAACTTTGTGCTAAAACTTATGAGTGAGAGAGAAACTTTGTATGTTGGGAGATCCATCTTCAAAGAGTTAATTCTTGAGAAATACACTGGTCGGACCCTCTGATAAGGCTTGTGATGTCAAGACTTTGGTTGTAATCTTGCTCTTATTTCATTTTTAATAAAATCAATGATGTTTTCCTATGCCTTGTATGTAATTTACTTGATAGCTCATGACTTGTTGACTTTGTGAGTAAATAGATCATTGTTGTTTTTCGGTTACGTGCTTTGTTGTATTTCCTTTGCATTGCTTCAGGTTGATCACTCATTGAGGAAAAGGAAGTGAAAGCTGGAGTAGCGCAACGGATCTCTATCGACCACCGGTTGAGGTAGGCCTCCAATTATGAGTATTTAAGGAAATCTATTGTTGATCTGTTCTTTCTGTGACTAGACCCACTCTAGGGCTAGAGAGATTGCCTCTGTCCATAGAGGCAACACTTTCTTGCATCACAACATCTCTTATTAATGACCTTTCCAATTTAAAAAAAAAATTAGGGGAAAAGCAAAATGATTTCAATTCCAGATTTAGAAATTGTTAAATAAAATCTGAGCTACTTTTAGACCTGGTGTCGATGTACAAATTGAATGGTATATTTCATCTCTTCCTTCTAACATAGGAATTTTTGTAGATAGAGCTAATAAAAATACATTGGTAGATAACATGAAATAATTTGTGTCTGTATAGAAGGGGATAAATGAACTAGAAAAGAAAAAGGATATGGAAGACAAAAAATTAAAAAATGTTACATTTAAGGATGAAGCTAAAAAGAAAGCACCTGGAGATCCCTTTAGCACATATTTCATTAAATTTGGAATATTTTTATTACAAGGACATCACTAGAATTTAATTTTTTGGTTATTTCAAAATTCCAGATCCATTATTTAATTCCAAATTTAATGAAATATGTGTTCTTTGATCTTGAAGGCTTACAACAAGTTCTTAAAACTTTGTCTAACGAGATGGTAGAGATCAAAAAACAAGTAGCTGAATCCTCTTCCAAAAAACCTTTTAGACCATTCAGAAGAAATCAACCATGTAGTCCACAACCTCCAAACATGATCTCTAATGAAAAAATAGATGTTGAATATGAGGAAGAAGCAACATTTTCTGCCGATGAATCCAAGGATGAACAAATAACTTAGTCAAATGGAATGTGGGAATTTATGCTCCCTATTTCCAATAGTGAAAACAAATATGAAGCATTACCTTTTAGCACAATAATTAAAGGTCTAGTTGATCTTATAAAATCAATTCAGAAACATAAACCTTCAAGTTCCAGTGCTAAAGATAAAGTTGTTGTTAAAAATCCACTTCCACTTCTCCCCAAGTAATTCCATCTTCATCCAATTCTCCATCTTCACCCAGAACATTAGTAGTTTCAGATACTATTGAGTATAATATAGTTGAGGATATGAATAAAATAAAAGAAAACATTTCCCTCCATGAATTCACTAAACTGAAACAACAACATAATTTTTTACTCAAATAATTGAATGTAGTACATGCTTCTCCTCTTCCTACTGTAGTGGTATCCAAAGTTGCTAATAGAATGGGTAAACCTCCTATTCATCCAGTATTCAATTCCTCTTATGCTATTGTGATGGGTGACAAGTCTAACTCACATGCTCCTCCTTTTCTCTTGACTTTTGAAATATTTAATAAAAATGTACATAACTGCTTGGTAGATTCAGGGGCTTCTTCGAATATCATGTTGTATTCGGTTTGTCTAAAATTAAACATGTCACCCCAGAAATCCCATTTCACATTGTGCAACTCGATATGACAAAAGTCAAAGTCATAGGTGAAATGAATTTAGTTCTTATTAGATTATCTTCAAATCCTGAAGTTTGTCAAATAATTGACATACTTGCTACTGATATCCCAAATTTATATACAGTTTAATACTTAGTAGAGATTGGTAAAAAAAAACTACATGATTATTTTTCCACTAATTGGTCTCACTTATGGCTCCCATTTAATGGAAATCCAAATCAATTAGAATCGACTCAGAAAAACACATGAAACATTCGGTAATGGATTTCGAAGGCGATTATGAGCCAACAGCATTTAATAACAACATTCTTGGAAACTACCCTACTTAATCATTTTTTAAGAATTTTAAAGCACAAAAGTCATCATTTGAGTAATTCTGTAACTTCTCAAATTGAAGATTTTCCACATATAGGCTTTTCCAGATGGGTAAATATGCTAGAGAAACTCTTTATTCTGGAAATTGTGTTTTGATGGGTTGAAATCAAGTGATGGTGCAAGAGCAGGTTGCATATTGATTAATCCTAAAGGTGTGAAGATAATGCTGACTTGCAGATTGGAATTTGAATGCACAAATAATACGACAGAAATTGAAGCATTGGTCTAAGGTATGTATAAAGAAACTAGCGTTGACATTAAATACTTGAAATTTTATGGAGATTCATAAATTGTAATTAAACAAGTGAGAAACATGATGCATTGTATTTTTACACACTTCAAGCATTATCAGTCATTGGTTCAATCTCTCAATTCACATTTTTTAACATTTAATATTTCTATTATTCATAGAATTCAGAATGCCAATGCTGACCTTCTTTTTAACGTTGCATCAAAACTGATCCCATCTGAAGATTACAGTCCCGATAGATTTTCTGTAGAATTAATCTTTAGGCCATCTACTCCCAATAATATGACCAACTGGCAGGTATTCAATGATGATGAAGACATTTTAAACTTCTTAACTTCTGAAAAATCATACGATGACCAAACAATTGATGAAGATGAACATGATGATCAATTAAAACAAAAATTTGAGGATAATTCCATAACAAAATTTGTAGTTAAACTTGAGGATCTATATGATTTAAAATATGGATTTAAAAGAGTTACTAATTCAAAACTATAGAGTTGAACTCTGAGAATTGAATTAATAAATATTGGGATAGATCTTAATCCTCAAAACTTCAATTTAGGACTTGGTATTTCGACTAAAGAAATATTATCCTTCATCAATTTTTTAAATCAATATAAGGATGTCCTTGCTTGGAGTTACAAAGATAAAAAAACATTTGAAACTTCTATCATTCAACATACAATCCCAATGATATCAAATGATAAACCCGTCCAACAAAAACTAAAGAAAATTCAACCGAACTTAGAAAATCAAATCAAAATAGAATTGAATAAACTCCTTGAGGAAATAAATAATTTTTTTGTTCGGCATTCAAGATGGGTTTCCAAATTGGTACATGTTAGGAAAAAAATGGTGATATCCGAATTTGTATAGATTTTAGGAATCTTAATAAGGCATTCAAAAGGATAATTTGCCTCTATCCGCTATGGAACAAATTTTACGATCATTTTTCGGTTTTGAACTTATGTCTTTCCTTGATGGTTTCTCTGGATATAACCAAATGATGGCCTACCTAGATGATAGGTTAAAGACTACTTTCATAACCAAACGAGGAGATTATGCCTACCAAAAAATGCCATTGGGTTTAATAAACGCAGGGGCCACTCTCAAACGAGCCATGGATATAGCATTCAAAAGTTTGTTAAATAAAATAGATGTTGTTTTTCTAGATGATATTATTGTTTATTAAAAAAACAGTCATTTTTAGGACTTAAAATAGATTTTTGAACGCTGTAGAAAATATGGTATTTCATTAAATCCAAAAAGGTCTTTTCTCAC
Organism: Pinus tabuliformis; assembly: GCA_031772625.1. Lineage (NCBI taxonomy): Eukaryota > Viridiplantae > Streptophyta > Pinopsida > Pinales > Pinaceae > Pinus > Pinus tabuliformis. The sequence continues at coordinate 280,894,677 of CM062804.1, read as the reverse complement.
CCTTAGTGAAGGGAAAATCTTAGGATTTATTGTGTTAAAAAATGGAATTTACATTAACCCTGATAGAATAAGAGAAATTTCATAGATTTCTCACCATACAATAAAAAAATCATGCAATGATTCTTCGAACAAATCAATTTTGTTGAAAGTTTTGTCACATATTTCTCACAAATCATTTTACCGTTATAGCAAATGATTAAGAAAAACACAGTTTTTAAATGGGGCCAGCATTAAAAGCAATCATTTGATTTAATTAAATACGAAATTATCGATGCTCATTCTTTAAATACTTTGAATGTCTCTGATCATTTCATATTCTACACATTGCTTCTTCAATGTCTTATAATGTTGTTTTGACACAAATTAATAATTAAAAAATTGAAGCAACCATCTCATTTTTCAGGTCAAATTTTAAGGGTGCTGAATTGAATTATTTAGAAGAAGAAAAACATGCATTTTCTGTATATAAATATGTAAATCATTTTATACCTTTTCTCTTAAAAACACACAAAAAAGTAATAGTCTCATTCCTTGTAGTGAGGTAATTACTATTGCTGAAAAAATTAGGGGAAAAGAGAGAAAATTGGGTAACAAATCTGCAAGAATATGATATTGAAATAAAACTAGCCAAAATTATTAGAGGGAAAGGTTTTTACAAGATTCTTAGAGGAGAATCCAACATACCAGCTGATGGGGACATAGCTAACAATGAACACATTTATGAGGTGAATGTAATTGATGTTGATTCCCAATATGATGATTTGAGTTTTTACTTGAAAAATAGATATGCTCCTCTTGAGCTCAATTATAAAAGAAAAAGAGCATTGCAATTAAAATAAAAAAAAAGTTATCAGATCATTGATAACGTGTTATTTAGGAGAAACTATGATTCCATATTGTTAATATTCTTAGAAAAATCTGAAGCGCAAACAATTTTGCAAGAACTTCACGATGGACCAGCAAGTGGACACTTTGATGGAGATACTACAACATACAAAATCTTACATGTTGGATACTACTGGACCACTCTCTTCAAAGATGCCAAGACATATGTGAGGAAGTGAAAAACATGACAAAGTTCTACTCGAAGACAAAGGAAACCAACTTTGCCTCTACAGCCAGTCAACATCGAACAACCATTTGAACAATCGAGATTTGATATCATAGGGGATGTCATCCTCATTCTTCTAAACAACATAGGTATAACTTGACTACTATAGATTACTTCACTAAGTGGGTAGAATAATTCCGCTAAAGGTAGTTAATTTTGAATCTATTATTGAATTTATTGATCAATTTATCATTACAAGATTTGGTTTTCCTTCTGCACTTATATTTGATAATTCATATTATTTTTCGGGTACAACTATGATTGAATTTTCAATTAGGAGAGGTTTTAAACCCAAATATGCTGCTAATTACTATCCCCAGGGAAACGATTTGGTGGAATCCACTAATAAAAATCTCCTTAGAATAATCAAAAGAAATGTATATCAAAATCAAATAAACTAGCATAAAGCTTTGGTATTTTCCCTATGGGCTGATAGGATAACTCAAAATGCCTCTATAGGCACTTCTCCATTTAATCTAGTGTATGGGAAGGAAGCCATTATTCCATCACATTTAGCTCTTCCTTCATTAGTCCTAGTTCAATTTATTAAAGAAGCACCACCTTCTTTATTGCAATGAAGAAATTCACAAATCTTAAAACTAAAAGAGGAAAGGGAAAAACCCAAACTCACACACACCAAACATCAACAGATGGTGAAAAATTCTTTTGATGCAAGTTCAGTCACACCAATATCCTTCCAGGTTGGAGATCTAGTTCTCAAGCGAGAAAAATCACACGAAGAAAAATGGAAACATACCAAATTTCAGAAATTATGGCTTTGTCCATTTCAAATTGTTGAAAAAATAAGCCCATCTACATTTATAATTCAAGATTCATCAGGAAAGAGAGATTATGTTCCTGTCAATGGGCTCATCTTAAAGAAATTATTTTCTCAATTTCTTAAAAAAATAAATAGAATAAAGAATAAAATCTGTAGAAAAACACTCCCATTGTACATCTTACTGCAATTTATTTTCCTTTTACAGATGTTGTTAGATAAATGTTAAATAGTACTCTATTGACTTTTCAAACATCTGTTGAAGTTACTTTTATTTTTCATTTTGAAGGTAGGAATTTCTAAAAAGTGGTTACCAATTTTAAAAATGAGATAAAATTATATAACTCTGAAAATCTTTCCCTTTAAGTTGTAAAATATTTAAAAAACCTAGAAAAATTATATCCTTTTACTCTAGTTTCAGCCAAAAAGGTTATCCTTAAAAAGTAAAGACCATATGATGACTTAAAACTTTCAACTCAAATTTACCATCCAAAACTCTTAAGGAGTCAACGAACCTCCCTATCCATTACAAAGGGAATTTTTAGAGTGTAATTCTAAAATATAATAAATCTAAAAAGATAAGAGGTCTCATCACGAGACTTCTTACCATGTTCGTAGGGAACCAATTAAAATGGCATTACCACTCTGAACACCAAATTAGGGTAATGACTTATGATTTTTAATTGTAAGACAAGGGGCCTCATCACGAGCCATCTTGTTCAGTTTAATTGTTACCAGTGAATTTCATTGTCATTAGCTCACCACCAAACCAGGACAATGGATTTTTAGCATATATATATATATATATATATATATATATATATATATATATATATATATATATATATATATATATATATATATATATATATATATAATAATATAAGAAAAAATAAAATTTACCTCTAGCTATTGCACTATTAAATGGATGGGACACTAGATTGTTGTTGGTTAAAAGGTAACCTTGTTGAGGCAGTGGCTCTACCTATGATGAACAAGTACATTTTAGAGGTAAGTCATAGAAGGCCCCTTAATTTATTTTTTATAAATTGATTAATGATTGATACAGGTAAATAGGTCTTTTTCATTCATGAAATCTTTTTAAAATGGATTGCAGGTTAATGACTTTTATAATCAGAGTAATTTGATTTATCTAAATGTTTTGAAAAGTAGCTTTCACTTCTTATATTACTTTTACTGAATTTTGGGAAAATTTCATTTATCAGAGATAACTAGTTCTTCCAATGAATTGCCAATTGTTGTACTGTCCAACAACCCCCATTTTAATATATTATAAATTTCCTATGAAAAATATTATATTAAAATAGGGACCCTTTATTTTAGAAAAAATCTTATAATCAAAGTTTAATACTTAGGATTTTTAATTAAAACCCAATTATTAAACCTTGATTATCGTAAAAAACCAAATTTTAATAGCCCCCAAGATCAAAACTATAGTTAGGCTTAAAAACCTTTAGTATTAAAAAATATGGGCTATTTAAACAAAATAAATCGTAGTTTTAATCCCCTAAGGTTGAAATTTTAACAACCTCCAACTCATCTCGCTTCCCCACATCACAAATAAACAAAGTTACAAAGGCTTCAGACCCATCCACCAAACTCCATTATGATTGCGATTAAACCAGACTCGATTGGTACATCCCAAATCATAAGTGCCCCCATCCATAACAATCGCAAAAGGTTCCAAAGAACTTAAGTCTAAGCCTTAATCGATTGCAATATGCGATATCACTCTAGATCTGGACACAGATTTAAATCCACCAAGTTAAAATATAACATCCATACCCCACATCTCAAGTTTCATAAGGCACAAGACCACTCCACCAAACTCCATTGTGATTGCGATATAAATTGGACCCGTGGAGATTATCCAATACAAACCATAAAACCCCACATCTGTGATTACCGTAGGTTTTAAAAAATCTTAAGTCTGCTACACCTTGTCGATTGTGATATGCGATTAATCTCGGACCCGCAGGATTATAAAATTAATTTCATTTAAATCCCATGTCTGAAGCTATCAGAGTATCCAAGAGTCTAAAGGTTATACTTGTTACACACTGCCGATTTCCATATGAGATATAACTGGAACCCGAGGGATTATCAACTTCATTTCATTTAAATATTGTTTCCAGAGCTATCGCAAGAACCATTTTCTTTTCCTATTGTGATATGCAATAAGGCCTACACTTGTCGGGATTATACATTGCAATTTATATTTATATTGCATCGGGTGCCTATACTGAAATCGCAAAATTCTAAAAAAGTCATTCCTCATCCTAACATCGATTGCAATATTTTTTTAGCAATGACGTCAGATCCACATAATCAACATGTCACTTGTTAGTTGCCACATCATTTTCCACGTCACCATTCCACATCATCTGCCACATCATAGTGATGTCACTATGACATCATCCCTGACATCACCCCGAGATCCCACAATCGCAAAATTTAAGGAGACATGACTTATGATAAACCTTTCACCCCAACCGATTTGTGATTTGTGATTAGACTGAACCCGACATGATTATTCACTCCAATTCATACATACCCCATGTCCATGGCTATAATGAATAACAAAAGAACATGGTTTCTCTGTCTCCTGCCCATTCTGATTGTGATTGTGATTTTATTTCAGAAGGACCCTTTTTGGATTTTATATGAAATACTCCTGGGCTATACCGATTGCGATTTTTCTGAAGTCTTGTGCTAAAAATTTGATTTCCGATAAGTCATAAAGCACCACCTCCTCACTAAACATTCATGTCCATGATGTATGTCTGTTACACAAAAATTTTCCACTATCCCTATACTCCACATCTCATGATCCTGGAGGGCATCTACAGTTAACCTTGCATGCTTTGCCTTCATGGAGAAACTCCCATTATGTCTCTCTCCATGAGAAAACCATTTCCCTTTTGCACCCTTTCCCGTGAAACTTCTTTTTTGTGCAATTTATAAGACTGACGCTAATGACCTTTGTCTCCCCAATGTCGATGTGCAGAGATTAGCACTATTCCTCACATCAATCAATGCGACTGAGTTGTGTTCCAGTCACGTTAGTCTTGTTATGGAAATTTTTTAAATTAGAGCTGAAGTTTCCATATCTAGAAGCTCGGTAATGGAAGTATGGTAAATAGTTTTGCTAGATGCGGTCAAGGATGACAGTTTGGGCTCATTTGCCCTATAATAATGGAACTACCTCAAGCGATAAGCCCTTCTTCCATGAGAAGAGGATCCATCCCCTATCCATATTTTCTATATAAACCTCACTTCTCCGCAAGCAAAAACTAGTGTTATAGTGTGAAAGTCACAGTTAGAGTTTTGGCTGAGAGTGAGTATACTATTTTAGATATGCAAGATATTACTAGTTGTGGCCATCTAGTCATGTCAGGGAGAAGTGTGTTTGGTTTGGAGTGAATCCTAAAGGGAAGAGTCTTTAAATTATTGTCGTTTGAAGCCATCACGAAGTGTTAGTAGAAGTGTGTGGGAACCTGGTCTTGTCAGAGGAATATTGCAGCATCAAGATGAATGGTTTTAATCTCTCTTTGAATAGTGATATATGCAACTATCGATTGATTTCCTACATGTTTTGTAATATTACACATTCGTTTCTTAATTCTTATTGACTTATTAAGTAGGTTGAATTTAAATTTTTCTATTATTACATTTGTGTGCTTTTTTTTTTTACTTGTTTCAAGAAAATGAAGAAGGAAGCGATAGATTGCTGGAGCGAGCAAGTGAGGACATCATCAATCAGGATAAGTGACCAAGAGGTAGGTCCTCTTGATTGATTCTAACCTAAGTAAATATTCCATAGAATGTATCTATTGTGGCTAGACCCATTATTGGGCTAGAGGAATTCGTTCGTGTTCGCACTTATAATTTTACTTCACCACAAATTGGTGACTCCACTGGGGTGATCTCGTCCTTTTGTTTGTTTTGGATTTCATGATTTCATGAGAACTTTGCTAGTTTCATGTTTTCCTTTTGCTTCTATTGCTTTTCTCGTGCTTACTGGCCTAAGTCTAAAATTCATAATCGCAGATCTGGTTCCTATTTTGATTTTTTTTTTCCCTAGTTTCCTTAGAAAACATGTTTAATCGGCGGACAATCACACTGACCAATGTGAATTATGGAGGAACAATCGCGCCAACCAACCTCCAGTGCTTGTTGTCAATTACGCAGTAGCACCGATGCATGTAAGTTAAGATTAGGGCTTGAACCCAATCTTGGCTAGTGTGGTCTTCTTTTGTGCTTTTTATCCCATAAACTTCTTGGACCGTCTTCTCTCTAACTATAAAACCTCATTTAGCTTGCTTTGTGTGCTTGCTTGGTTTAGCCCACCCTCTGATGTGTTAAGTCTAGCCCTGTGTGAAGTTCTTTTTATTTTTTCTTTGAATTCCTCGATGAACGCTAGTTGTTAGTTAGGCAATTACGTTGATCAACCATCAGTGCTAGTTGTAGTGTTGGTCAGTCGTGCCAGTCATGCCAATCGATGCTAGTTGTACTATTGTTCAGTCATGCCGGTCTCTGAGTTAAGAAAAAATCAGAATTTCTCCCATTCTAGTGCCAGTGTGTCTTGACCCTGAAACTCTCTCCTTCTGCCAGAGGTGACTAAGATGCTTTGTTTTCAATTGAATGAGTGAAAGAGCCTCGTTTGTTCTCTTATTTTGAGTGTCTCTTTTCTCTTTCCAAGCATAGATTACATTGCTTGGTTTCTCGATTGAAGCATTTATGTGTTTGGTTTGTTCAATTCAGGGAAGAATTTTTTTTAGTTTCATTTATAATGCTTTGGATTTGATTTATGCTTGTTTGTTTAGAATTATGAAAATTTTCATTTAAAGAGCTTTATGTGAAAGATTCATTTTGCATTTTATGAAAAGGAGAACATAATTCTAGTTTACTTAAGTGAAAATATTACATTAGTAACATTATTGAGAAGCTAAAATTGCATCATCATAAGCATTGAAAATGAAATGAAACTTCTTATTTTGTTATAGGAAGATTAAGTGCATTTAGGAGATTTATTAGTAAAATTTTTCATTCTTCAATTGTTGCATTAATTTTGTGTTCTCTATCTCTCAATTACTGATAACTTTCATCAAAGATAAAGATCTCTTTTCTCATATAGCTGCATGTAGGAATTTTTGTTAGATGACAACAGTAGGGCCTTGTAATTTAAACCTAATTCAAGATCAACCGTTAAAATTTATTGAATTAACCGAAGGAAGCATTGGAGCTTAACGCTCAAATTTGGTGGTCTAGGCTAGAGACGTGTTCCAACGTCTTTAAATCTCGCAACTCTCGTTAGCTTTGGCATTAGACAATGCTAGTACAGATTTGTCCTCCCCCTACCATCGAGTATATAAAGGAAGACCCCTCTAGGTTGCAATCATTTATCCATAGCAAGCCGAGTAATCCACCTAACAAACATGATACATTGAACACATCATTCGGGGAGATTGCCTACTCGTACTTATCGGTTCGCTAGGAGGTATTTTGCAGTTCATGGTTACCTGGTAATCCTTTATGCCTAGATTACACTGAGCAATCATTTGATATTTTTGAATCATTAATCTTAAAAGATCATTCGAGTGCTTGTCTTTTCTCGACTCTTAAAATATGAAAAGGCAAAATTTTGTTTTAGTGTCCTAAAATTAATTTCCCACAAAATATTCCTAGTAAAAGTTAGCTTCCTCAATAATACTTTAGGGTCGATTCTAATGGCAACATTTCCAAAGTCCACCAGTCAAGGGTTCCCCTCAAATGGGAATCCTAGTCCTTATCTTTCTTTTGGAAATATTGGTGCTCCTTATATGGTGACGTTGTCCCTCCTTGGGTTAACTATTGGTTTACCTGTCTAGTTATTTTCGACCTTAGTGGTCCCAAGTGTCCTAATTCCTGTCCAAGCGTCTCCCTTATTTGAATCACATCACAATGATTCTAAGGTTGGCCCCTCACCTTCCTCTTCCACTTTGCCTCATGAAAGTTTCAAATCTAGTAACTAGGAGGCTAAGAAAAAGACGAAGAAGATGATGAAGAAGAAGTCAAATAAGAAAATGTACCCACCGTCGACAAACCTTATGATCCTTCACGAAAGGTAAAATTCCCTTCCAAGCTGTGTAAGGGCGACTATATCCTTCAAGACTGTCCTTACATTACCAAAGTCTTAGAGGTATGGTCTAAAATCCTCAATCGACCATCCTCATTGACCTCTAGAGATCATGTCGATGTTATGCCTTTAGCTAATGATGGTAAGACAAAAGGGAAGATTAGATTACCTTGTGGGTTATGTGAAGGAGAGAATCTTCTTCACCTTTGTCCTTTGATGGATAAAGCTTCCAAAGTTTTGGAAAACATTGTAGCTACTCAACCCCAACTTCCTGTTGGTTATTAAAGGCTTTCTTCTGACCCTCTCCCATTTGGTCATGAGATTGACTTGGATTCATCTCTTACCCATCCTGCTCTTCCTGAGTGAGACTCTCTTGTGCCTGTTCCCAACAAACCATTGCTCGAGAAGAGTGTTGACATGGTTCCGCCACCAGTTGCTCACTCTGTTCTAGAAGAGAGTGGTGATTGTACTACTCAAGTTCTTATTGTCTCCTCAGATTCTCATGAATCGAAGAGTTACCCTCCTTTCCTGGTTGTTCAGGAGATTCCTTCTCCTATTCCTATATAGCATGGGACAATCATATGATACCCCCACCAAGTAGTTTTGTCATCTCTTTCGATTAGGGTCCATTGAATGCTTTCTACCTCCCATCTTATGTGCCTTTCCAGATCGTAGTACAAGCCTATAATATGGTAGTACTCGGCACTATATTAGATGAAGGTGTGTCTCTTAGCATCATGTCTTTTACTACATGGCAAGATTTGGGTTCCCCATAGCTTGTGCCTGTCACTCTGACTCTGTTGGCTTTAAATGGAGAACCAGTCAACCTTTAGGGATCGTTCTGAAGTTCCCTATTACTTTAGGAGGAAATACCATCTATATAGATGCAATGGTAGTTCAAGGCCCTTTAGATTTCAATATTATCCTTGGACACGACTATGTTTATGTCATGGGAGCTCTTGTTTTTTCACTCTTTCATGTGGTTTTCTTTTCACACAAAGGGAGATTTGTGACTATTAATCAACTGTCATTCATTGGTCACCAGGCACCTCCTTTACAACCATTATCCCCTATCAACTCTTGTTTGCAAGCAGTACCTTCCCGGCCACAGGTCAATTATGTGGCTACCCATTCTGTCTTTGCACTTGTTGATGATCAGCCAGATGGCATAGTGCATTATGTACTGGGGGCAATTGAACCCGATTTGTCTTGGGTACCAAATGACATGTATCTCTCCTGGAGTGTGGTTCTTCCGTATATGGTTCATGAATAGATGTATGAGGATAGTCCCTGTTATTGTGTCAACCTCATTAAAAATGAAACAAAGGGTTTGAGCATAGTTCTTTGTCTTGTGTCAAGCTAGTTAAAAAATGAAACAATGGTCTGAGGATAGTTATTTTGTTGTGTCAACCTCGTTCAAAAAATGAAGCACCTCCCTTTTCCAAATCGAGTCTTTGATTAATATCTCATAAAATCCTAGTCGAGTATTTCCCGGATCTTGAAAGAGAACCTTCATTTCATCCACTTAGTTGATTGAAATGAAGCTTGGGAGGAATGTACCTCGATTTGCATCATTATGCGGGGGGCATACAAACCTATAGCAAGCATAGTTTTTCATTTCAAGCTTATGTAAAAGTGAAACCAAATCCAAGTAGAGTTCTCCATGGTTCAAGCTTGTGTAAAAATGAACCCATGTCTAATTTACATCTCGTGATTTCTGTTTTTATCAATTAATTTATGCTAGATGAGCCTTGTTTGTTTCATTCCCTCGTCACCATCTCTTTGGCTGATCATATGCTTTCACTTGGTTGTTTTTCCTTTGTTGAAGGACCGCAATGATGAGAGGTTTTATTAGCCAGCCTCTCGACCATTACATGTTTTGAGTAGTTCCACCATTGTAGGAACTAGTTGTTACCCTTTATACCACTCGTTCCTTCAGGACAAGTCACCTTTAAGTTATTTTTTTACTCATAAAAGATGAAAAGATTTTTGAGTATTTTTCCCTTTTGACTCGTTAAAGAGAATAAAAATGGGGGGTCCTCTTTTAGCTCTTTTATGACCATTTAAAAGTGAAAATATAGTCGATCCCTTATTGTTTCGAACTCATTAACAGGTGCAAAACATCGTGTGCCCAGTATAAGTTTACCCCTTTTTCGGGGTGGGAGGCACTATTTACAACAAAGCTACTCGATTGAAATGGTTAAGTGGTTCTCTCAAGTATTGTTTTCTGCCTTTCTGGACTCAAGAGACACAAACGTATGAAAAGGGACCATGTCAAGTTTTCTTTTACGTGTCTTTCTCAAACTCTCTAAACATGGAAAAGATACCGAGTTACCCCTTTATAGGACTTGCTAAAATATTAAACGACATCGGATTTGTCACCATGACGAACACGAGATTCTCCTTCCTATGGCTCATTAAACTTACTAGGTCAGATTCATTTGAAGGATGAACTTACAATGCAAGCATATGCTATCCCCTTCAGGCTTGTGATTAAAAAATAATTGGGGTGCTCGCCAGAAATGGTAGCGGAAAAATTGAAAATCTATCAGTCGTGTAGGCAACTCACTCTTGAACATGACACTCTTTGCTTCTTGTTAGGTTGGGACATCCTACTCTGTATTGTTGACTTTCCTGGGTTTATGTCATATGTTTTTGCCTTCCATTTCATCTCTGTCACATCATCATGACCAACGATCCCATGGATCGAAAAGTTGTTAAACTTCTAGTTGTGTCGTCGACATGTTCAAGAGCTTTCCTTATGCAGTTACACTTACCTCTGATTCTCTGTATCATCCAAAATCATTTTTCATCCTCTCATCTTGCTTCAATGATGTGGGATTCATTATGGCCCTCCTTCGACATGGTCGTTTTGCGTCGACTTCAACTCGTTATCTAGGAAGTTGACCGAGAGACTCCCTTCCAGTACCTTAGAGCTTTCATATCCTAATGGCAGGTTCTTCGCACTTGATGACAAGTTGAAGTCATTGGCTTTCAATCGAGTGATTTCACAGATGTTCGACTTCAGTTCCTGTATTCACATTTCGTGAATTATGCTAATAGTGCCTTGAGGGCCATTGTAATTATTGGTGGTTTCTCTCATGCTTGTTAATAGTTTACATCATTGACTGCTAATCAAGCGACTTTCTAGCATGCTCGACGTCAACACATATATTCGTGTGTTAGAATCTGTACTTTGATTGGGTCGTATTGGAGGGCAAGACCCTGGACTTGGATTACAAAAAGTCCATGTTGGGAAGTGGCGTTACATGGTTATAATGATATGCATGTCTCTTTCAGATGGTTGGCTGCGACCAGACCATGAGTTATCATATATGATCCTTCTCATTATCAGATGGATACGACCATAGCTTGGCTTCATTATGATCCTCTTTGACAAATGGTTGCACCCATAACTAGATCCATTTACATGGTCATTCTCTATATGGCTATGCCAATGCCACGATTCATGTATCATTTGACAGAGATCTCAATTTATCTATATGTATCTTTACTTGCTTGTAGGTTTTCCAACAAAAGACTGGTTCCCCACACTGATTTATAAAGCATTTAATTCCTCACTCTGGCTCGGTCGTCACACTTTAGGGGGCATCTGTTACACAAAATTTTTTCACTGTCCCTATACTCCCCATCCCTTGATCTTGTAGGACCTCTACAGTGAACCCCACATGCTTTGCCTTCATGGAGAAACTCCCATTATGTCCCTCTCCATGAGCAGATCCTTTCCCTTTTGCACCATTTCCCCTAAAACTTTTGCTTTTCCCAATTTACAAGACCAATGCTAATGGCCTTTGTCTCCCCTGCACCGATGTGTAGAGATTAGCACTATTCCCCACATCGATTGGTGTGACTGAGCTATGTTCCATTCACATTGATCCTATTATGGAAAGTTCTTAAATTAGAGCCGAAGTTTCCATATCTAGAAGCTCCGTATTGGAATTGTGGTAAAAGGTTTCGTCGGATGGGGTCGAGGATGACAGTTTGGGCTTCTTTCCCCTATAATGGTGGAACTACCTCAAGGGATAAGCCCTTCTCCCATGAGAAGAGGATCCATCTCCCATCCATATTTTCTATATAAACCTCCCTTCTCCCCAAGCACAAACTAGTGCTATAGTGTGAAAGTCATAGTTAAAGTTTTGGCTAAGTGTGAGTATACTATTTTAGATAATCAAGCTATTACTAGTTGTTGTCACTAGTTGTGTCAGGGAGAAGTGTATTGTCTATGGAGTGAATCCTAAATGGAAGAGTCTTTAAACTATTGTTGTTTGAAGCCATCATGAAGTGTTAGAAGAAGTGTGTGGGAACCTGGTCTTGTCAAAGGAATATTGCGACGTCAAGACGAATGGTTGTAATCTCTCTTTGAATATTAATATATGAAACTATCGATTGATTTCCTACATGTTTTGTAATATTACACATTCGCGTATTAATGCTTATTGAGTTACTAAGTAGGTTGAATTGAATTTTTTCTATTATTATGTTTATGTGCTGTTGTTTTTTACTTGTTTTAGGAACTTGGAGAAGGAAGCGAGAGATTGCTAGAGTGAGAAAGCGAGGACATCATCAAGCAGGATAAGTGACCAAGAGGTAGGCCCTCTTGATTAATTCTAACCTAATGAAATATTCCATAGAATGTATCTATTGTGGCTAGACCCATTATTGGGCTAGAGGAATTCGTTGTGTCTACACTTATAATTTTACTTCACCACAAATTGGCAACTCCACTGGGGAGATCTCATCCTTTTGTTTGTTTTGGATTTCATGATTTTGTGAGAACTTTTCTAGTTTCAAATTTTCCTTTTGCTTCTGTTGTTTTTCTCTTGCTTACTGGCCTAAGTCTAAAATCCATAGTAGCAGATTTGGTCCCTGTTTTGAATTTTTTTTTCCTTAGTTCCCTTAGATAGCACATTTAATTAGCTGACAATCACGCTGATCAGCACGAATTACAGAGGAAGAGTCATGCCAACCAGCCTCTGGCGCTTGTTTCCAGTTAGGCAATCGTGCTGATGCTTGTAAGTGAAGATCAAGGCTTGACCCCAATCTTGGCCAATGTGTTCTGCTCTTGCGTTTTTTATCCCATAAGATTTTTGGACCATATCATCTTGACTAGAAAGCTTCATTTAGCTTCCTTTGTGTGCTTGCTTGGTTTAGCCCACCCTTTGATGTGTTAAGTCTGGCCCTGTGTGAAGTTCTTTTTATTTTTTCTTTGAATCCCTTAATCAGCGCTAGTTGTCAATTAGGCAGTTGTGCTGATCAGCCATCTGTGCTAGTTGTAGTACTGGTTAGTCATGCCGGTCGTGCCAATCGGTGCTAGTTGTAGTGCTGTTCAGTCGCACCGGTCTTTGAGTTAAGAAAAAATCAGAAATTTTCCCATTCCACTGTGAGTGTGTCTTGACTGTCAAACTCTCTTCTTCTGCTAGAGGTGACTAGGATGCTTTGTTTTCAATTGAATGAGTGAAAGATTCTCATTTGTTGTCTCATTTTGAGTGTCTCTTTTCTCTTTCCAAGCATAAATTACATTGCATGGTTTCTTGATTGAAGCATTTATGTGTTTGGTTTGTTCGATTTAGGGAAGAATTTGTTTTAGTGTCATTTATAATGCTTTGGATTTGATTGATGCTTGTTTGCTCGGAATTGTGAAAATTATCATTTAAAGAGCTTTATGTGAAATATTCATTTTGCATTTTATGAAAAGGAGAACATCATTCTAGTTTACTTAAGCGAAAAATATTGCATTAGTAGCGTTATTGAGAAGCTAGAATTGCATCATCATAAGAATTGGAAATGAAATGAAACTTCTTATGCTGTTATAGGAAGATTAAGTGCATTTAGGAGATTTATTAGTGAAAGATTTCATTTTTCGATTGTTGCATTAATTTTGTGTTCTCTATCTCTCAATTACTGATAACTTTCATCAAAGACAAAGATCTCTTTTCTCATATAGCTGCATGTAGGAGTTTTTGTCAGATGATAGCGGTAGGGCCTTGTAATTGAAACCTAATTAAAGATCAACCATTAAAATTTATTGAATTAACCTAAGGAAGCATTGAAGCTTAATTCTCACATTTAGTGGTCTAGGCTAGAGATGTGTTCCGATGTCTTTAAACCTAGTAGCTGTCATTAGCTTTGGCATTAGATAGTGCTAGTATGGATTTGTGCTCCCTGTACCATCGAGTATATAAAGGGAGACTCCTCTAGGCTACAATAATTTATCCATAGGAAGCCAAGTAATCAACCTAGCAAACATGATACATTGAACACATCATTTGGGGAGGTTGCCTACTCGTACTTCTTGGTTCGCCGAGAGGTATTATATAGTTCATCGTTACCTGGTAATCCTTTATGCCTAGAGTATCTTAAGCAATCATTTGATCTTTTTGACTCATTAAACTTAAAATATCATTCAAACACTTGTCCTTTCGAGCTCATTTCCAATTGAAATTGATAGAGTCACATTTCGTCCTTTTCTCAACTCTTAAAATATGAAAAGGAAAAGTTTTGTTTGAGTGTCCTAAAATTAACTTCCCATGAAATATTCCTGGTAAAAGTTAGCTTCCTTAGTAATTCTTTAGGGTCGATTCCAATGGAAACATTTCTAGAGTCCACCAGTCAAGGGTTCCCCTAAGATGGGAATCCCAGTCCTTTCCTTTCTTTTGGAGATACTAGTGCTCCTTATATGGTGATGTTGTCCCTCACTGAGTTAACCATTGGTTTACCTCTGGTTATTTTTGACCTCGGTGGTCCAGAGCGTCTCGACTCTTGTCCATACATCTCCTTCATTTAAATCAAGTCATGATGATTCTAAGGTTGGCCCCTCGCCTTCTTCCCCCATTTCTTCACCCTCTTCTTCCACTTTGCCTCGTGAAAGTTTCAAATCTAGTAACCAGGAGGCTAAGAAGAAGATGAAGAAGATTAAGTGGAAGAAGTCAAATAAGTGAGATACCAACCGTGCAACTATTACTCCAAATGCACCCCCCGTTGACAAACCTTATGATCCTTCACAGAAGGTAAAATTCCCTTACAAGCTGTGTAAGGGTGAACATCTCCTTCGAGACTATCATGAGATTCCTAAAGTCTTAGAGGTATGGTCTAAAAACCTAAATCAACCATCCTTGCCGACCTCTGGAGATAATGTCAATGTTATGCCTTTAGCTAATGATGGTAAGATGAAAGGGAATATTAGATTCCCTTGTAGGTTATGTGAAGGAGAGCATCTTCTTCACCTTTTTCCTCTGATGGATAAAGCTTCCAAGGTTTTGGAAAACATTGCAGCTCCTCAACCCCAACTTCCTATTGGTTATTAGAAGATTTCTTCTATCCCTCTCCTAGTTGGTCATGTGATTGAATTGAATTCATATATTACCCATCCTACTCTTCCTGAGCGAGACTCTCTTATGCCTGTTCTCGAAAAACCATTGCCTGGAAAGAGTGTTGACTCGGTTCCGCCACTAGTTGCTCACTCTGTTCTAGAAGAGAGTGGTGATCATGTTGCTCATGTTCTTATTGTCTCCTCAGATTCTCATGAATCAAAGAGTTACCCTCCCGTCCTAGTTTTTCAAGAGATTCCTTCTCCTATTCCTATATAGCATGGGGGCAATTATATGATATCCCAACCAAGTAGTTTTGTCGTCTCTTTCGATTGGGGTCCATTGACTGCTTTTTGACTCCCATCTTATGCACCTTTCTAGATCAAAGTACAAGCCTATAATATGGTATTCCTTGGCACTATATTAGATGAAGGTGCATCTGATAACATCATGTCTTCTATGACATGGCAAGGTTTGGGTTCCCCACATCTTGTGCCTGTCACCTTGAATCTGTTGGCTTTGAACGGAGGAACTAGTCAACCTTTAGGGATGCTTCCGAAGTTCCTTATTAATTTGGGAGGAAATACCATCTATATAGACATGATGGTAGTTCAAGGCCCTTTAGATTTCAATATTCTCCTTGGATATGACTATACTTATGTCTTGGGAGCTCTTGTTTCCTCACTTTTTCGTATGGTTTGTTTTCCGCACGAAGGGAGAATTGTGACTATTGATCAATTGTCATTCATTGGTCACCGGGTGCCTCGTTTACAACCATCATTCCCTATTAGATCTTGTTTACAAGCAGTACCATCCCCGCCATAGGTCAATTATGTGGCTACCCATTCCCTCTCTGCACCTACTGATGATCATGCAAATGGTATAGTGCATTATGTACTAGGGGCATTGGAACCCGATCTATCTTGGGTACCAAATGAAATGTATTCCTCCCAGAGTGTGGTTCTTCTCTCTTGGGAGCAATGTTCTCGTATCGTCCATGAATAAATGTATGAGGATAGTTCATATTCTTGTGTCAAGCTCATTGAAAAATGAAATAAAGGGGGTGAGTATAGTTCTTTGTCTTATGTCAAGCTAGTTAAAAAATGAAACAAGGGTCTAAGGATATTTCTTTCGTTGTGTCAACCTCGTTCAAAAAATGAATCAACTCCCTTTTCCAAATTGATTCTTGAACTAAGATCTCATAAAATCCTAGTCGAGTATCTCCTGGATCTCGAAAACGAACCTTCATTCCATCCACCTAGTTGATTTAAATGAAGCTTTGAGGGCATGTACCTCGATTTGAGCCATTATGCATGGGGCATGCAAACCTATAGCAAGCATAGTTTTTTGTTTCAAGCTTGTGTAAACATGAAACCAAATCCAAGCAGAGTTCTCCATGGTTCAAGCTTGTCTAAAAATGAACCTATGTCTGATTTACATCTCATGATTTCTGTTTTTATCAATTAATTTCTGCTAGATGAGCCTTGGTTGTTTCATTCCATCGCCACCATCTCTTTGGATAATCATATTCTTTCACTTGGTTGTTTTTCCTTTCCTAATGGACTGCAATGATGAGTGGTTTTGTTAGCTAGCCTCTTGACCATTACATGTTTTGAGTAGTTCCACCATTGTCAGAACCAGTCGCTACCCTTTATACCACTCGTTCCTCCACGACGAATCACCTTTAAGATCTTTTCTGAATGGTAAAAGATGAAAAGATTGCTGAGTATTTTTCCCTTTTGACTTGTTAAAGTGAATAAAAATGGGGGGTCCACTTTCAGCTCTTTTCTGGCCCTTTAAAAGAGAAAAGGTAGTTGAGCCCTTGTCATTTTGAACTCGTTAGTGGATGTGAAATGTTGTGTGTTGGGTACAAGTTTACCCCTTTTTCAGGTTGGGAGGCACTATTTACGAAAAATGTACTGAATTGAAATGGTGAAGTAGTTCTCTCAAGTATTTTCTTCTACCTTTTCAGGCTCGAGAGACACAAACATATGAAAAGGGACCATGTGGAGTTTTCTTTTACATGTCTGTCTAAAACTCTCTAAACATGAAAAATATATTGAGTTAACCCTTTTTCGGACTCGTTAAACTTACTAGGTCGGATTCATCCAAAGGATGAACTTACAGTGTAAGCATATGCTATCCCCTTCAAGCTTGCGATTAAAAAATAATTGGGGTACTCGCCAGAAATGGTGGGGGGGAATTTGAAAATCTATCAGTCGTGTAGGCAACTCAATCTTGAACATGACACTCTTTGCTTCGCGTCAGGTTGGGACATCCTCCTCTGCATTGTTGACTTTCCTGGGTTTAGGCCATTCATTTTTGCCTTCCATTTTATCTTTGTCACGTTATCATGACCACCGATCCCATGGATTGAAAAGCTGCCAAACTTCCATGTGTGTCGCTGACATGTTCAAGAGTTGTCCTTATGCAGTTACACTTACCTCCAATTCTCTGTATCATCCAAAATTATTTTACATCCTCTCGTCTCACGTTGAAGATGTGGGATTCATTATTGCCCTCCTTCGACACTGTCCCTTTCCATTGACTTCAACTCATTATCCAAGAAGTTGACTAACAGACTCCCTTCCAGTACCTTAGAGCCTGCATACCCTAATGGCAGGTTATTCACACTCGATGACAAGTTTACATCATTAGCTTTCAATCGAGTGATTTCACAGGTGTTCGACTTCAGTTCCTGTATTCACATTTCGTGAATTGTGTTGATAGTGCCTTGAGGGCCGTTGTCATTATTGGTGGTTTCTCTCGCGCTTGTTAATAATTTACATCATTGACTACTAATCAAGTGACTTTCTAGAATGCTCGACGTCAACACATCTATTCACATGTTAGAATCTGTACTTTGATCAGGTTGTATTGGAGGGCAAGACCCTGGACTCGGATTACAAAAAGTCCATGTTGCGAAGTGGCATGACATGGTTATGATGATATGCACGTCTCTTTTAGATGGCTGGCTGACCAGACCATTAGTTATCATATGTGATCCTTCTCATTATCGGATGGCTACGACCATACCTTGGTTTCATTATGATCCTCTTTGACAGATGGTTGCACCCATACCTGGATCCATTTACATCCTCATTCTCTGGATGGCTATGCCCATGCCACAGTTCATGTATCATTTGAGAGATATGTCAGTTTATGTATATGTATATGTACTTGCTTACAGGTTTTCCGACGACAGAGTAGTTTCCCGCACTGATTTATAAAGCATTTCATTCCTCACTTCGGCTCGGCCTTCACACTTTAGGGGGTATCTGTTACACAACATTTTTTCTCTGTTCATGTACTCCCCATCCCTTGATCCTGGAGGACCTCTATAATAAACCCCACACGCTTTGGCTTATGGAGAAACTCCCATTATGTCCCTCTCCATGATCAGATCATTTCCCTTTTGCACCATTTCCCCTGAAACTTCTATTTTTTCCAATTTACAAGACCAACGCTAATGACCTTTGTCTCCCCCGCGCCGATGTGCAGAGAATACAACTATTCCTTTCACTGATCGGTGTGACTGAGCTATGTTCTAGTCGCGGTGGTCGTGTTATGGAAAGTTTTTAAATTAGAGCCGAAGCTTCCATATCTATAAGCTTCGTAACAGAAGTCTGGTAAATGGTTTGGTCGGATGGGGTCAAGGATTATAGTTTGGTCTCCTTTCCCCTATAATGATGGAACTACCTCTAGGGATAAGCCTTTCTCCCATGATAAGAGGATCCATCTCCCATCCATCTTTTCTATATAAACCTCCCTTCTCCCCAAGCACAAACTAGTGGTATAGTGTGAAAGTCACAGTTAGAGTTTTGTCTAAGTGTGAGTATACTATTTTAGACAAGCAAGCTATTACTAGTTGTGGCCATCTAGTCGTGTAAGGGAGAAGTGTGTTTGGTTTGGAGTGAAGCCTAAAGGAAAGAGTCTTCAAACCATTGTTGTTTGAAGCCATCATGAAGTGTTAGTATAAGTGTGTGGGAACCTCATCTTATCAGAGGAATACTGCGACGTTAAGACGAATGGTTGTAATCTCTCTTTGAATATTAATATGCGCAACTATCAATTGATTTCCTACATGTTTTGTAATATTACACATTCGTGTCTTCATTCTTCTTGACTTATTAAGTTGGTTGAATTGCAATTTGTGTATTATTATGTTTGTATGTTGTTGTTGTTTACTTGTTTTAGGAACTTGAAGAAGGAAGCGAGAGATTGCTGGAGTGAGAAAGCGAGGAAATCATCAAGTAGGATAAGCAACCAAGATGTAGGCCCTCTTAATTGATTCTAACATAAGGAAATATTCCGTAGAATGTATCTGTTGTGGGTAGATCCATTATTAGGCTAGAGGAATTTGTTTGTGTCCACACTTATGATTTTACTTCACCACATTGTGTCGGATTTATTGTGCTCTACATTACCCTGATTTCTTACAAAAGTGATTGGTTTCAAATAAAACTCACTTATCAGTCTCATTTATTTCCATCTTATCGATTCTTGTTTTCCATGTTCAGGTTCATGATAGAGAAAGACAGTTGTGTTGATCAGTGGCAGATCAGTTCAAATAGATAGAAAGATATCCAAAGAATTTGATGGACCGAATGAAGCTAATGATGACAATAGAGCATTTTTAGGAACTTATACCAAAATATTGTTTTTCTTTAAGCGTTGTTGAAGGTATTTTTTTAATACCTACAAATCTTTGCACAATAGATTAAAGTTGTTTTCTGTTATTTAAGCTTATCTATCATAGTAAATAAAGGCCTTGAATTTGATGAAGAAAGGCTTACGAAAGCTTGCAATATTGTACTTTCATACTTTTCTCATAGAATCACTGGAACATTGCTTTTTCAATTTTCATAAAGAATTTTGAGAAGTTGCACTACTATACTCTTGGAATCATCTTTGTGAGAATGAATAAATTGCTGCTATTTCTTTTATGAGACAAGTGAAGTATATATGTTATTTTTATCATTGTACCTCTATTTTGTTCATAGGTAATAGTGAATTTATCTTTTTAAATGCTTATTACTTGATATTTAAAGAACAATGTTACATGTATTTGGTATCCATCATGTTGTCATTCATATTTTTCTACATGTTAAGCAATTTGCTGTGATATTCTAAATGTGATATGAGTTTACACATTATTTTGATTAACTACTTAATCAAATTAATCATATTGAAATAAGTTTCATTTCCATTAGTGTTTGATCAATATATATTTTCATTTAATAACAAAAATCATTATAGATCACATCTAGATAAAAGTTAAACCATCTTGTTTTATAGAATACATCTAGATAAAAGTTAAACAATCTTATTTTATAGAAAAGATTAATGAAATTATTTTTCCATTTGATTCATTGCTGCAAATCCATCTATTTCACTCCACTATAAGAATTACGCATTCATTCAATCATCTTTCATTTGGAAATTGGTCCCATTATCCCTAGTCGAAGCCACTACTTAAACGGAAAAGGAGTTGTGTTAAGGTCCGAACGGGTGGCTTTCCCCCCATGTTGAAGAAGCAATTTTTGAGGCCTCAACATCGTCCTACAAATTAGACTAACAGTTTAATTTCCTACAAATTCACCCTACTTTTTGCTCAAGAGGTGACAATTTCTCCCTATGACGATGCAATTAGTTATACAGTTAAATTTTCCAATAACCCCTATGCGTGAGTAACCAGGTCACACGGGCCATGTGGCCATGGGATGGGTATTAAATCCTGCCCCCACCAGCTTAACACCTTAACTACTAGGGTTATGATCATGAAGTGCCCATAGGGCTAAGGGTTAGGACAACAACTCGCCTTTCCCGCTAGGCTCCTTGTCTTTGTACGTTGGGTGATATGGTTATGACAAAACCAAGGGATGACCCCCTCCGTAAGCACCCTCCACCAAGCACCAGCCACAGTTCCATACAAGATCATATGGTCATTGTCTAGGGCCACCCTAAGTCCTTCTCTGCTAAATGTCACTATGGTGTGTGCGTGTGGTCTTGTGGGAGCAACGTGACCATGGGATGAGTTATACCTAGCCCCCTCTCACTATGCCTTGCACCGAGGTCTTATGGAAAGTAGGTTATAAGGGGTTGGGGCTAGTTCCAAGGCCCCATAACTTCTATACTATAGTCATTTGTTTTCACCATGGCCAAGGGTCAGGGCTGGAATCCCGAATATTTTTCCCAAATGAGTGTAATTGTCAAATTTATATATGGGTTTTGTGCTATGTATTATAAGAACCACCCATAGAGGAGTCAGGAGAATGCTACAATGCTACCCCAAAGGTTGCAGGTTCATGTCTCGTTGGGCCTTTGACTGACCAAAAAAAAAATTATACACCCTGGGGGTGTCATGTTACATCCCATGATTAGGCCATGTGTCACCTTCCTATTGGTCCAATCAATCATTCATGAACCAATAAAAATCACCCAAAATTAACAAACCATAACATGCCATGTGTTAACACCCAGTTGGTCCCTACCTACATAGTCACCCTACTAATTGAACTTATGGTCACCCAGTCATCTACCCAGTAAACCATATTATAAAGTGAAATTCTAGAAATATCTAACAATATGATTAACTGTGGATTAGTCAGACCTGCTCATTTTTTAGTTGTTGTGCCAAACTATCAGAACATAATAACTTGATCATACATTATTGGATTGAGGTGAAACGAATGTCATTGGATTCGGAAACATGAGCAATTCAACTTGACGTTGGTCTCAATACTTTCTAGGCGCTTTCATTTTTAAGCTAAAATTTGATCACCTAATCACATATCCCCACTAGGAACTTTTAGACTCTAAAATTTTACTTCCCTAATAAAAAAAATGAGGCTAAAAGTCAAAATTTCCCAAAATTCAATCCAAAATGCTCACTTTTCAATTGGTTCCCTTCAAGCCTTAATCAAGGCACTTCACCTATCTTCTTCGTGAATACCTACTATCCTGTTAGGAATCAAGACAAAAATTCTTATCATTGACGCAAACACAAAAGCACTGATGAGCAGAATCTGAACATTCTCTTTAATCTCTTCTTTGCATAGTTCAAAACAACTTCATCCTGAAGTTCAACTATTGACAATAAACATGACTCCATGTTGGAAATTAGAAGCAACATAGAACTTGCTTTACTGTCCTTAAACTGAGCTTCTACACAAAAGTACATTGTTGCAAAATTTTCAATGACATAATTGGATGTGCATACAAAAACATAGTCATCTTGTACAATATTAAAGAAAGGTTCTATTCACAACAAATTTCATCTTGAATACTTGCATTAATGAGTACATGATAAACTTGGATGACAACTTGTACATTCCAAAAGCCCTTGAACAAATGGACTTATGATAAGACAATACTTAACATCAATGAAAAACACATACTTGTTGCACATAGTGACTATTATTGTTCACTTTACAAAAGTCCCCAAATAGGAAAACCACAATAAGTAATTACAAATTTACAAAACCACTTTACAAATCATCTACCCAATATTTGCCTCTCCTAAGCGTATGGGTTCTATTTTGCATCAACTTTTCCTTGAAGGTTTCTTTAGGATTGCTGGGAGTCCTTTTTTCCACCTATTTACTCTCTTGCATTAGGATGTAAAATCTCATTTCCATTATTGGAACGAAGCTCTGGATTTAATTTCCAACATCGTTCATTTCCATGCCCATGCATCATGCATTAGGTACAAATGAACTTTCTCTTACTTGCCAACAAAGAAATCCTCTCATGCGTAGGAGATTTATCATGCTTGATACCTAGAATATAATCCATTCTTTTAACCATTACCATGCATTGTTCACAAACATCCACACAATGGTCAAATGCATAAAAAAAACTACAAGGGTAAATTTTCCACAAGTACTCAAAATTACCATCATTTGGAAAACACACATGAGATTTATACATGTCTCTTGGGCTGCATATTTGACGATGTGGGGTGGAAAATGACATATAATGTCCCTTGAAGAATTCATATCACTTTGGAGACAAATGAACATTGTCACCACCATCTTGGTGTGAAATCTCATCCTTAGATATTTTTTGTGCCTCAAATCATTTAGAGAATTCTCTGAACCCCCTTGGACCATATCCCAATCCTTGATACTTTGGTCTCCCTTCAACCATGATTGGATTTTTGATCCCTTGGGAATTGATTTTGAGGCCTCCTCCTTCATAACTGATTTTAGAAAGCAACTTCATACCATTGCCTTTGGTATGTTTCTCAAATGTTTTAAAGGAGGTTTTATGAATGTAAATAGAAGGAATTGTACTTGAAATTCTCATTACCTTCTTAAACTTGCCATTCATATTTTTAGCTTCTCATGATGATAACAACTTTTTATATGACACTAACCACCCACATTTACCAACTAGCATATGGTGAGAATCTTGGACATGCTTGCAAATTGCAACTGCATCATCTTCCTCATATGGTCCATAAGTACTGTGTGAACCATGCCCACATATTGGTTTCATTTTGGAGGTGTATTTTTTTGTCATAGGAGTGGAGCTTTCAACAACTTGTTCCACAAGCACGTGTTGCAACTGAATGTGCATATGCCTCTTCTGATCTTCATCAATTTATAGCATTCTTCTCAACTCAATGTTCTCATTAAAAAGAGCCAAATTCATCTCCTCTACCTCTTGGAGACTCTTTTTTCCCATTCTTGAAACTTTGTCAGATGAGGCTCTAATACCAATTGATCTTAAAATGGAGGAGGTTATCAATTTCCTCTAATTAAAAAACAAGGACCGTTCTCTGATTCCTTGAAACAAAAAATGGGTCTTACCACAAAACAAGTTTTCCAAAAGGTCTCTTCAAGTTATGTGTTAGTTTTCACATGTAAACTTGAGCATAAGAGTCATAATATCACATAACCCATACAGGCATACATGAAGAGCACAACAGAGGATTTGGTGACAGAATTCACCCCTCTTGGGCTACATCTCCAGGCTTGCTAACATAGATAGACCACTCCATATATTTAGCGGAAAAAAGGTGTACATAAAAGTTTGCTGATAAACATGTGGCTATTTTCCCTTCAGGGAAATGTTCTCCCACAAATAAATCTTACATACAACAACATGAAAACCTACAGTCATCATGAAAACATTAGCAACATATGGCATCTCCTACAAGGACCCTATACTCCACCTGAAAATGAGAATATATGAGCATATAAAAAATTCAATTCCACACTGAAGGACAAATCAAAAAAATTACTCAAAAAGATAGAGTGATAAAAGTATAGAAGAGTTGAACCCTGCAAGTAGTAGTTATTGTAGTAAACCTTTGAAGGTAGGAAAAATCCTAGAAATCCTTCTCAATGCTCAAACACCTTCAAGAAATGCTCCAAAATACTGATTGATCCATACATGCATGAACTTGAACCTACAAAAAGTTCCTTTAGATGTGCTTAAATCAGCAGAAAGAGGTGACCATTGGATCCAAAATGTCCAAACACCCCTATGTAGACTCTTATTGAGCTTAAAAAGGACAAAAGATCCCAAATATATGCTCTCCAAGATCTCCATATAGTTTTTGTTGTTATCTGTCCTACAAATTGGGCTAACAGTCTAACTATCCTACAAATTCACCATGTTTTTTTTGGGAGAGGCGATAATTTCGACCTTTAATGGTGTAATTTGTTCAACAATTAAATTTCTCAGTAACCCTGATGCACTAAAAACTAGGCCAGATGAGCCATGTGGCCACAGGTTGGACCTTAACATCCACCCCTGTCAGCTTAGTACCTTAACTGTCGGGTTCGTGGTCATGTAGCACCCATAGGGCCAAGGGTTGGGCCAATAGCCAACCCTTCCCACCAAGCCTCTCATCTTTATGTGTCAAATCATATGGTTATGATGGAACCAGGGGCTGGTCCCCTTCATAAGCACCCTCCGTCGAGCACTTGGCCACAATTCTATGCTGGCTCATATGGTCATGGGCTAGGGCCAGCCTAAGCACTTCTCTGCTGAACACCACTCTAGTGTCCGCTTGTGGTGTTGTGGGAGAAACGTGACCATGTTTTGGGCTATTCCCTAGCCCCAACTATGTTATGCCTTCCATCAAGGTCTTATTGCAAGTATGGTGACTAGGGGTTGGGGCTGGTTTCGAGGACCCATACCTTTTGCATTATGGTCATATGCAGCCCGACCCCTTTTCGCAAATGAGTGCCATTGCAAACTTTATATATGGGTTTTGTATTATGTATTATACTAACCACTCATAGAGAAGTCAGTAGATCGCTAGAATGCTACCCTGATGGTCGGGGGTTCGAGTCCGACCGGGACTCTAGCCAACCATACCAAAATTTTGATGCACCTTGGGTGTGCCGTGCGTCGGCTCATTATTGTTCCATGTGGCACCTTCCTATTCGTCCACTCAATCATTCATGAAAATAAAAGATCCAAAACTAATGAGCCAAAACATGCCAAGTATTAGGACCCAGTTGGTCCCTACCTGCATAGTCACCCTAATAACTCAATTATATGGTTTCCGAGTCAAGAGCCTAGTTATTAGACCCGCTCATTTTTTAGCTCTTGGTCCAAATGACGAGAACAAAATAGCTTGAGAGTATGATTTTAGATTGAGGTCAAAGGAGTGTTGTTGGATTCCAAAATGAAGAGCACTTTGATTTGATGCCAGTTTCAAGGCCTTTTGGGAACTTTCATTTTTAAGCTAAAATTTGATCACCTAATTAGGAATAGGTTTTGAGAATTTACTATCTTATGCCTAGATAAACTAACCTTAGATAGCATATATTTTTTAATCTTAATCATTATCCCAGTAGCCTTTTCAAAGAGGGCTAGCATTGACTTGATAAAAGTTGTATATCTTTTGGAATGATCACAAAAAATTAGGATGGCATCTACAAACATAAGATGAGTAATGGTTAAATCATTTATTACAGTAGCTCCCTTAAGATCTCCTCGCCTTTCAGATTTTGTTAAAAATATGCATAATACTTCATCCACTAAGAGAAATATTAAAGGTGATAGTGAACATCCCTGATGAAGTTCTCTTTCAACATTGAAAAAGGTTGAGGCAAACCCATTTATGAGTATTGCAAAGGACATTGACATGAAGATAACACTAAATCTTTTGTAAAATCATTTAAACTAATCCTATCTCAGAATGAAACAAAACTCCTTTGGATATTTCATGTGTCATTACAACAATATTTCCATCCATATATCTCAAAAATACTCCCTAAACATTCATTATTGAATATACACTAATGAACTGAAATTACAAAAATAAAAAAGGTTGAAACCACATCTTTCAAACCCCTGAGACTCTTGATAGAAATCTCGACGGATCTTAGGAAATTTGAGTCACAAAAGTTTAAAACTTATCTTTCAAAAGCGCATGTTTGTTTATATAACTTCAAACTCTTAGAATCTTCCCTCAATTAAAGTATTAGAATAAAGCTACATCAGTAAATAAAGAAAAGCCTAAATAAGGCTAAGTCAACTGACTAAACTGAAACGAAGATAGCCAAAATGACACAATATGATGAATAACTATTTAATTTTTTAAAATGGAGTTACCTCCTTATATTTCATCGTTTATTAAGAAAATCATTTGCATTTATGAATGATAGATATATTAAGTTACACAATAAGTGGATATGATCATAACCTAAATTTATAAAGTAAATTTATTCTAGTGCTTTTTGGAGTGAATATTAACATATCCTAAAGTTACATTCTAACAAAAGAATTTGTCACTAACAAAAATTAAAAGAGATATCAAAAATTCAGTAAATTTTCTTCACCAACAATCAAAATTAATTTCTTCTTTTAATGATCTCAAAATATTCATAGTTTCGATGGTTTGGGATTCATTTTGTCAACAATATTGGAGAACTATTTTACTTATTTACGAAAAATATATGCTTTTCGATGACCTTGGGAATCCTTGAATTATCTTAACCATATGTATGCTTAATCTACATTGTCCACTTCAATCTTAAATCTAATATAGGCAATTAATGAGCACACATATATTTTCTAAGAAAATTTACATAGGACCACCATGAAATCTCTACATTAATATTTGCATTGTTAAATCTAACACAATATTTATCCAATCAACATTACAACCATTCCACACTTATCCATAAATTTGGGATTTTTATACACTTCAAATAATCATTATCAAATTCTGACAAATATTCGACTCTATAAAGCGAACTCAAATGAATTTTCAGCCATATCTTCCCATAAAGACCCAATTCTAAAACCATTGACTCTAATACCACAACATAAGATACCTAAATTCAAGCTAAGTAATTTCATGAAAAAATTCGAGTATAGCACTCATAATAAATCTACCCAAAACACAGGTCACCACCAAATCTAATGTTCTTAAAGAATTGTATGAGAATCAATATGTTTTACATGAATCAGGAAACATGAAATAGAAAAGGACTCATTTAAACCATTAAAAATATATGTATTAATTAAAAAAAAACAATATTCATCATATTGCGCATAGAATTACTATTTTTTCACATAATTAATCAATGAACAAGTATACAATAA
Source organism: Pinus tabuliformis (assembly GCA_031772625.1). NCBI lineage: Eukaryota > Viridiplantae > Streptophyta > Pinopsida > Pinales > Pinaceae > Pinus > Pinus tabuliformis. The sequence continues at coordinate 280,866,745 of CM062804.1, read as the reverse complement.
GCACAATAGGAAAAAAATATATAAAAAAACACTTTTCTTTGTCATATGACTTTGCCAATTAGTTGTATATGTTAAATGTTTCACCCAACAATAGAATACGCTACTCCATATCTCTTAGGGGAAATTAATCCCAAGATGAGTCTATGTATCATTAAGGATAAGTGCCCTAGGCTGACTTTACTCTCATGGAATTCGATAGTCAAATCTCTGATGCTATCACAGTCTACATAGTCACATAGCGATCTCAACTTATGGTTCTTGCTAGAGGAGCCATTCGACTTAACCGACTAGTCGGATATAAAAAGGGCTAGTCATCCTTACCAACTAGCCCAATCAAGTCAACAGTGTACATTGTAATATAAGATTAACTAATGGAAATTGAAGCAACATAATTAGTTGTAAACTTAGGCTTGCGTAATTGTTCTACTAGTCTATATATATGTGTCTATATAACAATGTAATGACCGTATTTCATATATAATAAGAATATATATGCATTTGACATGGCTATATCTCCATTATTCTGTTCTTGTGTATTCATATGCTTACTGTATAATTTCTTGAAATCTGTTTGCTGGTAAAAAAAATTCACTATTCGCTAGATTACAACATTGGTTCCGTTGTCGGTAGCTAGAACTCGAGTCATATATGATGCAATGATAAATGTCAACCATAGAAAAGATACAAATATGGTGGGAAGAAAATATTAATAATTATTTGAAGAACTAAGAACGAAGGAATCTCTTGTCACTTACAGAAGCTAGAAGTAATTTCTTTATAGAAGCACATGAGCACTTTATAGAAGGTGCTCTAATAGAAATAAAAAAAATTATCAACAACTTCACCCATGAGAAAAAATCATAATGAAACAGATGCATGAATATTACTAAATTGTCAAATGAAAACCTAAAAAACCTATATGAGTGGCTTGAGTCGATTCTAGAAGACTACTGTGAAGAATAGGCCATAAAAGACCAGACTTCAGTTGAACATATAAAAACTAGATTTTACGAAGATTTGCATGACAATTGTTTCTACACATTTCCAACCCTACTAGACAAGTTTCTTCTTTAAAAATGCCCAAGCCCTATCGTCGAGTGATGACCACCATTAGGGTGATTTTCCAATACTGACTTGAGAATCGGTAATCGGTCCAAAGATAAGAAAGAAGCATGGGATTACTTTTAAGCAAATAAGTATGGTCGAAATGGGGGGCATAATAGATTGTGATAAATGAAGAAAGATAATGAAATAAAAATATAAAGTGAAGTATGTATAACTGACAAAGATGGAAGGAGGGAAGTCATCTATCAGGAAAAAAAATAAGAAAACAATAAACCAAGTAATGACTGAAAACATACAAATAATTGAATTACATACAAAAAAATAACAAGGGATACAAGACAGAAAATAAGGGAAAAATTTAGAGAACAAGAATACGAGAATAAAAGTATGAAGAATTGAGAGCATGAGAGTGTAGATGCATGGAATTCCTGAGACGAGTTGAGAGGCTAGCATGGCCCGCACCAGCGAAGAATGTATGTTTACTGATAACCCTAAGAGAACAAGTAAATGATATGGAATTTGACGACTCTGGTCCAAAAATAAGAAACACTCTGATTAGATCTATGTCAAGTTTCATCATTCGAGAATTCCTTGATTCGCAAAATTATTCCAAAATACCTGCAGTATGCCAAAGTGAAGAACAACAAAGAAACCTTCAAGAAAATTAAAATGTTAACCAATAGAAATAAAATAATAACAATGGATTATAAAAAATACTTCTCCAAATGACTAATATCATGATCGTACTATTGCAGCCTATATCCATTGAAGAAACCAAAAGTTTGGAATCAGCCAACAAAGAGACACTACCACAAGTAAGTCGGTTGACAATCTATCTATACATAGTGCTTGTTGGACCGATGATATACTATACCAAAACATCATGAATAGTGTATAAGAAGACACACGCGATGATGATGAAAATAATCAAATTGATCAATTTCATTCGATGTTACCCTATATGTGAAACATGGGCCTGAATCATATACCCATCTATGAGGAGGATGAAGACCCAAAAAGGCATTCGTTTGTCTCTGAATTTTTATTTTTTTTTACCATGAACGACATCAATGATGAAGATAAGAAAATGGAAATGTTTGCTACAACTCTAAGGAAACAAGCTTTAACATTGTTCATGAACCTAACTAGAAAAAAAAATAAAACAAAATATGAGATCAATTCTAGCTTCGTCACATTTTTCAAAGCAAAAGACGTTAAACACTTAGAAACATAGAAACTAAGGAAATCAAGTAGAGGCGAAATGAATATGTTCAAGAATATGATAAATGGTTCAAAGACTTATTAAGTCATATCCCGTATACTATCGATGAGAATATTCTAGTACAATGGTATGTGGCAGGCCTGCTATATAAAATATGTGGGCCACTATGAATGCATGAAGTTAAAACATGTGAGGAAGCCCTTAAATTAGCTTAGTCAATTAAGCAAGATGAAGAAGTTCAATCCATTATTGGCCCAACCTAGAGTAAGATGAAGATAAATTAGAATAATTATGAAACTCTTTGATGCATATAGGACTTTAGAAGAATCACCTATGGTGTACCAATTGTCACATGGAAGGTCACACAAAAGACACCTCTAAGTTTTTAGACTATTTTGATCAAGATGTGAGAAGAATACAAACTAAAGTATATTGTGATAATTTTCAAATTGCTTCTAGTCATTCAACTAAATAATTTCAATATAATTTACAATTTTCCAAACCAAAATGGTGTGAATTCTATGAAGACTATGTACATTCCACCTAGAAATGTCCACTGAATGGGAAAGCTAAACCTTACTACCACGTTGTTTAGCACAGTCAAGATACTAATGAAATTGCATAATCATCCTCATATAATGGAAGAGGATGAGGCCATGCAGGCTATGGAGGACATCGAGAAAGTTATAATGGTAGAGGTCGTGATCGTGGCCAAGGACGTGGAAGATTTTATTGTTATACCAGTTGGAAAGAGGGACATATTTTGACTTGTTAATTATGTTGAAAAACTACAACGAAAAAAGAGAAAGAGAAAGGCACTTTAGAAAACTATCGCAAGGGAATCAAATAGAAGATCATTACCTGTAGGTGGACCTAGAAATACATGGGTTTATGGTCAAATAAGTCATTTTTTATTTCTAATCGTAAGTAAATATTCTTCCTAGGGAAACTTCAATTAATATGGGATGACCAAACTTGCACAATATATATAACTACCTTAAACTAGATGACCAAAGATTTATCGAATCAAATTGTATATAATGACATGTTTAGACATCTATAATGGGCATTCCAACTACAGTTGTTTTCAAAGTCATCGAACTAGTCAACAGAATTCCTCTATATATATAGCGTTAGTCGATCGAACTTGGGGATGAAGAATGAAGGAGATGATATCATTAAAAAAAGATAGAACCAAATTAAATGGCAACAATTAAAATACCATCATTCCATTAGATCTCCAAGAAGGTAAGCCATGGTTAGAAGCCTCAGATGAATAAGTTGAAAGAAGAAAATTCTATTGAGTGTTACATTATGAATGTGATAATGTTGAACCAAGTTCTTCTAGTGAAATTCTAACTGGGTCGCCTCTATTAATTAGACAAAATTTTGACGTCGAATTATACCAGGATAGATCCATCTTAAGTACGGATCTAATATGGGTTGAGAGGGATCAAATTTCTCCATGTACAAAACTCTTTAGAGTGTAAAATACAATGTGTTATTTTCATTATTTCTTTTTTTTTTAATGCTATATAGAGTATATATATAGGACCAGATATATGTTTTAGCAAATAATTTTTTTTTAAATGATATATAATATATACATAATTGACATTAAAATATTTTAAAATACATTTATATCAAGCCATTTTATAGTGCAAATTAAAATATTTTTTTATTATTAATATATTTTTATGTATATATCAATATTAATTGGTATTAAAATATTTAATTGGAAACCCACATTGATTTTTTTATATACAACATTCAAATATTTTATTTTAACAATTTATCTTCTATATATGGATGTATATGAAGTTGATATCAATATAAATTAGTTAATATAGATCTTCAAATATTTTATTTAAATCTACTTTTGAAATAATATCAGATTTAAATATTTTACTCAAATATTTTTTTATTTCTAATTACTTTATAGCATATTCAATTTTTTTATTCTAGCCAACATTGTTTTTCTACTTAGAGCATAGTTTTTATTTTTATTTTAAAGAAGTGTGTGTCAAGTCAATGGATGGACACACATACAAACTTACACATCCCCCTCATATTGGGATTTAGAATGAGCCTCTCGGCTTAATGGGAGGGATCAAATTTCTCCATGTACACACTTCTTTAGAGTGTAAAATACAATGTGTTATTTTTCATTGTTTAAATAGTATTTTTGATTGCTATAAATAGTATATATAGCACCAAATATATGTTTTAACAAATAATATTTTTTAAATGATATACAATATATACATAATTGACATTAAAATATTTTACACGACATTTACATCAAGGCATTTTATAGTGCAAATTAAAATAGTTTTTTATTATTAATATATTTTTACGTATATGTCAATATTAATTCGTATTAAAATATTTTATTTGAAGCCCATATTGATTTTTTGTTTTGATATACAACATTCAAACATTTTATTTTAACAATTTTTTCCTATATATAGATATATATGAAGTTGATATCGACATACATTAACTAACATAGATATTGAAATAGTTTATTAAAATATACTATTGAAATACGTTTAAACCACATAAGATTTAAACATTTTACTCAAATATTTGTTTACTTCTAATTACTTTATAGCATATTCATTTTTTCTCTAGCGGACATTATTTTTCTACTTAGAGGATAATTTTTATTTTATGTTAAAGAGGCAAGTGTCAAGTCAACAAATGGATGGACGGAAAAATGTACACATCCCCCCATATTGGGCTATAGAATGAGCCTATCGGCTCAACAAATGGCATATCAAAAACTATGAATGAAAAGAAAAAGAGTGTTGGATAATCCAACCCATTCTAACATTAAATATATGACCATGTTATTCTATTAAAGTTTTTCCAATTATACATGAAATGAATTGTCAAGAGACGCCATCTTTACTTTTGACAGATCTAAAAAACAACTCTAGTAAAAATAATTTTTTTAAAGAAGGAGCCTCCCCTATCAATCCCACAGAAAAAGTAATGAAATGTATTGTTGAAAAAGCACAAATGCAAATCTTAGTTCAAACTTTTACTTATCAAGTAGCAAGATGGTGATGATAAGAAATGCAGAAGACAGAAGATAAGAAATGCAGAAGACAGAAGTTTGGACCAAACACAAGGGAGCTCACAGGTGTAGATCACCACGAGCTCCCACACTCGCTCACATTATTTATTAATCATCAGGAATTAAATAGATACATAAGCAAAAACAGATTCATTAATAGGAACTGAATGTCAAATAAAGAGAAAATCATAACTACGTATCCTATTCTCCATTAATTTCTAACAGGTGAGACACCCATTCATCCTGCCTCTAAACATGGATGATTGTAACAACCTATTAAAGGTTTGGAGGAAAAATGTTATCTACATAGGTAAATATACAAACTTTTAGTGTTGGTCAAGAGCTTGTCGAACGTATCAAGAATTGTAAATCAAAATGGTGAAGAATTAGATATAAAGATGAATGGGTTTGGCCACATATGTTCCCAAATACCTTAGTTTATTTACCAAATAAATGGTATAAGTTAGAGGAAGAAATTGGCCAATCACTTTAATGGAAAGAACTAAAAGAAAGCTTGATTAAAGACTTTGAATTCAAACCAGAGGAGGTAGATTTGAAAGACGCATTTCAAAAAATTAAAGAATCTATCAAAGATAAACCAATGTATCATCAGGCTTTACTTAATGATTCAGTAACCTGTAACTATGTAATCCACACTTCAAATAATTTTTTTTCTAGTAGCTTAGAAATGGAAGAAACACCAATTCAGGGTTAGATCTTTTCCTTAAATAAACATCATCCTAAAAATCACAAGAAAATCCAATCAATATACAAAGTCGCTAAACAAGATATAGAAAAATTAGATAAGTTAGTCTTTTTGCCAGCCTACCCAGAAGTTGAAGTCAGGGAACACCCGCTTGATGAATCAAAATCACCCGATTTGGTGACTATTGGTGGGAGAAAGAAATCATTGAATTTGCCAACTTACTCAGGGAGTATCAAGATGTATTTGTTATATATTATAAATAATTAAAAGTGTTAGTCAAGGAAATGAGAGAAATGTGGATAAACCTCATTCTTGGAGATAAACCAATAGAGAAGAGACTGTACAAATTAGACCATAAATACAAACCCATGGTAAAGAACGAAATAGAGGGGATGCTTTCCGCTTGTATTATATGCCCCATTGAAACATTAGAATGGGTGAATAGTATGGTTTGTCAACTAAATAGGTATGATCCAACAAGGCTACATAATCGTGTCAATTAGAAAGGATTGAATAAATTAATAGTTTTTGATCCATTCCCAACCCCTTTCATCGATGGTATTATCATTGAAGTTATAGGACATGGATGTTACTTCTTTAAAGATGGGTTCTCAGGATAGAACCAAGTACCCATAGGGGAAGAGGATCGAGAAAAAATGACTTTCGTTATTTATTTTGGATTCTTCACATACTGAGTAATGCCATTCAAAATAAAAAATTCACATGCGGTATACTCAAGAATTGTTGTTAAAACATTTCAGGAGTATATCTATAAAACCATGGTTGTATACTTTGATGACTGGACATTATACATGTTATTAAAATATTATATTCAATGGCTAAGAATAATTTTAAAAATATGCAAATGGATATGACTATCTTCTAATATTAAAAAATGTATCCTCGTAATGCCATTTAGAATATTGTTAGGCCATGTTGTTTCATTCGACGGAATTACAATCAATATGGAAAAAATCAAGGTAATTTTAGATTTAAAACCTCTAGTAAATCAAAAGAAAATTAAAATATCCTTATTACATACATGATACGAGAGAAGATTTATCAGGCATTACTTCGACATAACATTCCAATTGATGAAATTTTAAAGAAAGATGTTTCTCTTCTCTATTCTGATGAATGTGATGAGCAATTGAAACTATTGAAAAAGAAATTGGTTGAGGCACCAATCCTTAAATTTACAGAATGGTCTAAATAAATTCATGTTCATGTCGATGCACGCAATGTTGTAGTATGAGAATTCCTAGGTTAAATTGACAATTAATTAATAGCCCATCCAAATTCTTATGCTAGTGATAAGCTTAATACATTAGAAAAAAACTACTCAATGACATAACGTGAAGCTTTAACAATGATATTTGGCCTGCAGAAATTTTAGAACTACCCTTTTGCAAACCCATTCATATTTTACACGGACCATCAAGCACTAAAATACCTTGTAAATAAACCAGTTCAACAGGGAATAACTTATCCATGGAAACTCTTATTTTAGGGGTTTGAATTTGAAGTTTTCTTCTGAACCGATAAAAGAAATGCCAGCCATGATCATCTATCCCAACTTGAATCACAAGAGGAGCCGACTGACATTAATGTAGATCTAATCGATGCACATTTATTTAGGATTGAAGCGGTCCCAACTAAACTTATTGGAATAACAGAATTTTTACATATAGGAAAAGCACTAGAAGGACTATTAAGAAAAGAAAAAGATATTAGGAATCAAAGTAGCACAATATACATTGATAAATTACCAACTGTATAAAGTAGAAATGGACAAAGTTCTTTGAATATGCATCCTGGAACATGAAAAATAAGTGATTATTGATGAAGCCCACAAAGGGGGAGCTAGAGGCCATTATCAAAGAGAAACGACTGCTCAGAAAATAGTGCAAGCTAGTCTCTAGTGGCTGACAATATTATGTGATTGTCAACAACGGTTGGAAAGATGTGATATATTTCTAAGAATGGGTCGACCTATACCAAATAACATAATGCCACTACATTCCATAGTTCCATTATTGACATTTGAAATATCGGTTATTGAATTCATTGATATGTTCCCTAAAAGAGATAAAAGGACATGTGCAGAATACATCATAATTGTAGTAGAGTATGTAACAGGACATGTGCAGAATACATCATAATTGTAGTAGAGTATGTAACAAAATTGGTAGAAGTAGAACCTGTAGCATCATGTACCAAAGAATTAGCAACTAGATTCATATACGAAAACATGGTGACATGTTTTGGATGCCCCCTGGTCCTCATCAGTGATAGGGTCACACATTTTGTTAATATCACAATTGAAGAATTAAGAAAGAATTTTATGATAGAACAAAGAAATAATACAACATACCACCCTCAAGAAAATGGTGTAGTTGAATCCTTCAATAAGACTATGCATAAAGGACTACTAAAAATTTATAATGTAGACAAAAATGATTGGGAAACCAAAATTCCAGCAATCCTATTGGCATATGTACAAGATACAGATATTCAATGAGATCGGCCCCATTAAATATTCTCTATGGACACGAAGTAATAGTGCCATTCCATTACTCAAAAAATGCACTGGTTGTGTCAACTATACTGAAGTATAACACAAAGTTAAAAGCACAATGCATCACATAGCTACATGAATTAGAGGAAGATCGAATGTTCAAATCGTATCATCAACAAATTAACAAAGGCCAACAAAAATCGTGGCAGAAACTTAATATTCAAGCTAAACACCTTCAAGTTAGAAACTTATTGTTATTGTATGATTGTCAAGTCAAAGGAAAATGAAAGAAACTTGACATCTCATAGCTTGGTCCTTTTTTTGTTGAACACATCCAATCATCAAGAGCAGTCGAGCTAAAGACACTACAGGGTCACCTTTTCAAGTCTCTTGTTATTGGTGCACATTTAAAGAAAAACATTCCATAAAAATAATTACTATAGGTTAGTTGTAAGTCCTTTAATAGAAAAGCTAACTAACTAGCATGTAAAATATTAATTCCTTAATAATAAAAATAATAAATAAAAAGAAATTTTATTAATATATTAAGAACTTTTCTCTTTTTCTATTTCAAATTAAAATTAATAAAATAAACAAAAAATAGTTATAAATATAACCAATGTAATAGTTGGTGCATCAATAAAAACCAATTGCAGGACTACCAAAACCAAGTATTGTTATAGAGTGGGGAGTTGACTTACAAAACCTTCTTTGAGAAACACAAGGTTCTAAGAAATGACAACACATAAATGATGAAGGTACAAAATACTTAGGGATAAGTAAATTTAGAAAAAAAACATTAGATAGAATCTTCACATAGAGTATGATTAGATATAACAGTGGAGCCAGAAAAAACCAACGTCTATTTAACGGCAAGCAGTTCAGAATATCAACTTGCACAAACTTATCATGTGTGTGAACCTAATAGACCTCTGCATAAAAAACAAAAAGAGGGTACTACAAGCCAGTGTAATCAAGTACTACCACCCTCTCCTGATATATTGCATGCTTCACACATTCCATCATTGTCTGATAATTACCAAAAGTCATTTGAAGTTAATCCTCATTTACTACCCACTCTGAGGGAAATGTGGCAAAACGATGACATACAAGAGTGAGATGACATTAAGAAAATCCATCAAAAGCTGAAGAGACATTCTGTAGGGAACAATCAATAAAAAATGATGGTTCATTTAATGCCACATCTATAAAACTCAAGAAGCGATCGATTTTGTTAACCATCTTGCCTAAAATTCATAGTGATATCCCCTATGACCCTTAGGACATCCTAGATATCCCCTGTCCCCTAATTTCAAACTCAGAGCTCTTAGATTTCCTCGATATAGAATAATTTGTAAACAACTTCTCCATGGAGAGAGGAAGACTAGAACAAATGAAGAAGAAATTACCGTAGAGCCCCAAACCAAAGTCCGTTTTTATCTTTTTCGTAAAATGGAGCTTAAGATATGCATGCACAATATCAGCCAGGTGAAATTTTATGAACCTGCATGGGAGAAGTACTTCAATGACTACCTCAAGTGGGCCAAAATCGGACACCAATGGAATGCTCACACATACTAGGTAGAGAAGGTTGGAATTCACGACATTCTTCGCACACATCTAGTTGTAGATATTTAGGGGTTGAAAGGGGAAGTAACCAAGTACCTCATCAGTAGGAACCACAATGGAAATATTTGGCTACACCAACCACATTCTATTTCTTCCACTACCATCCATTCGATAATCGAGATTCCTTATAAAGGAACCAAGGTGTTGACCACTGCATATGTAAACGACTAGCTTACGAAGCTCGTTCTAGGTGCTTTAGGAAAGAATTCTTGTGGTTTGGTCATTGGCCAAGTCCAAGAGCCATTGACTAGGTGGGTACGCACAATTGTTTCTCTATTTCTTACTTTGACAAGTCAAGCCTCAAATGTCAATATTACCATGCTTGAAGCTATTGGTGAAATTGAAAAATCTAGAATTTAATACAAGTGGGTTGACCATGTAGCTAATATCATCAAATCCAACTATCATGATTGCTACAATTCTAGCAACGTTATTCATTTTCCCTCTCTGTTTATATGCATTTCTGTGAAGGCGAACCCACCAGTCAGGGAAGTAGACCTCACTAGGAAAGAAACACTTCTGATGAACAATTTTAGAATCTTTTCCAACAACTAGTCGGGGAAACTATGATACCTATGACCCTATGAAATTTTTAGGAAATGGCTATTGAACACTAAAAATATTTCAAATAAGTCGAGAGTTCCCCAACACTTTTCTCAATCGCTTCCTCCATTTTCACATTCAACTTTGTCTTGATTATACCAAAGTTTGGTACAACCATTCATCTTAGTTCGATCCATAGAAAATTCCCTCTTAGCCCACTATCGACCAAATATTTGATGAATTACGACATCAATTGAATAAAAAATTCATTATCCCAACTATAGTATTTTAACCCTCCCATGAAAATATCACTCATTTATACAATTGTGAAGTCAAAGAAGAAGTCCAAGCCACCTTATACCTGTAACCATTCAAAGTTGATATATCTGCACCCTTTCCTAGGTTGTCCCATAAGTCTTACCGCAAATAATCCACTAGCTAAAAATCTAAGTCATCCTAGTGGTAAAAGGTGCTTAAATCCATCAAATTGAAAAACCCTAAGCCGCGGAAGTAGTTAAAAGAAGCGATCAAGAAATTTCATCCTAAAGAGAACTCAACAAAGAAGCCTCGAAAGCCAAGCAATCCATATATCCAAACAAAAATCCATGATGCCTTCGAGAATGGAAAAAGTGTTCTCTCTGAAGGGATCTAACACAAAAGGGATGAGGTATGGCAAAATCATAAGCATGATAATGGTTCTTCTTATAAAACACAGCTACTGAATGATATGATAGACCAATAGCAAAGTAAAATAGGATGTTTTGTGATAGTCATGAAGATCAACTTAACAACTAATTCACCCATCCACTCTCCAACACAAGTCCTAGAAGAATGAAACCAATGAGGCCACCAATAGTCTGGAAAGGATAAATCTGGAGAAGAACGATTTGACAAAGAAAACAATGATAAAGAGTATTCAAATAAAGAGTAGTGAGACAAAGAGTAGTCCGACAAATAGTAGGAAAAAGAATAGTTAGAAAAAGAGAAGTTGGACAAAGAGTAATTGAAATAGGTCGAGGGAGACCAGTCAAAACAAAACTAGTTGTAGCACACCCAATCGGAGGATAACCAGTGAGGATTGAATCAAATGATGTTGTAAATAATTCAGAGACTAAATCCAAAGATAAATTTTCTAAGAGGACACAGTCCTAAAGAATCATCAAAAGTTACAATTAGAAGTCTACTAGAACTCCAACTAAGCACTAGCAAGAGGAAAAAAATGAAATTCTTGTCATTAACACAACCAATATAAACAACACATGTACTTAATATGTCCCAATTGTTCAAATAAGAACAAAATTGACTGCAGTATCCACTCCAAGAACTGAAGACAAAAGGAAGCCCATCAATATCACTACAAAATATTCTGAAATTAAAATCTCTAGTTGATCTAGGTGGATATTGGTGGCCACCCCTATTGCACTTTCGACCCCCAACATTGTTTCTTTCAGTTTTTTAGTTTCCTTAATTGTACCATGGTTTACTATTTTTGGCATTTTTTGGGTCTTGAACTTTTGGAGTAGTTTTGAGGTCCTAAGCAACGTTTTTCAAAAAAATGGAACACATTAGACAATTCCTAATCATTGTAGTGGAAATTTATAGTCCTCAGATAGATATTTGTAATGAGGTATCATGCATGTCAAATAAAGATCGTATGCCAAAGTTACGATCTCGAGAGGTTGATGTAACAATTTACCCCAACGAGCTAGAGCTTCATCTCATAGGGTTAGGTTTTTGGATGTTTAGGGTTTTCCATTATTTCTCAACAATGAATAAACCTTCAATCCTAATTGTAACACAATCCAGAGGCATGTAGCCACCACATCTCTTCTTTGAGATAAGCTACCATCGCCCTATCTAGTTTATTTCCATTTTGTATGTAAACATATTTTAGTTCTTTGATATTAATGAAATGAAGCTTTATTTTTTTAGCCCCCCACATCAAGGATTAGTGGGAAACATGTTTTTAGCCACACCCACTTGGAACTCTTTCCAAGATGCCATTGAGGAGCAATATTACCCTGTCAGAATCTATGACAAAAAGTACATAAAGTGGACCACACTATGGCAGGGAAGGGACTAAGATGTGTTGGAGTTCACAAATATTTTTCATACATTTCACATGAAGTTGGGTATCAAATATTCTGAGTGGCATATCGTACTCAAGTGCCATGATTTTCTACAAAAATACATCCAATATGAGATGGAGTTCCTAGACATCTCCTCGCTTGGCACCACCTACCAATACACTGTCAACATCGAGTAGAAGTTTAATAGAAGAAGCAAGACTTTGGATTTGTAAATATGAAGTAAGGGTAAGGCACCCTCAAACCGCAAAATAAGGGACAAATCGAAGGTGGATTTACCCAGGATAACTTGTCAAAGTTACAAGAAAAGAACAACACCACGAAGACAAAAAAGGACATAGGAAAGTGGTGTGAGTTCCATAAGAGCCCCACTCACAACACAAGTGAGTGTCGATCAAAGAAGTCATTGGTGGACGAGATCAAGGCTTCAAAATCATATGCATGTTTTGATTCTAACTCAAAACTAGACAAGGGAAATGATAAAGGAAAGAAAATTATTGATATGGAGCCCAAAGTCCATGTTGACACCACTAAGATATAGAAGATTGAGCCCGATGATATAGAGGAAGGGAAGTGTCTCTTCCACTCACAAATGTGGGTAAAATGTTCACCACTGCAATTCATTGTGAATAGCGGGAGCCAAAAGAAACTCATTTCAGCTGAAGCAGTGTAACGGTCAGGCCTACCAACCATACCACATCCGCAGCCCTACACCATGAGGTGGCTTCACCAAGGACGAGATCTCTACATTAGACAACAGTGTCACCTTCCCTATAACATCAATCCCTTCATGGATGAGATATTGTGTGATGTTTCTCCTCTTGAAGTTTGCAGTGTATTATTAGTCTGATCATATTGTTGGGTTGTTTTATATTCTTTCCACGACTAGCCAACCTATATAACCAGGGGGTTAGAGGGGGGGTGAGCCGCCCCTTCGTTGCACAATGGGAGGGTCACAAGGGGTTTGAGGGGGGCCATTTTCCCACCTCTATGGGGTCCGGGGTAGTGCCCCAGGGAATTTTTTTTTGGACCCAATATTAGGTGGGTGGACCTACCTATGGTTTTTTGCATGGTTTTTGCACAGGGTTTTGGGCGTGATGGTTTTCAATCCATGGTATTGAATGCTTTGACATGTATATATATGTATTGTAACATTGAAAGGAAATAATAAAATTTCAATCTAACAGTCACGGTTTTGGGATCCAAGGGAAAATCTATGTATATATTTGTTTTATGTGTTACGCCCTCACTATTGTTTATTTTCAGTGTTTTAGAATTTGTATGCATGTACTTTTTGTATAGGGTTAAAAACTACACATACTTGCGGAAACATTAAGCTATAAATGAGTCGAGGCCTCACACTGTTATTATTTATTTGGGTAATAAGTTATACAAGATACTGGAGGTAGTACTGCCTACCGCCATCTCTTTGATCTCTACCAAGAAATGCAGTAAGATCATCTCCCAGACTAGAAAAATTATTTTCTTTCTAATTTTCTCTCAAAGTAAGGGGAATTTCATGGTTGCATCCATGGCCCTCGAGAAGGGTTCCTCGATGTAGAAAAACCATGAGGATAAGGTCATGGAATAATACAGGGACATATTCTCCTCACTCGCAGGAGTACCCTTGCACTGTTAGTTTAATCATTTGATCAATCTGACTCTTGGAGCACGTCTACTAAATGGGCTAATATGTCGTTGCTCCATTTAGGAAAATGAAGAGATCAAGCATAAAATCTAGGAGTTCTTTCAAAAAGGGCACATTCGACAAAATTCCTCACCTTGTGGGAGCTTGATTGTAATTGTATAGAAGAAGGATGGGACTTGGGGGCTTTGCATTGATTATCAGGCACTAAACATAATCACTGTCATGAATAGGTATCCAATCCCATGGATTGATGACCTTCTAGCCTAACTCAAGGTGGCCAAGTGTTTCAACAAGATCGATCTAGAGTATTAATATTACCATGTTCAAATAGAGTCCATAGATGTATGTAATACCACCTTCAAATGTAAGGAAGGCCTCTTTGAATGGTTGGTTATGCCCTTCAGGTTGAAAAATTCCCCACCTACTTCTATGAGGCCAATGGATGACATCTTGCAACCCTTCACCAACTCATTTTTGGTTGTTTATCTGGATTCCATCCACATCTTCAGCGAGAGTTGAGAATAACGCTTGCAACACATTTGTGAGGTCCTTCAGACCCTACGGTAGCACAAACTGTGTGCCAACTTGGAGAAATTCACCTTTATCATGAGCTAGGTCCAATATCTGGTTACATCATGGATGAGCAAGGCATTCATGTGGATTTGACTAAGATCCAATTCATTCGTGATTGGCTAGCCCTAACCACTCTAATAGATATTTGAAGATTTTTGGGCTTTGCAAATTTTTATTGAAGGTTCATGTTGGGATTCTCCCATATCACTTGGCCTTTAAGTCAGATTACCAAGGGTGGAGCGAAATAAAATTTTTCCTAGTCTGAGTCCCAATGCAAGGCATTTGTTGAGTTGAAGCATTGCCTCTGCTCTGCACTGGTACTCAAATTGCTACACCTACTATTAGGGTCCCATAAATATAGTAGTATAGTATGGTTATTTAGCAATTTATCCCACAAGGATATTTTAAAAATTATTTTTCATTTTAAATTTTTTAGTCTATAAAAAGAAAAATTAAAAAAAAATAAAAAAATAGAAAAATAGAAAAAGAAAATAAATTAAAAAAATAATCAAAGGGGAAAGGTAAATATAAAAATAATAAATAAATACAAAAATATAAATAAAACCTTGAAGGGTGTGCTAGTTAACGCTACCGAATGAAATGTTTTATTAAACTTTGTTTTAAATATTCAGAATAAAGCTCACTCGACGAGTTGTCATTTTTCACAAAATAATTTCACTTTTTGACGGTTACGATCATCCCCACCAAGATCAATGGTGGGGGATGATGTTCAAATCCTCCCCCTGAGCATTGAGGACTTAACAAGGGGGGCAGTGGTTTCCAAATACACCACCAAAGCTACCTGTCCACTTCACATACTTTTCAGGGGGTTCCTTTCTGATACCGTCTGGCACTCATACCCCCCAAGAAAACCCCTATCCCACATTCCCTTTTGCCCATATCACCTACCTTCCCCAACATCATGTTTTAAACTCTCCCATTAACCTGCAAATTTCCCATTTGATAGCTAATTGAATTATGTAGTTTTAGCTTGAATTATTTTGAATTTTACCAGCACTCTATGCGAGCCATTCTCTTCATAATTTTTAGTCAAACAACAATATGGTAACATGGCTTCTTCAATTATCCTTTGAGATTCAAAATGTCGTCTTATAGAGAGAAAGAAAAAATTCCAAATGTGAATTTGATTGGTATGAGATCCATAATTGGGAAAAACAGAAATATTTAGGCTAAAGTGATGATTTAAGTATCTAGGAATCATTTCTCCCCCAATTTACCTTTCCTCAAACTCACATTCTCCCTCAATTCGCTACCTGATGTCATCTCAGGTACCTCCCTAGCTAGAAAGTAGTAATTGCTTAGAAAAATGAAGTCATATTTTTAATTAACCCAAAAATAATTTTGTGAAGCCCTTCAGATAAATCCTCAGGCCTCTTTACATCCATTTTCTACAGATGCACTTATCAATTTATACAAGCAGCTTACCTTCTCCCAGCAAACCCACAGTTTTGAATGTTTTCTACCTGAGAATTCCGAGTTGGCGAGAACAAATCCCCCATACCCTACTTCTATCTTCCCAGAGATGTCTAGACAAGTCTTTTTATGGTTAATTGTTTATTATGTTTTCACTCAGTCCAATGGGTAGATGAGGTAGTATTAGGGTTTCTATCAGTATTTGCAGTTGGTTAGAAGCCTTCAATGCTTTTCAATTATAGTCAGTTCTTATCAGATGGCATACATGAGCAATTTCTTAAGTTTATAGTTCAATGTGTGTTCAAACACCAATCATTTTTAGTATATCTCATGCTATTTTACCAGGAAGACATGTTTAAGTTCCAATTATAGAAGATGGATGATCAAGGTAACACGTTATCAGTCATTCAATGGATTTCGTTAGTCAAAAGAAAATCAGAGGATTATTCATTCACTGATTTCGTGGATACGTTTCCACATATATCCTTGTGTCTACTCATCAGTGATGTTGTACCAAGGATTGCAATAGAGATCAAGAAGGTTTTACATATCTCAGCGCAATCAAAAGTTGTAGACTGGTATTTATACTAGAATTATATAGAAATTAGAATCTATGCATGTGAGCTTCCTCCCTATAGATTACTAGTTTTTGTTCCAGTAATAATTTATTCCCTTGAATCTGGTAAATAGGTGTTAAATATGGATGAATTGCACTTTATGTCAAATAGAAAGAAAACACAAATTAAATTGAAGGCAAATGTTGGGCCATATATTGTAAATAGTAGAGAAGCAACAAAGGAAGTGAAGAAAGTACTAAAACATATGAAATTTAAACAAAGTTTCACTTGGTATTATGATCCGTTAGGGATAATTTCAAAGTTGGGAGTTGACTAGAAATCTACTCCATATTCACATACACCTAGGCCATTGATAGATAAATTTGCTAACTAGGAGAAGCGGATAGAGAACACATTACATGAGGCTGAAGAGAATATAGTCGGTCAATCTTCTCTGTAAACTCCTATTCCAAAAGAGGGAGAGTATGTTCTCTACATATTCAGGAAATCATGCTACAAATTTGCATATCTTTAAGAGGAGGAAGAAGGATCCAAAAAACACTACTAAGACCAATCCTCAAGTAATAAATATTCAAGAAGAATCCTCAGAAGAAAAGGATTCATAGGATCAAAGTACAATGGTTTTGATAGGTACTCCTACCACTTCTTTTCCATATATAAGGGAGACAACTAAGTCTCGTATCTCTTCTACATCACAAACTCTAGCACAACATAGTATTTTTTCAAGATACATGGAAATCAAGTTGAAGAATGAATCTTTGAAGACTTTAACATATTAAGATATTTGGAAGAAAATTTCCACCACCCAACACAGATTTCTATCTTCATTTAGGGGACATCCAAATGGATTTTTGGAACCTACATACCAGCTACCAGAAGTGTAGAAGACTACAAGGTTTCCATATTTTATGTTGATACCAAGAAGTTCCATGCAATCAATCAAATCAATTTTCATAAGAAAGTAGGTGAAATGATATACTCAGCATTGACCAGTTCAACCATGGCTGCCTCGAAGTTGCAGACCACTTCGAATAATATTCACTCAGTTAAAAATTGAAAGAATGTCTTCTCTAGCTAAAGACACCAGAATTAAAACTTTAGAATATTAATTATCAAACTAGGATATGATCCTAGTGATGTCAAGGCAGCTGAGAATATTAATAAAAACAAAAATATAGATATTCAAGCCCTTAGGAAATAGCTTAAGCTTCCAATAATAGAGCACCCTCAAGCAAAAGAAGTAACCAATCTAGAGATGGAAAGAGAAGAATTGTTCAAGATAGTAGTTGAACATAATGTTCATATCCAGAAGATGGAATAGGACATGGAAGAATTATTGAACGAAAAGGAACAGATGGAAGCAGTAGGTACATCAACACAACAAGCAACACATGCTTCAACTCCAGATTCTTCTAAGAAGCTAGTCGAAGCTTTAGGAGAATTACCACTAACAAATAAGGAAAATGAAAAGTTAACAACAACACTCACAAATATGGAAGAAAGAAATAAAACAATACAATGCATGCCTAGTAGAGGTGAAAAATAACTATAGATTAATTCAACAAACTCAAAATTATGAAGATAAATCTCTTACAACTCATATGTTTGTAGAATCCAAGCACAACACTTGGCACAATATTAATGCAAATATTACAGAATTGTGGCTATCTATTCAAATCATTCTTGAACAAGAAGAGATGGTGTAGAATGTTAAGGTAGTACTTGAGCATACAAAAGTTGAAATTGAGCACAGATCAACAGAAGCACACAGTATTATAAAAATGTTGAATTCCAAAACTAAAGATGATCTTGAAGAACTCAACATTCATGATAGAAAAAAATCCAGTGATGGAAGTCAAAAGAGTGTTGACAAAGAAAAATATAATGGTGCAATTAGAAAATAAGTACAAAGAAGTGGAGTTACAGGTAAAAAGATTTAACAAAAAATTTAATGCATTGCAAGAGAAAGAGCTCCAAGCATTAAGATATTTTAATGGAATGTTGATTCCATTAGAAAAATATCAAGATCAATTGTATAATATGGTTGCAAATTAATCTAAAGTTTCTAAAGTTAGAGGAACTATAAGTGGAGAAGATTTTATGGATGGCCTATAGCATGATCTCTTTATTCAACATGAAATTCATCATCTGTTTCTATATAGGCCAACTTTTTAGACATATAGAGAAGTAAATGAGAGATTCGGGAACATGGTGAATTTTGCCATTCCAAGTGAAGAATGATGGGATAAGTTACTAGAGCTGGTTGAATAAAGATAAACAAAAATCTTTCAGTTTTGGAAACAGATAGGTAGAAGAAGATAAAAAATAGCTACATTCAGCAACAGTTCACTTCAATGTCTAAATGGAAAATAAAAATAGTCTAGATTTCCTATTACTTAGTTCTATTTATGAAATATATACATGTTTTTAGTAGATATTATTTTGTAATAATTTTTATTTGAAGTCTCAATTTATTCGAGACAGTCTAAAAACAATTTGTAAAAAAATCCAATAAGGGTTGGAATATGCAAGAAGAAAAGATTTTTTTGTAATTTGAGGCAGTGAAATACATTTGAAGTAATCAATTCAGTAATACAAAGGCAATTTGTTTTCAGGATTATTGTGTCAAGAAAATGGTGGTGTTTCCCTCTTTGTAAATATGTTTCTTTTCAAGTTTCACATGAATGTTTTCCTTCCTGAATTGTTTACAAGAAGATTAAGGGCCGAATTTACTTTCAGTACTTTGCTTTATCTTGTTAAATAATATCAATGTTTTTTTCTTCTGATATGAAGTATAGAATTCATTTATGTATTCTTTATATTTAATTAAACTTAATTCTTATTCATCTCATTCATACCACAAAAGCTCTACGAGATCGAGGAGTTTCCCTACCTCACTCTATTTTCTTCTCCTATTTTTATTTTAATTGACTAATAAGCATATTATGACTCCATTTCCAATGGACTTCTCTTCCACTTTACAACCAAAATCTTAAACAATTTATGTTGTCCTTTCATACCTAGCCTAAAATATAAACATTAAAATTAAAAATCATATAGAGAGAACCCTCTCTAAAGATGGAATGGATAGATCCCAATTTTCAAAGTGGTTTGTGGTTACCTCTATAATTTTCCTCCTCAACGTAGGAAAACTACAGGGTGCTAAAACCTACAAAAACCATTTTAAATTGAGACAGATGCCTCTGACTATGTTATTGGTGTAGTCCTCACCTAGCAGGCATCCAGTGGAATATCATAGTGAGACACTTTCCCATACAATTTAGAGGTACCCCACCTATGATAAAGAGATGTATTCCATCGTGTAGGATTTCCATAAATGAAAGCATTACATTTTGGGAAAGGAGACAATCATCCATAGTGATCATCGGCCTCTTCAGTTTATATAGACACAAGGGAAGTTGCAGAACGATTGCGATCAGAAGTGGTCTACATATAATTAACAATTCCACTTGAACATTAAATACAAAAATGACAGCACAAATCGTTTTAGAGACTACCTCATCTAGGCCCCAGTTGCAACACTGACTACTATTCTCAAATCTTATGGCTACGATACCTCTGTATGGCCACAACTATAAAAAAAAAATGATCTAGAGTTCCCTCCACAAACCAGATGCTAGTAGATGGAAAGAAAGTTCTTGATTACCACCTCTATGACACATTATTATGCTACTCGGGCTAACTTTGTTTTCCTTCAAGCAAGCATGGCAAGCTGATTTGGGAGACACACTACAATCGTGTTACATGACACTTTTGTGAGGAGAAAAATGTGGCCACACTACAAAAGTAATTTTATTGGAAAAAACTCTGACAAGATGTTATAAAATATACCACATCCTGCACTACTTGCACCATTGCCAAGCCAACAATTAAGAAGCAAGGCATGTGCACTCCTATTCCTACACCTAGCTAGCCTTGGGAATCGATCTCCATTGACTATGTGTTTGGCCTCCCTTCCACCAAGCATGGTAATTATTATGTATTTTTTGTTGCGGACAAATATTCTAAGATATCGTATTGGGATAGCAAGTTTGTGAGCACATTTTGGTGAAGCCTTTGGAAGCTATTAGACACCAAGTGAACCAAGTTGACAACATTCCATCTCGACACTGATGGCTTGGCAGAGGTATTCAATAGGATGATAGTGCACATACTTTTCTTGTACAATTACAAGCATCCACAAACTTAGGATTAGAGCCTTCCCTATGTGCCTTATAGTTATAACAAAGTTCTCGATAGCCCGACTAGTCATGGTCCCTTTCAATTAGGTCTACAACTTCAACCATTATGTCTAATTGATGTTGACATGCCTCATTAGACTACACAAACATAATCCACACATGTACTGTCTGAGGCTGATAAGGAAACCATATTTATTGAACACATCTAGCACATTTGTTAGTAAGTTCACGACATCTTGGAGATGTCCAATGCCAAGTACAAGCAGAGACATGATAAACATTGGTTTCCACATAAGTCTTAGGTGGGTGAAAAAGTTTGGTTGCATTTGCATAAGGTACACCCTACCAGAGCCCATCGGAAGTTCAAAAAACTTTGATATGGGCCTTACACCACTACCAAGGTTATGGGAGACAATGCTTTTGAGCTTAGCATTCTCCCATTCCATAGCCTACACCTAGTGTTCAATGTGGACTGCCTTCTACCATACTTGCTGCCATTACTGGACACCTCAAACATTGCAGAACAACTCACACCAACATAGTTAAACCCAGACTGTATGGAATAGGACACACCTGATTGAATCATGGACATAGGGTACAAGATCACTTGTCTGTAGAGGATCCAAAAATATCTAATTTTCAAATCGAATCAACTCTTGCACCACTGCAAGTGGCTCACTAGTGACCAAGTTCAGTAGAAGTTTCCCCATCAGATGGAGGTTGTTGGCTTGAGGGGGACTGACCCAGGTTCAGCATTAGTTAGCGAAAAAGATCCCTACACTACTTTCCCTTTCGGCATCAGCTCGCGGAGTGCAGACCAAAGTGTCACACAAAGCAATATGGGAGGATGCTAGAACCAAGTTTCTGTACCCTAAGATGGTCGTGATGTTGGTTTATTCCTTCTATTCCTGCCTTCAGGCAGGTCACTTAGTTGTAGGGCTTTCCAGACTAGCCCTCAATTCCGCCCTTCAATACCTCAACAAAAAGGTACTTAACCTTCGCGCAACACCAACCTGTAGCTTAGGTACTTTTGCGCTGCAAGGGCATCGTACCTTGCAGATTTACAAACTAGTCTAAGTGTCTTACTTATCTTATTAATCAATCATAGTTAGCACCATGTAAACATATGTTCTTACTTATTTTCACTTAATTGACATAATTACATACATTTGCGCATCATATAAGCATTATAAATGAAATTCATACATAACATGTCAAGATGCATTAACAGGAAACAAAGACACATAATTTGTAGAATGCTTCTCTTTATTGATAACTTTAGATGATTACAAACTCTATCCACCTTGTGCATACAGCTGCAGGTGTCTGCGCACTCAACTATTAACTTCCACCCTAGGCCTCTGCACACTCAGATGTAAAGCCTCTACATACGCTATGACGTGAAACTTAGACTTCTTACTTCCAAGCTATGACTCTCTAAGACTTAACTAAACTACTTAGAGGTTACTTTCTTAGCTCCTTTTTTATACAATCCCATGGTCCATGGACCATGGGTAGATATTTTATAGCCGAATTTACTTTACAAAAATAAGGGTGGAAAAACCTTTATAACTAATGACACCTTCATGCTCCACGACCAGAAAATGTGGAGACTTTATAATTTTATTATGAATTTTGACCCAAATATGGGTTTTTAGTCCCAAAAATGTCCTTGGGGGATCCCGTTCCCAATAGGCCACCAACACAAACATCGTGTCTTGCCCTCGTGTCACTCGGCAGGTACAAAGATCTTGGTGTGAAGACCTTCCAGCTTGACACATATGACTGCAACCTCAACAGTGCATTGAGCTACCACTTGCTTTGCGTCTTCGACCATCTGCTCGGTCACTACTCCTGAACTATCGGCCTGAAGCTTTTGTTGAGTTGCTTGCAGAGTTGCAAGCTTTCCTTTAATATATCCTATTGCCATGTAAGCCTCATCCAGCCAGGGCTTCAACCTTGCCTTCAGGATTGCTTCCTTGTGCAGCGCTGCATCCACCTGTTCTATCAGCTGCTTGGTCTCCTGTAGCTTCACTAATCTTTGTGTCAGTGCGATGGTTCGTGCTGTGCGTTTGACCTCATCATAGTGCTATTGTAGCTTGCGCACTTCCGTCTCTAGTCGTTGTATATTGGGGTCCTCCTACAAGCTTGTCAGGACCTCAAACAACTACTCAAAAATTTGTGTGTAGTCTGCCACTGCACTGTCATCTACCATTACTACTTCCATGACAGCGGTGGCCCGTTGCTCCTTCACTTCTAGTGGAGTTGAAGGCTCAGCCTTCAACTCTAACTTTGTGATCTATAGGTTCAACTCCAACTAAATCCTCGCCATCTCAGTGTGAGTGTCGCACACCCCTGTGGCTAGCTTAAGGATGCACACCTCCACTGGATCCTCCTCAGGAATGGCAAACTCTAGGACCATTCGGCACATCTCCTCGATGACCTACATAATGTGATTATTCTGATTTGTCGCCTTGGTCACACTGGCGATGGAAAAGTCTCGATGCAGTGCCATATGCTCATTGTTGATCCGCTATCCAATGATCACCTGGAGGTCACGGTGCTCACGGGCCCTCAACTCTTCAATCACTCCATCCTATAAGAGGTGGAGCACTTCACTAGGGAGCACTGCCATATTCAACCCTACTCTCCTTAGGGTGCTGATAGTGGGACTGTCAGCTTCATTCTCCACGGTTAGTGCTCCATCAGGCAACACTATTACACTAGAGGTCTTCACGCGTAGCATTCTGACAACCTCTAAAGTGCCAATAGCCAGGCTAGTGGACACCATGCCAGCCTGAGTTGCGTGGGTCTACAACTCTTGTAAACCTGTCTAGATAGCCCCCAAGATTATTTGATATTGTTGCTCAAACTATTGCAGGGCCTCCACGGTGACATCCCACACCATGTCATCAATGTCATGCAGATCACCCTCTGTTAGAGTGATAGGTTCCAATGATGTATTCGTAGCATTTTATTTCTTCCTGGACCCTCCTTTCTCCTACTCCCTTGGGTTCTTGATATGGGTGGACGTCTCCTGAGGGTTTGCACCGTGTTGTTATGTCTGCTCATTTGTCTCCTCCTCTATCTTAGGTGAATGCGACCTCATGCCTTTGTCAGAGCCTCACTCTATCCCACCTCTCTGCTTCCCTGTCTGTTGCACGGCATCGCGCTCCGCCTAGGCCTTGTCAACGGCCTCCTTTCTCCTCTTTTCAGCCAGCTGTGTCATATTAAGCTTGGCCTCCTCCTTCTTTCTCTGCATGATAGACTTTCTTCCTCCCACCACCAAGTCTATTGTAGCATGCCACTCTGATGGTCATTGATCAAGTACCACATCAATGGCCTCATCCGTTGCCAGGTAAGGCATGTCGTTACATTTTTGCACAGGGTCCTTCTGCGCCCTGATGGACACATGGTGGAAGTTTGCTTAAACTCTGCATAGCCCTGTAGGTTGGTGTACATCATAGGTGACAACCACGGTTTGCGATTGATGGCAATGCAAATGTTCATCTCCATCAAGATCTAGAAGATCTTGTTGTCCTTGATGTGTTGTGCATCATTGGTCACCCACAGCGAAGCGTACTTCGCCGCTTCTAGTAGGTCTAGTGCGACCAAAGGGAATTGACTATCCTTTGGCAGCTCCCATGCTACCAGCATAATTGACAGCAAGTGCCACACGTACTGGAACATTTTACTGAGCTCCTACGCTTCACAGTAGTTTGCTAGGAACTCTCTGTGAAGGTAGTCTGACCAGTTGAATTCGACTCCTTTGGCATACTGGGCTGCTAGCGTGACAACATGTGCCGACACCTCATCAATGCTACACTTCCTCATCACCTTCCCTGCTAAGATCTATGTACCTACCTTTATATCAGGGTCATAGATGCTGGATATGGCATATCCACGGGGCTTCTTCACTAGTTTAAACTTTTCTTTCATGGATTCGTCAAGGGCCTACTCACCACCTTTTCCTCAAAATATCATGGTCAGATCCTCTCCTGAGTAAGGCAATCACGTGATCCTATGGTTCAACTTGTTAATGATGGGTATTGGCCCCTCCAAACATAGACACCCATCATGCACCAACCATATCAGCTGCTTGATGACCAATACTGTCACCGAGGTGCGGTTGTAGTCTCGCACCCAAAGTAGGTTGAGCAACCCTGCCTTGTCTACTCCTCTGAGCCACCTTTGTGGCTCCAATGCGGTCATTCTGGTGTTTGTATTGATGATGCCATGCATCAGCTTCACGATCACCAGGTGTGGGAACTTATCATGATTAGCCAGGTCCCAGTCCTCAAGTTTTAGCAATGGCACCCACGCCAAGTGCAGTCCTTCGAAAACAATCTCATCTGGTAGAAGAGTGTTTTGCAACGGGGTCCTACTCTCATCGTTGTCTTTCAGCACCTTGGTCTTGCCCTTGCATGGAGGGACATATTCAAGCAATTGAGTGACAGGGTCAGCACCATGGGCTTCAACCTCCTCGACTTTGACTCCTATGGCTCCTCATCCATCGGGATGTCTTCAATTTCTTCCTCCTCTGGCTCTAAATTGATGGCTTTGCCCTTCTCCTATGCAGTGGTCTTCAATGGGTTTCTTCATGGCGATGTGTGCACTAGTATTGCAACCTGCTTGACCTTCTTACCCTTCGCAGTTTCCTTGGTTGGGGTGGGCTTTGGTACCAACATTCTTGGTGATTTAGGGACTTCAGCTAATACCTCGTCAACCTCTGGAGCAACTACTTCTATCTCCATCTCAACTTGTGGCACTGGCTCCTTTACTTTGGTATCTGTAGCTTTCGTGGGTCTAGACATAATGCTTTCCAACAGTGCTCGTGACGTCTCTTGTAAGTTTGCAAACGCTGGAGTTGCTTTCAAAGCCTTGAAGAATTCTCAGTACAAGTGTGCTTGAGATCTCAACAACTCAATTCTCAAAATTCCAAGTGTTTTTTGTTGGACAACCACTTGTAATTTATAGGGCATTTTGAATTCAAATCCGACCGTTCCCCCGAAATTTGGTTCATTAATGCCATACTGGCGACATATCTTCAAGGATCTGACCCATAAATTTCGTCTTAAATGTTGGCCGCATGCTCCATTTGGCTGCATTTCTACTGTCAAATCATGAATAGTGACTTTAACGGTCACTTTCTAGTTGACCTGCATGATTTCTCCCTGAGTAGCATAGCTCCCTTTTCACTATCGCAAACCCTATGACACTTCCTTGCTTCGCATAGTCCTCAAATTGCGTAGCTCCCCAACCTTGGAAGTGTAGTTTATAGCCCTGTGTCTCCTTTCATCTGCCTAGAGCACTATGACTGTGCTACCTTCATGTAGTCACATGGCCGGACCGTCGATGTATGACTTCAATCAGCTGCCATTCACCTTTCCTAAGAAGGGATGTGCATTCAATTTGACCATCTGTACCGCTCCTCTGTTGGTAATATCCTTAATGACATAGGGCCCTAACTAGTGCATTCTGAATTTCCCTGGAAATTTATCAAAGTTGTTGTCATATAGCAAAACAAGGTCATTTACCTTAAAGGTGTGCATCTTAATGTGTCGATCATGCCATGGTTTTTCGCACTACTTTTGGACCTGTTGGTGAAATCCAGCTAGAAATCTCTCTTTCTCAAGCTCATCCAGCAGTGTGAGCCTTTCCTCCAGCGCTCTGTGATCTGTCATACTCGTGAGTGCTGCTATGTGCAGACTAGGCACGATTTATTCCATGGGAATTACTGGTTCAACACCATAGACAAGCTAAAAGGGTGGTTGTCCAATCAACTTCTTACATGTTGTTTAATAGGCCCATAGTACTGCTGGTATGTGTAGGTCCCAATCACTTCCTTGAGCATTGCAAAACTTGGTCAGCGCATTCTCTAGCACTTTATTGAATGCTTCTAACGTCCCGTTAGCCTGCAAGTGATAAGGCATGCTCTTTCGGTGATATAACTAAAATTCCTCCATCAACGCACTGATCATCTCATTTAGAAAGTGCGTACTGCAATCACTCATCAAAATATTTGGACAGCCAAATTGCTTCAGTACATACTCAAAGAGGAACTTCATAGTAGTCACACATGTGCAATCCTTCATAGGTTATGCCTCTGCCTAACGAGTCAAATACTCTGTTGCAGTGATAATGTACCTTGCTCCCATCTTTCCTTGGGGCTGGATGGGCCCCACAAAGTCTATCATCTATTTCTGAAAGGGTTGTAATGTCATCTGTGGATTCAGAGGCATCTCATCCCTCCACGATGGCTTGCCAATCATTTAACACACATCATATCCTTTACAGTATGCTTTTGAATCCTGATGGAGGATTGGCCACCACAACCCCGCACATAGAATCTTTTGCGCTTTTTCTCTCCCTGCATAATGTCCACCCGCAGTGTCCCCATGAGCGTCCGCGAGGATGCTGCTTCTTTCAAACTCCAATACGTACCGTCGCAATATCTCATTGGACTCCATTTTATATAGATGCCCGACAATGACAAAAAAGTATATCACGTGCACCACTAACTCCTTCTTCTACTCGATGGTGCATCCCTCTAGGGTAGTTCCTATCGTCATGAAGTGTATTATATACTCAAAATGACCATCCACGACGTACACTGCAAATAGCTGTGCGTAAGGTAGTCCCTCCTCCAAATTAGTGGGCTCTTCCCCTGTTTCGATGCGCGACAGATGGTTTGGTCCTGCATTCAGTCATTAGGCTTCCCAATAACTTGAATATCATATTCTTGGAACAATAACAGCCACCTACAGATTCTCCCCCCCAACACAGGCTTATTCACTAGGTACTTCAGTGTGGAGTGGTCTGTATACATCTTAAAATGGCATCCCAACAAGTAGTGTCTAAACTTCTAGAGCGCATATACCATAGCTAACCCTTCGCGCTTGCTGGTGGAATAGTTCTTATCTGCCTTGGATAACCTTCTTCTTGCAAACGCGATAGGATTGTCCAAGTCCACTCTACCAGCCTATGTTAGTATTGCTCCCAGCACTATACATGACGCGTCGACATGTACATGAAACTACCCAGACTAAAATCAGCGCAGTGACCATCTTTTCTTTCAATATATCCAAGCTCTTCTTACAGTCCTCATTTCAGCAGAATGTGACATCCTTCTTCAACAACTTCTCCATAGGCGCGGTGATCTGGGCATAGCCTTTGATAAAATTTCTCTAATATCCTGTATGTCCTAGGGTAGCACGTAGCTATTTCATAGTCTTGGGCTTTTCCAAGTTTAGTATCACTGCGATCTTCGCAGGATCTACCATCAGTCCTTGTCTACAATGACATGACCCTGTAGGGTCCCAAAAGGAACACAAAATAGGCACTTCTTTGAATTGAACACGACTTTTTATCTTCGACAAGTATCTAGAATTAGGCACAAGCTTGCTACATGGTGTTTCACTAGCCCAAACACTGTCCAATCATTAAAGTATACTTACAAGAACTTATGAATAAACTCCTTGAATGCAGCAACATCTATGCGCAAGAAATTACAGGTACATTCTTCAATCCAAATGGCATTACAGTGCACTGAAAACACCCCCACTTAGTCGCAAAGGTCATATTTCTCCTATTCTCTGACATGATTTTGATTTGATGATACCTAGAGAATCCATCAGTGAATGAATATGCTTCCTGGCCACCTACATTTTCCAACATTTCATCAATGAATGGAGTCGGGAAAGGATCATGTCTGCAAGTGTCATTCAACATTCTAAGATCCACACATATCCTTATTTCATCCTTCTACTTCTTCTCCTGTACCACCATTGGGCTTACTTAGTCAAATTCTTCCACAGGCTCAATGACGCCTGCCACAAGCATCTTGTCTAGCTCTAAGCAGAGCTTTTCGTTATTTTTCGGATTGAGACGGTAAGGTCTTTTCTTAATCGGCTTCACGTCGGGCTTCAACGTGATTTTCATAACACCTAAGTCCCCAATTATCCCTCTTAGATCTGTAAACTTGGTAGGGAATAAATCCCGGTATTCGTAGAGTAATTTAGCGACCTTATCGAGTGTCATGTCATCCCAGTAATATCCAATCTTCGTGAATTTGGGCTCTGCCTCTCTACCAATGTTTACTTGTTTCATTTTCAGTGGCACAGTTATATCAGGATTCTCAATCTACAGTCCTTCAACCTCGTGGTGACCTTCTGTTTCAGGGACGTTAATCTTTCACAGATCCTCATCCTCTTCTTCAACAGTTACATTATAGCATTCTAGTGCGTGATGGTGAGCTCCAATATTGCAGCAATAATGCTACAACTACTAGGACTCCCTTCTTTACTTTTATCAACCCGGTAGTTCGTAACAAACTTGGAGGCGATAGTGTTGTATGCACAAGTACTAGCTCTTGCCGTAGCTGTCACTTGGTCAACTGGCACAAGTCCGCTAGGGACAAGTCCACTAGGGAGAGGGTGGAGATTTAGAGGAAGGCCATTTAATGCAAGAGACAACCTCCCTACGAATCCTCACCTCAATCTTGGCTGTCAGCTGACCCATGATTGCTTGGTTTTGCTCCAAAATTTGTCCAAAAATCCTGAAATAACCACGTATTAGTCTCCTAGGTAGAGTGACCACCCTTATTCATTCAAATAACATAAACATACTAGAAAAACATGCATAATCTATGAAACATGTAGGATTGAACAAGGACAATTAGGCAAAATGAGCCCAATAGGTTACCCAATTTGGGGGCTCATCATCACCCCCCTGTTGAATCGGTTGCTCATCCTCTGAGCAACTAGTCCAGCTCATCATCCTTTATGGCTTTGATCGCCTCCCTCACGTCCCAAGCCTCTGCTATGATATCCTCTTCCCGGTCGTGGAATCCTGCCTTCCTCTCCACTTCCTCCCATTGTCTACCTTCCTCCTCTTCCTTCACTCCTTCTAGCAATCCCAGAAGTAAAGGAGGATTGAATTTCAAGCCAATCCAATTGGCCTGCAAGTTTTGGATCAACTGTTTGTAGAGAGGTACCCTTGCCAAGGCCTCCCTCATCCTGGTGGGAGAGTGGTATTCCCTTATCTTCAGGCTGTGAGGCAGTGTGTTCCACCTCCTTGTGTAGGCATGCATAAAGTTTTCTCCCAACAGTCTCTCCATGTCCTCAAAATGGGAAATGGCTTGAGCCTGTTGCTCAATGTATTCCGGTAGATCCTGAGGACTATTGGCCAAGTGCTAGTGGGCGCTTATCACTACTGATGGGTCATCTGGCTCTGCTCTGATCATGAGAGGCTCACTGAGCTCTCTGCCTATGATACTGCGGACCTCTTCTGCTCTCTTCTCCTCATGGCTCATCCAAGAGGCCATGGCCATAAGCTGGACATCCCCTATCACCATGTTAGGATCCCATGCGTTCATGTCCGGAAGGGCAAAGTTGTGCAAGTAGAACTCTACCAATTTGGCCCTATCCTCAGATGAACTGTTGCCACATAAAGCTGCAAACTAATGATAATTTTGGAAAGGGGTGATGCCCCTTTGAGCCAAGGTATTGATTTGAAACTGTAACCATTGGTCCTTGAGGTAAAGGGCATAGGACTTGGCAGGTTGCCTGCACTGCAGAGCTTCCATTGCCCAGCTGGCCATGCAGGCCAGTCGGGCCTCCTTTTCTTGCAGTTTTTGTTTTAGAGAATGTATCTGTAATTATTGTTCCTGTAGTTGCTGGTTCAGTGCCTCAATTTCAGTTTGTGTCCCTTCCTTTCTATGTTGTTCATAAGGGGTATCTGTGGCTATTGTGGGCCCCTCCTGTTGCTCTTGTTCCCCCAAGATGTGAGGCCTATCTTCCTGCCTCTGTCCCTTTGAGTGTAGCTGTTGTTTGAGCTGCTCATTTTCTTCCTGTAGCCTAACCCACTGGATGCTCTCCACATGTCGCACCATAGCCAATTCTCTTCTAGACTCTTTGAGTTACTCCTCCAAAGGACCTATATCTGCTACTCCCTTGGACTTAGCAATTTTCATCCAAGTGTGGCTCCTCACCCTCTCTTCCTCTAGTGCAAGGAAAAGTGGCACTGTGAATTTCTGAGGAACGATCTTTCCGGCCTCCAAGAAGTTATAATAGGAGCCCAAGCTAGGCTGGGGGCTCAGTTCCATAATGTGCTCGACCTCTTCTTCCTTTTGTGGTGATTTGGCTGCCTCACCTTCCATTTCTTCGGTCTCCTTCAGTCTAGCCAATGTTTCCAGTAGAATGGTTTCAACATCTTGTAGAGAGGTCTTGGTGTCCAGCATTTTCATCCTCTCCCTCTAGGTGGATGTCTTCGGGCTTCCCCGCTCATAAGTGATGGCTGCCTTGGAGGGGGACCTCTCCCTTGGTGTGGTAGGGGTGTCGAAAATGGTGATTGGTTCTTTGGACGATGGTTTGGGTCTGCCAGTTTTAATTATTACACTTCTTCTTGCCTTAAAGTATAGGGGAGGCTCCCTCTTTCGCTTTTCCTTCTGCTTAGGAGATGTGCTTAGGGTGGCCAGTACAGCTGCTACCTCCCTAGCTAAAATCTCGACCGGTTTCTCTTTCTGCTGCCCTTTCCCAGGGACTTTCTGTAGAAAGTCCTGTAGTTGTCGTTTTCTGGCTTCCTGTAGAAGCAGTTTTCTGACTTCCTGTAGAAATAGTCTGCTGGCTTCCTGTAGAACCAGTTTTCCCTGATTTGGCTTCCTTGGCTAGGGGTGCATTTTCTTTGACTTGTGTTGTGGTTGCCTTGGGTGTGCCTTTACTTGTTTGTACCTTTTCAGTCCTCTCTACTCGAGTTTGCAACCGTTTCTCCCTTGGCATTAGTGTTTTTACTTTACTCCCATCTTTGGCCTCAGCAACCTGTCCTTTTTCTTGCTTTTCCTTTTGTTTTTCTTGTGGCTTTTCCTGTGATGGTCTGTCCTGGGTTTTCTTACCCTTAGCTTCCTTACCCTTAGTTTTCTTCTCTGCCTCAATATGTTCCTTCTCCTCACTGCTGGATGAAGTGAGTTCTTCTGCCAGAGTCCGGATATCATCATTCTTGGTCATATTACGGAAAATCTCCCAAGAGATAGGGATGGTATAAGTATGGAGGACATCTTCTATGAGGAGCTTGATAAGCCCATGATGAGCCAGCTGGTCTGGTGTCCCCTCCTTCAGTTTTGTGTGACACTCAATCAATGACTGCAGGAGGAAGTATGGGATGCTCAATTTTTGTTCTGAGGGCAAATCCATCTTATGCCTGAGCTCAGTTAACAAGCGGAAGTGATAACCATACACAATACTAAATCACCCCTCACAGGTAATATATTTCATAATTGAAGGCTGACCTCACTCCAAAATGGCTGTAAGCTAGCTCTCTAGACCCCATTTTTATCCTCTGAAAATTGTTCTTCTGGTAGGAAGAATTCCTTTTTGGATTTTTGGCCCAATTTCCTTTCCTCTTTGTCCTAGGGCATCCCCAATGGCAATTCAGTGACCCGGCTAACGAGTTGTGGGGTGAATTTCAAGGTCAATCCCCTGAAATTTACAGTTACCAATGTTTTTTGATTTGGGTTGCAGGGACCTTAAGAACTCCTCTGTTATTTCATCATCGTGACCTTGAATTTTATCACAGAAGGTCATCCACTTTGCACGGGTAAACAGGTCTACCACCTCAGGAGTTTCTCTCAACTTCTTGGAATACGAGGGTTCCTTTCTGATAAACCCCCCTGGCATGGTGAAAATACCTTGTTTCCGACTCGAGCTCTGGTTAGAATGGAAATTTGGATTTGGTTTTCCTCCTTGGTTCTCAGGACAGGGTTTCTCCATTGTTTGTATCTCCCCTTTCACCAATGCTCTGGTTAAAATACTGTTGCTACCCAAAACTTGACTTGTAGAGAGGAATGAAGGTCTCACAGACAGAGTGCAGAGCAAATTTTCATACCAATCATATAACAGTCACAAAAAAAAAAAATTGTGCACAGGTGCCTTATAGAAGTTTATCGTTCTAATGGGGAGAGTTTGTTAACAGGAAGCACGGAGGAGAATATGACGCAGCACCATTCGAAACAAATTCAGTGTATCGTATAAGCAAACCACCATTCTTGACCCACAAGCAGACTGGTTTTAATTTTCCCTACTTCAAACAAGCTAATTCACCACCTTTCGAAAATTAAGCATGGGGATGGCATGTTCGAGCCTACCTCTCTTCGAGATTTCCAATTCCGACACACAGACACTGGTTTCTCTGCTCTGGGATGTTTCGCTCTACTTCCTATAGAGCTCCTTCCTGTATAGAGCTTATGTTGTTTCTGGAGGACGTCACGGCAATACGGAGCAAGTCTGGGATGCGGGAAGAGTTTAAACTGGGCTGAGAAACTCGGGCTAACGAACTACAGAGGAGGAGGACGCTCACGTTGCTGAAACACCTGTTGTGGCATAAATGACAGTGGTTGATGTGCGTGCTCTGGCCGAATGATTTTGAAATACGACGCAATTCATGGTGCGGGGGGTGAGGTGTCTAGGCCGAGCCGTTAGACAACGTCACAACCATCATTCCTCGGCGTGTTTCTGACCGCCAATGTCTATCTCCGCCATTACCCGCCGT
Organism: Pinus tabuliformis; assembly: GCA_031772625.1. Lineage (NCBI taxonomy): Eukaryota > Viridiplantae > Streptophyta > Pinopsida > Pinales > Pinaceae > Pinus > Pinus tabuliformis. The sequence goes on along the minus strand of CM062804.1, from coordinate 280,832,915 downwards.
CATCCTTGTCAGTCCGCCGATTTCACTACAAATCTGCTGATTTCCCCGACTGGACACTTCCCACGTGTCGGCTCCACGTCCTTCTGGTGGAATCGAGCGTAACCATGCTCGTTTGGATCCCACGAGGCAGTTCTACTGGCTGTGGGTGGCCAATTTACTAGCCATTGCATTTTTTCAATCCGCACATTCACAGACATGCAAGTTTCATTGTATAGTTCATGTTAATTTGACGAAATAAGGTTAGACACTTACCTGGGGGTGACCGCGGACGTGTTTCGCAAGTTTTGGACGTGAAGCAATGGTTTTTCTCATTGCTGCTTCATGCACAGGCGTGGTAATTACCTCATTCATTTGCTGGTGCCAGATGCAAGGCTTTCAGGAACCAGTCCTCTGGTGGTGAACATTGCATGCATGGCCTCGTCTGCTCTCAGCTGTTGAGGAGGTGTTCATATTTACGTGGAGCTGGTTGCATGCCTCCTGTGGTGATTTCAACTGCTCCTAACTCCATAGTGTGTATTCCAGGCGGATCAGCTGCTACAGGATTCCTGTAGGACATTCTGTAGCTGCTTCTCCTCCTGGGCTGCATGCTGAAACGAGCATGGCTATAGTCACGGATGAAGGGTCCTCTTGGAGCTTTTGACAGGTATAGTGTGCGGGCCTGCATGTATTTGATTTGTCCCTTGAAAAAAATGGTGATCTGAGGAAAACAAGACTTTTTTTTTTGCATGACTGTGCAGGAGTATAGGACCAAATGGTGGTAATGGCAGTGGAAAGAGAGGAAACAGGTGATGGATGGAACAAAGGGGTGGCTGCAGGCCTCACCAACAAACTTCAAGTCTTAAATCCTCCTCTAGAATCGATTTTGGCTTGTCCAAAGGTTCTACAGGATGTTTCCTGTAGAAATGCAGAACTTCCTGTAGAAAGCCCTGAAACTTCCTGTAGGAGGTTGAATCTTGACTCGAATGTGTCCAAATCCTGGAAAACGTTTGTGGCCAGGGAGGGAGTGATGGTGAGGATGCCTGGCAGCTTGGGATGGACCCATGTCCTTGATTTCTGGGACCCTCTTTATCTGAATTATATCCCTACAACCTACAATAATTTCAAAGATCAGATCTATTTTTTCTTTTTCTCCTTGTTTTTTTTCTTTTTTCTTCTCTTTTTTTTTGAGAGACAACAGGGGTGCCTCTATGAGGTTTTCACCCAAGGATCTTTTTTATTCCATTTCTTTATTTTTTTGAGAGACAGTAGGGGCACCTCCATGAGGTTTTCACCCTCACTGCCTGCCCTGGCCGCCTCAGAGAGGTTTTCATCTAGGGATTTTTTATTCTTTTTTTTTTTTTGATGATCAAGGTGTGGCCAGAATAGAGGCAGAACCTTGCTCTATTACCAGCACTAAGTTTTCCACAATTTCAATGAATTCCTGCCTCAAGAGGGATTTCTTGTAGATTTTCAGTCGATGTCCATTGACAAGCATGGGGATGGCCTCTTCATCAATGGTCCTGATAAGGACTGAACCATTGTTGTTACATTTCTCCACTATATATGGTCCTAACCATCTTGTCCTCAGCTTCCCTTTGAAATCCTTGTATCTTGAGTCATACAGCAGCGCCCAATCTCCCGGTTGGAATTGCTTTTCATTAAGGTGTCGGTCATGCCATATCTTCCCCTGGAGTTGAACTACTTTTGAGTGGAGGAGGGCCTTCATTCTTTGTTCATATAATCCATTCAGCTACAATAACCTCTCACGTTGAGCATGGCTGAGATCTAGGTCCAGCTGAGCTGCCACCCTCAATGTATTGTACTCGAACTCTATGGACAGCAAAGATTTCTTCCCGTAGACCAGCTCATAAGGTGTGAAACCGGTTATGGTCTTCCAAGTGGTGTTGTAGGCCCAGGTGGCCTCAACCAGGCGATCTGCCTAATCCTGTCTATTGCTGCTCACAACCTTGGTCAAAATCCCTTCCAATGCTCGATTAGTGACTTCCACCTACCCATTTGCTTGAGGATGATAGGGGGTGGAAGTCTTGTTCTTGATCTTGTGATGAGCAAGCAAATATTCAATCAGGTTGGAGGTGAACTTTCTTCCTTGATCTGTGACTAACTCTCTTGGGTAGCCAAACTTGTAGAAGATATTTTCCCTCAGAAACTCAGCCACCTTTTCTTCTGTTGCTACTTTGATTGCCTTTGTTTTTGCCCACTTGGTAGTCAGTGCACACAATGATGTAAGACCGTTGCTTTGAAGGAGGGTTGATAGGACCCACAAAATCCATGCCCCATTCTCAAATGGCTCGAAGGTCACTTGAGGTTGGAGAGGCATTTCATCTCTTGGAGTCGGTTTCCCCATCCTCTAACATCGGTCACACTGGCTGATGTATCTTCTGACATCCTGATGAAGAGTTGGCCAATAGTAGCCTCCCTATAGAATTTTGAAGGCAGTCCTTTTTGCTGCAAAGTGGCCTCCACAAGATCCATCATGACAGGTTAGGAGGATGTCAAAGACTTCCTCCTCCCTAACACAACGTCTCAAGATCTGATCTGGGCCAAGCTTAAACAAGTTGCCCCCGATCCACGTGAACGGGGAACTCTTCCTTACAATTTTGCTTTTCTCCTTTGAGGACGGATGCGGAGGGAACTGTGCTGAGACCAAGTAATTTTCTATATCAGAAAACCATAGAGAGAGTACTGAGATAGCAAATAGATGTTCATCTGGCATCTGGTCATCCACTGTTTCTTCCTCACCTGCAGGCAAGTCCAATCTAGACAAGAAGTTAGCAACAACATTTTCCTTACCCGGCTTGTCGACAATTGTCAAATCAAATTGCTGTAACAAAAGTAACCATCTAATAATACGAGCATTGACATCAGGCTTATTCATTAAGTATCTAATCACAGCATGATCAGTGTGTACAAATGTTTGATAACCGGTGATGTAGTGTCTGAACTTGTTTAGGGAATGGACTACGGCCAGGAACTCTTTCTCAGTTACAGTATAGTTCATTTCTGCCTTGGACAGGTTTTTGCTAACGAAGTATATGGCATATGGGAGTTTCTCCTCAATTTGTCCTAAGGCTGCCCCTATGGCTTTGTTCGAGGCATCAGTGTGGATGTGGAAAGGTAGGGCCCAGTTTGGACCTCTCAAGATCAGGGTGACAGCAGCTTTTCTTTCAACTCATCCAGTGCCCCTTAGCAGTTGTTAGTCCATTTAAACTCAAAATCTTTCCCTAAGAGTCCAAACAAAGGCAAGGCTAGCTTGCTGAAGTCTTTAATGAATCTTCGATAATATCCAGCTAAGCCTAGGAAACTCCGAACATCTTTTACCTTTTGAGGAGGTGGGACCTTTTGGATGATAGCAATTTTATTAGGGTCCACTTGTAATCCTTGGCAAGAAATGGTATGTCCTAGCATGGTCCCTTCAGTCATCAGGAATTCACATTTTTCAGGACTGAGGGACAGGTTCATCTCAATTCACTTGGTTAGAACTTTTCCCAGATTGGTCAATGCTTCCTGGAAGTTGGACCCATAAGGAGTGAAGTCATCCATATAGATTTCTACCGAATCATGGACCAACTCAGAAAAGATGCTCACTACTGCTCTCTGGAAAGTGGCAGGAGCGTTGCATAGCCCAAAGGGAAGGACTCAATAGGCAAAGGTACCCCAAGGACAGGTGAAGGTGGTTTTATCTTGGTCTTCCGGGCTGATTTGGATCTGGTTATACCCACTGAACCCATCTAGGAAAGAGAATAACTTCTTCCTTGCCAGTCCATCCAACACCTGATCTATGAAAGGCAAAGGGAAGTGGTCTTTCTTAGTGGCTTTGTTAAGTTCTCGGTAATCTACATAGATTCTCCACTTCTCGTTCTTGTTGGGCACAAGCACTAGAGGCAAAACCCACTCACTATCGGAGATAGGATAGATGAATCCTGCATCCAACAATTTTTGCAATTATTCTTTGACAATGTCCTTAAGGGCTAGATTCATTCTCCTCTAAGGCTACCTGACTGGTTTACAATCTTCTTTAATGTAGATGTGATGGATATAGACCGAAGGATGGACTCCTTTCATCTCCTTATGGTTCCAGGCAAAAGCATCTAAATGATTGTTCAGTAAGCTACATAGCCCCTTCTCCTGGGAAGGAGATAGCGAGGAGCTGATCTTTAAAGTTCTCTCGAGACCAAACTCCACATTCTTAACTCTGGGAGAGGTTGGATCAGTCACGCAGAGGTCCACAAATGTGCTGGCTTGGGTATCCTCCACCAATTCTTCTAAGGACAGTGCACTGAGAGGAGGACTTTGAATCAGAGTCTCAATCAGATCATCCTCAGTTTGAGGGCCTCCCCTAGTGGTTTCTACTGTGCACAATGGTGCAGAGTAGACCTCATCTTCATCTCCTTCTTCCAACCAAAGTGGTAAATCATGTTCTAACAGAGGCTGGGCAGGAGGGTATAGGACTAGCTGCTTGGACATAGGACCATTTTTGATGGTCATGTTTCCAGCTCGGCAACTAATGTAAGCATCTGCAGTGGCTAACCAAGGCCTTCCCAAAATTAGGGGGTATCCAGTAAGCTTTTCCTTTGGTTGAATGACCAAGAAGTCCACAGGATACTCCCAAGAGTCAACAGAGACCAAGACATCCTCCACAATCCCTTCGGGAGTCACGGTGGAGCGGTCTGCCAACTGCAGGACTGTCGAGGTCTTCCTTAAGGAACTATGAAGGTTGAGTTTAAGCATGGTGTCCCTGGTCATCACATTAATGGCAACCCCTAGATCAATCAAGGTATGGGGGATAATGGTGCCATTGATGTGGACATCAACTACAGGACTCCCAGGGTCCAAATACTTTGGACAAATTACTTGCCCCAACATTAGATCAGACAATTTTCCTATGACATTGAAAGTCAAGGCATCTCTCTTTCTCCTGCCTGGGTGCCTGAAACACTTCTCCTTAATCAATTTGTTGTATATCGGTACATCTTTGATGGCCTGGAGAAGGGGTATTTTCACACACAACTGTTTTAGTTCCCCCAGAAGTTCAGTCTCCTCTGGGTTTGGTTGTGTGGTTACTGTTAGTCGCTCAGGAAAGGGTGGAATGGCTTTGGGTTCACTTTCCTGTTCCTCTTCCTTGTCATCTGGGGGAGGAGGTTGGCGATCTGGAAGGGTCTTTCCGGATCACAGGTTGATCTCCTAGATCTCCACAGCATAGGTAGGACATGTTTTCTCCCCAGTGTACTGCTGGGCCTGTCGATTGTTGGGGTTCGGGTTCAGTTGGGCAGGCATCTGAGGTTGTCTTGGAGGAGCAGGAGGTAATGGTTGTGGTTGAGTCGGTGGTGGAGGCAGAATGGTGGGAGGAGAGTTGTATTAGGGCCTCCACCCCAGTTGAGGTGCATTCCACTGAGGCTGTGGCTGGACATGTGAGTGAAACGAATGAGCAATGGGTTGAGAATGGTATTGAGGTGGATAAGACCACGGAGGAGGTGCAAACCAGGAAGGATGAGTAGGGGAACCCCAAGAAGGCATGTGAGCAGCCTGGTTGGGGCTATAATAAGCTTGGGATGTCCCTTGCATCCCCTATTGGTAAGGTCTGGATCCATGCGGTCTCCTTTGGTTGAGGAAGTAGAGAGGTTCAGTGGGTGCCTCAGTCCCTTGGTACATGGATTTGAATCCGGGCAAGGTTGGGCATTGGTTTGTAGGGTGGTTTTCCTCACAAACGAAACATACCTCCACTGAGTGCAATGGACACTCATTCTTAGGGTGCTTCCTCGTACATTTGGGACAAAAAATGGCCAAAGCCCTCTCAACTTCCTCTTTCTTTTGTTGGATTTGGAAAGTATCAAGTTGCATGGCAATGGTCTGTCTCATCTCACTTTTGAGGTCTTCCATCTGATTAGCAAACTCATGCTTGGAGAAGGTAGTACTAGCTGAAAGTGGATTCCCCCTACCTCTTTTCTCAGCTGCTTTAGAGTGGTTTCTAAACATAGTCTTTATGTCCTCATAAGGTAGTTGGTAAATATCTCCTCCAGCTAGCATGTGAAGGGTATCTAGAAGGTCTTCAGGGACTCCTCAGAGCAGAACCATCTTTAGAGATTCAGGGTCAAGTGTGCACCTGGCCTGTTTATAGCTAAGTTGGAACCTTTCCTCATAGTCCTCTAGAGACTCATCATTTCCCATGGTCATCTAAAAGATTTCTCCCTTGGTTTCCTTTGACCTACAGTAATCCCAGTATTTGTTGTTAAAGGCTTGCTACATCTAAGCCCAAGTAGTGATACTGTTTCCAAGTAACCCCATGAACCAGCGTAATGCTGCATCTTTGAGGGTAGAGGGAAAAAGTTTCAACTTTTGCTCATCTTCTGTATAGTCATAAGTTCGACAAAGGAAAACAAACTCAAACAGGAAGGTATCAGGGTCTTCAGTGGTCAATCCATGGAAATGAGGTAAGGCTGAGGGACTTATGTTCTTCATTTTCACGTCCTCGTTAGTCTCTCGGATGGGGAAGGTACCTTCTATTCTCTCATCATCGTCTCTACCATTTCTGCTGTTGGCCATAGTCTCAAAGGGAATGTTTTCTTGCTCTTCTTCTGTTATAGGATCTTCGTATATCTCAGGAGGTTCACCTATAGGTTCTTCTGGATCACTGCCACCAAAGAAGAAAGAAGGGTGACTCAGTGAAGTGGTGGGGATGTTGGGTAGGAAATTTCCGGTATTATCTCTGTTCCTACGAGGCATGAAAGGACTTTTGGTTGTTTTTTCTTTTTTCTATGCTTGTACCTGCAAAACTGAAACAGATGGAATTTGCAACTAACTAAAATCTATCTTGCAGAAATGAAAATGCGGAATTGAAATGAAAGCAGGGAAAGACTAATCTATTTTGCTAAAATCAAATTGCGAGAAGGAAATACTAGACTACACTTGCAAAATTGAAATTCTATTCTATGCTTGTAGAATTGAAAGGTTAATCTACGAAAGCAAGAAATGTCTAGTTTACTTTTGCAGAAATGAAATTGCAGAATGGAAATGAAATAAACTACTTAGCAGAAGGCGAAAGTAGGAAAATAGAAGAAAAGCAGCAATCACAAATATTCTGACGCTTCCCCGGAAACGGTGCCAAAAAGAGGTGGTGAGATCCAGTATTGTAGCAATAATGCTACAACTCCTGGGACTCCCTTCTTTAATTTTATCAACCCGGTAGTTTGTAACAAACTTGGAAGCGACGGTGCTGTATGAACAAGTACTACCTCTTGCCGCAACTGTCACTTGGTCAGCTGGCACAAGTCTGCTAGGGGCTCAAGCCAACTTCTATGAGCTCTGAGAAGAAGCTTTTTAACCGATGGATGAAAGCTACTTTAAAGAAGGCTGATCTACTTGCAGAAAGACAGTGAAAAGCTAAAAGAAAACGCAAACCCTAGCAAACCCTAATTCTACCAGCTAACCCTATTGATGCAAGAAAGAGGATGCAAGCTACTAAAAGAAATGCCATTGACTCCTAGGAAGGTAAATACATGCATCTAAGCTACTTCTACAGTAACATCTGAAAGAAACATCTTTTTTTATTTTTGAATATGTTGCCAGAGTTACTATGCATATGATTTGACTGTTTTTGGCTGTGCAGAGGTGGATGGGCAAGAGGAAATGCTTGGAGGAGGTCAAGAAGGTTCAGAAAGGGCTTGAGGGGTCCCTAGCACCCTTCCCTAGAGTTTCACCGAGTTTGGCTATCAAGAAACCTCATTCGTGAGCCTCTACAGGAAGTCTACAGGGGTTCTACAGGATGTCTGCGATTTTCTACAGGATGTCTGGAATTTTCTACAGGATGTTCAGAAATGAGGCTTTTGGTGGATGAATGGAGAGGGAAAGGTGAAGGAGTGAGTGTGGAGGTAGAGTGAGGGTTGGAGATGGTCTAGAACTCGGCGGATGGAGTTGTGGACAGGTGTGGATGGCTGTATTGGGTTCAAAGAAGACTAAAGCAATGTTACACACAAAACTAGGGTTACGGGAGTAAATGGTGAATAGGAGGCAAGGATTCTATGTAGAGGGTGGAGTGGATGGTGCTGATGGTGAATGAACAGATGAAGGAGTGGTACAGGTACTCTGCAAAGCGTTTTTTCCAACTGATCCAACGAAGACCTGTAAATTCAAAATCTTAATTACGATGACCTAAATCTGCTAGTTGCGAATAAAGAGAATGAATAGAAGTGTGACCTACAATGAAACCACGTATCTTAACTCATGCAACTAAGAAAACGAAAGTCTAAACTTGCAACCAACTTCTACACATGAAAATCAAACACTAGTGATTGCATGGCAAAGCAAAATCAGTGTTTTTGTGGGCAGCAAAGTTATCCTGATCCTAGCTCCAGATCCTACTAAAGGAGAGGTGAAACCAGAGATGTTTGATGACCCTTTTCTTGAAGCTTTTTCTATAAACAACCTATCAACTAAATCTGAGCATTCAAAACGTCTTTGTAACCATTAACAGTGACCTAGTTAATCAACAAACTTTAACCTATTTAACAGAAATGTTTTTGCAAATGCATAAAGAACAACTAGCAATACATAGAGGAGGCCTTAGCACTCGGGTTGGGCCCAACCCCAAGAGCTGCAGACTCCTATAAAGAACTCAGATCTGATACCAAGTAAAGCTGCTTATCATTATTCAAAAATAACCATCATAAGAAATTTGTACAGCAGTAGCTACAATAAAACAGGCTGAGCAAAATGACAGCACTATAGTGCAAAAATAAAAATAGTTCCAAAAGTAAACTACGAAGGCTAAGGCCTTCCTATTTTTACAATACGAGGGGGCTAGCAGCCCTCCTAGATTCAAGGGACTCGGCTGTCCCAACTGCTAGTGAACAGTCACTCCTCCAAAAACTGTTTGGCTGCCTTTAAAACTCATTTTGGTGGCCTATGGAGCTCGGTGTTGAGGGTGGAGATTTCGAGGAAGGCCATTTAATGCAAGAGACAACCTCCCTACGAATCCTCACCTCAAGCTTGGTTGTTAGCTGACCCATGATTGCTTGGTTTTGCTCCAAAATTTGTCCAAAAATCCTGAAATAACCACGTATTAGTCTCCTAGGTAGAGTGACCACCCTTATTCATTCAAATAACATAAACATACTAGAAAAACATGCATAATCTATGAAAAATGGAGGATTGTACAAGGACAAATAGGAAAAATGAGCCCAATAGGTTACCCAATTTTGGGGCTCATCACGTGACTCGGCTAAGTAGCCCAATCAGGCTGAATCAGGTCCCAAGGATCCTGCGGTATCCTGAAGATTGTTGCTTTCACCTCTTGTAGTGCCTCATCAATACAGTCAAACCTGTCTTCAAACCTGAACATCATTATGAATCCTTTGCGCAAATTATCCCATTCACTTGTAACATGGGGAAGCTCTGTTTCTACATACCAGTTCATCGGGATGACATCCAGTGTGTGATAGAACAATTGCACGCATTCAGGTTGGGGCTTCTCTCCATAAGCCTAAGCCAATTTGGGCAAGTGCGCATTCAGATCATCCTGCCCATCATATTTGTTTGTTGCTAGCACATTGGGATTCCCAAAGCATGTTCTCATCATCCTCCTACATTCGTGCCAATCAAGATGGTTCCCTTGTGTGTACCCCACCATGTTGTTGGTGTAGCACATAGTGCCCAGTCTAATGCCTAGAAGCATTGCTTTTCTAGTAGCTCACTCTCAAATGCATCCAAAAAGATATCCACATCATTCAAGCCATCATAAGTGGGCAGATTTCTTACCTCTAACGACACGTAGCACAGTGACCGATTCATCATGTTACAACTCAGCGTAGTTACCTCATGTAACTAATTCTTCTAGCACTCTAATTCTTCATTAGAGTTTGAGGTGCAAGAACTCTCACGATTCCATTTAATTCATGCATCCACTATTGGATTCAACCAATATTAGTCTCTCACTTTTATCTTATATATACAATCCAAATCGTCATTGCTCTCATAGTTGCAGACTGGTTTAGTATGGCGTGATCCCTCAGCAGGATCTAGGGGTACTATTACGTAGAGTGATTTCTTCTCAAATATAATCTTTCACTTCTTTAGGTTGATTACCCCGGTCATATCAGTAGCCCAATAAATTCCAAGGAGCACAAGGTAGGTGTTGCTATCATCCATAATTTCTATTACTTCAAATTCAGTTAGTGCGTTCACACCTTCAATATTTATAGTCACCCCTTGCAACCGCCCCATGGGGATGATCTTCTGTTGATTCACCATCCTTAGCTGAATCAGAGACTATTACAGCATGGGTCTCCCCATCCGTTCCCAAGTCTGTTTTAGTAGGATGTTTGGATATGAACCCAGGTCCAAAATAACCTGATCCATTTCATATTCTCCTATTTGCACAGTCAGTCTCATCTCTCGTCCTATTCTTGTTTTATGCTTACCAATCTTTCATACTATGCGCAACTCACCCACAGTGTTTCGAGCGCATCTATTTATAAACTCCTGTAACTCCTTCATAGCCTTGCTATCACGTAGTAACTTCATGTAGGTCTCCAAGAAGGTTGTAAGAATAGAGGGGTACATCTCCTAATCAGGCTTATCATTGTACCCTTAGGTGGAGGCCTTAACAAAGCTCCTCTTTTCTTCCATGAATGTGTCAAGTGCATGCTCCAAATTAAAATCAGCCTCCTTTGCTAAAGCTTTGAGAACCCATGTGTTGTTTTCGAGTTGTTTCCCTTTGTCATCTCCTGTTCTGATTCCACTTTGGAGCACTATATTCACGTTCAGATCCTTTTCGTGTGGCTCAGAACTCTTTGTTTATAGGTTTTGAGTTGGCTGAGGTAGTTTGTCCCTTTGTCATGTATCCCATCTATCAGTGTAGGACAATATTCTATTTCATGATCAAACAGAGTGTAATACTTTCACGATGGATGTCTTGGGTTAGTGCAATCTGGGCATAATGTCCTAGTCCTCCAAAATTGTAGCATTTCAACTATCCCCAACCTCTACCAGGTCCTCCTCCACCTCAGCCTTGTCCATGCCCCTGAAATCCTATCCATGCCATCCCCATGCTTTAGTCAGGGGGTCGTGTTTCTCCCTGTACCCTATAGGTGGGTGTTCTATCAATAATTAGTTCATAGCTTTTGCAATTATGCTCATCATGCCCTACTGACCTACAAAAGTTGCAGAACAATTGTTGAGGTGTATATACAAAATTTTGTAGCAAATGATAGTTATCCATGGCATGTTTTCCTACAACCTGACATATAGCACACCATAAAGCAGGTCCCACGCTTGGTCCTACCTAAGCTTTCGATATCAAAGGCATTGGTCCTCCTCCTACCAGGTAGTTCATAAATACCGGGCAATGTTCTTTGTCATGCCCCTGACCCTTGCATTTCGGGCACCATGCCTCTTCACGCATCTCTGGTCGAACTGTTCTATCCTGCTTCAAGATTTTCATCTCAAGGCAAAGATTTTTCAACTGTGCATGGATCTGATGAACCCCAAATTTGGATCTTGCATCAGTGTTTCATGCAGTCTCATTGCAATCTCCAAGGCCTCTACCTGAGTCGTTACCTTCTGTTGTGACTTCGTAACCCTTAGGTGAGGCAGAAGCGAAGCCATGAACCATTCATGGTGCTGTCTGTCTATTAGGTTCATATCAGCTTCGTGAATTTTACACTTCCACTTTTGATCTAGTTCCCAAGGGTTCTCAACTAGTTGCATCACGATTTCCTTGAACCCCAAAATCGACTATTCCTCAGATTTTGGCCTACTGAATTCTTTCTTCAACGCGGTCTGGATGTCTACCACTCCAGCATTTGGGTTATCATTAGAGTACTTGATGTATCAGGTTAGCGCACAATCCTGTAGAGCACTGACGAGCATTTCCTTCTTCATGTGATCATCTGTAATTCCCTGAGCTTCCCATACAACTTTCACTATGAACTAGAACTGGTCTGGGTCCTCATTTCCCAAGCCTTTGAATAAAAGTAGCTTACTGAGTTTTCCATACTGACCTATGGTGGACGCAGAGATGGTGTGAGTGAATTTGCTTGTGATGGTGGTGAAGTTGGAGGTAGTGTGGGTGGAGGTGGCAGTCATGGGAATCGTTGTCTTGTTAACTGAATAGCACTTCGTGGAGAATCCCATGCTACTCCTTCTTCATCACCTCGTTGAGGTGAAATTAACAGACTATATTTAGGACCGTTTCTCCCTTCATTCCTGTAATTTTTTCTGCTTCACGTAGACCCAAACATCAAGGTAGCTGCATAATTTGTTTTTCACACAATAACATTTTAATCTAGGTATTCAAACATTTCAAGTACTTACCTCGCGGACCTTTGAAGAAGTGTCACTCTACCTCATTGTAACTGACTGAGGTGTTGACCGCGAATTTAGTTACAAATCCCCCTATGACACAATCAAGCCAATGATCGACATCGCGCACGATCTTATCCTTAGATGCTTCCAATTTATGTACTAGCTCCAGGGTCTAAACAATAGGACCGTCAAGTTTCACCTTCCTTGGCTATCTGCTAGCTTCGCAATCCACTCGTATGGCTTAACCGGAAAGGAACAGAAAAATATGTCATGGATCTCTATATATAGGTACCTTTCTAGTCATTGTTCCTTTGTTAGTCATGGACATTTGTTATCCTACGCCGCAAATTTGTGGATCTTCCTATCCAACTAGTCTTCGATCTCTTTCTCAGTTGGATTACAGTGATAGGACATCAGACATCTCTTATGCAGATTCTAGTCTCAGCAATGGAACCATTTATTAGCTTGAGGGGGCCTAACCCAAGTTCAACATTAGTTAACCAAATAAATCCCTACACTACTAGCTCTTTCGACATCAGCTCGCGGAGCGCGGACCGAAGTCTCACCCGAAGCAGTATAGGGGGTTGCTGGAATCATGTTTCTACACCCTGAGATGGTTGTGATGTCAGTTTATTCCTTCTATTCTTGCCTTCACGTAGGTTGCTTAGATCTAGGGCTTGCCATACTAGCCCTCTATTCCGCCCTTTAGTACCTCCGGGAAAAGGTACGATTGACCTTCGTGCAGCCCTAACGTGCAGCTCAGGTATTTTCCGCTACTAGGGCAGCATACCATGCAGACTCCCAAACTAGTCTAAGTGTCTTACTTATCTTCTTAATCAATCATAGTTAGTATCGCATAAACAAAGGTTCTTACTTGCATTCACTTGACCGACGTAATTACATACATTCGTGCATCATATAAGCATTATTAATGAGATTCATACATAACGTGTCAAGATGCATTAACAGGAAACAAAGACACAAAATTTGTAGAATGCTTCATGCTTGGCGACCACAAAATTCAGAGACTTTACAATTTTATTACAAAATTTGACCCAAACATGGGCTTTTAGCCCCAAAACTGTCCTTGGGGATCCCGTTCCCAATAGAGGCACTCAACACAATGGGGACCATTGCTTGCTAAGGTGGGAGGACTGATCTAGGTGTATATTGGTGGCCACCCACCTATTCCACTTGGACCCCGAACATTGTTTCTTTCAGTTTTTCAGTTTTCTTAACTCTAGCACAATTTACTATTTTTGGCATTTTTTTGGTTCCTAAACTTCATGTGTGATTTTGAGGCCCTAAACTATGTTTTTTTTAAATGAAAAACATGATTCATTGACCAACCCTTTTTGTTAAAAGGTATAGTCCTTGGATAAATACTTCTAACGATGTATCATGTGTGTCAAACGAATATCATATGCCAAAGTTACAACCCCAAGAATTTTATGTACAAATTTACCCTAATGGGGCCCATAGGTTTGGCGCTTCATCTCCTGGCGTTAGGTTTTCTGATGTTCACGGTTTTCCATTGCTTCTCAACAATAAATATGCTTTTAAGGTGTTACCACTCAGAATTTTTCCCTAGAAGTTATCAAAAGAAGGAATCATCTGAGGTAACCACAAACCAATGTTTTAGGCTTAGGTTCTAGCCAACCGGAGTCCATAGAGGACTCTCTCTTTATAATTTAGCTTTGTTCATATGGGATTTTAGGCTAGTTCTTAGTGCTCATGGGGTTTTGTTTTGAATTGAAGGTTGGGTGGTGGAATTCTTACAGCAGATGGATAGAACTAGGTCTTCAAGCCATTGGGCTATGGAGTTATTAAAAGGATAGAATAACTGGACCAGATCATTAAAGGGAATTTTCATAGGGCAGGCTAGCAAAGGAAAAGGCATATCTTCAAGTATGATAGATGAAATGATTCTAACCAGGGTGAAATGGCACTTAAGAATCCTTGGACCAGGATAAGAATGAAGAAAATAGGGTGATCATGAGCAAAGGGAAATTAAGAATCCTTTGTTATAGACCAGAGGAGAAACTACGGAAGCAAAGGAGTAGTTAAGAATTCCTGAGCTAAGATAGTTTAGGAGAAAACATTCAGAATGTAAAACATTCAAGACAGAGTGCATTCAAGCAATTTCTGAAATATCATTCCGTGTTATACATTTAGATTTTAGAGAAACAAACAAAGTTATGAAGAAACATAGGAGAAAACAACAAGAAACATGAGAGAATACTTATTTGTATTTCGATTTACACAAGAATACTAGTGCACTCAAGCAACTTCTGAAATATCATTCCTTGAGCTAGCAAGCCAATCCAGTCAGTGATACAATAAAATTTTGATTTGAGAGAAAAAGTCTATAGAAATGTCATAGAATCCACACTACATACTTCGAAAACCTTCAAATTTACTATGGTAACTTTTTGATGTAAAACATTTTCATAGTAAATCTGTCATTTTTTTCCAAACATTCTGCCTCAGGCAACCTCACCTTCAACATTCTTCTGTAAATTTCGTCTGCCCTTGTGTGTTTTGCAAAATTGGGCTTGGTGAGAAACAGATGTTTCACCTCATGTTCTAGGAAAAACAAGTTCTCCAATGTATCATATAATACTTTGCCAGTGGGCAAAGCTTTAATGCCTGAAGAGCTAGCTTGTTCCTTGGCCAACCTCCTGAGTTTATCACTGACGACCATAGGACTGGGAAGGCCTTTGTCCCTCAAAATTTAAAATTTAGCCATGAATCTATTAATGGCTACATGCATGTTATGGCATTTTTCTTCTAAGTTGAGCATGAGGTTTCTTTTGGAAAGAACCTTTTTAATCTCTAGGATGGCTTTAGTCCTATCCTCTACACCAAGCTCATGGAGCTCATATCTATTATTACTATTCAGGAGGTGGATGAGTCGATTTGAATTCTCAGGTTGGTCTCCTAATTCTGCCCTTACTTTCTAGATAGCCTCAGTGGCTACCTTCACCAATTTAGTTTGCTCAAATATAACTTGGATTGATGGCCAAATATCATTGACAGAGTTAATGGTATTGGCCCAGAGCATCTCTTTAGTCTGTCCTAGTGGTTTCTGCAGTGTCAAATCTTTCTCTAGGACTTTGATTTTATCACCCATCCTTAGGGCCTTTTGTGTCTCTTTCCTTTTCTGAATTTGGCCAAGTTTACAATCAGTTTCTAAGCTTGCCACTTTCTCCTGTAATCTTTTGAGCTCTTGATATTGGATGGAAATCTCCTCCATAGCTTTTACCAGCTCTGTTGTTCTTTTAGTTGAAGTACCTACTGCTATAGTGGACCCAATTGTGATTGGCAGTGTTGTGGCAAGTGGAGCAGTAGGTGCCAATGATGCTACCATTGTGGAAGGAACTGTTGTTGTCGCTGTGGGGATGGTAGTTGTGGAAGTTGCGGCCATGTCACTTTGCTTGGACTGAATCAAAGTGTCCAATTCCTTCTTTGTTTCTTTAAGCTGGTCATTTAGCTTTAGGACTAGGTCCATAACATCTTCATGTCCTTTCTGTGCTTCTAGGACTTCCATTGTTTGAGGGTGATGTAGCTGGGGAATTTTGAGCTGCTTCTTCAGTGCATAAATTCCATCATTCTTCTTTTTAATTAGTTGCTCTGTTGCTTTCACATCCTTGGGATCATGTCCCAATCCTATCACTAAGTCCTCTAAGGACTTGATTTTTGTATCTTTGGCCTGTGAGAAGGCCTTCTCCAACTAAAACTTAGCTAACATATTATATGAAGAGGTCTAAAATTAGTGGGCCGATATGGATTTCCCTGTCAATGTAGAATAAATCATCTCACTAGTTTGCTTATGTAGCTCAATCTGGTCAATGGGATGAATATCCCTTGCCAGTACTTCAAAATACATTCTTTTAAAATTTGTTGTTGCCATTGGCTGCTAAGTGGTCAGCTTGATGAAGGTCATTTGCATTTTCCCCTCTTTAACATCATAGGATGACATAAGCCTTGTTTGATTGGCAGGGGTCATCTTCAAATACTGTGCATAAGTTTGAGCTTTTAGCCGCTCATTTGTAGCTTTTATTTCTTTGTATCTCTATTTGATGTCCTGGTATTTATCTGCTGGCAATCTAAAAGAGGATACCTCAACACTTTTCTACCTTTCCAAAATCTGAGTGTGTGATGTGAAAGGTTCTAGAGTGCTTCCATATGGAGTGGCATGCCTTCTCCCATCTCTTTCTGTGCCAGTAACCTCATCCATCTCCTTTGTATATTCTTGTTAAGATACAGGATTCACTCTTTACCTCTTAGCCTGGCTTGTGTCTGCATAGGCTTGTGATGTTGGTCTTTCTGAAGGAGTGGCCCCTTCCCTATTTCTCTTGAGGCTTTTCTCCTCATTTAGAGGAGTCTGTAAGACTGGGGGGTACTCATGGTGGCCTCTGGTTTGTCTATTTTCTCTGATTGTTCTAGTATATCTGATTTCTTTGGTACCTCTAATAGGTCTGCTGCTTCTGATTCTTCTTGTACCCATGATTCTCCTTGTACCTGTGATTCTCCTGGCACCTACAGGAAAGAACCCTCATCGAGTTGTTTCTCTATATCAATTAATGTGTTTTCCATAGCAACTTCAGTACTATCCCTGTCCTCTAAAGTGTTTTCCCTCAATTAAAATTGGTTGGCATACTTTTTTATTTCAGGGATGCGGTGATGAATATAGGGAGCCATCTTGTTTTTCTATATTCTATTGCAGATGAAATCCAAGGGATCATATCTCCATATGAAGCTCTGTTTTAGATTTAATCTTTGAAGGATTAGGTCTTCCTCCTTTCTAGCTTCTCAGCTATTACAAATAAAGGGACCTAATTGGTCTTTGATCCTAAGCTAGGCCTTCTTTCTGGCTTTGACAAAGTGTACCTCATCTGAATTTATTATCTACCTGTAGTACTCCAGAGCAAATAACCTCATTGGGAGGTATTTAGGTAGTTTGTATGGGGCCAACTCACAGCCATAAATTCTAATCTTACTATGGTTTTGGTACAAGTACCAATCCCCCACTTTGGATTGTTTTGAGAGTTGCAGGATCCTCCTTATATTTGAACTGTTTCTTGGAGGAGGGCTGCCTATCAGCATTGTCACAATGGGATGTACAAATAAGTCTATGAAGTTTGTATATGAATATTTGGAGTCAAATTTATGGATCAATGGAGTCTAGAAAATTACTGATCTAGGGTGACCTTTTGTGTCAAGCTTATGGAGAGTAAATGGGAACTTATTAGCTTGTTAGTATAGGAAAAGGTGATATAAAACATAAGAATACTTGAAGACTCGCTCATTACTCATCCTAAGGAAATTATCATGCATTCTTTCAGCTATAAACATGGCATGATCATAAATAACAATAGGAGGCTATCCTGGAGTGTATATTGACATGAAATCCAAGATAATCTCATCTATATACTCACTTGTGGTATAACCTAGGACACTGGATATCATTGCTACAATGTCTTGGCCAGATGGGGAAAATATGGTATACACATATGGAGGAGGTTCTTTGGGGGTATACTTTTCTTCTACAATGAAGGTTTGGATTATTTCAGCCAATCCTACAGGGTTGAGTTTGGGAAATAAGTCCAATAGGTCTCCAATGGAGAGAAGAGTCAAGTTTTTCCCTGGTTAAAGTTGCAGCATCTCGTTTATTGGTTCAACAGTGATGGTCAAAAGTATGGTCTGGTTAGGGGACATCACTGCCATTTGACTGGGGATATAGATTGCATGGCAGTAATGGATAATTTCTAGGAAAATTTGAACTTCAGGGAATTCGTACTTGGGCAAATTGGACTCCCAAAAACCAATTTTATTAGCATGGCTTAGGTATTGGTCTTTGTATCGACAATATAGTTTGAGAGGGAATTCATGGACAAAGCTGTCCTTTATCTAGAAATCCTTCTCAGCCAGGGGGTGATGGTCTAGGTCCAGATGAGGAGTGGAAATAGGTCTCACATCCATGGCAATTGGGGCAGCCATTCTCAGTTCTTGTGGATTTGAGAATGGGGGAGGTGTTTTTCAGACTTTTTGGGAAATGGTGTTTCAGTATAGAGTAAGCTTAAGTCACTTGAGTTTGTTTCATTAAATTTTCACTTTAACTAATAAAACTCAGCAACTGGTTCTGAAATTGAGAGGTTTTCCAGTGAATTATGGCTTAAATACCTCAAATTAAGGAAAACTAGCTTTGAACTGGTTGGCTAGCAATTGCGAACAATCAAAAAGACTTTATGTAGGCTGGAAGGTGAACTGGGTGCTATGTGGCATATTTAGGGTGCAATTAGATGTAGGTTGATATCTTCGATGTTCAAAGGTGCGTGCATGAAGTGTTTCAGTTAAAAAAAGATAAAAACAAATGATTTGGGGCTTTTTTGGCTTTATGTGCGAAAGTCAATTTTCGTGGGTATGGGTGAACAGTGGTTATTTGTCATGTAGCGGGGTGAACAGTAGCTATTTTGGCATGTAGCGGGCGGGTATTAAGTGGTTTCCATCGCACCGCTTTTGGGTGCTTGGTGATATTCAGGGGAGGCCACCTGATTCCATACGTGAATGACATGTAGCATCGAGGGCTTGGTGGAAAATAGCTCTTTTTGGGTAGGTATTTTTTGGACATCAAGCTCGTCCAAAATGGATAAGGGCTGTCAGATGTGGAGGGGAGTGATCGTGTGGTGATTGGGAGGGGGTGTTGCATGGAGGGTAGTGTGGGGGCCCTATGGGTGATTAAGTGCGGCAGTTTTTTGTTAATGAGGTATTAAGGTGGGGGTTAAGGCGTTGGGGTCATTAACAGAGGGTTTAATTGGGATTTTGACTAACCTAATTGTGGATCGATTAGTTAGTGGGTGTGTTGGGGTTTGGGTAGAAAATCATAGTTTATATTTTAAACTAGGGTATAGGGCTAGTTAATATTGTAGGAGTTAAATATATACAGGAAAAAGGGTTTTGTTTGGGATTTAATAAATAAAATTAGTAATTAACAAAATGAGTGGAAAGGGGCACAATACCCTAAGTATATGATATTTCATGCTTAAATTCTTTTCCGATAATAACATAAAAACTTAGGATATAGTGTTTTTGTGGGATTTTAATATGAAAATGATTTATGTGGGGGAATAAATACTTTTCCTACGTAAAAGTATTTTAACCTTAGGAAAGGATTATTACTAGGGAAAATGAATGAACTGAAGGGGGAGATGAATTTTTATAAGGGGATTTTAGTACTTATTGCCTATAAGTCATTGAGCTGAGGGTCCAGTCCCTCCAAAAGTCAAAGAAATGCTCTGAGCCTCTTTGACTTAGGGTTTTTAAGTACTTTGAACTTTATTGTGGGAAATTATTTAAGTAAAATGTGAAATGAATGAGGGAAGTTAATTAATTTCCTTTGATATCCAATTTCATGCTTGATTGTCCATTTTTCTATAGAACTTTCATGATGGAAAAGATGATAAACATGCTTTTGTCTAATCAATTACCATACTTTTGAAACCTTTCTTCTACTTACCCATCTACTCATCCTACTATTTTCACTTCTCTTTATTAGGGTTCATTTGAGATATCAAACCGTTATCAAACATTTTTCTTCTCTTTACAATAGTAAACTAATTAAATCTAACCTTATTACATCCAAGGGCTCAGACTAAACAATTGAGATCCTTTTATTTACTCTACCTATCTATTTGTCTGCAAAGGTTACACTGTTTGGCCAGATTTTTATTTTCTATCTGTAGAAATCAAATTTAAACATGGAATAACCAAGTTTAAACATTTTGACTATCATTGATTGTGGCAAAGATTACAAACTGCACACAATAATTTCTTATGCACAAAAAGTAAATAGTAGTGGAATTTTGAATTGCACACTTTCATGGTCCTTTTTCTTTTCTTGGGGTTCATATTTTTCATCTTTTTTTACCTTTTTAATATTTTTGTCCTTTGATTATTCTTTTAGGACATACTGTCTTTACATTTTTAAAATTTTTGAATATGGAAAACATTTGTAGAAAGCAAAGGTATGTACATATTCCAGGTTTAATCTCAGCCATTTAAAAATTATGACTCCTTTTGGTATAGGAACCTAACAGTGGCTCCACTTGGGGATGGCATCTCCTAGTGAAATGTCAAGAAGTAGACCAATGGCCTTCTAAATTGTTCTGATGTTACCCTGCAACTTTTCCTTTTCATGTTTCTGCATTATTGCTATTTATGACAGTAAACCTTTTGAAGCTTAGGGCCTTCTCTTCTGGCTTCAACTTCAAAAATCACCATCCAATCCACTCTAGACTTTTGAAAGTAAACTACATACAAATGATTAGTGAAATCAGTAACTAGGCTTAATATAGTGTTTGATCATTTGACCATTAACTGGTCCTCCTTCTACTTATGTGCCACCATTTCTCTGAGGAAGAAAGCATTATTACCTCTAAAAGCATAAATGATATATGGGCCTTTCCATAGGAAATCAAATTTCCCATGTTTACCTTTATCCTCTCTCCTTGAATCCCATTTTAGAACTTTGTCCCCTAGGTAAATGTCTTCCACGTTAGTCCTTTTATCAAAAGTTTTCTTGATCCTTTCTTGCACAACTTAAGATTTGATGTACACTTCTTCCCTGGTTTGCTATAAGTGAATTATTTGGTTGATTCTTATTTGAGTGTCATTTGGTTCAAGCTACAACTCTTGGAGCAGCTTCAACATTGGTGTTCCCAAGGAAGATGGGAAAACAACTTCCATTCCATAAACTAATTGATAAGGACTAGTACCAATGGATTTTTTTATGGTTAGCCTGTCTGCCCACATGGAATTTATTAGCTTTTTGTTCCATGTTTTCTTGTTATCTTCTAACAATTTTTTGATGATATTTACCATAATTTTGTTTGAGGACTCTGCTAGTCCATTTCCTTGAGGGTAAGAAGTTGTGGACTGGCCTAGGGTTATATGATACTTATTACAGAAATCAATCATTCTTCTAGAATTGAAAGCTGTTGCATTCTCCGTGATGATTTTTGTTGGGCACCCAAATCTAGATAGGATGTTGGCCTCAAGGAAGGTTATTATAACAGTGTCAGTGGCTAGCCTTGATGGTATTGCTTCTATCCATTTGGTAAAATAATCTGTAGCAGTGAGGATACATTTGTGTTGGGCAAGACCCCATTGTTGAAAAGGTGCTTCAGTAGAGATTGGTTTTAAGGGCAGGGGTAAAAGGTTTTTCTTTCCTTCAAAAATTTGACATTTATGACATGAGGTTACAAATTTCTTTACATCAGAAAACAAAGTAGGCCAATAGAAACTGTCTCTAAGAATCTTGTCAGTAGTGGTTTTCCAGTAAGGATGTCCTCCATAGTCACCTGCATGAAACTCTTGTAACACTTTGTCAGATTCTTCTTTTAATAAATAGGTAAGAAGGATACCTTCATGATTCCTCTGAAACAAAGCATTGTCAATTATGAAAAATTTTAAAGATTTCATTTTTAAAAATCTGCTTGTGGTCCTGGATAATTTAGGAGAAGCTTGTAGATTTTGTAAAACATATATAATGTCAGCATACCATGGTGATTCAATAAAGGCTTGGCTAATTGGTGGAGTTTCCATCTCCTCTCCATTATCCATTTCTGCAATAAAATTTATATCTAAGGTCTGATAGTTTGATTCAGCCATGAGCTTGGCTAAACCTTGGGCTTTGATTAACATTGTTGGTTTGATTTCTAGGTCATATTCTAACATAGTAGCAACCCATTTCCCTCTCTTTCCATTTGGGCCATCCTGAGTTAGGATATCCTTGACTATTGAATCGGGGACATAGGCTATTATATGAGAATATAAAATGTAAACTCTAAAATATTTGATATCTTTGACCAAAGAAAAGGCTTGCTTTTCCATTATATTGTATTTTAAGGGGGCATCTCTCAGGGCTTTGCTAAAAGAGGCAATAGGTTGTTCATAACCCTGATCATTCTTTTGCAGTAAAACTGTAGCAATTGTGTGTTCTGAGGAAAAGGAAAATATAATGAAATCTCTATCAAGCTTTGGACTGATCAGAAATGGTGTTTTTTTTAAGGCTATCTTAATATCATCAAAGGTTTTCTTAGCCTCAATGGTCCATTTTATGGTCGAATCTTTTTTCAAAATATTGTTTAATGACCTAATTAATTTTGTTAAGTTAGAAATAAATCTCCTAAGAAAGTTAATTTTCCCTAAAAAGGCTTGTAATTCTCTAATGCTCCTAGGATGTTGTATCTGTAAGATGGCTTCAATTCTTGCAGGATCTATTTGGATACCATCTTTAGAGATTATATGGCCTAATAACTTTCCCTCTCTAACCCAAGTAAAGATTTTTTGGGATTCAAAGAAATTCCATACTTCTTGCATTTGATGAAAACCTGCCTTAGATGATCTAAGTCTTGTTTATCGGATTTTGAGAATATAGTGATGTCATATAAATATATTACTAGGAAGTCATGAATTTCCTTAGCAAAAGCTATGTCCATGGATCTTTGGAAAGTGGCCCCTGCATTCTTTAATACAAAAGGCATCTTCACATACATGAATGTGCCCCAAGGAGTAGTAAACACAGGTTTTAGCCTAGTCATCTAGGTGAACTAAAATCTAACTGTAACTAGAAAACCCATCCGATAATGAGATTCTGGTTAACCCTACTACCCTTTGTAAGATATGATCCATTTTAGGGAAAGGATAATTGTCTTTGAGTAAAACTTTATTAAGATTCCTGAGATCAACATAGAGTCTTATCTCACTAGTTTTCTTCCTAGTTGGCACCAAATTTGAAACCCAATTAGAGAATCTAATTGGTGATATTATCTTGGCTTCATACATCATTCTGATTTTATTT
This sequence comes from Pinus tabuliformis, assembly GCA_031772625.1. Classification (NCBI taxonomy): domain Eukaryota; kingdom Viridiplantae; phylum Streptophyta; class Pinopsida; order Pinales; family Pinaceae; genus Pinus; species Pinus tabuliformis. The sequence goes on along the minus strand of CM062804.1, from coordinate 280,809,754 downwards.
TCAATAGAAGGAAATAGGATGGGATTGATCCTCCTAAGCTTCTGCCTAAAAGGTTTCTAGTTTTATTTTATTGGGATAGTGTGTTGTATGATGTTGGTGTCATAGGATTTGAGGTCCTCATAACTCCAAGCAAAGACATCTTGGAATTCCTTTAAGAGTTCAAGGTATTTCACTTTTTCAGTAGGAGGTAAGGAATTTGAAAGTTTGATCAATTTTGGATTTTCCTTAGTGCTTATATTACACTCCTCTATATCAAACTTTAAGGGTTCCATCTTTGGTTTTCTAGGGACATCCTTTGAATCAAACAAGTCTTCCAAAGGGGTTAATCCTTTGGGCAAAAGGTTGTCTTTAAGATTAATGATTTCAGAGTCTTCGTTAATTATCTCATCAATTTCAACTTGTTTTAGGTTTTTCACATCAAATTTTGTAATTTAGTAGGATGGAATCTATCTACCTTTTCATCTTCTATTTCATTAATTTCTATTTCATCTTTAAGATCAGGATCTACTGTTATGTCAGTGTCTATATTACTATTTACAAATTCTTCCTCTAAGGTTAATTTTTTTTTTATCTGTTGGTCACTAGAAAATACTTGCCAGTTTTTCAAGTTATCTGGGATAACAGGTCTGCGCTTGACCTCAGAAGTGTATTGATGGTTAGGTTGAAATGGTAACTTACAAGTGTTTGAAAACATTACTAAACTATGAGCCTACATATTATGCTTCCTAGGAATTACAACAACTTTGGTTTCTAGGAAAGTGTTTAGTATTTCTATAATGGTTCCTCTGTAACAACTTAATCTAGGGTCTTTGGTCATATATACAACTTTAATCTATTTTATAACTAATTCAGAGTCTCCCATGATAGAAACTCTTATAGCTCCTAGCTTTCTAACTAATTTAAGACCTAAAAGAAGCGCTTCATACTCTACCATGTTGTCAGTGCATTTAAAATTCAGTCTATAAGCATGGCCCTCTGAGTGATCATTCCCCAAATTATATATCCACATTCCTGCTCCTGCTCCTAACTTATTCACTGATTCATCAAATTCAAGGTGCCATAATATCTCATGTTCCCAAATTTTCACTGTCAAAGGAGAGAAAATTTTCCTTGTTTGTTGCATTTTGATTATCTTGTTTATTGGAAATCTCTTGAGTTTCGACAATTTCTTTTTCAACTGTAACTGCAATTTGTTTTGGTTCTGAAATAATACTATTTGAAGTGGTTTGTTTCTCTTGTTCATCACTATACAAAATAAAGGAATCAATGTCTGAATTCAAGGAATCGATAGGAAAGTTTTGAGGTCTATCCTGGCTACTCACCACATATTACATTAGGGTCTCTCTGTACATCCTTTTAGGTTGTCCAAAGACTGATATTGTGGCATATGACATGTCAAGTTGTAAAGACCCTTGATCTAGACAATAGCATCCCATATTTAGGTGGGATGTCAGTGACTACTATATCCATGAGAATGGTTTTAGCAGGATATTGCACTAAGGAAACACATAGGTCTTTGAATAAACCTAGACATTTTACTTGACTTGAGTCAAATGAAAACAAGTCCTTGTAAGGTCTAGTAATTTCTAAGTTTAATTTTTCTATAACCGATTTTGGCTTTAAATTGTGTGACGCTCCTGAATCTAACATTGCATTGTGCATGATTTTATCATGAATGCAAAGGCTAATATAAAATGGTGGTATCCCTCCTTCTAATGGTTTTCCATTAGCATTAAGACCAAATATAAGCTCAATCTGATCATCAAAAAAGTTGACAGAGTCTTCATTCTCAAAAAAGTTTAAGGTTTTGTTTATTTGAGACTTATAGGTTTCACTTTTAATTAGCTCTATTAAGGGAATTGAAATTTTTAGTTTAGCCACCTCTGCTCCCAAATTGAAAGGAAAAGGGGCTATCTCTATTTGAGTGCTTGGAATTTTCATAGCAGGAATTGGAGTAGGTTGCTCTTCTTTTTCTGCATTTGAGGTCTTTTTATGTGGATTTTCTAATATGGTGTTTGGAGATTTCTCCATTGTCTCCTTGGAGGGGATTGAAATCGATGGTTAATCATTAGGGGGTTGGTCATGGGTTATATCTACAATGGATGGACCAAGAGGGTTCTGATTTGGTCTAGGGAAGATTTGGAGAGTTTTAGTAACTGGAGCTGCTTTGATCTTCTTTGGTTGATTTAGTACTGTTTTCTTGGTTCGGTCAGGAGTGTCAGCAATATTTTTACTCCTCAAATTGTATTTTTTATGTACTTCAAAAATAGCAGAATCATACCCTTGCTTCCGGGTATGCAATTGCTGCAACATATGCAGTTCCTGCTCATCTTGGGTCAAGAAGACAGTCTCCTCATCATCCAATCCCATCAAGTTAACGTGTTTATCTTGTTCAAGGTCATCTGGATGTGACGTTTTAGCATATTTTTCTTGAAATGGAGGCCTAATATTCTGATCAGGTCCATTCTTTCCAGTATTTTGATTCTAATTCTTTCTAAAGTTTGGATTTCTCACTGTAGGTGCTTGTTGATTATCCCATTAAGGCTTCCTCTCAATGTTTTCTATCCTATCCATCCGTTTTTCCATACCCTTGGTTAGAACATCTATTTTAAGGTTAGAGGGTGAGGCTTCATCTTTGGCAAGTCCTCTCCTTTCATTCCTAACCCTAGATCTTTTTGCTAGCAAGTTGGCTTCTACACTAACTCCTACATTCTACATGTCTTCTAAAGCCAGAGGATTTCTCTATTTGATTTGGAAGGCCATATCAGTATCAAACCCATCAGGAAACTTTATCAGTGCTAAGTCAGGTGGGGGTCTAAGATTGACTGTTATTGCATTGTATATACTGTTAAATCTGGTACAATAATCCTGGACTGTTTCATTTTATCCTCTTCTGATGTTTTCGTATTCTGAAAGGATTTGCAGAGGGTTATTTTTATTTTCCCATCTATTTAAAAATTGGTGAAAAAATATATCTAAACCATCTATGCTATTAGCAGGTAATGGCCTAAACCATTTCCTTACATCACTGGCTAGAGTCTAAGCAAAAAGTCTCATTTGAAAATCTCCAATATCAATTTCATGCAATTAAAAGTAGTCTATCATTTTGTTTACATGATGTTGTGTTGTATAGGGTCCTATCCCATCAAATTGGACAATTTTGTTTTGGTAATCTTATGGAATGGAACCAAGTGGGGTAGGTAACATAAGAGGAGCATATCTATTTTCCATGGCTTTAAGTTGGGCAGGGCTAAGAAGTGGGGTTGGGGTACCAGGAGATGATACAGTAGTTGATGGAGAACTAGGAGTAATAGGTGATTGATGGGTAATGATAGGTTGGTAGGGAAGTGAAGGTATGAATGGAGGTGAGGAATGAACTTCAGAGGTGGAAGGGAATAATGGTGAACTAAGGGTAGTTGACACTGGTTCAGAAAGCTCAGGGATATTAGCAGTAGTAAGGGATGACTGAGGGGAATTTAGAATATACTCATCAATTGATTAGTTTGACTTTTGGACTTCAAGGTCTGCAATAAACTATGGATCTAGAACTATGTCATCAAGTGTGCTTTCAGACCTGGTTCTGAATAGGGAAAGGTCAAATGACTCATCAAAGGGAAGGTCTTCTAAAAACAACCACTCATCGGGGCATGAATCCGCTTTGATTGAAGGTGTTGGACTTATTGAAATTTCTTGTCTTTGGTATCTTCTCAAAATCAGGTTGGGATTATCCACTATAGGGGTAGGGTTTGGATATTGATTTACCCTAGTACAGTGAGTTCTCCTTGAAGCCAGAGTTTCGAGATTTCTAATTACTTTCATTTTGTGAAATTTCATAAATAAATTTTAATAAACCCTTCAAGAGGCTTGGAATAAAGATTTGAAATTTTCTCAAAGGTTTATTAAGACTGAGGGTTTGAGTCCCCAGTATGGTTGCCACTATGTTATCACTTAGAAGTTTTCTCTAGAAGTTATCAAAAGAAGGAATCATCCGAGGTAACCACAAAATAATCTTTTAGTCTTAGGTTCTAGCCAACCCAAGCCCAGAGAGGTCTCTCTCTTTATAATTTAGCTTTGTTCATATGGGATTTTAGGTTAGTTCTTAGTGCTCATGGAGTTTTGTTTTGAAATGAAGGTTGGGTGGTGGAATTATTAGAACAGATGGATAGAGATAGGTCTTCAAGCCATTGGGCTATGGAGTCAATAAAAGGATAGCATAACTGGACCAGATCATTAAAGGGAATGTTCACAGGGCAAGCTAGCAAAACAAAAGGTAAATCTTCAGGTCTAATGGATGAAATGATTCTAACCAGGGTGAAAGGGCACTTAAGAATCCTTGGATCAGGATCAGAATGAAGAACAGAGGGTGATCATGAACAAAGGGCAATTAAGAATCCTTTCATATAGACCAAAGGAGAAACTACGGAAGAAAAGGAGCACTTAAGAATTCCTTAGCTAAGATAGTTTAGGAGAAAACATTTAGAATGTAAAACAGTTAAGACGGAGTGCATTCAAGCAATTTCTGAAATATCATTCCTTGTTATACATTTAGATTTTAGAGAAAAAAACAAGATTATGAAGAAACATAAGAGAAAACAACAAGAAACATGAGAGAATTCTTATTTGTATTTCGATTTACACATGAATCCTAGTGTATTCAAGCAATTTATGAAATATCATTCCTTGATCCAGCAAGCCAATCTAGTCATTGATACAATAGAATTTTGATTTGAGAGAAAAATTCTATAGAAATGTCATGGAATCCACACTACATACTTCGAAATGTGAAGTATTTATACAAAAAATAATTACAAAATATCTCATAACAATTTTAGATTTAATCTAGGGAATAAAATATCTTCATGCATGAAGATAGAGACAGATGTGAAACTACTTCTTGTCATACCTTTTATTGTGGTGTTGTTGGCTATTTCTGTTGAGTTTTGAGCCCTTTAAGCTGACTGATAGTTGTGGTATTTCCATGCTGGAATCTTCTTTACTTTGATCTTTCACTGATACTCTTTGACCTTGCTTATTTGTCTTTCACCTGTTTCACCTGGCTGCCTTCAGATTTACTGTGGTAACTTTCTGATGTAAAACTTTTTCATAGTAAATCTGTCATTTTTTCCCACCATTCTGCCTCAGGCAATCTCACCTTCAACATTCTTCTGTAAATTTCGTCTGCCCTTATGTATTTTTCAAAATTGGGCTTGGTGAGAAACAAATGTTTCACCTCATGTTCTAGGAAAAATAGGTTCTCCAATGTATCATATAATACTTTGCCAGTGGGCAAAGCTTTAATGCCTGAAGAGCTGGCTTATTCCTTGGCCAACCTCCTAAGTCTATCACTATAGTCCAATTGGGTCATGAGTTTATCATTGACGACCATAGGACTGGGAAGGCCTTTGTCCCTCAAAATTTGAAATTTAGCCATGAATCTGTCAATGGCTACATGCATGTTATGGCATTTTTCTTCTAAGTTGAGCATGAGGTTTCTTTTGGAAAGAACCTTTTTAATCTCTAGGATGGCTTCAGTCCTATCCTCTACACCAAGCTCATGGAGCTCATATCTGTTCTTACTATTCAGGAGGTGGATGAGTCAATTTGCATCCTTAGGTTGGTCTCCTAATTCTTCCCTTACTTTCTAGATAGCCTCAGTAGCTACCTTCACCAATTCAGTTTGCTCAAATATAACTTGGATTTATGGCCAAATATCATTGACAGAGTCAATGATATTGGCCCAGAGCATCTCTTTAGTTTGTCCCAGTGGCTTCTACAGTGTCAAATCTTTCTCTAGGACTTTGATTTTCTCACCCATCCTTAGTGTCATCTGTGTCCCTTCTCTTTGATGAATTTGGGCAAGTTTACAATCAGTTTCTAAGCTTGCCACTTTCTCCTTTAATCTTTTGAGCTCTGTAGCTTGGATCGACATCTCCGCTATAGATTTTACCAGTTATTCTATTTTTTCAGTTGAAGTACCTGCTGTTGTAGTGGACTCAGTTGTAATTAGTAGTGTTGTGGCAAGTGGAGCTATATGTGGCAATGATGCTTCCATTTTGGAAGGAACTGTTGTTGTCACTGTAGGAATGGTAGTTATGGAAGTTGTGGCTAGGTCACTTTGCGTAGACTGAATCAAAGTTTCCAATTCCTTCTCTGTTTCTTTAAGCTGATCATTTAGCTTTAGGACTAGGTCCATAAGCTCTTCATGTCCTTTTTGTGCTTCTAGGACTTCCATTGTTTGAGGGTGATGCAGCTAGGGAATTTTGAGTTTCTTCTTCAGTGCAGCAATGTCATCATTCTTCTTATTAATTAGCTACTTTGTTGCTTTCAAATCCTTGGGATCATGTCCTAATCCTATCACTAAGTCCTCTAACGACTTGATTCTTTTATCTTTGGCCTGTGAGAAGGCCTTCTCCAACTGAAACTGAGTTGACATATTATTTAAAGAGTTATGCAATTGGTGGTCTTCTATGGATTTCCTTATCAATGTAGAATAAATAATCTCACCAATTTTCTTATGTAGCTCAATCTGGTCAATGAAATGAATATCCCTTGCTAGTACTTCAAAATCCACTCTTTTAAAATCTATTGTTGTCCTTGACTGCTCAGTGGTCGGCTTGATGAAGGTCATTTGTATTTTCCCCTCTTTAACATCATAGGGTGAAATAAGCCTTGTCTGATTGGTAGGGGTCATCATCAAATACTGTGCATAAGTTTGGGCTTTCAGCCTCTCATTCCTAGCTTTTATTTCTTTGTATCTATCTTTGATGTCTTGGTCTTTATCTGTTGGCATTCTAAAAGAGGATACCTCAACACTTTGTTGCCTTTCCAACATCTGAGTGTGTGATGTGCAAGGTTCTAGAGTGCCTCCAGATGTAGTGGCATGCCTGCTCCCATCTCTTTCTGTGCTCCTAACCTCAGTTGTCTCCTCTATATATTCCTATTCAGAGACAGGATTCCCTCTTTGCCTCTTAGCCCAACTTGTCTCTGCATAGGCTTATGATGTTGCTCATTTTGAAGGAGTGGCCCCTTCCCTGTTTCTCTTGAGGATTTTCTCCTCATTTAGAGAAGTCTGTAAGACTGGGGGGGTACTCATGGTGGCCTCTAGTTTGTCTGTTTTCTCTAATTGTTTTGGTATATCTGATTTCTCTGTTACCTCTGATAGGTCTGATGCTTCTTATTCTTCTTGTACCTGTGATTCTCCTGGCACCTATAGGAAAGAACCCTCATTAAGTTGTTTCTCTAGATCAATTAATGTGTTTTCCACAACAGCTTCAGTACTATCCCTGTCCTCTAAATTGTTTTCCATCCATTCCAATTGGTTGGCATACTTTTCTATTTCAGGGATGCGGTGATGAATATAGGGAGCCATCTTGTTTTTCTGTCTTCTATTGCAGATGAAATCCAAGGTATCATATCTCCATATGAAGCTCTGTTTTAGATTTAATCTTTGAAGGATAAGGTTTTCCTCCTTTCCAACTTCTCAGCTATTGCAAATGAAGGGACATAATTGGTCTTTGATCCTGAGCTGGGCCTTCTTTTTAGCTTTGATAAAGTGTACATCATCTGAATTTATTATCTACTTGTAGTACTCTAGAGAAAATAACTTCATTAGGAGGTATTTAGGTAGTTTTTAAGGGGCCAGTTCACAGCCATAAATTCTAATCTCTGTGTGGTTTTGGTACAAGTAACAATCCCCCACTTTGGATTGTTTTGAGAGTTGCATGATCCTCCTTATATCTGAACTGATTCTTGGAGGAGGTCTGCCTATTAGCATTGTCACAATGGGATGTACAAATAAGTCTATGAAGTCTATATATGAATATGGGGAGTCATATTTATGGATTAATGGTGTCCAGAAAATTACTGATCTAGGGTTACCTTTTTTGTCAAGCTTCTGGAGAGTAAATGGGAACTTATCAGCATGGTAGTATAGGAAAAGGTGATATAAAACAAAAGAATACTTGAAGACTCGCTCATTACTCATCCTAAGGAACTGGTCATGCATTCTATTAGCTATAAACTTTGAATAATCATAAATAACAGTAGGAGGTTATCCTGGAGTGTATATGGACATGAAAGCCAAGATGATCTCATATATATACTCACTTGTGGTATAACCTAGGACACTGGATATCATTGCTACAATGTCTTGGTCAAATGGGGAAAATAGGTATACACATATGGAGGAGGTTCCTTGCGGGTATGCTTTTCTTCTACAATGAAGGTATGGATTATTTGGGCCAATATTGTAGGGCTGATCTTGGGAAATAAGTCCAACAGGTCTCCAATGGAGAGAGGAGTCAAGTTTTGCCCTGATTGAAGTTGCAGCGTCTCATTTATTGATTCAATAGTGATGGTGAAAAGTATGGTCTGGTTAGGGGGCATCACTACTCTTTCACTGGGGATATATTTTGCATGGTAGTAATGGGAAATTTATGGGAAAATGTGAACTTCAGGGAATTAGTACTTGGGAAAATTAGACTCCCAAAAACCAATTTTATCAGCATGGTTCAGGTATTGGTCTTTGTATCGGCAGTATAGCTCGAGAGGGGATTCATGGAAAGAGGTGTCCTTTATCTAGAAATTCTTATCATCCAAGGGGAGATGGTCTAGGACATGATGAGGAGTGGAAATAGGTCTCACATCCATGGCAATTGGGGCAGCCATTCTCATTTTGTGTGGATTTGAGAATGGGGGAGGTGTTTTTCAGTCTTTTAGGGAAATGGTGTTTCAGTACAGAGTAATCTTAAGTCACATGAGTTTCTTTAATTATTTTTTCACTTTAACTAATAAAGCTCGGCAACTGGTTCTGAAATTGAGAGGTTTTCCAGTGAATTATGGCTTAAATACCTAGAATTATGGAAAACTAGCTCTGAACAGGTTGGCTGGAAACTGCGTATGGTAGAAAAACTATGTGTAGGCTGGAAGGTGAACTGGGTGCTCTATGGCATCTTTAGGGTGAAATTAGACATAGGTTGACAGCTTTGACATTCGTAGGTGCATGAATGAAGTCTTTTAGTTAAAAAATGATAAAAACAAATGATTTGGGGCTTTTTTTGGATTTATGCACGAAAGTCAATTTTGGTGGGTACAGGTGAACAATGGTTGTTTGTCGTGTAGTAGGGTGAACGGTAGCTATTTTTGCATGTAGTGGGCAGGTGGTAAGTGGTTTCCATCGCACCACTTTTGGGCTCGGTGGTATTGAGGGGAGGCTGCATGATTCCACACATTGAATGACACGTAGCATCAGGGGCCTGATGGAAAACAACTCTTTTCGGGTGGGTATTGTTTGGATGTCGAGCCCATCCGAAATGGATAAGGGCCATAAGATGTGGAGGGGAGCAATCATGCGATGATTGGGAGGGGGAGTTGCACAGAGGGTAGTGAGGGGTCCAGCAGGTGATTAAGTGCAGCAGTTTTTTGTTAATGAGGGTTTAAGGCATGGGTTAAGGCATTGGGGTCATTAGCAGAGGGTTTAATTGGGTTTTTGACTAAACTAATTGTGGATCGATTTGTTAGTGGGTGTGTCGGGGTTTGGGTAGAAAATCATAGTTTATATTTTGAACTAGGGTATCGGGCTAGTTAATATTGTGGGAGTTAAATATATATGGGAAAAGGGTTTTTGTTTGGGATTTAATAAATAAAATTAGTAATTAATAAAATGAGCAGAAAGGGGCACAATACCCTAAGCATATGATATTTCATGTTTAAATTCTTTTCCGATAATAACATAAAAACTTAGGATATAGTGTTTTTGTGGGTTTTTAATATGAAAATGATTTATGTGGGGGAATAAATACTTTTCCTAGATAAAAGTATTTTAACCTTAGGAAAGGAGTATTACTAGGGAAAATGAATGAAGTGAAGGGGGGGGATGAATTTTTATAAGGGGGTTTTAGTACTTATTGCCTATAAGTCATTGAGCCGAGGGTCTGGTCCCTCCAAAAGTCAGAGAAATTCTCTGAGCCTCTTTGACTCAGGGGTTTTAAGTACTTTGAACTTTATTGTGGGAATTTAGTTAAGTAAAAGGTGAAATGAATGAGGGAAGTTAATTAATTGCCTTTGATATCCAATTTCATGCTTGATTGTCCATTTCTCTATAGAAATTTCATGATGGAAAAGATGATAAACATGCTTTTGTCTAATCAATCACCATACTTTTGAAACCTTTCTTCTACTTACCCATCTACTCATCCTACCATTTTCACTTCTCTTTATTAGGGTGCATTTGAGCTAGCAAAACCTTATCAAACATTTCTCTTTCTCTTTAAAATAGTAAACTAACTAAATCTAATCTTATTACATCCAAGGGCTCAGTTTAAATAGTTCATCTCCTTTTATTTACTCGACCTATCTACTTGTCTGCCAAGGTTACACTATTTGGCTAGACTTTTATTCTCTATCTATAAACATGAAATAGCCAAGTTTAAACATTTTGACTATCATGGATTGTGGAAAAGTTTACAAAATGCACACAATCATTTATTATGCATGAAAATTAAATAGTAGTGGCATTTTGACTTTCACACTTTCATGGTCCTTTTTCTTTTCTTAGTGTTCATATTTTTCATCTTTTTTGACCTTTTTATTGTTTTTGTCCTTTGATTATTCTTTTAGGACATACCCTCTTTAAATTTTTTAATTTTTTGAATATGGAAAACATTTGCATAAAGAAAAGGCATGTAGCCACTACATCTCTTCTCATAGATAAGGTACCATCACCCGAGCTACTTTATTTCCATTCTATATGTAAGCATATTTCAATGATTTGATATTAATGAAATGAATTTTTATTTCTGTTGCATCTGTGTTTATATTTATATCTATATTCTATTGTATTCTTGCATAAGTCTTGATCACTAGTGACAGGCATCTTTTCCAATTCATTGATCAAACTTTTAAATCTACCAAAAGGTGACTCTAGAAGAGGAAGAAGGACACTAATGAGCTTCAACACATACAAGATCAAGAAAGGGATATTGTGTTCACTTGCCAAAGCTAGGTAGCAGAAAAATTGAACATACTAGTTCCAGTTAAGATTGAAGATCCTCTCATTGTTTTTCAACCAATGGAAGACCATATCATCGACTATAATGTCAAGCTTCAGGCACAAGTGTCCAATTTGCAGAACTGACCCACTGGGGTTACGAATCCTAGCTTCACGCAATATTTGAAAAATCTCATAATGAGTTTCTAACAGTGAAAAAAAGACTTGGAAGCTACACTAGATAGTGGAGCTACCATTACTACAACGCTAGAAAATTGGTCCACCTGCCTAGCCTCTATTCATTCAAAGATAAGAGTACATGATATGCTGATGAAATATTTTTCAACTAGGTAGTGAAGAGACTTTAGAGTCCAATAGACCATTCATACTCAACTAGAGCATGAAAGGGAAGACCACTCACAACTCTTATTACAATATCATAAATGGTTACACAAAGGAAATAAGTCTTAAAAAGAAGAATCAAATGCGTCTGAATTCTTGCAAAAAATCCTTCAACACATTATAAGCATTGATGGAACCAAACCTTTCTAGTGAACAGATAGTAGATGATTCATCCATAGAAGAAAATGTGTAGTATCTGACTGATCTTGTAGACTCCAATGTGAAGGCCAGTGTCATATTTAGAGAATGGTCAATCTTTAATGAGCACTTGCAGATTCTTTATCCAATTGTTTATCAGACTAATTTCCTAAGTTCAGTTCCACTGCCACAATCTTGTTCCACTTCACCACATCTCCACCGACCTACCCATCCATTTTATGCACCCAATTTTTCAACAATTGTTACTATTTTAGAAAAACAATCTCGTGAAGAAGAAGTGGACCAAGAAATCAACCAATCAGCTCAACCCTCTTTAGGTAATGTGATCGTAGCAATATAGGCATAGGGAAAATATCCAACAGTTGCCTTACCTTGAGTTTTCTTTATTTCACTGTTTCTTTTCAAAACTGTCTACTAAATGTGTAAAGAGTCATTTTCTCTTTTGTAATTTTGTTCACCACAACTCTCCCCTTCATCATGAAGATGAAGGCTTTGAGGGTGGTGGATATGTTGGAGGAGCCATTCAACTTCACCAACTATTCAGATAGAAAAAGGTTCTTGGCAGTCTGCATTATAATATAATATTAACAAATGGTAATTTAAGCAACATAATTAGTTGGATAGTTAGACCCACGTAACTATTCCTCTAGTCTATATATATGTGTTTGTATAGCAATGTAATGATCATATTTGATACATAATAAGAATATATTTGTGTTCGACTTGGCTATCTCTCCATTACTATGTTCTCGTATCTTTATATGCTTAATTTATAATTTCTTGAAGTTTGTCTATTGGTAACCATTTTCACTATTCTCTATATTACAACAACTCTCTTTCCTCTTATGCCTACACAACCCAAGGAATATAATCCCCTTCCTTGTAATTCTTATTGACATGTAAAATATTGTCCATAGTTCTATTATCCAATGCTACTTGTTAAGGAAACTCAATGTTGGAAGCCCTAGAGACTAATAACTACGGAAAATATTTTACATGTCAATATAACTATGAACCCAAGCATATTTGCTTGATAGTAGCATAATCTAATATTCTCATATAGCTATTGAGAAATGATTCTCCATCATATAATTCCTCTCCTCTCCAAGAAACAAAAACAACAAATATTGAGAAAGGATGAATCAAAGAATTTTCCTAGACATCCAAAATGGGGATAATATATGACTTCTTACAATGATACATGTGTGTCCCCTAAAGAATCTCATGTAATTCCTTTTTACTACAACATATGTATTCACTAAACTATTGTAATTTAGTATAGCCTCTCTACATATCCCCCATTCTAGTGGAATCATAGCCCCCTATAATTCATCTAGTTCTTTATCTACATACAATGATGTATTTTCATTATTAACATTAAAATGTTATTACGTTGTTAGCATCTCATGCCTTCCATCATCTACAAACATAAATTATTAATTTAGGGATCAAATCGATGGAATTAGAAGTATGAAACATGTTTTTGTTTAGTTTTAGATAGTGAACACTTCTTTCCAATGTCAATATGTAAATACTAGAGATATTTGGGCGTTCATTCTCCCTAAAAATGTTGATTTACAATCTTAGAAAATGCTAGAAGGGTTTGACACAATGGTGGGATTTATGGTTGATATTTTAATTATTATATTTTAATTTTGAGCTTTATTGAAGTGAAGAGAGATTTAATATTTGTTTACCAATTTTTTCTTGATCTCAAGAAGAACCTCATGAAATTAAGTGACTAAATGGTCATCATATCCTAATGTATGGGCCAATGTGGGCATAGTATTATTCAACACATGGATTTTATAAGAAAGGGTAAGCCTATAAAATAACTAGAGTAGAAGCCACTACCTGAAAACCTCATGAACATACCAACATTGAGAGAAAATCTTGCGGGAAATGACAAATAATCTCGTTGTTTTTTATAATGTTGGTAGCCCTTTATTTATACCTGGAATATTATTTTTATGTCTTAAAAAAATGTAATGAGTCAGTGAAAAAAAAAAAACCTAACTAATATCTCAATAAATCTCTCATTTAGCATATTTACTTGTTAAGCACATCATATTATTGATATAAAGAAAATAGAAATAATATAAGTACAAAATAATTTATACATATGGTTTGCTCCCAATAAATATGTCTACTTCCTCTTAAAATAATGTAACTCCAAAATTAGTTGTCCTTTTGCAATATGAAAGTAAAATAAAGTGGTTTGGTCATCAAAGAGATTTATAATATTTATTAATTAATATGAAATGGGTTTGTAATATATCATGTGCTTAAACATCCATTGATACATCAAGAACTTAGATTCATAAAAATAAGATGGCACACCAACAGTTCTTGTTGGGAGGAATTAGTAATAACATCCCAAATGTAACCAACATTAACAAGATCATCACGAAAAATAGATAAATTGAAAGAATACTACATTTTCTTTCAATAAGTAGGGATTTTTTCTCCTTTCGACCTGCAATATCATGGGAAATACCTAGAAGAATATAAAGAGATTATCTATCCTAAATCGTCCCACTTTAATAGCTTACATGGAAAATAGAAGAAAGGATGAAGGATAAATATAAGTAGGCTAATTCCAAAATCTTGGAAAGCAAAAGAATTCCCGTGTCAAACTCTCTAATTTTCTCTCAATGAAGAATAATACATTAAATGAGTTAAATGATTTAATAGCATCTCAAACTCTTTTTTCATATAATTTCAACTCTTCCTTCTTAATCTTGTATCTCTTATTGATATGGTTTATGATCAACTAAAAATTTCAATATAGTATCAAACGTTTGACTTTCATTTGAATTTCCAAGATTAATCCTTGGATGAAAGCCTCATATTCAACTTCATTATTGGTGCATGGAAGTTCAAGTTTCATTAAAGTGGATAAATAGAATATTTAAACTTTTCAAAATAATTCCAACTCCAACGCTAGATATTTAACAAGCACCGTCAAATAACATTTTCCAAAATCCTTCAAAAGTGTAATTTGTCCATTTTCTAGTATAGTTAATTTTTTCGATGTTCAAAAAACATAGCTTTCAATTCCAACATCAATATAATTTTGCATCATTTACAATTCCTTCTTCTCAAACAATGGCACTTTTTTTGTCACCATCTCTATTTGGTAATATCTTGCAACTTCCATAACTCATGATATATTATTTAATCATTGATCACCAATCACAAACAATAATCATGCCATACATAGATGGATTATTGACCACAATTATAGTGAAAGTTCTTATAATATGGGTTGATTATCTTAGCCAAGAAAATAAATATTTGATTCCGCCATAAGAAAGTACCCTTCTGGAATCAATTGCATAAACAGTTTCTCGAATTTCATAATTTTTTTTTTTCATATTAGAGCTTACATAATAGATAGTGACATAATGTTGTTAGTAGATCCACAATCAATCATGCAATTATGCAATATAAAGTCTGTTTTTCATGTGGAAATTGTTGGAAGTGAGATCAAAACTGTGAGGGGTTGGTGTGAATCAGTAGTGCTAGGTTTTATTATACTTTTCAACTCTTTTTTATAGAAACAACCAAGGATCATTAACCCATAATCTAATCACAAATATAGCATGTGAAACCGAGATAGGAAAAATACAAAAACACCATGAACAACATCAAGAGAGACATGCACTCAAGAGGAGACAAGCTTTTCTAGTGGAAATGATCTAGGTCAATATTAGTGGCCACCCAAATATTCCAATTAGACCCCCACCATCGTTTCTTTCAGTTTCCTTAATTTTAGCACAATCTACTATTTTTGCTAGTTTTTTAGGTCCTGAACTTCTGGAGCCTTTTTGAAGCCCTAAGTGATGTTGATTTGGAAAATGGGTAAACACATATCTTATTTTAGGGGTTTTCAATTGGAATTTTTAGTCCTCGGAAATGTATTTCTAATGAATTATTGTATGTGTGAAATGGAGATTGTACGCCAATGTTACGACCCAAGAGGTCAATGTACCAATTTATCCCAATAGGGCCCACTAACTTTTGGCGCTTCATTTTCCTAGGGTTAGGTTTTTGGAAGGTTAGGTTTTTCAATTATTTATAAATAATAAATAGGCCTTCAAGCTTCATTGTAACATAGTTCAGAAGGCATGTAGCCAGCACATCTCTTCTCAGAGATAAGCTACCATCACATGAGCTAGTTTATTTCCATTCTTCATGTAAACAAAATTCAATACTTTGTTATTAATGAATTGATGTTTTGTTTCTATTGTAGCTCTAGGTTGTTGTGAAGAGAAAGTTCAGAAAAGGGCAAGAAAGAAGATCAAAGGTATTTCTCCTACTAGGACTTGGAAAATGAAAGCGTGGAAGAACAAAGAGGGAAATATACACATGGGGAGTAGATCCTCTATTTCTATTTATTAAAAGAAGAGAATGGCCTCAAAGAGAGGCCAAATAAGTCAGATGTAGAAAAATTGAAGATAGAGAGATGCATATGAATGATTGGAAGAATTTTCAAGTCTCGTTCCTAATTACAGTGATAATTTTGATTATTCCAAGTGTATTAACATTGCAAGAGAGAGGAAAGTCCAACCGACATGGTTGTAGGGGAGTAAACAATAATAGAATTATCGTGTGAGAAGAAGATGAGATGTAGCAGAAGTGTGGAATGACAAGAAGCCCATAGTTAGGTTAGGTCCATAGGATCAGTCCTCAAGTAGAAGAAAGAAGGCATATGTAATGAGATCAGGAAAGAGAGAGAGAGAGATCATTGGTTTAGGGGGATTTACTTTAGTAGAAGTAGTAGGAAACAATCTTTAGACATAAGAAGAAATATCATTTATCAAATGAAAGGTTTGCATATTGGGTGAAATACCCCTATTTAAATTAAGTTTTGAATTTGATTAAGCCTAACAAGCTTATGTTCATGAACATATTTAGTATAATATTTGCATGTTCCTTAGCTTTCAATTGGTATAAATATGTCAATCAGTAGTCTATGGGTCATATGGAGTAAGCTTTTATGTAAATTAAAATTTCTTTCTTAGAAGGATTCATGGAATATTTCTTGGTACATTTTCGAATTTGTCAAATTTTTGGTGCAATTGATATCATTTAAGAAACATTCACTGTCTAGAGAAGCATGATCTCATGGGGGTTAAATTTTATTTTTAGAATGCTAAAGAAAATTGAGCAAAGTCATTTAACGACAACAATAGTGGAAGAGTAATCCAAAATTCATAACCCATGGTTGGTATTTACAACAACATTACCATATGCAATTTTGATGTGTATCAATTTTGTCTGATTTGGTACAAAATATGCATTGGTAGAGAAATGTTTTTAACAAGAAGCCATAAATCATGTAGAACTAGAGGAATTCAAAGAAGAGGAAGTAGATGTTTAGGGGTATCATATCATATACATCCAGTTCCTAAAGAAACAAAAATAGCTACAAGAAGACACAAGGACATATTCTGCTAATGTCTTGTTTTGCAGGTGTCTTTTCCCATGGTGAATGTAGCTGAGCTTAAAGGTAGACTTCAAGTGTCCCATCAAAAAGATATTAGTTCTCGAAGAGGATTTTGTAGAGAAAAAATCACATTAGCAGCCATACCCTTAGTTAGTAATTGAAAGGGGGAGAAGAAGCATCATGTAGCCCTTTTCCATTGATGTCAAAAGGGGGAGTGTAAATTATGATAGCTTATGTAGACAAGAGAAATCCATTAGTGGCTCGAGAAAGGAGAAGTGTGGAAGTAGCATGAGCAGTAGTTGTCAATGTGGAGAACTGTTGTGTTTCCATCAATGCCAAAGGGAGATATTGTTGGACGATTGGCATTTCTAGGTTGATTTGTGGCAAAAATTGTGTTGGCATTGATGATAACCAAGACAATATTGATGTCAACCTAGATAACATTAATATCAACTAATCTCGAAGTGATGGAAACTGGGGTAGCATTGATGTGCATGGTGTGTCAAGCCCAGGGACATTCCAATGGTTTCTGTTGTATCTTATACAGAACCATCATAGGAGCTAAATATGAAAGAAAGCTAAAATTTATACCTATGATGGCTAGGGAGTCACAGTTTTTGGAGCAGTTCATGCCTCAGGTGATCAGCTTATATGTTCATGCAAGTGGCATAGTTAGATAGTGCTAAAAAATAGATTTTAAATGGTATATTGAAGTCAAAAAATGGCTTCTTGGATTGAAATTTATTTCTAGTCAAAGATCAGTTCACCGAAGTCAAAGTACTAGAGATAAATGTGGCTTAGAGTCAAAGTGGTGACAAAGTTTGGAAACCAGATAACGTTAGCAAAGATTTTCAGTAGAGCAGCTAATTGGTGGATTGTGAAAAATTGTTTCTAACAGTGGTGGCAGAAAGAGATTTCATTGGTCAGCGAGAGGTCCCACTTCAAAGATGATCCCGATGGGTTTACCCTGAAAGATCAAAAGGTGCACGTAGATGTTAAGGTTGGGATGACGTATGCATGGGATGAAATCAACATGATTTGATAGTGTGGAGTACACATTGCTAACATATTTGTTGTTTTTGGGTGTTCTAATGGGCCAAATTTGAGTGACACGTGTTACCTCTCAAGAGGTGCCACATGTGGTTGATGACGTGAGCATGATATTATCTTGGAAGGACTACCCGAGAATGAAAGAAAACCAGAATGTAAATCCCATAATGAATTTTTTTGAAAGGAAAATTCCAAAATGAGAAAAACTGGAAGTTAAATATTTGAAGGACAAATCCTAGAAGGAAAATCCTAGAAGGTAAATCTTTGAAGGTAAATCCTAGAAGGAAAATCTTGGAAGGTAAATCCTAGAAGGCAAATATTGGAAGGCTCTAACCTGGAGGGAAAAAAAGGGTGCACTAGGATTTTTAGTTGGGATAAGGAGCTAAGAGTTTTAGCCAGGATAATGGAGCTAGGAGATGAATATTCTATTGACTATTGACAATTCTATCAAATCACCCCACAAGCTTGATCCTAGAAAGTACACCTTGGAGGGAAAAAAAAGTGTGTGGCTGGGATAACATAGTTTGGAGTTTGAGTCCTTTTTCATGGGTAATAGTTCCATCAAATGAAAGAAGGCACACCTAGGTCTCATTTTTGAAATGGTTTTGTGTGTTTTGGTGACCATGGGACTATGTCCTAATAACAAATAAAAATGCACTACATGTTAAAAATAGAAACAAGAAATTCCAATTTAATTTTTCCTTGAATTAAATTGTGAATTAAATCAAAATTCTATTCTCATGGGACCTTGTAATAGTTAATTAAGTTAAATTGACTTAATTGAATTAGGAAATTTGAGTTGCAAGTCTATCTAGAGTCATGTATAGTGATCCCTAAATTTTAGGGGCCCAGGTTGAGTTCTTTTGATTTGTAATTAGATAACTTAAACTAACTGAGTTATAGCCAGTTAAACTAGTTCTAACCATTGGAGGAGCTAGTAGAGGTCTAGTAGTGGAGTTGTGCACTAGTGAATCACTAGTACCATGCTGGTTAACTGAAAATTCACTCACAAATAACTCGTGTATGTCAGCTCGGAGAAAGACCGAGTTGAGATTAGAGTTCAAGGATAGTGTATTATCAATTGTAGAATTTTTCAAGTTGTACAGATGGCACATGCAACCAGTTGAGGACCTATGTTTGGATTGCACAGTTATGGAGAGTGCATTTCCCATTAAATATGGGTTGATTCCTATAGGAATTACGCAAGGAAGTAGGGGCATGGCAGGCAGCAGAATTGGCTAAGTGTTGTCTTGAGCTGGATTGTGAGGAAGAGAGTTAGAATGTATTAGTGGAGGAATTATTCATGATGAAGAGACATTGTATTTTCTTCACAAATCTTTTGGTTAATGAAATATAGATAGTTAGGGTTTTTTGCAGTTGGTTTCCCCAGAGAAATATTGTGTTATGTGCGATTTATATTCTTACTCTTTCTGCTTATTGTTTTCATTGATCGTTTTTGGTTTCTGCTGAGAAGAGTAGAGTAGATTCTTGTCTTGTGTTTTAGAAAATCACATAAGTTGTTGAATCTAGAGTAAAAATATACATGGTATCTAATCTGAAGACATTATAGAAAAGGAGATTTCGATTTTGTTGTGTAGGTGAAAATTGAATTTGCAAGGTCATACTTCAGAGGAGCAATATGTAATTCTACAGTTTGTAACTTGAGTATGCCTTGGAGGGAAGCTCTAATTACATAAATTGGAAGGATAGGATGGAAAGTGTTCTAGAAGACAATGGCCTCAAGGAATTCATAGATCATGACAATCTTAAGCCTCCAACGTGAGATGCTAAATATATTGCTGAATTGAGAAAGTGTGTGGCAAAAGAAAGAAGGTTTATTGTGGAGGGAGTTCAAGACCACATTGTCTCAAGTCTTCATGGCAAGGATAATCCATGTTCAATGTGAAAGGAATTGACAAACCCATTTCAAAATAACAGTGACCATAGGAAATTAGCACTGAAGGAAAAACTCAGAAAGATCAATATGGAGAATGATGACTCTATTCCGAAGTACTTGACGAAGTTCACCCATTATTAGGATGAGCTTGGAAGTTTCGGGATTATTGTTGCCAACGACGATATGGTGAGCCTATATCTTCTAGGAATTCCTAAAAGGTGGCACAGTTATGAGGAATCTATCAATGGGAGGGAGAAGCCACCATATTGGGAACGACTATGGTCAGATTTGGTATGGGAAGAGATTCAGAGTAATACCAGAGATGTCTCCTCATCAAAGACAAATGATGAGAAATTTTTTTCCTTAGTGGGTAAGGCAATGAAATGGAATGGGAAGTAATCCCATTCCAAACAAGATTCCTATCATGGCGGCAAGGAGAAGGACATGTCAGAACTCAAGTGCTTTCATTTTCACAAGTTGGGAAACTTTGACACAAAGTTTCTGCTCAAGAAGGCTAGTAGGAAGCCCTCGGGAGGATCAACGGGAGGTGATTCTCTTGCCTCGCAATTCAAGATGGACTTTACCCTCATAGAATGTATGGTTTCATTGATGATCGGTAGCATATGGTACCTAGATAATGGAGATTCTTTCCACATGACTCATAATAAAGAGATCTTTAGTAAATTGGAGGAGAAGGATCTCTAGATGCACATCGAGATGGATGATGACATAAGGTATAGTGTTACTAGGCTTGGTACAGTTACCTTTCAGAGGGAGTAGGGTGCTGCCATCACTCTGTAATATTTTATGTATGTTCCTGGTTTGAAGAAGAAATTGGTATATGTTTCCATGTCGAAAGATAGGGGCTATGATGTGATATTTTGCAAAGGAAAGGAGTTCCTTTGTCACATACCCACGAGACATGTGAAGAGGATAGGTGTTCGAGTGAAGAATCTCTATAGGTTAGAGGTAGAATATTTTTCTTCGTTTAGCACGAAAGTATAGAAGGTATAGAGATGAGACATCAATGAGTTATGGAAAATGCTCGTGGGTCACTTGCATCATAGAACTTTGAAAATCATGCAACAAATTTATACCTTTCTTCCCGAAGGTACACTAGAGAAATTTGACATATGAAAAGTATGTACTTTGGGAAAATACACCAAGGCTTCCTTTCATGACAAAGACAGTCGAGCATAGGCGATCCTCGATCGAGTCCATTCAGATTTGTGTGGATCATTCTCGACAACATCCATGGGCAAGCACATGTATTATGTTATATGTGTTGGTGATTTTTCTCGTAAATGTTGGATCTTCTTCATGTAGAATAAAGATTATACTTTTGGAAATTTTTGTGAATTTAAAGCATTAGTTGACAAAGATACTGGTAGGAAGGTTTAATATCTCAAGAGTGATAATGGTGGGGAGTACGTGTCTAATGAGTTTAAAATGTTTTGTGCAGCAGAAGGCATTCGATGAGAGTGGATAACACCTCATAACCCACAACATAATGGGGTGGATGAAAGGAAGAATAGAAGCATAGTAGGGGAAACACGGGTGATGTTGCATGATCAGGGGCTACCACTACACTTGTGGGCCGATGCATGTAACACAGTTTTTTATTTGTAGAACATAAACCCTCATCGAATTCTTAGGTTCAGTACACCGGAGGAGGCTTTCTCAAGGAAGATACCAGAAGTGGGTCACTTCAGGATTTTTGGTTCAACGGTATACTTCCATGTAACCAAAGATTCACGGAATAAGATTGAGTTGATAACATAGTTGGTGATATTTACGAGGTACACTGATATACCTCACAACTATTGGGTGTACCTTCTGACCAACACGATGATATTGTTTGCAGGGATGTAAAATTAGAAGAAGAGAAGGCCATGATATGTTCCCTTGAGAGGGAGCTTCAACTACATGTAGTTGAGGAGATTTTATCTCCTAAGGAGGAACCTCAGATTGATGTGGAGCATCAACATGTAGAAGATCATGGAGTGAAGACACCCACTCAGGAAGAGTCTTCCAGAGACGGGAAAAAGCGCACCAAAGTGGTTGATAGGTTATTGCAAGATGCAAGAGAGAATGTGGGAGCACCCACATCATAGCATAGGTAGAGGAGGCCACCTAAGAGTTACACTAGATACATGGCTCTTATGAGTGGATGTGTTGAGATTGAACCATCCTCTTTTGAGGAAGTAGTGCAACAATCGGTTTGGGTTGATGCCATGGTTGAGGAGTATGACTCCACTGTCAGGAAAATTGTTTGAGATGTGGTCCCAAGATCAATGGACAAGTTAATGGTGAGTTCCCAATGGATTTACAAGCTAAAGAATGTAGTGGATGGTAGTGTGGAGAAACACAAGGCCAAGTTTGTGGCCCAGATATTTTCTCACGTAGAGGGGATTCATTACGATGATACTTTTTCTTCTATTGCAAGGTACTCAACAATCACATCCATATTGGCACTGTCAGCACATATGGGATGGAAGATACATCAAATGGATTTAAATACAACCTTCCCTAAAGGAATGATTGAGGAAGAGATTTATATTGAGTACCATGAATGTTTTGAGACCTTTGATCGAGAGTCGCATGTGTGTCGGCTCAAGTGAGCATTGTATGGCTCAAACAAGCACCATGTGCTTGGTACACTAGGATTGATAGCTACTTCACTGGGTTGGGCTTCACCAAGAGTGAAGTAAATACAAACCTTTACCATATTTTGGTTGAAGGTAAATTTTTCATTATTGTTTTATATTTCAACGACCTGATTTTGACATGTGATGATAAGTTGATCAAGTCTTGCAAAGAGGATATTGCAAGAGAGTTTGAAATGATGGACTTGGGCCTCATGTATTACTTTCTAGGCCTGGAAGTATGGCATGGTGATGAAGAACTTTTTGTCTCTCAGGGAAAGTCTGTCGTGGAGATAATGAAAAGGTTCCACATGGAGAGCAGTAAACCCATGGAGACTCCTCTAGTAGGTAATTGGAGGAAGGAGGATGCTACTTCTAGTGAAGTATTGGAAGCTACCACTTATAGGAAACTTGTGGGTTCACTCATTTATTTGGTGAAAACACGACCACACATGTGCTATGCAGTTTACCATATTTGTCAAGCAATCATTAAGCTAACGAAGATGTATTGGAAGGAATCCAGGCATGTGTTGAGATAGCTTAGAGGCACTACTCGATGTGGTTTATGGTACAAATAGATAGAGGGAGTGAATCTCCAAGGATTCATCGATGCAGATTAGGTAGGGATTCCATCCGACAGGAAGAGCACATTAGGAGGGATATTCAATATTGGAGTACATTCCCACAGAGGAGCAACATGAAAATATTTTCACAATGACATTATCAAGAGACAAATTCAAGTTTCATAGAGACAGGATCAGGGTAGTTGATAATCCCTTTCTTGTTGAAAGGGATTATAGAAAATAGAAAAAAGAAGTTCCAATTTAATTTTTCGTTGAATTATATTATTAATTAAATCAAAATTCTATTCTCATAGAAACTTGTAATAGTTAATTAAGTTAAATGGACTTAATTGACTTAGAAAATTCAAGTTGGAATTCTACCTAGAGTCATGTAGAACAATCCCTAAATTTTAGGGGCCCAGGTTGATTTATTTTGAGTTGTAATTAGATAACTCAGTCTAACTGAGTTATAGATAGTTAAAATAGTTCTAACCATTGGAGGAACTAGTAGAGGTCTAATAGTGGAGTAGTGCATCAGTGCATCACCAATACCACACTAGTTCACTGAATATTCACTCACAAATAACTCATGCATGTTAGTTCATAGAAAGAACCAATTGAGATTAGATTTCAAGGACAATGTACTATCAATTTTATAATTTTCCGAGTTATTCATATGTTGCATGCAACCATTTGAGGACCTATGTTTGGATTACACAATTATGGAGAGCGGACATCCCATTGGATATGGGTTGATTCCTATAAGATTTATGTAAGGAAGTAGGGTCTTGGTAGGTGGCAGAATTGGCTAAGTGTTGGCTTGAGTTGGCTTATGAGGCAACAAGTTAGATTGTAATAGTGCAGGAATTGTTCAGGATAAACACGCATTGTATTTTCTTCTCTCATCTTCTGGTTAATGCAATATAGATAGTTGGGGTTTCAACAGTTTCTTTCCCTAGAGAAATATTGTGTTATGTGTAATTGATATTATTCCTCTTTCTTATTATTGTTTTCATAGATCATTTTTGGTTTCCGTTGAGAAGAGTAGAGTAGATTCTTGTCTTGTGTTTTAGAAAATCACATAAGTTGTTGAATCTACAATAAAAAACTACGCTACATGAAAGTTGTTAAATGACTTTGGGAAATATAAAAAGCATTGCTTCCATAATAAAAAGAGGTTAGCACCTGTGAATGTGAACGAATCAAAAACTACTAGAGGATTAACCCCAAAAGGGCTCTAAGCATAGTGCTAAAGGAATGAACATGTAGATAACTTCTTATACGATATTTGGTAGATACACGAGAATTGTTTTGTTTTGTTTTGTTTTTGTTTTGTTTTTGTTTTTTTTGTTTTTTCTGCTTTTTATTTGTTTTTGTTCTTTTGTTTTTTTTTTGTTTTTTGCTTTTGTTTTGTTTTGTTTTTTGTTTTTTGTTTTGTTTTGTCTTTTGTTTTGTTTTTTGTTTTTTGTTTTGTTTTTTGTTTTTTGTTTGTTTGTTTTGTTTGTTTGTTTTGTTTTTTGTTTTTTGTTTTGTTTTTTGTTTTGTTTTGTTTTTTTATTTTTTTGTTTTTGTTTTTGTTTTTTGTTTTTGTTTTTTCTTTTTTTCTTTGGAACAAACAAACATTCAGAGAATGAATAGGTTGACAATTTTGGTGGTAATACTTCCACACTTGATGGTATTGCTGAAAATTGTTATTCACCATAGCTGGCTTATGTAGGCAATGAATGGGTTGGTAGCTAGATTTGCAAAGTGGTGCTACTGCCTGTGATTTGAAAATTGCAGTCAAAGACAATTTCCAAGATGCATCTTTTCAAGGCAAAAAGGACCATGAACTACATAATAATTTAATGAAGCTTACATTGAATGGAATTAGCCATCCTTGATATTCCTTTCATGCCATAAGGAATCAGATCAAAAAGATGGTTAAGTGAAAAAGATTTGACCATAACTTAGAGGGAGAATGTTGAAGTACAATCTGAGCTCAGTGGGCATTTAAGAAGAATGGATATACTTTCTATAGTGCACAATTTTGACTATGAATTATTCTCAGAATGTAGAAATGATCTAGTGCCCATCTTAGAATTAATGCAGTTATGGTGGCTAAGTAATTTGATTCATTAGTAGGATGGTGAGCCATGAATTTGATTACACTCTTCAATAGCATGGATGATAGAATGGTCAACATCATTTCTTGTGTTACAGAGGAACAAAATCTAAGATGTAAATTGTGCAAATGGGGGATTTATAGTGCTTTTTAGGATTATGTAGAGAGCTCTGTTGTGTAAGTATGCTGCAGAGAGAGGTTGATATTTCATATGCATAAGAGAAAGGCTGAGAGTGCATGAGAAAGTGTGAAGGCCAAGAGTTGTGTGTTGATAGAAAGAGGGATGAGAGTAGAGAAAAATATGTGTTTTTTATTATATTTCTAGTGTCGGGGGATGAGAGGAGAGTAAGCAGAAGAAAGTTTATTGCTTGGGGTGAGTGAAGTAAAGATTACAAAGGAGAAACTGAAGCTAAAAATAGGAAGAGATATTGTCATTTAAAGTGATTGAAGTCTTCTTATTGAGTGTGGGTTAGATCCTACATAACAGGGAGTTGGTGCTTCCATCTAGTGGCAGTTAGAGGAAAGGTTGGGGGTTGTTTCTTCCTACAAGTGGGTGATTGCTTAAATCCAAGAAGTTGCAAGTTGGTTCTTGCAATAAATCCACAAAGTCAGTGATTCAATTGGTATTTCTGGTAAGCTCAATAGGTGTCTACAAAATATGGGAGTTGGTGTTTCTTGTTAGTATTTGCGAGCAAACAATCAAAGGGAGGTGTTGCTTCCTATTAGCTGTGGCTCAAAAAAATTAATCTAAAAGAGTTTCCATGCTTCCATGTGGATAAATAAACAAATATTTGGTGTTTTTCTCTCATAAGGGTTTCCATGTTAAACCTAGGTCTGATTTGTATGTTTCCCTTCATGTATGTTCATGTGTTGATTTAATCATTTGCTCCAAAATTTATGAAGGTAATTGATCACAAGAACGGTTTAAAAGTTTGAATGTTAAATATGATTTGGCATAAAAGTTAATTTAGCCTTAATACTGATTCACCTGCCCCCTTCTCAATATTTCACATTGTTTCCAACACATTTTAGAAGAAAGCTACAGGACATATGAGGAAAAAAAATTGATTGATAAGACAGTCTTTCTGAGGGAATAATTTTTAGCTCAGGCATTAGAATTGGGAAATTAAATAGTAAATCAAAATCTATTGACAAGAAAAATGCATTGGTTAACCCAAAAAGTTGGAATCGAGCCAATTTTTTTTTCAAAATTCTATAGGAACAATTGGGACCAAAGAGTTGGAATATGCTCAAGGACCTTATAGTGAAGGATATGAGGTCAAGGTTGTAAATTTCAGTGTGGGAAATGTTGAGACAAAATTAAATAGCCATGGAGTGGACAAGATAGTGAAAAAATATGTAGAGGAGACAAGGAGAAGCCTCAAAGTGGAGGTACTCAACTTCAAGGTTGACAATGATAGTCTAGTAAAGGAACAAGAACAAATTAAGATAAATGTTTTACAAAGTATGAACAAAATTCAGAGTGGATCAGACTGGCAGCCTCATTCTATGAAATAGTGTGATTATGATGTTCTAATTATGAAAATCATTGTTGGAATCTTAAGGAATTCTAGGAGTGCTTCCTAGTAGCATTATCAATGATCAAGGAGGTCAAGCAAGAGGTCTTACACTACCTCAAAATCAAGAAAAAACCTAAGTCTATCACCAACTGAGAAGTTAAAGAGAAGATGAGACGATGATAATTTATAGGGGGGCTTAGAATAATAAACCTCCAAAATTCAATGGGAAGCATAAGAAAGGAGAATAAATTGATTCTTGACTATTGGAAATGAATAAGTGCTTATAATTGTACAAGTATTCCTCAATTTTTGAAGCCAAAATTTTGATTACCACTTAAAGGGAGAGGCTAATTTATGTTGGAAAAAATCAATGTAGTGAAGAATTTGAATGAAAGGAAGATTACATGGTGGAGGAATATTTGTTAGAATGCTACTATGAGACAAAAGTGCAAGAATTCTTCGAGCTCCAATTGGGGAACATGACCATGGAGGAGTATGGTTGAAATTTTACTAAGTTTTTGAGGTATGTGAGCTTTATTGAAGATGAAAATGTTAAAATTAAAATATATGTCAATGGTTTTCCATATTTTTAAGGTGGTAGGCTAAAATTTGATGAGCCAAAAACCATAGATGAAGCCATGAGAAAGGAAGAACAGTTGTATGAAAGAGAAAGAACAACTGAGTCCTTCAAAGCAATTTAGGAAGAAAGAAAAGGAATCCATTGGAAATGAGGAAGAAAGTGCTTAAGCCCTTAGCTTTTAAAAATAGTTCACATGAAAAGCAACAGACATCAGTGACCCTTAATGATCTAAGGGGGGGATTATTTTTTAAACAACAAACCTCAATTCGAAACCATTAAATGTTGGGGTTGTGAAGGAGATCATAGATACATGGATTGTCCGAAAAAGCTAAAAATTTGAGGGTTGTCCATAGCTTATAGGAAACATATACAATGGAAGATATGAGCAAGGACATGCCCATAATTAATGCAAACTTGGGATAACAGGTAGGTTGAGCACAAGGAACATATGATTGAAATGGAAGGTAAGATTAAAAATTATATTGTTTCTATTTTAATTGAATCAAGAGCTAGTGATAGCTACATTGATCCAAAATTTGTTAAGAAACTTAATTTAAAGAAAACTAAGCATTGAAAAGAATGGTTAGTTCAGTTTTCTACAGGTGCAGTGATGAAAATCACAGAGCTAGTGAAGGAATATCCCATCAACATGAACATGATAAATACAACGGAAACATTGAATGGAATTCCTTGGGGTTCTTATGATTTCCTAATTGGTATGTAATGGATAGAAGAGAACATTGCAATTTTGGATTTTTATAATGAATATTCTATTTTTCTTGATGATGAGAGACAACAAAGACATGTTTAGGGGATACCAAGGCCAATATCCATAAGGGAGAGACAATTATGCAGTTAAAGAAATTTTTTAGAAATGGGTGTCAAATATTCACTGTTGATTTGGGGGACAAAAATGTGGATCAACAATGAAATTTAAAGATTACTAAATTTTTATAGAATTTGTAGCTGTATTTTTTGATATTCTAGGATTACCTCCAATGAGGATATAGATTTGTCCATCGATTTGGTACTTGGAGTTGTTGTAGTATCTAAAGCACCTTACAAGATGAGCACATCTGGAGGAGATATTAAAAATGGTATACATACACCCAATGCATCACCTTGGGGCGCTCCAATTATTTTTGTTAAAATAACAATGGAATATTACAATTGTGTATAGATTTCCAATGATTGAATAGAGTCAAAACTAAAAATAAATACCCATTGTTGAGGATAGAATATTTATATGACCAACATTGGCAATGTAAATTATTTCCAAGATTGACATGAGGTTGAGGTGTCAAGAGTTGCATATTGAAGAGAATGATAGCAACAAAATAACATTTCTAACTCGTTATGGGAATTATATGTTCATAGTGGTTCCCTTTGAATTATCCAATGCACTAGGATTTTTTATTTTCTTGGTAATGGCACTTTCAGGAATTATTTAAAGAAAAGTTTCATTATTTTGGTGGATAATTGTTGGACACAGATTGTCACTGATGTCAATATGGCAATATTCAAGAAGAGGAGACAGAGCATATCGGAGCCGAGAGGATCAAAGGAGCCACATATATCGAAGAAAGAGGAGCCATATCGGAGGAGTGCCAGAGGAAGAGGAGCCATATCGAAGGAGTGTCAGAGCAGAGGAGCCATATCAAAGACAATACTTCATATATATATAGTTGTGTTTAAAGCCAAACTTTCATCAAAGCGGGAGAATACATAGGAGTCGTTCGATCTGCCAGATCAATGGTCTAGATGAAATCGCAGGGGAGCAGAGAATCCTTATCGCATCAGCGAAAGCCCCTTGGAGTTTTCAGAACTGTTCAAGGGGTAAGCTCCGAAATCTGGAGCCGAAACTCTTATCAAGCAAAATAGAAAGCATATCGGGTCTGCGGAGCAGAGAATCCTTATTGCATCAGCGAAATCCGGAGCTGAAACTCTTATCAAGCAAAATAGAAAGCATATCGGGTCTGCGGAGGACTTGTATCATTTCGGAGGTAGCGATCAGCGAAATCGCCGAAGGACCCGGAGCTGAAATTAAGTTAGGAAGGAGTATAAGGAGGTGTCGGGTCCGCGTTCCTTGTCAGAGACGGAGCTATTGTTTACAAGCGAGCGCCGATATACATCGGACCTGAAACCAGTATAGAAGGGAGTGTAAAAGAGCATCGGGTCTGCTCCTCATCGGAGTTCAGGCCTTAAGAGTTTTGTTATGGTTGCGAAATCCGAACTCGCCGAATTTATGAAAGCAGCCATATAATCCTTGAGATACGCGTACATTGAGTTAAGCGGGTTTTATGTTAGTTCTGTGTATTGATATTATATGGTTATATATGGCCATGAGGGGTTTTATGGTAATTCCATATATGTCTATAAGTGTGGCGGGTTGATTAAAGCGCTCAGTGATGGTTGATTAAAGGCTCGGTTGGTGGCTTCCAATGGTTGATTATAAAGCACCGATAAAAGGTGGTTGTGATTCAAAGTAAGTCCATGGGTAAGAGGTGTATAGTCTCGATACGCTTCCGATAAGGCTTGTGGGCCCTAACCCACAGGCCCAGGTTCGAGTGGTTGTTTGTTAAATAAATCAGTGCCCGTATATGCCTGGTATCATGAGGAAAACAAGGGCACTATTACAAGCTTATGAAAATGGTCCTCTATGTTGACTCAGTACTTTCCATTGATTCAACGCATCATACTAGCATTGGAACACTTGTATAGATAGAAGAAGCAAAGGAATGGGAAGCTAAAGTACCAAGCGATCAAGTGAGTTAGAGGAAACGATAGCCACTGAGGAGGAAGCCAAAGAGCCAGCACGTAAGAGGAAACGAATGGACAGAGGCATGGAAGTATATAAAAGTAGCAAAAACAGAGAACCGAGGTCGTTGTTCATGGACGGTATAACCTAAGCATGAGATAGTGGAAGCAGCAAAAGAAAAGGGGGCAGTAGAAACAGTGGACGCTGAAAAGAGCGCAACAGCACACCAGTGTATACCAAAGAGGTTGGAGCCTCAGAATTGAACAGGATTGAAGTCCTTGGGAGTTGGTGCTCCTAAGTCCATGATTGGTGTCTTGGAAAAATAGAGTTGGTGCTCAGGAGGTTGGAGCCTCACCAAAGTCCAAGTTGGAGCTTGGCAACCAATTGTGACAATCTATTTATTATATTTATTTTACTGCACTGTTATATTAATAAAAGCATTTATTCCTGCTATTCATTTTGTGTTCTGAACATATATGTTTTAACTAGTAAAACAATAGTGAGAAAAATAAATACCGATTCACCCCCCTCTCAGTATTTCCAACAATTGGTATCAGAGCCAAGTTTCTTCATTCTAGCCTAACAACTTGAAGAAGGATCAGCAACCATGATGAGAAATCATGAAGCATCAGGAAAACCTCCTCTATTCGATGGCACTAACTTTGGGTTTTGGAAGAAAAGAATGACTTACTATTTAATGTCCCTTGGACCTAAAGTCTGGCATTTTTGTCAAACTGAATACTGAGCGACTTCCACTCTTCCAACAGACCAAGACGAGAGGAAAGCCTACATTGCAAATGCAAAAGCCATGAACTCTATCACTAGTGGAATCACTGATTCCGAGTTTACAAAAATCATGCACTGTAACTCTGCCAGAGAAATGTGGGAGAAGCTAGTCGGCTTGTACGATGGAGACTCAAAAGTCAAAAAAGAAAAGCTTCAAACTCACAGAAGACAATTTGAAAGTTTGAAGATGGAAGAGGAAGAAGACATTGCAGCATACCCCCTCCGAGTAGCTGAAGTGGTAAATTCCCTGAAAGGATTGGACGAAAAAGTCGAAGAAAGTACTATTGTACAAAAGGTATTAAGGTCCCTTCCAGACAGATTTGACTCCAAAATAAGTGCTATAGAAGAATCAAAGGATCTTGACACCCTCAAAATGGATGAACTCCATGGAATTCTCATTGCCTATGAAATGAGGAAAGGTGGACCTAGCTCCAAAGATGCAGCATTCAAGGCCTCAAAGTCAAAGAAAGGGAAAGAAAGGAATGACTGTAGTGATGAGTCAGATGTGGAATCCGAATTGGCTCAATATGTACGAAAGCTGAAGAGAGGATCTAAGCTTAAAGGCAAGTATCCTCTTATCTGTTTTAAATGTGGCAAAATAGGTCATTATGCAGCAAAATGTCCTCATAAACAAGACAGTGATGATGAAAGAAATTCTAAAAGAATGACATACAAAAAGAAAGGGTTCAATAAGAAAAACCTTCTCTCCAAGCAAGGTGAGTCTGATGAGGATGAGTTTATGGTCATCGAAAAGAAATCAGATGAGGAAAGCGATCATGATGAAAGCCAAGAAGCATTATTCGTGGCACTCACAGATGATGATGACTCGGGGCCAGAAGGAAATGTGGATGAACTGTTAATAAGTGCCATTGAAGAGAACGAGAAACTACGGAACAAAATTATCTCTCTCAAAGTGGAAAACGAGGAAATAAGAAGGAGAGAAGATCTCTTGGAAACAAAGCTTAAGGAAAAAGAAGAGACTTGTGAAGAACGTGAGGCCGAAGTAATATCTCTAAGAAAGGAGTTGGAGCAAATTAAAAAGGGTTGTAAAAGCTCTCAAATACTTGATACTATTCTGAAAAATCAAAAACCTCAACATGATAAGTCTGGAATAGGTTTCAAGGGAGAATCCTCAAGCACTAAGAATAGTGCGAAAAGCTATGCCGATGCACCTTCCTACAACCCAAAAGATGAAAAAGTATCTTATCAAAAGTGCATCCCAGATTCCAAGAATAAAGAAAGAGTTACTCCAAAGAAGAATGTGGAGTTGAATCATGGACACTACAACAAATACAAATCCATACCCCACCAAGGGCCCATCAAAAATCCAAAGGACGAGGGAGGAGTAATTCTCAGAAAGGAAAGCGAATTAAACCATGGTTACTTCAAAACCATATTTCTTGGACACTGTTTTCACTGTAAAAACTTCGGTCACCAAGCTAGACACTGTATGGCTCACAGAAGTGAAAAGACAATGCAAAAGGACCGAGTAATCAACTCATATGCTCCCAAAAGACAGGGACAAATCAAAACCTTCAATTCATTCGATCCCTTGACTAAATTTGATCTGACTTGCTCTTTTTGCTACAATAATGGACACTATGAACAAAACTGCCCACTCAAAGGAAGAAAGACGAGCAGCAAGATCTCTACAATGGACAAATGCGGCCTGGCTCTATTTGCACAAAATAATGGAAACCAGTGGTTTGTGGATAGTGGGTGCTCCAAACACATGACAGGAGACAGAAGGAAATTTATCTCACTGAGAAAAAAGGAAGGGAATGTGTTCTTTGGAAGCGGAACTGGCAAAATTGCAGGAAGAGGAACAGTTACTCTGATCAATGGAAAAGGAAAAGCTCAAGATGCTCTGCTGGTTGACGGACTCAAACACAACCTTCTGAGTGTCAGCCAAATTTGTGATCAAGGACATAAGGTTGTTTTTAGCACCAAAGACTGTGAAATAAGGAACTCTGCCTCAGGGAAACTTGTGGCAAAAGGAGTGAGAACACTAGACAATATTTACGTTCTGAACAAGATTCAGGAAAACAAATGCTACTTGAGTCAGGTAGATGAGAATTGGTTGTGGCACAAGAGACTTGGACATACCAGCTTCGAAAATCTGGTCAATATCAGCAAGATCAAAGCTGTACAAGACATCCCAAGGTTGTCCAAACCAAATCAAGCAATGTGTGATCCATGTCAACATGGAAAACAGACCAGAACCAGCCACAAGACAAAGGAACACTATACATCAAAGCCCTTGGAGATCATACATGCTGATGTGTGTGGGCCAAATAGAAATCAAGCACTCCAAGGAGAAAGGTACTTTGTATTATTTGTTGATGATTATACTAGAATGATGTGGATAGATTTCATAAAGTATAAATCTAAAACTTTTGAGTGTTTTAAGAATCTAAAATCCCTTGTAGAAAATGAAAAAGATTCAAAAATTAAGTGTCTCAGAACAGACAGAGGAGGAGAATTCACATCAAACGAGTTCAGAGAGTTCTACAATATTCATGGAATTAAAAGGGAATACTCGGTTGCCAGAAAACCTTAGCAAAATGGGGTAGTTGAAAGACGAAACCGAACTGTCCAAGAAATGGCAAGAACCATACTGTTAGTAGCAGACCTACAACCTAAATTCTGGAGGGAAGCAGTAGGGACAACTGTCTATACATTGAATCGGAATCAATTAAGACCAAATTGTGACAAAACTCCTTATGAGCTATGGAAAGGGAGACCTGATTTAGTGAAGTATTTCAAAATATTTGGAAGCAAGTGCTTCATAAAAATAAATGATGGTTCACCTGGAAAATTTGACTCTCAGGTTGATGAGGGGATATTTCTTGGATATTCTCCACGGAGCAAGGCTTACAAGTGCTACAATTTTTGACTGAAGAAAATAGTGGAAAGCATCGATGTAAAGGTTGATGAAGATCTTCCAGAAAAGGAAATTGAAGAACAAGAAGATGACTTTCTCATTGAAGAAGAAGAACCTAAAGAAGAAGAGATAGATGATGAAGAAGAAGAAGAGGAAAGAGAACCACCTCATACCCCTTCAAAGATGAAGTATGTCGAAAGATACCATCCAGAAGAACAGATCATTGGCGATAAAGATGAAGGTGTGTAGATCAGAAGAAGGATAACAACCTCACCCAAGAGAAAAGCCATTGCCCTCCTATCTATGATAGAACCAGAAACATTCACAGAAACAAGTAAGGATCCTCATTGGGTAAAAGCAATGGAAGAAGAAATGTCCCAAATTGAGAAGAACAAGACATGGGAACTGGTACCTCGTCCGAAGGACAAAAACATAATAGGAACCAAATGGGTGTTCAAAAATAAAATGAATGAGGAAGGACAGGTTATCAGAAACAAGGCAAGACTTGTTTGCAAAGGCTATTCGCAAATTGAAGGAGTTGACTTTGAAGAGACGTTTGCACCAGTGGCCTGTATGGAAGCTATCAGGATGTTTTTAGCATTTGCTTGCTCGAAAGGATTCAAAATCTATCAAATGGACGTGAAATTAGCATTTCTAAATGGGGAACTCAAGGAGGAAGTCTACATGGAGCAGCCAGAAGGTTTTGATCTAACAGCAGGAAAGGATCTAGTCTGTAAGTTGAAAAAGGCTTTGTATGGGTTGAAACAAGCTCCTAGAGCTTGGTATGCAAGACTGGATAACTATCTCCAACAACAAGGCTTCAAAAAGGGAGTGGCTGGAAGCAATCTATACATAAAGACAGATCAAGGTAAGTTACTAGTTGCTCTTGTTTATGTCGATGATTTGATTTTTTCTAGTAATAATGATGAAATGAGCCATGAATTTTCTCAAAGCATGGCAAAAGAATTTGAGATGTCGATGATAGGAGAACTGTCCCACTTCCTTGGACTTCAAATATCTCAAACCAGAGTAGGATTGTGTATATCTCAAGCCAAATATCTAAAAGACGTGCTCAAAAAATATGGAATGGAGGACTGTGCACCCATGAGCACTCCCATGACCACAAACTGTAAACTGAGCAAAGATGATGACTCCCCTCTAGTAGATGCAACTCATTACAGGTCAATGATTGGAGCCCTCCTATACTTAACAGCTACATGACCGGACATAATGCAAGCAGTAGGAATGGTGGGGAGATTTCAATCGGCTCCCAAACAATCCCATTTATTAGCCGTAAAAAGAATCCTCAGATATCTAAAGGGAACTTTAGATTTCGGTCTTTGGTACCCAAGGAACTCAACACTGACTGTAACTGCATACACCGATGCTGATTGGGCTAGAAATATAGATGATCAGAAAAGTACTAGTGGAAATGCATTCTTCCTAGGAGACTGTTTGGTATCCTGGCTCAGCAAAAAACAGTCATCCATATCATTATCCACAACCAAAGCCGAGTATATTGCTGCAGCAGACTGTTGTACTCAGATACTATGGATGAAGGAAGTGCTAAAGGATGTCAACATATGTACAGATCAACCAATTACTGTTTATTGTGACAACACTAGTGCTATCAGTCTCAGTAAAAATCCAGTGATGCACTCAAGAACCAAACATATACCAATCAAGTATCATTTCCTCCGTGAGCAAGTAGCTAAACAAAACATCGCTCTGGAATATATAAGTACTAAGGAGCAGATAGCTGATATTTTCACTAAACCTCTTCCTCGGGAAGCATTCGAACACCCGCGACAAAAGATGGGGGTTATTTCTTTATCATCACTCAAGTTTATTCATAAAGATGCAGCAGGACAGGGGGAGTTCGTATGCATTCCTTTTCCATTGATGTCAAAGGGGGAGAAGGCAGAAGAATATTGCCATCAATAACAAAGGGCGAGATTGTTGGACACAGATTGTCATTGATGTCAATATGGCAATATTCAAGAGGAGGAGACAGAGCATATCGGAGCCGAGAGGATCAAAGGAGCCACATATATCGGAGCAAGAGGAGCCATATCGGAGGAGTGCCAGAGCAAGAGGAGCCATCTCGAAGGAGTGTCAGAGCAGAGGAGCCATATCGAAGGAGTGTCAGAGCAGAGGAGCCATATCGAAGACAATACTTCATATATATATAGTTGTTTTTAAAGCCAAACTTTCATCAAAGTGGGAGAATACATAGGAGCCGTTTGATCTGCCAGATCAATGGTCTAGATGAAATCGCAGAGGAGCAGAGAATCCTTATCGCATCGGAAAAAACCCCTTGGAGTTGTCGGAACTGTTCAAGGTGCAAGCTCCGAAATCCGGAGCTGAAACTCTTATCAAGCAAAATAGAAAGCATATCGGGTCCGCGGAGCAGAGAATCCTTATCGCATCAGCGAAATCCGGAGCCGAAACTCTTATCAAGCAAAACAGAAAGAATATCGGGTCTGCGGAGGACTTGTATCATTTCGGAGGTAGCGATCAACGAAATCGCCGAAGGACCCGGAGCCGAAATTAAGTTAGGAAGGAGTATAAGGAGGTGTCGGGTCTGCGTTCCTTATCGGAGACAGAGCTATTGTTTACAAGCGAGCGCCGATATACATCGGACCCGAAACCAGTATAGAAGGGAGTGTAAAAGAGCATCGGGTCCGCTCCTCATCGGAGGTCAGGCCTTACGAGTTTTGTTATGGTTGCAAAATCCGAACCCGCCGAATTTATGAAAGCAGCCATATAATCCTTGAGATCCGCGTACATTGAGTTAAGCGGGTTTTATGTTAGTTCTGTGTATTGATATTATATGGTTATATATGGCCATGAGGGGTTTTATGGTAATTCCATATATGTCTATAAGTGTGGCGGGTTGATTAAAGCGCTCAGTGATGGTTGATTAAAGGCTTGGTTGGTGGCTTCCAATGGTTGATTATAAAGCACCGATAAAAGGTGGATGTGATTCAAAGTAAGTCCATGGGTAAGAGGTGTATAGTCTCGATACGCTTCTGATAAGGCTTGTGGGCCCTAATCCACAGGCCCAGGTTTGAGTGGCTATTCGTTAAATAAATCAGTGCCCGTATATGCCTGCTATCATGAGGAAAACAAGGGCGCTGTTACAAGCTTATGAAAATGGTCCTCTATGTTGACTCAGTACTTGCCATTGATTCAATGCGTCATACTAGCATTGGAACACTTGTATAGATAGAAGAAGCAAAGGAATGGGAAGCTGAAGTACCAAGCGATCAAGTGAGTCAGAGGAAACGATAGCCACTGAGGAGGAAGCCAAAGAGCCAGCACGTAAGAGGAAACGAATGGACAGAGGCATGGAAGTATATAGAAGAAGAAAAAACAGATAACCGAGGTCATTGTTCGTGGACGGTATAACCTAAGCATGAGATAGTGGAAGCAACAGAAGAAAAGGGGGCAGCAGAAGCAGTGGAAGCTAAAAAGAGTGCAGCAACACACCAGTGTATACCAAAAAGGTTGGAGCCTCAGAATTGAATAGGATTGAAGTCCTTGGGAGTTGGTGCTCCTAAGTCCAAGATTGGTGTCTTGGCAAAATAGAGTTGGTGCTCAGGAGGTTGGAGCCTCACCAAAGTCCAAGTTGGAGCTTGGCAACCAATTGTGACAATCTATTTATTGTATTTATTTTACTGCACTGTTATATTAATAAAAGCATTTATTCCTGTTGTTCATTTTTTGTTCTGAACATATATGTTTTAACTAGTAAAACAATAGTGAGAAAAAGAAATATTGATTCACCCTCCTCTCAGTATTTCCAACAATAATATCTTAGTATACTCTGAGCCTAAGGAGGATTCTGCTCAACATTTTAGGCTAGTTCTATAGGTACTCAAGAAGATTTAACTGTATGCTAAGTTGAGTAAATGCACATTTTACCAAAATAAAATGCATTACTTGGGTCAATAGACATAGATAAGATTACGGCCATCAGAGAATGGACAACATTTTAGCGTGTAATTAAGGGTAGGTGTTTAGTTACACTAGTTGGTTATCACATAATATTTATTGAAGGGTTTTCTAGAATAACTAATCCCATCACTTCAGTATAGAGGACGGGTGTAAAGTTCGAATGCTCACCTGAATGTGAGGAAGCCTTTCAACATTTCAAGGCTTTCCTAACAAGGGCTCCAATATTAAAAATCACAGATCAAAATAAGGATTTATTTGTATGCACATATGTGTGTAGGGAAGGATTGGGATGAATGGTCATGTAGAATGAGCATATAATTTGCTATGGGTCCAGAAGAGCATGAGAAGGATTATGTTTCCAATGATTTGGAGTTATAAATTATAATTCATGCCATATAAGTTTGGATACATTACCTCATCGAAATTAGGTTTCATTTGTAGAAAAATCATAATGGGTTATGACATTTATTTGAGCAACTAAATATAAACACTCATCAAATTAAATGGATAGAATTGCTAGTTGACTATGACTTTGAAATGAAGTACATTAAAGGAAAATAAAGTAAGGTATTCAATGCACTTAGCTCGAGAGTGCATATTATGCATGCTACAATGCTCAACATTTATAGGGGTGATTTAATAAACAAAATTATACAATATGGGAATTTAGACAAATTGTATGTTATGATAAAGGTAACTTCCATCAAGAGACTATGCAAAAAAATATTAGGATTATGAGATGAGAGAAGAGGGTATTCTTATCTATAAAGGACATGTCTATGCTACATATGTACCCAAAGCCAAACAATTAATTTTAAGTGAAATGCACAAAGTTCCTTATTCTAGGAACCTAGGTTATCAAAAGACTATTAAATAAGTTAAAAATAAACATTTCTGACAAGGCTTGAAGAACTAAGTGGATAATTATATAACTATATGCCTAGAATGTTAAAGAGTTAATCCAAAGCATAAGCACCCAACTAGCTTGCTACAGCCAATACCAATTCTTGAGTGGAAATGGCATGTGTTATTAATTTATTTCATTACTATATTTCCCTTACAACAAGTGGCATGATTCTATAATAGTGGTGGTGGATAAACTCACCAAGGTTGCCCAATTTGTTTCAGTAAAGTCAGTGCACAAGGTATGTTATCGAGAAATCTAGTGCCAATTCAGAGCTGCTAGTCCCACTAAGATGGGTAACTATCTTAGAAACAAACAGATTAAAGTCACTTGTTTTTCCTTTACGAGAGAGAGATGAGAAAGAAGTAGAGAGTACCAACCTCAGTCTTCCGCTTGGCTCCTTGCTTGTTTCCTTTCCCATTTGACAGAATCTTGCCACTAGTTCCTTACTTGTCCAGCTTCAAAGAGCACCTGTAGATTCACAGCAGCATAATACCATCAAATCATAGAGATCTTTCATTGTAAACAATATAGGATCAGATATATATTGACCATATAAATGCATATACCAACACAGTGTTCAGAGATACACAAGAATATGGAGGAAAACTCAAATAGCTTTATTAGTAAAAGTCATAGAAGAGAGGATTACAACCACTTGGTCTGACCCAACGCCATCCTCCCAGCTTGAAATCCCTCTTCACCTCACACAAAGCGAGATCACCCAACAATGTCTTCAAAGAGAAACCAGCAGCACCTCTTGCAAATTACCGAATTCCAACCTCTGGATCTCTTGGATGAGGGATCCATTTATAGATATTTGCAGGGGGTGAGTTAGCTTCTGGGATTTTGATTAGTGTCATCTCTGTGATAGTTCTTAGTTCCACATGGAGATTTTAGATCTCTTACTTATCCCTGGGCGAACTCAGGGAGGCAAGTGTCAAATGAGTAGTTTCTAGAAGATTCTTTGGGTTTGCACCTAGCAAACTGCTTGGGCCATTTGTCTGCTCTCGCTCATCGCACCCTATAGAAGGGCTTTCCAGTATGCATCACACTTTTTTCATGTGGCAGGTGAGATGCATCGCACCTCTAGCACTGTGCAGTCTGTATGGTCCTGCTTTGACCAGTTTTGAGTAACTTTTCATGGAGAACTTTTGGGAGATGATGTAATCAGTTGACCTTGCTCCTTTAGGGTATGAAACAACACTTTTAGGGACTTAGAAGCCCTTGGTTTATGGACATATGTGATTGGGGTTGCAGTGCCCAAATATGTCTATAACAGTTGCCCCCTAAAGCATGAGGTCGTAAATCTTTTGATGTCGGGTGAAATGCTTTATAGTGAGGATCCGAGGTTTTTCGCACTGGAAGGTGACTTGTAATAAGATACAATACAATACATTATCTTCATAATATTTTCATGATCTAGCTGAGGTGGGCATTCCCATGCTCAGCTTGATAAATTCATTTTCATGTACATAGGACAGACAACCGTCTGTGTGCAGACTGATGATTCTGGTAGAGCCATCATCCCTTAGTTTGGATGATTATCTGTGCAGCAATGATGTACATTTGATGTCTTTATTTTCCTGATTATATCGCAGCTCGGATGGATGAAACTAGATCTGGGGTCTTCAAAACTCATTCAATATTCGCCTGAAAGTACAAGTCGATCCATGTGAAAAGATGTTCTGATGTTGAACATGGAAGGAAATCACCTGATTACCAGCCAATGGTATAAGCTATTAACAGATGCGAGAGGAATCACCAATGATGATGATGACCCTCAAGGTATTGCAGTACAATTTGTGTGGTGTGAATACATGAGTTGATGTTGAACACCATGCAAAATCTTTCGGTCGAAGGCCATTAGTGTAAACCTGTCGTCGGAAGTGAGAAACTTGCCATTGAGGCATGCAAGCTTCAAAGTACTGGAAGGGTTGTCCCTAGGTCAGCTTCTTGGATAATGAGCTGATGTCGACAAGAAGTGACCCGTCATAGGAGGGAATTAATGGATCCCACATCTACGACATGGAATGGAGCAAATGATTTTGTAGAGGTGAAAACGATCTGATGACACAAGGTTTAGGATGGCGGTCATGAAAGAATGAAGCATGAAGGTATTGTAGCGGATGAGACATAAGCTGGGTAGCTGAATTCTCTGAGCGACTTCTCTTGAACATATCGGTGACAGTGAAATGGATTGGTAGCATTAAACCTAAAAGTGGATGGTACGGTGGACCAATGGTGATATGACCGATGAACGGAATAACCCAAGCTGACTCAATCATGGTGATGGAGTGAAAGTGTCATGTTCAAGAGCGACCTGCTACCAATAAATTTTCTTCAAGTTTTCTTCCCAATTTTCCCCAGTCATTTTTGACGAGTACCTCTTTATTTTTGTCAAGCTTGAGGAGGATAACATATGTGTGTTCTATAATTTTCCCTTCAGGCAAACCCGTCGCTATGTTTTAACGAGCCTAGCAACAATGAAACTCGTTCTTGTCTGAATGGACAAGTTTATCTCTATTGTTTTAATGAGTTTAATGACAAGGATAACTCGGTACTTTTCAATTTTAGAGAGTCTAAAAAGAGACGGAAAGAAGACTCCAAAATTCCTTTTTCGTAACATAATCCCTTAAGTCCAAAAAAGTATAAAACAGTGCGAAAGGGATGACTTTTCAATAGTTTTAATGATCCGAACAATACAAATGCTCAGTCTTTTTGTGTAATAATCCCTCAAGTCCAAAAATATTAAAATCTAGAGGAGGGATAACACTTCCAATCACTTTAACGAGCTGGAGAGGCCAATCGCTCGGAAATCTTTTCATATTTTACGAGTTAGATGAAAAGATCTTAAAGGAGACACGTTTTTTGAGGAATGAGTGATGTTTTTAGATAGCAGCTGGTTCCAGGTAAGGTTTGGAACTTTCCAATCATGGCATTGTAAAAAGTTGGCTAATAGGATCACTCATCGCAGCTGTTCCTCAAAAGGGGTAAACAATCAAATGGAGGTGAATGATCAGCAACAATAGAGTGGAGGTGATGGTAAGAACATGACGAAGGCTCAAAAGCTGATGACAATGCATTCACAATGGTTA
Organism: Pinus tabuliformis; assembly: GCA_031772625.1. Classification (NCBI taxonomy): domain Eukaryota; kingdom Viridiplantae; phylum Streptophyta; class Pinopsida; order Pinales; family Pinaceae; genus Pinus; species Pinus tabuliformis. The sequence continues at coordinate 280,768,005 of CM062804.1, read as the reverse complement.
TTTACCAGAGATGGGTTCATTTTTTAATGATCTTAAACTCTGGTGGAACATATTCTCATTGCTATGTTTAATTTTTAACGAGCTTGAAATTCGCGTAAAACTGTTCGTGCGAGTCATATAATAAGGATGTCTCATTGATAGGTTCATTTTTTAGGGAGATTGCACCATTCGAAATTATGCTCCAACTCCTTTCATTATGTAAGCTGGGAATGACTAATCGTACGAGTTTAAAGGGTTAAGAACCTACAAACTATGAAAAAAATGGTCACTTTTCACTTTCACGCAAAAAGTTTGCATGCCCCCAGGTATAGCGAAGTAGAGTTTCCTAGGTTACCTCTCAATTTGCAGACAAAACATTTGTTCTATCGAGAAAGGCCTACCTTTCCAGGTTACTGTTCAATTTTCGGACAAAACATTTGTTCTATTGGGAAAGGCCTACCTTCTAACATAGGTATCTTATTCCAGTCTAATCCCATTTTCCTAAATGGACGGGTGTGTCAGACCAATCATATATGCTCTACAGAAACCTACCCTATACTTGAAGTTTCCTTGTCAAAGCAGAACAGTGTGCATGCCCCCTGGGTTTCAGTCACAACCACCGAATCACTCACGTTCATCAGGTGGACGAACTGGAGATTGATGAGACATTCCTTGTGCAAAAAGACCTGTTAAGGATGGCATTTGATTGTTAGCTATGTGTGAACTGGGGAATGAAGGCTGGTCTGCGAGCTGGACCACTCTGCCTTCATGTGGAAAACATATTACTCGAAAGAGTGAGGAGACAATGGCTCCCATGCTATAAATGTAGTCACGCCCAAGGAGTAGATTGTAATCTAAAGGTCCTTGGACTACCATTATGTTCAGATAAACGATTTTCCTTCTCAAAGTTATAGGTAAACTTGGAAGAATCCCTAATGGCTGACTGGTTCCTTTATCGAAGCGTGTTAGATATCACATGTCAGGCAAAAGCGATGGCGAACCAAGCGCTTTCCAAGCAGTTGAGGAAAGGATACTCATAGAAGCCCCTTCATCTATGATGGTACCAACCATGACCACTTTGTAAGTTTGCACTATGATTCAAAATGGTACATTAGATGGTAAACGGGGTCTGCCTAGTAGATTCCAATTGAAGGAAATGACTATGTTTCTTAGAGGTGGGACCGAATAAACGGTCATATACAACTCTGATGAATTTCCTTCCTGTGGTAAAGGAATGGGCAGATTGCCCCTATGTTCATCGGAGTCTATGTTTACAAAAAGAATTTGAATGGTGTCGTTCTCATTCTCTTCGGTGACTGTATCATCTGAAGGTAAATCTTCTGAAGTCAAGATGGGGTCGACTGCCGTCTCGACCTGTTGACTTTGGTCCGATGTGGACTCAGAGGGTCTGTCTTCAATGATAGGTGTTTCGACCAACTCCAAATGTGGGTCCGTTAGATTTTCAACTAGCAATGGATTCGACAAGAGTTTCTTGTACCCAGGAGGGAGTCGCTGTGGTGATACAGGACGATTATCCAAGACTCTTTTAGCTTCATCCAAGAAGGGACAATGGTGGAGGGCATGGTCACCTTCACACAGTCTGTAGGGAAATTGAGATTTTCCTTTTTGTCCGCTGACTTCACTTTCACTAGTTGACGATGTACTTTCAACATGATCATCAGAGGTTGACAACACCAGATTGTTCAAGCAGGGAGACCAGTCCCTTAGGATCAGTGGGATGCAAGGACAATCTCAGTGATAGTGGTATCCTTTGCAGATGACACATGGAGATTTAGGTTTGGATGGTGCAGTGTGTGGATTTTCACTAGATGATGCACGGTTGCCCCTTTTTGTTGTTGGCTCCTTCTTCTTCTTCTCCTTCCCCTTCTTCTTCTTCTCAGTTACTTGGTTTTTAGTTTTACTATCTTTACCAAGCGAAGAGGAAGAAGGAGAGGGAGAGACAAACGAAGTAGAAGGTTGGGGGAAACTCTGGTATCATCTAGTTGCTGATTTGATTGTTCAGGAATTACGGTGCTTTGAACGATAGAGGTCGAGAAAAGCCATACCGGCAGGCCAATTGTCAGTCCTGGAAGGGACAATGTGGCCATATGAGGTGCACCAACATCTCCCCAAGAGGAGAAAGGACTAGGACTTCCCCCAAGGGGAAATCCTTGGTTGGTGGACTCCATTTTCTCAACCTAAGACCAACAAGGGAACAGTGACGTTATTCCAATTAAAATAAATTTTAGATGCTTTGACACAACTTGCTTTTTCACTTTTTAAGAGTCGAGAAAAAGCTAAAGATGACTCTAGTCACCTTTGATTTTTAATGAACCTGAAGTGACAAGTGCTCAGATGGACCTTTTCCTTTAAGGAGTTTGAAAGGGAACGAAAGATACTACTCTGGAAATCTAGACAGAGGGATTACCAAACCAATCACAAAACTGCAGAATACTTTTTATGGTATGACATTCAATCTTCCCGAATGTTGTGTTCAGTGCATTGTGATCGATAGGGCGACAGACATGGCTTCCTAAGGAGAAAGGATATAGCCTATTGTGGTCTCCCAATATATACTCGATGATACGTGGGAGCACAAGTCCGTACTGGCACTTATCGTCTCAAAGAGGAGGAATCACCCAACCTATGATGAAAGCGACAGTTACCAGGCTTTATGACGCCGGAATACATCTCTAGCCTAGACTTCTAGATGTTGTGCGTTAGGTTCCAAAGCATTTTTATGTTCATTAAATTTATTTTACAGTTGATCTTTCTTAAGAAATTTGCCTTTCAGGTTCACCACGTGATGTAGATATACAATTCCTAAAATGCAAACTAAGATGATAAACAATCGTTTAATCTTCTTTTTGCAATGAAAATCCTAGCTACTAAGGAAAGAGAAATGAAATTCTTTCAACATAGAGCAGAGAGCACACACTAGATGCACTATCCTAAATCAAAATCAACAAGCAGTATAAATGCAAATGCACGTGCATGCATTTTTTTTCCACTTTCTTAATGTGTGGATGACAAAAAGAATGTTAAATACAAATCTGAATTATTTCTTCTTTCAAAGCGACAGTACTAACGATTTTCTTTTTAAAAAATGACAGGAAGGTAAGACTACACTTTGCAATTTTGAATTGAAAACTGCTTTCGACACTTGAAATACTACTAATTCAGATCAAGTACAAGAGTAACAGTACAATCGACTATCAAGAATAGTGAGATTCTTTTCTTTGACTAAAAATGACACTCGCGACACTTCCAAATCAAAATACGATAGTTCGATTAAGCTACTTATTTGTAAAAGAGAATTGTAAATGGCACACAATACATAAAAACATTCACAATTCTTTGTACAATAGAGATTGGATGGTGCAAAGAAGGGGGTTTCAATAGTGGTCTACTGATCACAGACAGAAAAACTCTTGAATAAAACTGAAGAGAGTGAAGAAAAAACCAAAATCTGGAGGCAGATCTAGTCTTGTCTAATCATTGCACTTGTAACACAGGGAAATAGGGATGCATCCCACCTACTACACATGGGAGGTGCGATGCATCCATATTTCCTAAAGGAGAGGGTGCGATGGTCAAGGAACGAGACTTTAACTTGGTTTTTGGTCACAGTTTGCAGTTTAGTCTAGGGATTTAAGCCGAGAAAATGATAGTCAGTAACTACAAAGTATAGGGGCTGATCTAATGAAGTTACTCAAGCTACCTCTAGGGCACTTAGGATGTTTGCAAGTCAATTGTTCAGCTCATAAACAAACTCAGAGATTGACTTAAGTAGCGTTGATCTACTTTGCACTTGCATAGAAAATGCAGTTCGAAGGCTAGCTGGCTTAACTTCAAGCTCCATCTGTGGTTTATGAATCAAACAAATAGAGACAAGCAGTCCAACTAATTGCTCCCCATTGGAGTTGCCATTTTGTTATCAGGAAATCTAGTGTATATTCAGAGCTGCTAGTCCCACTAAGGCGGGTAGCTATCTTAGAAATAAACAGATTAAAGTCACTTGTTTTTCCTTTACGAGAGAGAGATGAGAAAGAAGCAGAGAGTACCAACCTCAGTCTTCCGCTTGGCTCCTTTCTTGTTTCCTTTCCCCTTTGACAGAATCTCGCCACTGCTTCCTTACTTGTCCAGCTTCAAAGAGCACCTGTAGATTCACAGCAGCATAATACCATCAAAGCATAGAGATCTTTCACTGTAAACAATATAGGATTAGATATATATTGACCATATAAATGCATATAACAACACAGTGTTCAGAGATACACAAGAATATGGAGGAAAACTCAAATAGCTTTATTAGTAAAAGTCATAGAAGAGAGGATTACAACCATTTGGTCTGACCCAGCGCCATCCTCCCAGCTTGAAAGCCCTCTTCACCTCACACAAAGCAAGATCACCCAACAATGTCTTCAAAGAGAAAGCAGCAGCACCCCAAAATGGATATTCCATCAAAATGGGAAGAATGTTTTCATTTAGTAGATTTTGTGCATAACAATAAGTATTAGGCATCCCTAAATATGATCCCTTTTGAGGCCTTATATGGCAGGAGGTGCAATATACTCATGAGTTGGAGTAATCCAATATACATGGTTATGGTTGGCCCATAATTTCTTGGGGATGTGGATGAGAAAGTGGTGAAAATTAAGTAGAATTTGATAGCTACCTAGGATAAGAAAATATATGTAGACAAGAATAATACAAATAGAGAATTTAAAATTCAAAAACAAGTATTCTTAAAAGTAAAAGCGAATAAGAGCTTAATGATATTGGGACGTTGATGCAAGTTAGCAATGAGATATTATTGACCATTTGAGATCCTATATACAATTGGTCCTATTTCATATTTCATATAGGCTTTCATTTCCCACACATATGTAGGTTCATGATTTGTTTCATGTTTCTATGTTTAAAAAGTATGTTCTTGGTACCAATCATGTAATAATTTATTTCCATATGATTGAGGTGGAGCACAAGGGATATTTTCATGTCCAACGAGTAAGGATTTTACCTAAAAAGATCAAAGTTCTTAGCATCTAGCCACCAATATGGTAAAGGTGTAGTGGACCATGATTATTCTTTATGATGCTACTTGGGAGCAGGAAAATGTGATGAGGGAGGAATACCCATTTTAGTTAATCATACCATAAATGATTCCTGGTGGTGAGATCCATGGTGGATCTTCTTTATGTCTTAGAGAGCCATCGAGTTCTAATGTAACTTGATTTAATGACTAGTTGGTGAGTCATGAGTGTGGGCTATGTAACTAAATGAATGTTATTAGGTTTTTTTGAAAGGGTGTTTGGAAGCATATAAGAGTAGCATAACTCCTCAAGCCATAGGCTAATATCATTCCTAGCTAGATATAAGGTTCTTTGAGAAGTGGTAGAACTTCTAAGGGACTAATCTATGTAGAGAAGGGTTTCACCCTTTGGGTGCTTGGGAAAAGTGTGAGGTTGTGATTGGAGGTTGAAGCTCTTGCATAATTTTCTTCTTCTATTGCTCCTTCACTATCAATGATAATAATTTCATCAATATCTCCCTTTGGCATTGATGGAAAAACAATGATCCTCCCTCTTTTGTCCTCAGAAATATTTCTCCTTGCTGCTCCTAACCACTGCTTACCTCCCACTTTGACATCAATGGAAAGGGGGTTAAAAAAAATGTTTCTCATATAGGTTCCCAGTTTTCTGAAGAAGTAATTTTCCAATAAAATCTCTGGATAGATGCAGTAAACAAGTCACATAAAATGACCTATGATGGTCCTCATACCAAAAGAGAGATTGTGCCAAGTTTAGAAATCATTTTCTTTTGCGAGGCCTTCCACTAGATTTTCCAATGATAACATGATTTGAATATATAACAATGGAAATAAAAGGCTACACCCCTAGGATTTGTTTGAAATTGTTTCCATAGTGAAGGAGAAAATTCCTTCTAACATTGGATCATGAAAAATGATAAGACAAACTGCACCCTTTGAATAAGGTTAAATCAAATCATAGAGATTCTGCTTCATAATGGTGGTGTCATATAAGGAAGACAAGTAAATTTGAACAATAGGATATTCATTCAGTTGAACCTTTGAAACAATGGAATCAATGAAATAATCATCCCAGAAAGAAATGATATTTACTTTCCAATAAATAGATATCAACAATAAGAATCTTATCATTCAACCTCATAACCAGCTTCATAATACTCCTATGTTTTCATTCATAAAACATCAAGCCTTGCTTCAACCTTCTGAAAACAATTATGTGATTATCTTGAAACGAGTGCAATTTCTCACAATTCTTGGACTTACAATCATCCAAATCATCCATTTTGATTAACACTTCTTTCCTTTCCAATGCTCTATCACATGTCTATCTCATTTTTCTGAAATGATTCCTGAGCTTGAGGGCACTTGAAGAAGGAATAAAGATACATGACCACACCATTATATCTATTTTTTCAAATATGCATGCCAATATAACTAATAATTTGAAAGTGTCATCAATTAAAGAACAAAAATAATGTATCTATATACAATTTAAAACTAATATATGAGGCTCGAGCACACAATTAATAGACATTCAGGTCACGTCTACATGTGAAACCAATATTGTTTTTCTAGATGCACTCAACTATGTGCATTGAATAATGTTCACAAGCTCTGAAATAAGGTATTGCAAGGCCATTCTTTTCTCCTCCATTGCTTTTATTTGGATAGTGTAACTCCCTTTATTCAACCTCCTGAAATCAACTAATATTTGAATTGTGATTTTTTTTCATATTATCATATTTTTTCTTCACCATCCCTCGATATGTGACTTGCATGTTGAGTACATCTCCATTTGTAGCCAAGAATTGGCCAATATGGAATCCCTTCTTCTATGGAGAGAATGCAGTTACTAGTGCCATGACCATGAGAATTCCATTAGATGCAGTTATGTCCATTACTGACTAAGTCTTGGCTTTTATATATTGGAAGTGTTTCTTACTATTTGAGTACAAATGTCAAGGTTTCATTCACCACCTTTTTGTCATTGTAATTGTATGTTGATGTTCCATTCACATAGGATTAGCCCACTTGTGATATCTTGTGTGACAACTACCCTTGGATTTAAGATGGATTTAAGATTTATCTTCAGATCATCCTATAAGCCCTTAGTGGCATTTATATTAATATACAATACCCATTGTTAGTTTTTTGTTTGATATGGAGTTGAACCATAGGTCATAGTGTTCGACCCAATTCATTGACATAATTCATGGAAAACGGTGATGGATTGTGCTACGAAGTCTTTTTAAACTCTTCAATGTAGATGCCTAGAGTATGTGCTCATCTCCATATATATGGAAAAAATCCAAGCAATCATTCCACTTAACAAGAAAACGCAATTATGGATGCAGAACTGTGGAATCTATCTATAGTTTCCTTGAAGAAAAGAATAGGAGTTTCACGGAGCTTCACCATAGTGAATCTCAAATATGCTAGGATGTCACCTACAATCAACTTAGGTGATTGGTGTACTTGCATGAAGTCTTGTTGTTACATGAGTTACTGGTTAAGAAAGAAATAAACTAACCAAGAAAAGAATATAACTAACAAGAAAGCTGAATACAAACACATAAGTAATAACTCATGATTTACATGGTAAAACCCTGACAGAGTGTCAAGGAAACATCCATGGGGCAAGGGATTGGAATCTCTATTCAATCAATAAATGATTCTCCATATAATAGTTCGAGCATTCATCAGTTTTATATGAGCCTTCTCAGTTACATAACCGATGTTTCGGTATAAAACTAACTTGTTAACAACTAATACATTTTACCCGACTTTACATAATTAGTTATCAAATTTCCAACAAACACCACCTTGACAACAATTTTCCTAATCCCTTGCCCATGCCCATTCATCATCTTTTCTACAAGCCAAGAGAAGCTAAACACCATCGCAGCTTCTCTACTGTAACTGGCTTTGTGAATATGTCTGCACAATTTTCTCACGTATGGAGCTTTTAAAGAGCTACTTTTCTGCCATCAATCACATGTCTCAGAAAATGATACCTTACATCAATGTGCTTGGTTCTACTGTGATAAGCAGGATTTGTAGACAATTGAATAACACTTTGACTTTCACAAATTACATTCATTTTCTCCTGCGTCGTTCCAATCTCATCAAGTAGACCCTTTAACCAGATTGCTTCTTTACTGGCATCTGAAGCAGCTATATATTCTGCTTTGGTAGTGGACAACACAACTGTTTCTTGAAGCTTTGACATCCACCTAATTGCTGCACCTGCAAGAGTAAAGACATAACCTGTAGTAGATATTGTTTTGTCCAAATCACCTCCATAATCAACATCTACATATCCGTAGACTAATCCTTCACTACCATTAAAGATGATGCAATGGTCACTTCTGCCTCTTAGATATCAAAGCACCCATTTCACTGCTCGCTAATGTTTTTCACCTGGATTTTCCATGAACCTAGTGACAACTCCAAGTGCATGTGAAATGTCAGGTCTTGTAGAAACCATCGCATACATTAAGTTGCCTACAACATTTGCATATGGTACGTGAGACATATACTACTTTTCTTCATCAGTTCTAGGACTCAAAACCGAAGAAATCTTAAAATGGGAAGCTAATGGAACATTAACAAATTTCACATTGTTTATACAGAACTTTTCAAGTACTGTCTCCACATACTTCTACTGTGATAACCAAAGCTTACCATTTTTCCTGTCTCTATGTATTTCCATGCCCAAGATATGTTTTACTACTCTAAGATCCTTCATATCAAACATCCTAGAGAGCTAAGCCTTTAACATGTTGATCTCTTCCATGCTTTTGCTTGCAATAAGCATATTGTCAACATACAAAACTAAGATAATGAATATGCCATTGAAACTTTTGAAGTATACACAATGATCATACTCACTTCTAACAAAGTTCTAGCTCACCATGAAGGAATCAAATTTCTTGTACCATTGTCTCAGAGACTGCCTCAGACCATACAATGATTTCCTAAGCTTGCAAACTAATCTTCTGTTGTGACCTTCTACAAAACCTTCTGGTTGTTCCATATATAACTCTTCATTCAAATCCCCATGTAGAAAAGCTATTTTAACATCTAACTGTTCTAACTCAAGGTTAAGTAATGCATTTAGTGCCAACACAATACGAATAGAAACAAGTTTTACAACTGGTGAAAAAATCTCATGAAAGTCGATACCTTCAACCTGAGAATACCATCTTGCTACTAGTCTTGCCTTATACCTTTCGATACTTCCATCAACTTTCCATTTCAGTTTGAAGACCCACTTGCATCCAACAACACTTCTCCCTTCAAGAAGTTCTACAAGATCCCAGGTATTGTTCTTGGCTAAGGAATCAATTTCTTCTTCCATAGTCGTTTTCCATTTTTGGCTATCTATATCATCCACTGCTTCCTGATAACAAGATGGTTCCCCACATTCAATAAT